>JAENPR010000179.1:0-600000 GCA_018135685.1 Themeda triandra | reverse complement strand
CAATAAGGACCATATCAAGACTGATTTGTTCACCACCAAGTAAGATTGCAAATGACGTTCTAGTGATCCATGCTTTGATTTCCACAATTCCTCTCCTGTACTAATATCACCTAAATTTTTGGTAACAATTGCAACTTATACGCTAAAACAACATAATAATGATGCCATTATTTTAATTTTTCTACGTGGATCGCATGAGATAGATTAGATCGATTCATTGAGATGGGCGTACCTTTAGTTGATGAGTGATGAAAATAGTAATGGATTTCCAATTGCGTTGTGGTTGACATATAATAGAATGTTGAAAAAGAAACGATGAATAGATTGCTTCCGATCTTTTTCCTTGAAGATATGGAGTTGATCGCTAGATGGGTTTTCTCGGTAAATATAATATTATTTTTCCCTACATGGTTGATGTTTTTCTCATAAATCCTTTTTTAGTTTATAATAATGTTGTTGGCCCGTCAAAGTATTTTTCTCCACTACACGGTCGATTTTTTAGTAAACCTTTTTTAATTTATAATGACAAAGGTGGGTAATTTTTTAGATAACAGTACAGATCCAATGGTCGTAGATAGCTACACACTTTTAGTTTGATGGCCGGATGTTTTTAATTAACGTGAGAATTTCTAGCATTTATCTTCTTTCTAGAGCATATGGGGAGAATTAACGTGAAGTCTCCAATTAGTAATAGTAAGATATTAATATTCACGCCACCAATTAGAAAGCATGGGATATTACATATACAAATAAAACATGCCCGTGCGTTGCACCGGTTCGGACAGCTTGTTTAGTGGTTACATGTATAGCAATTTGGATATCTATATAAGTATAATGATCATGTTATTTGTTCTAATACATCTTGAAATCGATATAATATGGAAACTGTAGGGTGCAATTAGAGCGATGTAGTACTATCGTAAATTATCGGCCAGTATTTTTTGTAATATGAACCGTATATATGGATTAAATAGTGTATAGTCCGTTTTAAACTTAAACGAGTTTTCTATATTTGACACACGGCAGTTGTTAAAATTTATGCCGCTGTCAACGACTTAATTATCACCATAATTAAGCATTGGTGAGACCACGTGCCAACATCAAACATAAATACACCATTAGGTAAAGGGCACGTCAGTGATGGTAATTAGTTGCTCCATGGAAGATTACCTGCAGTGAGCTAAACCTTGATTAATTAATCCATAGATCACAAGCGCAGTCACGCTAGCTAGCTAGTCCATAAAAAAGATGCTAGCTAGTGGACTTTGGGTTTAAAATATATGTAGTATTATTTCAAGATATGTTCGATAAACAGCAGAAGGCGACTCAACACCAGCTCCGATCCAATGCAATTTGTAGGGGTCACTCCTGCTCCTCTACCCTCGCTCTCGCTTGATGCCGAGAGGGAGAGAAGGCCCGGGTTTCCTCACTGGCATGGGAGTAAAGAGGGAGTGGGTGAAGACAAGTTCTGGAGAGACAATGTGTAATAAAAATAAAAAATTGCAGTAAATGGGGCAAGCACCTCTCCCTTTACACTGTGCCACGCCATAGGTATTTATACGGCATACCAAGGGTCAATGGACTTTTTACAATAGAGTTTACATCAATGAGCCTATGACGAGTGGGCCTCACCGTGGGGAAGTCCGTACTTGTATTTCCAAGCCGGTGCCCTCCTCTGAGCGCAGCCGCTCCAGCCAGATAGGGCAGGCGTCATCCCCTCTGGCGGAACCATTACTCCCACACTCGAGCGTCCAGCCGACAGCCTAGTGACTCAGAGATTGTGAGCCTGTGACGCGACACGACAGCGTGAGAATGGACCGTGTATCAGACTCTAGCGGGCACATGTATTGTGAAGCACACGGATCAAAATTAAGCTGCTCTCACATTGACTCAGAGAATGTGAGGCGGCACGACAGCGTCATCAAGGACCAAGCACTGTGTGATCAGAGTCTCCATTACACATTCGTACTGTTTTGCGTAGATTGTAAATGGAATACAGTGGAATGTAAAAGGGAACCGAGAGTTCTTTCATTGATCTGTAATAGGTATATATACACCCGTACGGACGCCATGGGGCATGCACGCAGGCAACCGCCATGGGCTCCGACGGTTCGCGAGATAGAAGGAGCGGGGAGCGGGAGCGGTTCCCATCCTGGGAGAATTCCAGATGAGATCGATATTATGCAGTTGCAACACGTACTACATGGTACAACCAGCTTTACCAAGCTTTAGAAAACAATTTGGTTAATATAGTTAATCTTAAAATATATGTGAACACATCAGACTCTGCAACGTACTACCCATTGATGTGAACACATCAGACTCTGCAAAGTATTGCCTCAAAAAATGTATGGGAACACATCAGACTCTGCAACGTTCTACCTATTTCTGCGACGCTTGGCCTTGGCCTAAATAGGCGTGCCAGTGGCTTTTGTTTCTCACGTCAGTAGACTCAGCACAAACTTCGGCTAATCAGTGGCAGGCAGCACCTTGGTTCTAACATGGCCACCACTCCTAGCATCCTGCAATTCACCCCTTCTTGTGCCTATGCACCCACACAGGGCAATGAGTTCAACTTCAGTGGCCTGTACCTCTACCACACCTACGTAGGCCAGAACTCCACCCGGTCGCAAATCATAGTAAAAGACGGGATTGGCACATTGACAGTGAACAACTGGGTCATACGTGATGGCCTCTCTTGTTCCGCTAAAGTCATTGCTCGTGCCCGGGGATTGCATATCTATGCTGGTGACTGGCACAACTCCTTCAGCTTAGTTTTCGAGGTTGAAGGGTACGTATCCTCCATCTGGTCAATAACATGTACACAGTTCGCTACGTTTGTAGCTGGTGTGATATTATTCACTGCATATATATGATGACTTGAATCGTGCAGGTTTAAGGAATCCACACTTCAGGTGATGGGAGTACCTGTTGAGGGTGGTGAATGGGCAATCGTTGGGGGAACGGGACGCTTAACTATGGCAACCGGTGTCATCAAGAAAAGGGTTCACCAAACAACTGGGGAGGGGAACATTATAGAGCTTACCATCCAGGGATTCTGTCCACTACTCCAGGGATCAAGGGTAACCATGACCTAGAATAAATCGACATATATGTCTTTGAGCTTTGCTAATAGTATTTATTCAAAAAACTATTAACCACAAGAGAAATAAATCCATTTAATTTTATAATTTCGTGCAGAGCGTTGTTCCCACAAAGATTGGCCCATGGGGTGGAAACGGAGGTCGGCTCAAGACATCACAGGGACACCAAAGCGCCTGGATAGCATCACCATTTGCACTGGTGATGTTGTTGATTCCATTGCATTTTCTTTTGTTGATCAATCTGGTCAGAAGCACACTGCAGGTCGATGGGGCGGTCCTGGTGGATGTCCTAAGACGGTAAGCTAATAGAGAGCCTTATTCACAAAGCTGCTTTATTTCTGCCGAGCTACTCCTACATTCAAATGCAGAAATGTGGCAGCCAGCTACCAAGTAGTCTGGGAACAAACATCTCCCAAGTCCCAGGAAACAAATAAGATCGAGATCTAATTCGGCTATTGTCTTTGCACTCGCAGATCTAGCTCTCGGATTATGAGTTCATGAAAGAAGTTTCTGGAACTTTCGCCGTGTATGCGGGAGTAGTCACTGTCATAAAGTCAATTAAGCTTGTTACCAACTTCAAGACGTACGGTCCTTTCGGTCAGGTTACCGGGACCTCATTCAGCGTCCCCGTGCAGGGTAACAGTTGTGTTGCCGGCTTTTTCGGGCGCAGCGGCAAGTTCCTGGATGCTATTGGTGTCTATGTGCATCCGCTCTGAACAGCAGCCAGCTACTCGTTCAGGCCTCCTGTTTAATCAGTTTTCATCAAAATAAATAAGTCAGAGGGTTGCCACCATTCGTGCTGATGGTCCACCTCTGTCGTTGTGTGCGCTGCTGGAGTGACTAGTACGTTCAAGTGTTTACGTCTTTGAACTGTGTTGTGTTTGTGTGTCTAATAAAAGTCTTGATGAGAGACTATATTGTCCGATGTTGTCAAGACGATATGTCAATGAACTTGTTGCTTGCATGAGCTATTCAATGTCTTATATATGTTTGGAACCAATATGTGGAATTAACATCCCCATGTGAGTCAAGGTGTTTAAAAGGCTTTGTTTATTATAGATCTCACTGAAGGATTTCAGAATATTCTTTTTTTTTTTTTTTTTTTTGGTGAGGAGCTCGTTTCTGGGCAAAACCAGCTAGGTGGTGTTGCCAAATCTGGCCATGCAGATTTTAAAAAAGGTGCTCTATCTTACTATTACTAATTGGAGGCTCCAATGAAGGCTCCGCGTTAATTCTCACCAGACGCGTTAAGAAAAAAGATAAATGCTAGAAATTCTCACATTAATTAGAGACATCTAGCCATCAAATCTATGGACTTGCCAATATATAACCGTTAGATCTACTTGATTTTGTACAAAATTACCCACCTTTGCCATTATGTTTTTAAGAAAAAACCATTATTCTAAGGATTCCCTCAAGGCATTGTATTCCTACTGAGGGAAAAAATTAATCCATTATTCTAAACATGTACTTTTAGCCAGGATTCCTAGATTGGATCGTTGTGCAACGGAGGAGGAAAACAAGACGGCGCTGCCTGCATGTCAGTTGTTCAACGGAGAAGGAAAATCATAGGGCACCCGCCGTGCAAGAAGGAAAAAGCCAACGTGCAAGCACGTAAATCCCGGCACCCGCGTGCTGACTCCTTGGAAACACGAATACTAGAACTCCTTCCCGACATTCCCAACAATCCATCACACGAATTTGGGAACACAAATTTGCTTGATCAATGCTCGATTAATTCTGACCCTGCTAATGTTGTGAGAAGTTTCTCTAGTGTTGTGGATGCAACAGGAAAAACTCCGGATCAAAATGGTGGAGAAATGGGGCAGAACGGGCCATATTTCATGTGTCCCTCGGTTCTGGCACATCGCGACAACGGCGTGGAACACGAGGCTGCACCGGGGATCCTCCTCGGGGTCGGAGGCCGATCTGCTCCTGTCCACTCCCACACCGGGAGCTGACAGCTCCCCTGCACTTGTCCACCATGCGCCCTGGTCCGTTGGATCTTCTACACTGACACACGACTCACGCTCTCCCTCGCCACAGCTTGATAATACCACATTGGATCCGCCCTCAGATGCAGATTTGTCCCCGCTAGGATCCACCGGATCGCCTGTGGATGATGTGGCTACGTCTCCCCCTATGTCACCCACTCCACTTGCGTCGCCTGAGCCTGCACCGGCGCCTCCGGCTCCTCATCATCGTGGCAAGCGACTTCAGTGTGGTGTTGTGAAGCCCAAGACCTACACTGATGGTATGGTACATTGGGGACTTCATAGTTGAGTTAATTATGAAGAACCTAGCTACAAGTGTTAAAGAAGCCTTGAATGATGATCGTTGGTTTGCGGCCATGGACAAGGAGTATGCAGCATTGATCTATAACAAAACATGGCGCCTGGTTCCTGCTCCAAAAGGGAAGAACATCATAGGCAGCAAATAGGTGTATAAGGTGAAGCAAAAAGCATATGGCTCGGTTGATCGGTACAAAGCTTGACTTGTTGCAAAAGGCTATAAGCAATGCTATGGTCTTGACTGTGAAGACACCTTCAGTCCAGTTGTCAAAGCGGTGACAATCCGACTTGTGTTTTCTTTGGCAGTCTCGAAAGGATGGTCTCTACGTCAGCTGGATGTTCAGAATGCATTCCTCCTTGGTGTTCTTGAAGAGGAAGTTTACGTGCGCTAGCCTCCAGGCTATGAAGATGCTCAGTGCCCGAGCTATGTTTGCAAATTGGAGAAAGTTCTCTATGGCTTAAAGCAGGCACCATGTGCTCGGTATGCACATCTTTGTGGCAAGCTTGTTCAGTTGGGCTTCACACCGTCCAAGGGAGACACGCCCTTGTTCTACTGGTTTGGTCACCATGTTTGTACGGTTTAGTAAGGTGCTAATGTATATGTTGATGACATTATCGCGGCCAGTTTATCTCCACTAGTCACCAAGGCCCTGCTCAAAGATTTGGAAGTTGATTTTGCCCTCAAGGATCCAGGCGATGTCCACTACTTTCTTGGCATCGAGGTCAAAAGGGGACCCCGAGGGTCTGGTCCTGTCACAATAGCATTATGCACTGATGTTCTTCGGCGAGCAAACATATGGCAATGCAATTCTATTGACATGCCTATCTCCATTTTTGAAAAACTCAGCGTCACTCAGGGTAGCAGTCTTGGGGTTGAAGATTCTACAAATTATAGGAGTGTTGTCGGTGCTCTTCAATACTTGACACTCACTTGACCAGACTTGTCCTTCGTGGTGAACAAGGTTTGTCAATTCCTCCATTCGCCAACCACTGCACATTGGAGTGTGGTGAACGCATCCTGAGATATGTCAAAAGATCCTGAGATAATACCGTCTGCTTTTGAAAACAAAAAAGTGCCCCCACTATAACATGTCTTAGCAGCAGTGATTGGAACTAAAAGACAATGCCAGCATAGGAGCGGCAACATTGGAGTGATGGGATGAGCGAAGCGATAGAGGACAGAGGGAGGGAGGGAGCGGGAGTAGACAAACTGTGAAGCGATAGGCCTTTGAACTCTTTATCGGATAGCTAGGCTTATTTTGTAAGACCAACAAAAATTGGTCTTGTATTCAAAGGCAGCTAACGGGGAAATCCTAGCTTTTGTTTTGTCTATTTGACCTCTTCCAGATAATTTACAGAGGCTATATATGATTATGCTCATCTCCATAAATAAAATTTAAAGTCCCCTGAAATCGTGGTTTCATAGCCAAAGATGTGGCAATGATCAGTGAAAATATGAACAAAAGAAAATTTGATAAAACTGCATAATATCACGAGAAGTAACCAAGATGTGAAAATAGAGAAATCACAACCCGTCCTTCAATGTCTCACGGCTGCATTGGCCAGGCATGTGGCCCTTGACCAAACGCCTCTTCCATATTGTCCTCGAAATACATAGTTGTTGGGAGAAAACACATCGGAGACGTTGTTTAACTTGACGTGCCTGTGATAATATAATACAGACGTGATTTTTGTTCGTGTCACTATATGGGTGTTCGACACCGACAGCATCACAGTTCACAGGTCCATATGTATACATATTCAAACTTCGGTTAGGGAAGGCATTGATTCAGTACTCTTTGTACGATATGACTTGCTGAATAAATTGGTCGATGTACCTATCCTGGATTTCTCTGTCAGACACAATGGCTTGGAGCTTCTTTGCAGTTGCAACAAACACCTTTCTAATTTCCACCTCCATCATGACAAGCCGCACAGCTCTCGCGACGCCTTCACGACTGAACCACGACCTGTCCTTCTCACCCCTTGGCACCTCTACTCCCACCTTCTTTCTCTCCATAAGTTCTGCATTCGACCACTGGTCCCAGGCGATAGGCAGCATGATTAACGGGAGGGCAAAGAGAGGCCCTTCAATGGTGGAGCCCCAGCCACAGTGCGTTAAGAACGCGCCGATGGCATCATGCGCCAGTATGCCGATCTGAGGAACCCACACGAAGGTGACGAGCCCACAGCCATGCGTGCGGTCTAGAAAACCAGGAGGGAGGATGTCTTCTTCATCGGGGATGCCGCCGCCGCAGCGAGGCTTCCGCCGAGCCCAGAGGAACCGCGTTCCGGCGAGCTCCAGACCGAGGGCCAGCTCGTGTACCTACTCTACACGCAGCGGCACCTCGCTTCCTAGTGCGAAGTACACCACCGACTTCGATGGCTGTGCATCCAGCCAGTGTAGCAGGGTGACGTCATCGTCGATCTCTCCGTTCATGATGCGGCACCAGCTGCCCTTGTCTGTCGATGGCGGTAAGAGACCTAACGGGACAACTGGCTTGCCCCCATTGCCCAGTAGTGGAAGGTATCAAAGATGACGCAGTCCGGCCTTGCACCACACTCGGCGGTGGCCGCAGCACCGAAGAGCTCCGCAAAGGGCGCTGCAAGCCCGTCGAAGGCCTTCCAGAGGAGCTTAATCTTGTCCTGAGGGACGTCGTGAGTGGACTCGGCGCCGTCTTGTAGGCCGTCGATATGTGGGATCGGAAGCGCCACGAAGGTGATGCGGGCCACCGTGCCGGCCTGGCGCACCGGGGGCAGCCGTAATATGTTACGGGGCATGGAGACGAACGTTACCCGGTGGCCCCGTGAAGCCAGTCTCTCCGCTAGGTTCAAGAATGCAAGCATGTGGCCGAATGCAAGCCACGGGCACATCACGACGTGCAGCTCCGGTGAGGAAGACAACATTATTGACAACTTTGTGGTGGTGTTGTCGTATATGACGATTGTTGCAGAGCTTGGAGGGATTGTAGATGGAAGGCTGCGGGGAGAACCGGCAAAGCTGTGCATTTATATAAAATCGAAACTATATTGACGCACGTACGTGTAAGTGATGATTGATGAATGGATGCTCCTCGCACATCCAATTTCAGTTGAGAAAAGCCCCACAGTGCTAGCGAGCGCATGAATGCCGCCCACACTCCTCCCCGGCTACCTTTCTTTAGTGTGATGTTACCTTAGGAAAAAAAAGAACAACGATTACTTGGAATCGCTTTAAGTTCTCAACGGTGTATACATTTTCAGTTCCTCATGCCCCGGTGTGTTCTACACGATAAGAAGTATAAAATTAGGCCCTACATGCATATGTTTCAAAGTTTTATTGTATGAGTAAATAAAGTACACCAACTTAAAACATATAACTTCTGACACATAACTTATAAATTATGCGAAACATGGGAACAGAAGAGACACAACTTTGGCTATATGGGTCGCTCTCCCGCGACCATAGCTCACCGGTGCCCACTTTCTACCGCTACTACAAAACTACAATTTTAGGGAACTCCAAAGTTTATACACAAACACGAGCACAATCATAACCTCTACGAATCGGCTAGAGGCATTTCAAGAGAGCCGCCTTTGAAAATAAGAACTATTTTTAGGGGCCTTAGAAAATATACCTAGCAGTCCAATGAAAAAAATGTGAGGCCTATCTCTTCTTAACTCCAATCTCTTGGCTTATCCCACAACTCCTCCAATGTTGCCGCTCATGCGCCAGTATCATTTTGCAAACACATGATTTTTCTATTCCATTGTGTAGTGTTTTTTGTGATGACCAATTGTCAACATACCAACACATTGCTTTTGTTTCACGTAACCTGGCACATAGAGTGTGTCGAACAACGTGTCCCTTAGATTGTGTTGTGCAGGTGTGGAGTCTGGAGGCGGTGGACGATGGTGTGGTGAAGGTCAATTAGGGCAATGCTGTGCTGACGGACCGAGTACAATGAATGGCAGACACAAGGCTTGGACCGAGAGGGACCTAGAGGCTAGGCAGCTAGCCGCAATGACTAACACTTAGGGCATCGACAAGTGTAAGTGAACATGGCGAGGGACTTGTATGGACTACGCTACTCATAGGAGGGTTCATGGTTTTGCCTCAAAACCATCGGCGACGGGTTTCGTAGGTTTGGGCCTCAAAACCAGGGCAGATGTCCCAACATGGGACATATGACACGTGATGACATCAATGAGTTCAGATCGAAGCGATGCTACCGGTTAGAAGGCACGGTGGCCGTCAGATCAAGAAACATTTGGGCTGGACCATAACGCCTATGGGTTCAAGTGGCTTGGCTCATTTGTATCCAAGAGCAAAACTGGGTTTGTGTAATAGCCTGGTTTAATAGGATGAGGGAGTCCCCATCTTCCAAACCTATCCCATTTGTAATTTCCTCGTTTTAGAGGCTAGGGCTTCATCTCCTCTCCTATGAACCTTTGAGAGAGGTCCACAATTCGAATTCATGCAGGAATGATGGTCGTAACCGCGTCATGTGATGGTTGATTTATCGAGAAGATGTGTCTTGTGTTTGTTATTTGTTTGCTCCCAAGTTCATCATTTTGACCTTATCTCTTATTTTGTTCATAAATTCTTGACAATTTTGGTTTGTTCTCCTTGCATTGATTCGATCTATGACGTGAGTGCAAGGTTACCACCGAAGGAAATTGGCTAATTCCTCACGAGATCAAAGATCCGAGCGATTCTTGTTCTAGAGTTCCTCATGAGTGATTGTTCTAGAGGTAGCCCACCTACTTCATTGTGATCCTCCATACAAATTTTGGCAGCAGTAGGTTTCCATTTGAGAGAGATCGACACATATTTGGGTGGTAGGTGATTTTTGGGTTGTGTCCACGCCAGGTCAAGCCAGTGGCTTCTGTGGTTGCTCTGTTTGGTGCCCGCGGACACTCTGACCCATCAGGGGCGGACAGTCTGGCCTCCTCTCAAGATCAGTACTAAGCTCTCGACTAAAAATCAAATTTCTGGATTTTGAACTGTGGATCATTTTTTTAGTTGTGTCGAGAACTGTTTTGTTCGGTTCGGTTTTCGTATTTTTGCCTGCGGACAGTCCGCACCTAAAACACCAGACTATCCGCAGCTGACTGTTCCTCATTCTGTACGTGCCGTCGAACAGTGCGGGCCCTTTACCTCGGACAGTCCGCACCTGTGCACAAAGTGCTGATTCTTTCGGATCATGTTCGATAGTGCTCCAATTGTTTACCCAATTGTTCCGCCGATCTAGTGGTGACCCACTACATTCCTTGGGAACATCCACCTTTCCAATAGAGTCGTGGTCATCACCGCTTGTTGTTTTGCTTCTTGGGGCTGTTTGTCGATCCAAGGACTAAAAGTTTTAAAAGGAATTTTGAGGCTTCCATTCACCCCCTTCTAGTCACCATAATTGATCCTTCACTTTTCATTCTGATAACTGTTTCCTGAGAGAAGTTGGCAGGCAACACGACGATAACATTAGGTCACAAGCAAGACATGCCATAGCTGGGGCATTTTTCTTCAACCAAGACATGCCGTACCCACCTGTATAACTACAATTTGACAAGCAAAATAATCTTTGTGAGTCAGGGCTGGACACGTCCACTCTATCAGGTCCACGGGGGCGAAGTCAAAATGTCCCGCTAGGGACAGCGACTTGAAAGTTTTACGCGTTCCTACAAAATACACCTAAAGTGCACACTCACGCACATTGAGGCCATCATGTGGCACACTGGCACTGACACCTAGCTTCTGGCGTTTGTGAGACGTGTCCTTCCTTACGTTTGCATTATTGGTTGCCAATGTGCAAGTTGGATGCTCTGGATTTGAACAATTGGATCGGAGCTGGTACGTGTTGAATCGCCTTTTCTGCCATCTAGCATCTATCGTTTGAAGTAGCTAGCTAGATCGAGTGACTGTGATCTACGGACTAAACAAGTGTTAGCTAACTGCCAGCAACCTTCCATGGGGCTATTACCATCACTGACGTGTCCTTGCTTGATTACGTATTTACGTATGATGGTGTTGGCACGTGGGCTCTTATGTTGCCGTACGTGTATCAAATACATATCTTGATAATGTTTAGATTTGGAGCTACAAATACGTACGACACCTAGGACTGAATGCACATCGATCAATAGCCAATTGCCACACTAGGTAGTTTCCTAGGTAGATAGGTGCGTGGCTGGTCGTTTTTGTTTTCTTGAGCCTCAGTATAACTAGCAGAATTCTTTAGTCTTTATTTCTCTTGTAACCTTTTTGGTTTAGCGTGGTCCATATTTTGCAGAGTTAACATTTTTCTGTTAGTTACTTTAGTTAATTTATAATTCAACTACTTTTTTTAAGATAATAGGTAAAATATCTAGCTTCATCTATCAACTGATAGAATCAGGTCAATTTTTATGACGTCTCGCCCAAAGGCACACACATAAAACTTGTAACACTACACTTTTGCTGCCAGCGGCACGGACAACTGAAACAAAATAAAGTTACAATCTTGCCCAGTGTCGAAGGATTAGCTGATCCCGCTGATCATGATGTCGCTGCAATCTTGCCCAGTGTCGAAGCCAGTGTGTTCCAAAGAGTACCAACAAAAAAGGTTTTTGTTTGCACTTGTTAACCAAATGGCCCAGCAAAGTGCGGAAGCTGCTGTTAATAACAATGAATTATACTTTTGGTTTGCTATCATTGACCACGTAATATAAAGGTCGGGGGGGGGGGGGGGGGGCAATACCGAAAAGTGTATGAATAGCAACTGGCTCGTATAGACAAGCTCCTTTAACTTCGGTAATTATTGTAACATGGAGACCGTCCAACCGGACACTTCGGTTCAGGGGCCGCATAGCTAGCCCAAATGACAACATCCTTTTTGGTTACCACATTACTTATCCACTCGACCAGCTCAGTCATCGTAGTTGTTGAGAACTAAAATACATTGCAGGTCCGCGCATAGCTCATGGCAGGACAGCAACCGCTGTCGGCGCACTCCGACCTAGGTGTCCTCCTCTGCCACCTCGGTGGCCCCTTGCCCTACCCCAGCGGTGCCCCTCCCCCACCTGAGTGTGATCCATGACGAACAAGGAATATCCATAGTGGTGGCTCGGTGGTGTTTCTGTGGAGTGGGTGGATCTGCCCCACCACGATGGCACCTTCCCTATCCCGGCAGAGCTCTCTTTCACCCTAGCGACCGAGCTCTGCCCCAATTCAGTGGTCTGAATCGATTAGCCAACCTTCCCCTCCCCTGTGTTGCATTTGTTTGTCTTAGGTGTTTTAGGAGTTTCACAAGTATGTTGTATTTTTTAATATGGATGTTGCAAAAATAGATTGAGAAATATTGCACATGTCGCAAATGTTGCAATTGTTTAAGAGACATGTTGCAAGTGTATGATTTTGACTGTTTTAGAATTTTCAAAGCTATATGCCATGTGTGTTTTCCATATGCATGTTGCATGTGTGTGTTATCTAGATGTTGCAGATCTTACACATAAACGTTGCATGTGGTTTATTTGGATGTTTACGTATGGTTGCAATGGTTTTGACGTGTTTCTAGATGTTTCTTATGAAGTTTCTTACACATAAACTGCCTTGAGACGTTTGTTGCAACTGTGGTATTGTGTGTTGTATGTCCTTGCCACCATCTGCTGCATTGTTTCTACCGGCGCCAATAGGGCATCAATACGATGCCGCGGCTGTGTCCTTCCGAATCAGAGGTGCCGGATGCCCTTCTCCTCTTGTCGCTCCGACGGCTTATGCAGCGTGTAGCGCGAAACCGAGTGTAGTGCGCGGGTGTGCAGATGTCCATGCAGAACAACACAGGCAAATGTAACCAGAACCACTTGCACACGTATTCACCATGCAAGAAACAACACAGGCAGACTCACAACACTGACCAGTATACAATATCACAGGTCAACACATCGACGCACATATATCCTTGCAACACTTAAGTGGCTGAATAAATCAGTACTCTTTGTAAGACGTAAGATACTGAACAAATCTGTCGATGTAGCTCCCCTGGAGTGCTCTGTCAGACACGATCGTCTGGAGCCTTTTTGAATTCTCTACAAAGAGACTCCTAGACTCCACCTCCGTCATGACAACTCGCACAGCGCTCGCGATGCTATCACGAGTGAACCATGACATTTCCTTCTCGTCCCTCGGCACCTGTACTCCCACCTTCTTGACCTCCATAAGCCGCGCGTTCGACCATTGTTCCCAGGCTATGGGCAGCATGATGAGAGGGCGCCCAAAGAGAGTCCCTTCAATGATGGAGTTCCATCCGCAGTGCGTCAGGAAGCCACCCAGGGCGCGATGCGCCAGAATGCTCATCTGAGGAACCCAGCTGAAGGTGATGAGCCCACGGTCGTGCGTGCGCTTCTGAAAACCAGAGGGAAGGATGTCTTCTTCGCTGGCGATGCCCTGGCTGCGGGGCTTCCTCAGAGCCCAGAGGAACCGCGTCCCGGCGAGCTCCGGCCCGAGGGCCAGCTCATGCACTTGCTCCTGGGGCAGCGGCACCTCGGTTCCCAGTGCTATGTACACGACCGAGCTCTCTGGCTGCGCGTCCAGCCACCGTAGGGTGACGTCTTCATCATCCTCCTCCTTGGTGACGCGGCGGCGGCAGCCTTGGTCGGTCGGTGGCGGCATGAGACCTAACGGAACAACTGGCTTGCCGCCAAGGGTTGCCACGAACGGGACTAGCTCGGGCTCCCACTCTTGGCAACTACTCATGGCTGCGACTGTGCACAGCTCTAGTGTCATGTAGCGTCGCTGGTCGGGGGACAACCCTGACGCGCATGGTGGGGGTGCTTCAGTGGCCTTGCTGGCGTTCTTCTTCCGCCACTCGCGGTCCCATGCGCCGACGTTTTTTGCAGAAGTATGCTGAAACATCACACCAGGCACCTAGTACAAAGATGACATGCTTGTGCTCAAAATAACAAAAAAAAAAAAAAAAGCCGTATATTCAAGCTCTAAGATATGGATCATGATAAATTTGACTTCTGTGGAACCTTGTACTTGCGGGCTGCGGCGGCTGCCCAGTAGTGGAAGATATCGAAGATGATGCAGTCCGGCCTTGCGCCACCATGGGCTGCAGCGGCGCTGAAGAACTCCGCAAAGGGTAGTGCAGGTCCGTCGAAGGCCTTCCACAGGAGCTCCTTCTTGTCCTCAGGGACGTCATGGGTAGACTCGGCGCCATCCGGCAGGCCGTCGACCTGTGGCAGCGGAAGCGCCACGAAGGTGACCGTGGCCTGGTGCACCGGCGGGAGCCGCGCGATGTTGCCAGGTGTGGAGACGAACGTCACCCGGTGGCCCCGAGACGCCAGTCTCTCCGCTAGGTCCAAATACGGTAGCATGTGGCCGAATGCAAGCCATGGGCACAGGGGCGAAGCTAGAGCAAATCGGAGGGGGTTGTCTTTCTCTTAAAGATGTGAAAATTTAGCTTGCAACCATGGTGAAAATTTGTTCCTAATAGTGGTCTTTTAAATTTTCGTGGGTGCCCGGGCACCCACGAGCTACAACGTAGCTCCGCCCCTGCATGGGCACATCACCACGTGCAGCGCTGGCGATGCCGACGACGTGGAGGAGTTTGTGGTAGTGTCCATGACGATTATGCCAGAGCTTCCTGGAATTGCAGATAGAAGGCTGTGGAGAGAACCAGGGAAGCAGTGCATTTATATAAATCGAAACCATGCCGCGTCCTGTGTACATGTGTAAATGATGATTTATGAATATGGATGCTCCTCGCTCCGTCTACGTGTCTGTCGCCTCTGTTTGTCTAATACTAGTGCAACAATCCAGAGACCAAACATAGATAACTTTAGTTGTTTGAAGTCTCTATAATTGTTAGGATAGTGGGAGTTACAGCTGGTACTTCAGCCATGCTATTTGAGAATGGGTTGTTTGACACACCCCGAAAACCAGTACAACAAGAAATATTTAGGTAATGTCGGCACGATACGAACACGAGAGTCATGTTATAGCTTGGCACGGCAGGCTACATGGCCCGGCTGGTATTCTAGGCCGTGCTCAGACCGTCAAGGCACGAAAATGGTAAGTAGACACTTCCATAAGTGTACAATACGATTTTCTAGCAATTAATGTAGTATCTCTCATCTAATTTTTTAATTTATTATAAAAAATTATTAAAACTTTTACTATGTAGTGCACATAAGCTAAGAAAAAAAAAGACTAACAGTGTCATTTCGAGGGCTGGCCCGGGACAACCCCAAGACATGTCAGCGTGCCATGGGCTGTGCTTGACCAAACAAAAGTTCTGCCATGCCACTTAGGAACGGCGCGACATGCCTCTTGTGCCTAGAGGACACGACCTGAAGCGACAGGAAGCACAAGAAGGCCGTGCCGTGCCGACTAGGTCTGGCCCAAGTCCACTTCTGGTGAGTATGTTTTGTTGAGGTGTTCTGTGAGCAGCGCTCACACACGCCAGACACTACAGTATATACAGCAGAGGCGAATATGCACGAGACAACGAGCTCACAGCAATAGAGACGCACGGCACGGACCACAGAGGCGCTAGCTAACAAGGCAGCCGCACATCGATGGAAGCAGCCATGGCCACCAAGCTAACTACCCACGTCGTGCTTTTCCCCTTCCCCGCCCACGGCCATCTTTCAAGCATGCTCGCCGTCGCGCGCCTCATCCGCCGCTCGTTCCCCAGAGTGACCATCACACTCGTCTCCACCGCGGGCACCATTGCCGCCATCCGCCGCTCGTCAGACGCGTCGGCAGCGTCCATTTCCCTCCATGCACTGCAGTTCGTCCCGACGAACCACGGCCTTCCAGACGACTGCGAGTCCACCAGCACCCTCCCGGTGGCGCATTTCATCACCCTCTTCGAGGCCTTCGAGACCCTGGAGCCGGCCTTAGTTGACTTCATCTCCAGCCTGATACCGTGCGAGGATGGCGACGCCGGAGCGAGCCGCGTCTGCATCGTCGCTGACCCGACGGTAGCGTGGACAGTGGACGTGGCGCGTCGTCATGGGTGCGCCCACGCCCTGTATCTGTCCTGCAGCGCGATCGGCTCGGCCATCCTGCACGCGCTGTGGAGACACATGCCGGCTCTGCCTTTCGGACCCGACGGCTCTCTCCGCCTCCGCTGGCTGCCGGAGCACGGCCAGGAGGAGGAGGTGGTGCTGCACCGTTCGCAGCTGTCGACCATCTTTCTCGACGCCGACGGCGTGGAGCGGTGGACGGCGTTCCAGCACCGCCGGATACAATACGGGTACCGGACGGACGCTGTCATCGTCAATACCGTGGAGGAGTTGGAGCCCAGGGGCCTTACCATGGTGCGCCGCACTCTCGGCGGTGACGTCCCGGTGTTCCCAGTTGGCCGTTCGTCCGGGACGGGGGCGACAGCGACGGCGAACACCACGCCGGCGTTCTTGGCTGGCTGGACACGCAGCGGCCAGCGTCAGTGCTCTACATATCGTTCGGCTCCCAGAACTCAATCAGGGCAAGGCAGATGGCAGAGCTCGCCGGCGCGCTGGAGCTGACCGGCTGTCCCTTCGTCTGGGCTATCTGGCGCCCCGTAGGGCTCAAGGCCGACGACAGCGGCGACATGTCGTCCTGGTTGCCGGACGGGTTCGTGGACCGGGCGCGCGCCGAGAACCGAGGCCTGCTGGTCTGCGGGTGGGCGCCGCAGGTGAGGATCCTTGCGCATGCCTCCACTGGCGCGTTCCTCAGCCACTGCGGCTGGAACTCGGTGCTTGAGTGCCTGACGCATGGCGTGCCCATCGTTGGCTTACAATGCCGAGATGGTGCAGGAGTGGGGCGTGGGTGTCGAGGCGGCGCGCGGCAACATGGAGACCTCCATGGTCTGCAGGTCCAAGCTGGCCGACGACATGGAGTCGGTGATGGGTGACACTGACACCGCAGGGAGGATGCGTCGTCGTGCTCTGGAAGTCCAGGAGTTGCTCAGCAAGGCGTGGGCGGACGACGGCGGATCGTCCTGGACAGCGCTGCACGGCTTCTTCAAAGCCATGCGGCTTGTTAATCATTAGATTATAGTTAAAGTAATGTATTCTCAGCATCAACAACTGCATGCCTCCCTCTCGGTTTCCCTCGACGATATGCTTCTTTCTTCTGGACCACTGCTGCATCCAAAAATAATAGGACCTCAAACGTAGGGCCACCACTTAAAACCCATTTTAAGGAACTCTATCAGTGTTTTAAGGGCCATGCCCCATGCACGATTATACAAAAACCTAAGCAAGGTGTTTCCCAAACTGCCTCGGAGGCCTAGCATCCATGGCGGCAATCTTATTTGATCGTCTCAATTTTTTTTCGAAACCATGCATTGCATGTACATCATTAAGAGAAATGGGAATAAGGTTACACTACCCGATTGGCTTACAGCGAGCTGCCAAAGTCAAACGGGTTCCACACTAACAATAATCTCTGGCTTGAACGGTGGAGCCTAGAGTGGTGTACTAAGGAAATAAACTATTGTGCGACTAACTCGACGAGCACAACTAATCAGTCCAAGTGCACTCCGTCAAGTCCCACTGTGGCCCTCCTCAAACGATCAGCTCGCAAGGGGAACAAAACACCCATGGCTTGACGCCTTGCGGTTGGGGACATCACAGCAAACGTCGTGCTGAAGTCGGTGGCGATTGTGGAGTCCGGCGTATCAGGAACCACGGTATCAGGCCGCCAGTTATTCAACAGCACGCGCTTCGCCTGCCTTTCCGGGTTCGGATCACGGGAGACAGCTTTGGCAGCTAGGCGGACGCTACGATGTGGGAGCCAGTCGTCGTCGCGAGACCTTGGTTTCCAGGCGCGAGGTGTGGCCTTGATCACAGGCTCCTCCAGCGGTAGTCTCAAGGAGTCGACAAACGATGTCACCGAGGCCACTGTAGGCGCAGCGGCAACAGGTGCTGGAGCTGCAGGGGATGTGACCGCCGTTGCGCGCGGTGGAGCATCCTCTGCCACCACGTCCACTTCATTGATCGTCTCAATGAATATCGATAAACTGAAGAAGTTGCCCTAATGCAGCTTCCCCGGTTCTGAGGCGGTCACACTATAAGGCCCGCCTTGGATAGTGCCATACAAAGTTCATCTACGCCCGGTAACAATTTCATGGTATAGAAGTGAAAGTAAGAAACGCTAACCCTCATACCCTCCCACCACTCAGTTGCACCTCGCTCTCCAGTCTCCAGTGCCCATGCCCCTTTCACTCCTCCATGCTTTCTCCCGTCGGTACCTCACTCTCTCATTTCTCCCTCCGGTACTTCCCTCTCCTCTCTATCCCAGCGCTCCTGTCTCAATTTATCCTGACATTTTCTCATCTCAATCTCAGTGCCCCTCTCTGAACCATTTCTCTTACACCTCTTTGTCTTTCTTAGTATAGAAGTTGTAGCTTGCGAGTGGAGGCGGTGCATGGGGGCGGATTCATCATGTGCATGTTGGGCGGCACGCGTGGGGCACTTGACGTTGTGGCGCAGCACCCCATTGCTCCTTCCCCTAATCGGGATCGCAGTGTGCCCCTGCCCCTCCCCCGAGCATAGCGGCCTCTCTAATGCTTGATATAGGTCGCTTGTAGCGGATCTGCAATGGATAGGGCTTCACGGTAGCGGATCAGGCGCGGCGTTGCTTCTGCCCCACCACTGATCGTGGCAGCAATTCTGATGGTGGATCTAGATCCCTATTGGCGTATCCTCCACGGATCCTGCATGCTCCACCGTGGTGGATCTGGCATGGCGGCACCCATGCCCCACCACTGAGCGTGTCATTTGGTGGATCCGTGACAGTCTGAGTTCCATGGCGATGGATCTGGCTCCACGTCAACAGTGGCGCGAGCATGGTATGGGGAGGGGTGGATGGACTCAGTTTCGGCTCGTCAGTTATTTATTACTATTTTATTAATGGAGGCGAGCAACTGATCCGTCTCAGTAATCCATTCATTTACGGTGACCTTTCAAATGAGTCTGAAAGGTTGCCTGCCTTTTTTTTAGGAAGCGCCACCGGCTTGGCCTTCCTGGAGGCCAATGTGGGGGAGCTGGGGTTTGAACCCCGGACCAGCTGCTCCACCCCTTGGAGACTTTACTGGCTGCTCTAGGCACTCCGCCTCGAGGAACCATTTTTGCCCGCCATGTAAAATATTGTTGTAGTAGTGACGGCCGGAGTTGCTAATAAGTAGATGTAAAATAAAAGGGCAATGTTCATTTCTTCAAAGACGAAGATATTGAAAATATCAAGAGATAAACCGTGAATGGATCACACCGATAGATCTTACAAGGGACATAAAAATGAAAAGCTTATCGGCATCGGTCTTTGCAACTATCTGGTTCTAGTCTTGTCTGCTGAACCTTTCAATCAGTCGGATGAGGCTTTGATACGAAGACCCGCCTTTGTCCATGGCCCTGTGAGCTTTATCCGCATACTCCTTGGCCTTCCTCCTCTGCTTGGCACCTTTGCCGTCGCCCATGAGCTCCGACACTGCCCTGACGATGTCGCCTCTCACGACCGGCACGGCTGCATCGTCAAGAATGGACACGGGAGCTTCGACCCCAATCGGCACTCCGACGCCGAGGACATGGACGGCCAGACGTTCGTTGAGGAACTGGTCAGAAAAATGCGGCCACGTCACCACCGGCACACCAACCGTGATGGCCTCCAAGAGCGAGTTCCATCCGCAGTGGGTGAGGAAGCCGCCGACGGCAGGATGCGAGAGCACCGCGAGCTGTGGCACCCAGCCCCGCACGACGAGGCCACGCCCAGCGGTGCGTGCCTCCAGGGCCTCGAGCCATTGCTGGACCTCCGGTGTTCTCGTGGCCTCTGACTCCTTCACCACCCAGAGGAACGGCGTACCAGCGTCCTCCAGGCCATGGCCGACCTCGAACAGCTGCTTCGGAAGCTTCCGCGAGATGCTGCCGAAGCTGACGTACAGGACGGTGCCAGGGGCCTGCTCGTCCAGCCACGCCGTGATGGTCTGCTGCTGGGTGATTGCTGCCATCGACCTCCCGCGTGACGCTGTGGCCTCGACGTCGTTCCTGTTGACGAGGCAGAGCGGGCCGATCGCCCACACCGGCTTGCCCAGAATCCCCTCGTAGCACGCGATGAAAGGCGCTTCTAGGTCCAAGAATGTGTTCACCACCGCGCCGTCGTCCGTGCGCATGGCCTCCATGGACTCGTCCCGAAACGCCTTCCACGCCGGGGAGACGAAGAAACCAGGGACGGTGGCCTTGGTCACCGTCACCGGTATTGGAACTCCGGGGACCAGGTGCCTCTCCTCCTCCTCCTGCACCTCGTTGGCCAGCCGCTCGTGCAGCCCATGTTGGACGGCGCAGAGCTCACATAGCGAGAAGAAGCACGACGGCCCGTGGAAGAAGAGCCACGGGATGCCGAGGCTGGTGGCCACGCCGGCCGTCCATGGGCAGCACCAGTCAGAGATGATGCAGTTTGGGCGCAGCGATAGCGCTTGCACATATCCCTCAAACGGGGTGGCTAGCTCGCGCAGCGCGTCGAAGAACGGCATGGTCTGGCTGCTGTCCGCGAGCATGTCAACGCTCTGGCAGACCGGAGGGAGGCTGGAGTCCGGCGGCGGGAATGGTAGCTCGATGAGCTCGAGCGCCAGCCCAGCGAGCATGGCCTGATCGGCGACGCCGCGCAGGCGATGGGCAACGAGCGGTGTGGTGACCACGCTCACACGCGACCCATGTTCTGCGAGGAGGCGTGCCAGGTCCACCATGGGAATGATGTGGCCTTGGGACACGAGTGGGACCAGGACGAAGTGCGGTGGCGGTGTGGATGAGGTGGTGGCAGCTCGAAGATCCTGCTCCGCAGGCGCCATGGACAGCGTACTTTGCAGCAACTTCAGCGCGAGAAGAGCAGCTAGATCAAGATGCGGCAGAGAATTTTGGTTGCCCGTAGAACATTTGAAACACCGAGCACATAGACACGTGTGATTCCACGGCACTACGGATGATCCGTCCTTAGAAAACACTTGATCCAGCACAAATACATATAATGCCCTGTTTAGATGTTATCGGATTTGACTCACATATGTTGAGATTGATTAATGTGTATCCGTCCCAACACACGTGGATTGATACAAATCTAACTACATCCCCAAACAAGACCTAAGCAAATATTCGCCCCACTTCAAACAAAACCAAATAGGAGATTTATTATGACACTTCCAAGTAACTACTTTGTTCGAAATTACAAGACATTTTGTCTTTTATATACAGATTTATATATTTTGCTATACATGGGATTAATATGCACTATGTCTAGAACTCTAGATATGAAGTAAAGCAATATGAGATCTGCTCCAGTACTCCTTTCAAAAAAAATTGCACGACTTTTAAAGCAGGAAACTTGGATCTCGCCTGGGCCTAGCCCGTCCAGCACCAGCCCTGAGCCCAGCCCAATTCGATAGGAAGAAACGTCCACTCCATGACTCCCGTTTCCCGTTGGTCGTCTCCGTGACTCTCCGTCCGCCGCCATTCACTTCATACCGACTAGCGCCTGTAGCGAGTGACATGTCATCGCTACTCTCCCGATCCATTTCTTCATTCTTTGGGCAAGGGTTACAGCGGCGCCGGCGAATCTGTTGAGGAAGACCAGAGACGCCATGGCACCGGTCAAAGGACGATGAGGACTTGTAGGACGACAACACGAGGACGTCACGGCGAGCGCGAAGGCCACGAACAATAGCATGCTCAGCGCGGCCAACAACGCCCATATCGGCTATCCACTAGCCACGCCGCGCTGCTCGGCAGCAGCTTCGTCGGGAACGCTGCTCCTACGTTGCCGCCGCCGCATGGGGTCTTGGCCCATGGCGATCGGTGGCCGTGGATGCGGAGGGCTGCATGCGCAGGGGCCGTCCCCGGCTAGTGGCAGGTGACCTTCGCCGGCGCCGTAGTCCCTAACTTAACGCACGAACATAATGAGATCGCGGAAGAGAGTAGCGTTGCGTTGTGTGAAACGGCAACGGATAGGGAGACACGGAGTCACGCACTTGACGTTTCTCCTATCTGGAATTGGGCTGGTCTCGGGCCTGGTGCTGGACGGGCTAGGCCCAGGTGGTATCCAAGTTTACTGCTCCAATTTTTTTAGAAGGGGGGTACCGGAGCAAATCCCAAGCAATATACCTATGGAAAGTTCAAAATTATAACTTATAAAGTAAAGCAATATACCATGCCACAGTAGGTGCCAATGTTTCTATGTGCGCAATGAAGGCATAGACGGAAGTTTACGTGTGGGCACTTTACGTGTTTAATACACGTTACATCTAATATATTTTTTATCATAAGATCCTCTCAATTATGTAGCGTTGTTTTAGGGCGTACGCAATGGAAAGCAACTCCAACACTACCTTAAACTTCACTTGGCAAATCTCGGATTTTGCCAAGTCTAAAACTCAAATGCCAAGTGAAAAAAAGAGGCTTCTCCAACACTACCCTACTTGGGCTTGGCAAAAGAGGCGACTCCGAACTATTAATAGTATGACCGGCCCATCTGTCAATTATTGGCGCGCGCGGGAAAGGAAAGCGGGAGCACTTCGCGCATGTGGGAGGAGTCGAGTAGCCCGAAAATCACCGATGCCAAGCGTACATGCGCGCGCAAAGATGCGCTCATTTGCGCCTCTTTTGCCAAGCATCCTATTTTGCCAAGTGCTTTTAGGGTAGTGTTGGAGGGGCTTTTTTCTTGTTTTGCCAAAAATTAGGATTTGCCAAGTGCATATAGGGTAGTGTTGGAGTTGCTCTAATAGTCAGCTGATAGCTATTTGAGTACCACATCAGCAACATGGATCCTATGTACAAGAATAATTTATTCAACTTCTCTCCTCTCAACAATCATGGAGCCCACCTGCATGCATGGTCCCCGCTACAAAAGCATGGCTGGTTGGTGCGTTGCGCTCCTTCTCCTCGGGGCAAACAAATAGATAGGCGACGAGCAAGTCGCTGGCTCGCTATTTTAGGCAGCTTGTCTCTCCTCCATGTAGGATACATGCTGACCTGTACACCAAATAGCTAGTTGAATCAGCCTTGTTGGGGACACCCTTAATTCACACTATGTTAGAACATGCAATCACCGTTAGACTATAACGGTCTGTTATGCTAGAGACGACCCTGCTGATTACTTATCAGGGCCGTGTCATAAGCCCAGCATCCAGAAAACTCACAAGAAGCTATTCAATCGGCAATCGGCATTGATGGCATCACTATGTCTACCACCCCACAATAATATATCATTGCCGATTAAAGCTACAAACCCTATTGTTATCAAGGGAGGTCAGGAAAGTTGGGAGTTTAGGGATCTGTGTGTGAAGAGATGGTGAGATAATGAACTCTTGCTCGACGAGGGACTAGAAGGAGTGCGGTGGTGGCTGTGATGGTACTGGATGTGGATCCGGCGAGACAAGGTATGATGCCATGGTGACATG
The DNA here is from genome assembly GCA_018135685.1 of Themeda triandra. Classification (NCBI taxonomy): domain Eukaryota; kingdom Viridiplantae; phylum Streptophyta; class Magnoliopsida; order Poales; family Poaceae; genus Themeda; species Themeda triandra. Next base: position 576,216 of record JAENPR010000179.1, on the reverse strand, counting down.
GAGCAGGACTGAGAGGTAAGCGAAATTAAGGAGGGCCATAGTGGCGAAAGCTTGGCTAGGACGTGTGGTACGACAAGCACGACAAGGCTGGTCAACCAACGAAGCAGATCTTAGGAAGCCAGTAGTGGTCGTATAACACATAATGTAGGGAGGGCATGGACTGTACTAGAGACAAGCTTAGGGAGTTGAATGCACAACTCGAAGGTACTGGGACCTTGATGAGAACTCAAAACAAGTTTAGGCATCTGAATGTGCAATTTGAATGTATTGGGACCTATATGAGAACTTCAGACAGGTTTAAGGACCGCCGAGTGAAATTTACACTTACATAACCACAAAAATTTGGGCTGTGTGTTGTCATGAAGCCTTACGACAAAACAAGAAGATTAAAATATAAATAAAATAGACCCAATAAACCTAAGTTTTAAGCTGGATCATTTGTTATCTACTTGGATATTTGTTGCATCATAGGTTGAAGCTCAGGAAAACACAAATCAATGCTAAACTTGGATTTGCTGGAAGACAGAGTGACACACAGAGACGAAAATATCTTTAATCTAAGGAATATATATGGACAATAGATCCATGCAATTCCAACAAAAGGATGTATGAACAGAGAACAAACATAGCAAAAAAAAAAAAAAATAGAGAAAAATAAAAACTATAGTTTTCTATGTGAAAAATGCAGATGTTATGACGACAAAAAGCTAGCCAGCTGGGAGCGCTATTTGTCAACGCTACCTACCTCTTTATTTTACTTACAGATCAATTGGCTTCATTGAACTGCCACCAGAGATCGTTTTGAAGCTTTCTTCTGACCCTAGTCCAGTTATTTAATTGAGAGTATTGTCTGTATGCGAGTACTCCATGTGTGTTACATACGTACATGTAATCTTGGTATAGAAATTTTGTGAACAGGCAAAGATCGAGGTGCACGTAGTTTCTTGTGGCGGTAGTAATATTATGTATTTTCTACATATGACTCAGCACGGTCGCCAGTTGTTAAAACGTACAGTCATGTCTGTTGTCAGCAAACTATCACGTACCATAGTATCGAGACCACGTGTGCCCAAACTTAAGCAAGAGGACGACACGTTAGTGATGGTGATGGATATATAGCCCCATGGAATGGAAGCAGGTTTTGCTAGGTGGCGGCTAGCTAAAACTTCATGAAACCGTATATGATCGCAATCACGATATGTACACACGTAAATAAGTACACGTACCTGATCGTCGAGGATCGATGTGCCCGAGAAGTTTTATTTGTATCAACTCGTGAATCTTGGATACCAGCCATGGCTTTGCCATTGGCCACGGAAAAAACTACTATTCCTACATTGTACCTGCTAGACTAGATGATACACGTACGCTCCTATCTACCGTCGGTTGCAGATTATTATATTATTATATATAGTTCTAAACTTAATAACCTTTGTTTTCCTACACTGCCACGCGTAATAAGCGGTCATAAAAGATACGGGCCTACTTTGCTAGGCGGAACATTTCTAATCTAGTGTTAGGTTTAGAGCCAGCCAGTAATGGTGACATACAGTACACATGTATTACGCCTTTTGCTACCTACACGGCAGTTAGGCTAAATCTCTCATTAATTAATGCTAACCTAAGCCTAACAAAATTTGGGACTAAATGTGTCTCTAATGCTAGCCCAAGCGAGCCCCAACAGGCCAACGCGACCTCGCGGCTCACACATCCAGCCTCTGTCTTTCCATGTGTGGGCTACACTATGCCAAAACAACAAAAACGAGGCACCTTAATCAGTGATGTGGAAGTAAGACGTGTCACTAATTCATATTAGGGACGCATGTGAACAAAACGTTTTATTGGTTAGGTGTCACCCATGGTCCGGAAAAAAATGTGTCACTAATAACAATTTATCACCGATGATGAAATAATAATAATACTAATTATGATCATATTGATGGATTTATTATGGGCTAGGCCCATTTATATATCTAATAAATCAATGACTCTATGTTGTGTAATTGTTTTTTAGCGAATTGGAAGTTTAAAACGTTTAAATGGGGGGGGGGGGGGGGGTGGTGAATGAGAGCTTTAAATTTTCTTTCGAAATCTAGAGGCTCTGTCCCAAATTCTAACCCCAAGAACCAAATAAGACGGCGTAGTGATTATGACCCTGGAGAAGGGTGGATGTTCGTAGCGGATTACTACAAGATTCGGACGGTGCAAACGCGATTCCAAACTTCTATCGAGGAGAAGCAAGATCGCAAAGCTCCAGAGTGATGTCAGCAGAAAACAACACAGAACCAAAACAATCTACATGGGAACATAAACCTAAAGCAACATAGCACCGAAACGATCTACATGGGAACAGAAACCTAAAGAAACAAATAGTGCGAGAAACGGAGTCCCGGAACAGAAACCAGAAGCAAAACAACTTAGGGGAGCAGTTTAGCCGGCCTGGTCGGTTGTGCTGGCTTAGCCGAATCCAGAGCCGGGTTGACCGGCTTCGCTGGCTGGCAGCCTAGAGGCCAGCTTGGGTGGTGGAACTAGCCAGCTTGGCCGAATGGGGTTGGCTTGGCCAGTTCTTCCAGCTGGCATGTCCGGTTTTCACGACCAAGTTTGGAAAATCCCCAAAACTTGATAAATATTTTTCAAATCAACTCCAACTGCAACCAAATTTCACAGAGGTGTTCCTGAGGTAGCTGGAGAGCTACCTCTAAGAGACCATTGCACAATTAGCAGTAATCAAGAGGAATCAACAAAAAAAAAACTAAAACTAAAAATGGATCTTGAGCACACCTAAATCAAGAATTGCATGGATTTTTGATATCGTGAGGTTAGGGATGTTAAACAGAATGTTTCTAATCTAGTGTGTTAGGGATGGAGCTTAGCCAATAATGATGACATGTATTACACCTTTGGCTACCTACGCGGCAGTTATGCTAAATCTCTCATTAATTAATGCTAACCCAAGCCTAACAAACTCTAGGTCTAAATGTGTCCCTAATGCTAGCCCAAGCCTCAACAGGCCAACGCGTTCCCACGGCTCAGCACCCACATCTCCCCTCTCTTTCTCCATGTGTGGGCCACACTATAACAAAACAACAAAAAGAAGACACCTTAATCAGTGATGCGGGACTAAAATGTGTTAGTAATTAATATTAGGGACACGTGTGAACAAAACATATTAATGGTTAGGTGTCACCCATGGACCTGAAACAAAATGTGTCGCTAAAACAAATTATCACTGATGATGAAATAATAATACAAATTATGATCATACACCAGCCATTTTTGTCTCCATATGTATAAAAAACATGTATAAAAAAGGTTTATCCCATCTCCATGTCAGTGCAGTATCCTTTTCTCTGGTTTGTCACTAGTAAATAAACATGATATGTGATTGAAACTGAATATATATTCTTGATCAACAACAAACCCTTAAGAAATGCTAATATTCACTCTTTGTTCGACTAGAAAGGGGATATGCAGGACCACATTAATCTTTATTCTACTACACATTTTCTTTGAGTTGTTAAAACTGTGTTCGATCTAAACTTCACTCATCGAATTCCTTGCTTCCTATCGCTGGTTCAGGGTCATCAGTGATGTGTTTTCGTTTTACCATTGCTAGCACAGTGTCATCAGTGACGCTTTTTCCCTACACCCGTCACTGGTATAGGGTCATCAGTGACGTGTTTCCCTCTACACGCCTCTGATATAGGGTCGTCACTGATGCGTTCACATCCCAGATGCAACATAAGTGATGCGTTTTTTTCACGTCACTATTACTCTTGGGACATATCACTAATCTGCTTTTCTCACATAGTGTCAATCCCATCGCTGGCATCCTCCCTCCATAGGCCCAAATCCAGCTCAAGACCAACTCCATTCCTCCCTAGGCCGAAATCCACCTCAAGACCCACTCCCTTTGTTCCAGCACTCCACCAAAACCGGCACTCCTCCAGGTGCTCCAGTGGTTGCGCATCTAGAACAACGACAGTGAGGCCGAGTTTGACATTGATCCTGTACGGGCTGGCGTGGGCTTGGATATTTTTATTATTCTACGTCTCTTGACCCACTACATCCCTCCATAGGCCGAAATCCACCTAAAGACCCACCCCCTTTGTTCGGGCACTCCACCAAAACCGGCACTCCTCCGTGTGCTCCGGTGGTTGCGCATATAGAACAACGACAGTGAGGCCGAATTTGGCATTGAGTCTGTACGGGCTGGCATGGGCTTGGATATTTTTATTATTCTATTTTGATTTAGGTAGGCAAAGCAATTGCTTCTATTAATCACAAATTAACCATGACCATTGATTGGAGGCGGTTGCAATTCATGCCTCCAATAATCATTTTTGCTCACCATAGCTCCACTGAGACTTTTGTAGTAGTGAATGTGCCTCGAATGATGTTTGGCAAGAGGCTTCTAGCCTCCTATTGGAGTCAAGAGTTTGGGCAGAATTGCTCCTCGTATATGGGGGTCAAGCGGGGAGTCGGCGGTGCTTCTCTTGTCGTCGCATGCTCAAATACTCAATCAATCACGCAGTGTGAAACATGGTGGTAAGAAACGCGGTTAAAAAAAAGTTAGCGTAACATGTACTATTGTTTTTTTTGGAGGGCAGTAGGAGCAAGCCCCTACTGGAATTTATTAATAAAATCTTAAAATGTTAATACAAAAGGGAGTGAGAGCACAAGCAAAAGGTGCTCCCGAAAAAGGAGGCAAAGAAAATGTACCAAGCTAAACACTTCCAGAAAGCTGAGATTTCGTGAGAGAGGAAATACCGTCATGAAATACGGATTTACCGTCATGAGGGTCAACCGTCACACTTTAGTTCTCACAGTATTGAGATCACGAAAATACAGTTTTCGTGAGAGTTAACTGTCACGATTTATTTTCGTGAGGAACATTCATAAGAGCCACCTCCACGAAAATTACAGTTCCATCTGGTTTGCAAGCATGTTTTCATAGTGGTATTTCGTGTAAGTGCCCTTTATGAAATTAATTCGTGAGAGGGATGCACCGTCATGAAAGTATGTTTTCGTGCGAGAAATACACCGTCATGAAATCAATTCATGAGAGTGAGACACCGTCATGAAAGTATATTTTCGTGGGAAGTAGACACCGCCATGAAAATGTGTTTGAACCATCACAAAATCTAATATTCATGAGAGTGAGACCAGTCATGAAAACATGTTTCAACCATCATGAAATATGGTTTTCCTGGGAGTCCAACAACCATGAAATTAATTGAACCAACAGGAAACATTTTGATCCATATTCCAAATGCACACATTAATGTCAATCCAACACAAATACAATCGAATTCCAAAGTGCTATGCTGTTCAACTCATATTAGTTCAAACATATTACAAAGTGTCCTTCCATTCCAAACCTATTACAAAGTGTTCAAAATTAAATGCCACAGCAGTCATATCCAACTCACCTACTCTAATCTTTAAAAGAATATTGAATCTTCACGCCGCAGCAAAGTCTTCTGTCAACTTGTGTCGCTTTGTATTTATTGAGTTAGCTATAGAAGTCTTCTTTTCAATGGTGTTGCTTTCTGTAAACCAGGATCACCAAGAGTCTTCTTTTCAGTCCTTAGTTCTCCCTACAAGAAGTTCAATTGGACTTAGCTTTGCAAATTCAGATACCCTGTTTTGTGCAAGAACTAGCTTCTACACAGAACAAAACAAGGTAAAGTTGTACAGTTGATTTTGTCTATCCAAAGCTAATTAATTAACATCAGAGGAAGGAAAAAATTACAGAAACTGTTAGCAGGACTGTATACATGTAAGATATCCTGTTAATTCTCAATGTAAATAGAAACATGTAGGTTTCATCATCCTACAATGACTTAGCTCGTATGAAAAGAAATCAGAGATTATGATGCTACACCCAATTTCTCCTTTCTTAAGAAGATAAGATGCATAGTTCAGATCACTGCACAACACCTTCATATTCTTATTCGTTTGTTCAGTTTAAACCAATGTACGGCAGCATAATGTTCGTAGTACGACAGAGGCATTACCGCATTGTCCAAGTAGGGGAAGAACGAAACTACAGTTCCAACTGCCAGTCGCTGGCGTTACTGTCGTCGCAAGCTCCTAAGAGCACCACAACTGGAGCTCCCTGGCCGTTGAGATTGTTGATGGCAGAAACGGTGCCGCCACCAATAGCAGCGGCGTCTGAAACCCTAGCATTAGAAATCCCCAAATTCTAATCCAAATCACCAACACTAAGATCAGCTAAGACCCTTATTGCTTACCATAAGATGTTGCTGCGCTCGGTTTTGGCCTAAGGGCCCTGCTCGACCTCGACGACGGCCACAGAAAGGAGCTGCGCCGCCGCCCTTCTCGTATGCGGAACGAAAAATGAGTATCCGCCGGCGTACGTATCCCCCCGGTGAATTTTGTCTAAGAATAGTGTAGAAACAGGGAGGGAGTGTGTGGTAGTTAATGAAGCATGAATCGCAGCGCAAAATGAATGGAGGATACAAGGGGGGATACGTCCACAGAGGGACACTCAAACATTTGGCCTCGTATGCACGCGCGGTCTCCCGCTCAGGGCGCCACCCGAGGGACCGCTCGACGGCACCGCGCACAGCCGCACGGGTGCGCCAGCGAGGGGTGCCACGGCGGCACCACCACTCCTGCACGCCCGTCACGGCATCGTCGTCCCGTGCGACGGCGGCTGTTGAGTGCGAGCACGGAAGGCTGGGAGAAAAAGAAGTGGCTAGGGTTTGGGGAGCCTGCGGTGCTGCTAGTTTTGCTCTCGCGAAATTGAAGCTTGACCATCGGATCCGTATGGACGACCGAGATCATCCCTACTCTAAGCAGGCCGGCAGCGGAGAAGGCGTCCCAAAGACCACTTGGTCAGGCCTGCTAACTGGAGTGGTTGCCAGCTTGTTCAGTCGGGCCAAAATATGTTTATTTTTTAGTGCAAATTTAACTAGTTTCCATTTTTAGTGCACAGTTTAAAACTAATTGTAGTTAATTAATATCTCGTCACTTGGGAAACAATGTTTTTGGTTATTTTTGGGAAACAAATTGTAGAACCACTTTATTAAAATCAAGGCATATCTGGAATATATTATTTTGAAGGAGTAATTTAGCCACCTTTCTCTAGTTTAATGCAAAATAAAATGTAATAATTACCAAATTTTATGAAAAAATTCTAAGATTTTGTGTGAGGTCATAATTTGGATCTGCATATCTGCCATAAAATTTTCAAGTAACTTTAATAAAGTGGACTATACATTGTTCACAAATGGATACATCTCTCACATAGTTTCCTGGAAATCATGAAACTATGTGAGAGGTGTGTCATTTGTGAATAATGTATACCCCATATTTAAAATATCTCAATTTTATATTGGAACATTATACACCAAAGAAATGTTGTTTGAAATCATTTACTACTTCAAAATATTGTTTGAAATTGCTAGTTTTTTTGAAATCCAAATTTTAAATTGATAGAACATAGCCACATAAAAAGATGACAAATATAATAGTTGTAAGAACATAACAAATTGATAGAACAAAATTTTAGAAACATTTAGAAAAAAGAATCACCTCATTTGGAGTTAGCATGAGGGAGAAAAAAATTACAAAAAATTGGTACAGATTAAAAGGAGAAAATTTTTGTTCATGTTCTTCAATTTCTACCATTTTACGCAATTATTTTTCTACTGAAAACCGGCAACCCATTTTTCATGGCGATGGTTTAAGTCTCATGGAAACAATTACTCTCATGAAAATAGACAATTTTGTGACGGGATAACCATTTTTCATGAGGGTATTTAAATACTCTCACGTAAACAGCTGATTTTGATGAAGGTTTGCGGGGCACTCTCGTGAAAATTTGTTTTCGTGGCGGGATTTACATCACCCTCATGAAAATTATTATTTTCACGAGAGTGGATTTTTCACTCTCATGAAAAATTACTCCCCTCATGAAATCTCCGTTTTCTGGTAGTGAAATAGATTGAACTTGATTGTTTAACATGTATTGTACTTTGGTAAACGACAATGTCTCTCCACGTGTAATTGTCTAGGTCTACACGTCCAATTAACAATAACCATAGCAACCAGATGTATTAGATGTAACATTTAAGGGTCAAAAGATTACGTGTGTACAAGTATTTAAGATGAGAAATATATATCAATTTCTTCACTCTTGTACAGCAATTGATAGATAGATCGACACAACAAATGAAGCACTTGTAGCCACACACGATCCAAACGTTCCATTCCGGCCTACCACAAACTCGTCAGCGTCGTCTTCCTCACCGGCGTTGCACGTGGTGATGTGCCCGTGGCTTGCATTCGGCCACATGCTTCCGTACTTGGACCTTGCTGAGAGACTAGCATCTCGGGGCCACCGCGTGACGTACGTCTCCACGCCCCGCAACATCGCACGGCTGCCGCCGGTGCGCCAGACCGCCGCTGTCAGCTTCGTGGCGCTTCGTCTCCCACACGTCGACGGCCTACCGGACGGCGTCGAGTCCACCCACGACGTCCCTCTCGACAAGATGGAGTTCCTGTGGAAAGCCTTCGACGGGCTTGCAGTACCATTCGCAGAGTTCTTTGCCTCCGCATGCGCCGCCTCCGACGAGAGGCCGGACTGCGTCATCTTCGACGTCTTCCACTACTGGGGTGCCGCCACTGCCCGCAAGCACAAGGTTACACAGAAGCCAAATTGCTCATGCTATGTCTTTTTAGTTAACTATGCCTACTTGATTCCTTATTACGGAACTGATGTATTTCTCATCTTTGTACTAGCAGGTGCCTGGTGTGATGTTTCAGCTATCCTCTGCATATAGCGTGGCGGCATCGGACATCCAGTGGCGGGAGCACGCCGCCAGCATGGCCACTGAAGCTGAGGATAACGATGTAGCCGCCGGGCACGAACGACCGGTGCCACCACCGCTGCGCGCGTCAGCGATGTCCATCGACCAGCGTCGCTTCATGACAATAGAGCTGTGCACGTTCACAGCCGTGAATAGCTGCCAAGAGTGGGAGCCCGAACTAATCCCGTTCGTGGCAACCCTTGGCGGCAAGCCGGTTGTCCCATTAGGTCTCTTGCCGCCACGGACCGACCAAGGTCGCCGGAGCCGCATCATGAATGGCGAGATCAACGACGACGTCGCCCTACTACGCTGGCTGGATGCGCAGCCAGTGAACTCGGTGGTGTATATCGCACTAGGAAGTGAGGTGCCCCTGCGCTTGGAGCAGGTCCACGAGCTGGCCTTCGGCCTGGAGCTTGCTGGAACGCAGTTCCTCTGGGCTCTGAGGAAGCCCCGTAGCCGAAACAGCATCGCGGGCGAAGAAGACATCCTCCCTTCTGGTTTTCGAGAGCGCACACAAGGCCATGGGGTCGTCACCTACGGGTGGGTTCCTCAGATCACCATACTGGCACATGATGCCATTGGTGCGTTCCTGACGCACTGTGGCTGGGGCTCCACCGTTGAAGGGCCTCTATTTGCACGCCCGCTCATCATGCTGCCCATTGCCTGGGATCAGTGGTCGAACGCGCAGCTTTTGGAGGGCAAGAAGGTGGGAGTGCAGGTGCCGCGGGATCAGAAGGACAGGTCGGCGTTCAGCCGTGAAGGCATTGCGCGCGCTGTGCGGGCTGTGATTATGGAGGTGGAATCTAGGAAGATCTTTGTAGAGAATGCAAAAAAGCTCCAGGCCATTGTGTCTGACAAAGAACTGCAGGAGATGTACATCGACGTGTTTGTTCAGCAACTTACGTCTTACAAGGAGTACTGAATTAACGTGCTTCCGTAGTCACAGTTTGAATATGCATATATGACGACATATGAATTGTGATGTTGTTTGCTGGTGGGTGTCCTGTGACACGGAAACAAAATGCAGTGTAGTATACTATTACAGACATGACTAGCTCAACTGTGTCTCTAATGTGCTCCTCCTACGATTATTAGGTTTGTGATGGACAATATCAATGATGCGGCTTAAGTAAACATGTCTGTGATATATGAACGATGAGACGTATCTGTGATATTAAATTTTATATAAGTGGTGAATCTAGTACTAATTGCTATTGCCTTAGAACCAAAATAATGAAATCTAGATATAACTGCAGCCTTGTGTATATTGGCCCCTCCTCTCCTCTTTGTAAGCCTTTGCGTCATTGTGTTCTTCTCCAACTCGCCAAAACCTCTTTATCTCCCTTCTTTCCTCTCCTCTCCTCTCCTCTCATCTTCTCTCCTCTCCCGCTAGTGTTAGCGGCCACTGCTGTCATCTGTGCCCCACCATCATCGAAACTTCAAGAGATGAGCCATGTTGTCCCTTACCCTATTCGCCACCTCTTCCATGACCCTACTCTTATGACCGAAACCGACAACACTTTAGCTTCTGGTTGTCACTTGACATATGCTCTGTTTGGTTGAAATGTTAGGAAAGATAGTGCTTACAACCTCTTGCAAGCACATGCTTTGCTTCTTTCTTGTGTACAATGAAACAAAAATCTAATTATACACACGAGATTTGAATTCATTTTGTGGCATGTTGATTGACACTTGCTTGATTTAGTTCACCCCGTATAGATGAGCACTGGTTTGATGTTCTGCCTATACTATGTGCTAATTATGTGGTGAAAAAATTATCAAGTTAAAATTGTGCTCAAAATTCTTTGCAAATCACATTTTTCTCACATGGTCGGATTGAGCATCTGCTAGCACATGGATTTATTGCTATACTCACATGACAGTATCACTTAGAGCATCTTTTCAGTTCGTGTGAACATTGCCATTTTCTTCTGCTTTTGATCCATCTCTTTGTGTTGTTGTTGACAATTTGATATGAAACTCATTAAGGGACACATTGTGATTTTTTAGATGTGCCCATACGTGCCAAGTTGTGATGAGTGTTGTATCCAGACAATCGGTTTTGGTTGAGTTTGAGACTAACCATGGCGTGTCTGCTGTTATGCAACATGGTCTCTTGGCATGTGTCCAGTTTTTTTCTCGCTCAATCACTTAAACAGATTATTGCACATAGACACATCACATGTTTGGCTATACTGGTCTCTCACCTGCAACCCCATCTCACCAACAGCTGCTTTTTCTCAATACTAGAAAACCATGGTTTTAGTGGACTTTAAATTTTATTTGCCACGTGGTAGCTCGTTACTATGGTGATCAATTGTTGACAGCGGCATGAATTTAACAATTGCATTGGATGGGACCTGGCGGATGCTGAGTCGCCTTCTGTCGTTTACCTAACATATCTTGAAACAATACTATACCTTCAACACAAATGTCCCGTATCATCTATGGTATGGACAAGCTAGCTAGCTAGCTAGCGTGATATGACCTATGGATAGATTACCAAAGTGTTAGGTAACTGCTAACAATCTTTCCTAGATTACCGTCACTGATGTGTCATTCACTTAATTGTGTATTTTCGTGTTGGGACGTGGTCTCAGTGCTTCATTACAGTAATCACTACCGGAATCGGCTTTTTTGCCGATGGCGGCCAGCTTTGCCGATGGCAAAGTGGTCAGCCATCGGCAAACAACCAAGTTTGCCGATGGTAAAGTGCACCCATCGGCAAAAATTAGTTTGCCGACGGCCCAGCCATCGGCAAACTACGGCCATGGGCAAACCTGTAATTTGCCGATGGCCAGGCCATCGGCAAACACACGCCATCGGCAAAGGCCCGTTTCTGCCGATGGCCGGCCCATCGGCAAAGCCCGGCCATCGGCAAAATTGGCCCACCGACGACGCCGTCGTGGGCGGCCGACGCTTGCCGTTTGCCGATGGCGGGGCCGTCGGCCATTGGCAAACAGCCCGGTTGCCGATGGCCATGGCCATCGGCAAACCACGGCCACGTGGCAGCCTCGGCGGACGCCGGGCCCACGCGCTTTGCCGATGGCCGGCCATCGGCAAATACATTTTGCCGACGGCCTTCGCGAGGCCGTCGGCAAAGTTTGTATTTTTTTGAGTTTTGGTTCCAGTTTTTTTCTGGTGCCTTCCTGCCTCAAATACAACCTACACCGCAAAAATTGGGACCATTTGGAGTTTTTTTGCTATATTTCGTGAATTATTTTTGTTTCTTTGCAATTTTCCGGCAACTCCGGTTTTGAACTGCGGGTACATGAAATAATAGAACTTTTTGATCCGAAACATGGTATTCATGATGCTCGGAGTATGTTGAGGCCGTATCCGGCACCTCGCATGAAATTACGACCATTTTGCCGTCGTAATGTGGGGAGTGACGTGCACGAAAAGTGTTTTTAAATTATATAAAATCCAAACGAAGTCAAAAATTGACGAAACTTGATGAGTTGTGTGGCCATGGCATGCGGAGTCTGTGGTAAAAATTTCAAAAAGTTTCGAGCAAGTTGTAATGTCGGATCGCCAAAACCCAGACAACTTCACATGTGATCACAAGTGATGACATGTGAAGATGTCTTGGGTTTGGCCATCCGACGTGATAACTTGATCGAAAATTTTTGAAATTTTTATCGAGACTTCACATGCGATGACAACACAACCCGTCAAGTTTCGTCAATTTCGGACTTCGTTTGAATTTTATATAATTTAAAAACACTTTCAAGGCACGTGACTCCCCATGTTACGACGACAAAATGGTCGTAATTTCATGCGAGGTGCTGGATGCGGCCTCAATATACTCGGCGAATCATGAATATCATCTTTGGGATCAAAAATTCTTATTATTTCATGTACCTGCAGTTCAAATTTGAAGTCGGTGGGAAAATACAAAGTAACGAAATAATTCACGAAATATAGCTAAAAAGTTCAAAAATGTCCCAAGATTTGGAGGTGGATTTTATTTGAGGTAGGAAGTTACCAAAAAAAAATTCGAAGCAAAAATCAAAAAAAAATACAAACTTTGCCGACAGCCTGGTTAGGCCGTCGGCAAAAAGGCTTTGCCGATGGCCGGGTCCAGCTGGCCATCGGCAAAGTTAGATTTTGCCGACGGACGGGGCCGTCGGCGAAGTCTTTTTTTTTGGAAAAGTGAAAACAGGCCCGGCCCACCTGGCCAACCCTATTCCTCTTTCATTCACGCCCGATCCCGATCCGCTCCCGATCCGCCGCCGCCACACCAGCCACCGCCGCTCCCGATCTGCCGCCATGACTCCGGCCATAGCCACCGCCTCCCGCTCCGCCACCGCCTCCCACTCCGCCACAGCCACCGCCTCCCGGTCCGCGACAGCCACCGCGTCCCGCTCCGCCACAGCCACCGCGTCCCGCTCCCTCGTGTTCTTCTCCTTCCCGCCGGCTGCCGCCGCGCCCCGCTCCACCTCCACCCGCCGCTCCCGTCCCGTCCCGTCCCGTTCCGTTCCCGGCCGTCTCCCTCCCTCCGGCAGCACTCGGGCAGCTACCTACCTCGACGGGCCGCGCACCGCACCCGCCCGGCGCAGCCGCAGCAGGACGAGCTCGCCGTCGGCGCCGTGGACTAGGTACGCGCGCCTGCTCCTGCTCCCAGCCGGCTCTAGCGGCGGAGCGGGAGGAGGAGGTTGGGGTGCCTCTCCTGCGCCGCCGCTGTTTACTGCCCCCCCGCGCCCGCAGTCCGTGTTGACCGTTGCGTTGCGCTGCTCTGCTTTTTTTGTCTACAGAGAGGAGGAAGGAGGAGAGGTCGCTGTCGGTCGCGCCGCCCCGCCCCGTCCGGATTCCTGGAGCTGCGCTGCATGGTTCCACCTCAGGTGAGCTTCCTGCCTTCGCCCCGCGCGTCAATTCCGCCTAGGCCGTGCCGGTTTTAGTTTAGAGGAGCTGGGGTGGGGGGCGTTCCGAGCAGTTCCTCACATTTTGTTTGGGGGTGTGTACGGTACAGGGGTAGTAGATGATGAGTATCCATTCCTTGGTTGCTCCTGCCTGCAGTAGTAGTACTATAATTCCTGCTTATAGTGTTGCCCTGCCTGGTGGATGTTCGATACGATACGATGCCCCAGTAGGATGAGTGCTCATCTCGATTGCAGACGAGGCGCAGTCGAAATTGGTCCTTTCACTCCGCGCGTCCTAGATTTTGGTCCTGGATCCCCCACTTGATGTGCGGGGCGTGGGATGGGAAATCCACCGTCGCGTAGTTGCTTGACCTGTTACTCTATAGTCCATAGTGATGACATTGTGATGACAGAACTTGATGGGTGAACTTGTGATGGTTAGTAGTAGTTAGTAGTTTATGCTTGATGGGTGAACTTGGCTGGTTGCCGGCGTGGGTGATCCGACCCGCTGGCTGATATGTTGGCAGTGTTTGTTCGGTTTGTTCAATTTTAAATTGACACCTAAGTGCATGGATTTAGTGCCTTTTTAGTGGATGTCATCTCTTCCGTCGTGATCGTGGCCTGGAATGTGGAATGTGGAATGTGATAGTTAGTAGTGGTTAGTAGTAGTTAGTAGTGTTAGTTAGTAGTGTCTTTATTGATGTCTTCCGTCCACGTCATCAACGCCTTTCGTCCACTAATATTGACGTCTTTATTGTTTTGCAGAGCAGGACGTGTCGTAGGGGAGCTTGATCGTGTACGTCCCGCCGACACCTCCACCTCCACCGTCGTCGATTCGGCTACGAGAGCAAGGTATACGAACCCTTCTCTTCTTGTCGGCCTTCGTGCCGTTGTGATGTCGGCCTTCGTGCCGGTGTGTTCATCGGCCTTCGTGCCGTGGTGGTTATTGGCCATCGTGCCGTTGTAGTTGTTGGCCTTTGTGCCATGTTTTTTGCAGGTTTTGGAACCTCCCCGTGCAGGGGAGGTGCTGCCAAAATTTTGAGTGGCTTCTAATCTTTTTTGCTCTTTTTGTAGGAGGAGGACCTGTGGGAGGTACTCGGTGACGACGATCTTCTTCTTGGGCGTTGCGGGTCTTCCTGCACCGCGTCGACTCTCCTCCGGCCCGCTACCCGCCTCTGCGCCGCCACCCTAGGTATAAATCACCACTATTCCTTATAGTCCATGTCACTACATTGCGTAACCGAGTTAGGCGTCTCCCGTCCGAAATAGATTCGCGGTCGTTGGTATGCGGATCAGTGCATATCTGCGACGGTTTCTCTTTTGGATTGTCCACGTTTTTTGGACAGCCCGAGGATGCGTAGATGGGTTAGCTTCCATGTTCCGCCCCCCGAGTCGGAGTTTTGGCAGCCCCTCCCCGTTGTTCTCCGGATACACACTCTCCCGGTCGGGACGTGTATCGGGAGAACAGCGGGGAGGTGCTGCCGAAATTCCATCTTGGACGGGAGCGGAGCATGGAAGCTAACCTCATCTACGCATCCTCGGGTGGGATTAGGACCTATCCTTCACCTATTAGATGGTAGGAACGCCTTGTAGTTTCTGTTACTCGCTTACGTTGGCGCATGACAGAGGATGGCTGACCGTGAGTGGATGTACACGGGGTTCAAAGACAAGACAGAGGAATGGATAAAGGGGACCAATGAATTCCTAGAGCAGGCATTTGGCCCATCTGCTAAAGGGTCGATTCGGGTGTTTTGTCCCTGTGCCAAATGTAAGAACGAGACAAGGAAAGAGAAGCGGCCGATGTGGCAAGATATTTGAAAGTATGGATACGTTCCAAACTACACCCGATGGACTCTCCATGGGGAACGCAAACGGCTTACGGAGGCGGTGGTGATACCGGACCTCACGGGGTTTGATGCGAGATGCCGGAATGGCGAGACATGCCGCGACGTTGCCGCTGTGAAGGAACGGAGGTGGAGGAACAAGATCCGAGGACACAAAGCAAAGGCGTACTACACCATGATGGAGGCGGCACAGCAGCCCCTTCATGTGAACACCAACATTTCTAAACTGGATGCCATTTCATGCCTAATAGGCTTGAAGGCGTCACTGGGCATCAGTCGAGAAGGTTTTGAATTCGTGTTGGCGACGGTTGGCGGGCTGCTTCCGGAGCTTCACGTGTTGCCGAAGAGCACGTACGAGTCACAGAGGCTCCTTCGAGCACTCAAGATGCCGTATGACCCGATCCAAGCTTGTAAGAACGGGTGTGTCCTGTTCCGGGAGACGGGCGCGACAAAAACACACCGTCCGAAGTGCAAAGCCTCTAGATACGAGGAGGTAGAAGGCAGTGATGGCAGTAAGAAACAGTCTAAGATCCCCTTGATGGTGGTTAGGCACCTTCCTATACTACCGAGGCTGCAGCGGCTGTACATGACACTGGAGTCAGCGAAACAAATGACGTGGCACAAGAATGGCAAAAGATACGGTGACAAGATGCAAAGCACCCGGCGGATGGCGAGGCATGGAAGCACTTCGATGTCATGAATCCCGAAAAGGCCAAGGAGGCTCGGAATGTACGTGTAGCACCGGCAAGATGGGTTCAACCCGTTTGGGATGAGTGCGGCCCGTACACTTGTTGGCCCGTGTTCGTGATCCCCCGAATCTTCCCCCGGCGTCATGTTCGAAACCAAGAACGTGTTCTTGACGCTCGATAATACCCGGACACCCGGGCAACAACATGGGTGTGTTCATGCAAAAATGGTGTGGGATGAATTGCGAAAGCATGGGAAGAGGGGTACCGACGTATGACCGAGCAACAAAGATGAACTTCACGATGCATGTGTGGTACCGCACTCAATGCATGACTTCCTAGCGTACGGCTTATTCAAATAAGCGTGGTGTGTTCACGGGAAGTTCTCTTGCCCAACATGCAAGGCAGATGTGATGTTCACCCGGCCGGCCAAGGGTGGCAAGTATTCTTCTTTCGACAAACATCGTCAATTCCTAAAGGAGGACCATCCACCGAGACGAGATAAAAGCACTTCACGAAAGGTGTTCAAGTCATCGGCCCCATCCCTAAGGAAAAGAGCCCAGTGACATCCTTGCACGATAGAGGCTCTCGAAATTGATGACGTGAATGGTGGTTTCAAAGGATATGGTACCACGCACATGTGGACTCATATCTCGGGCTTGACTAGGCTCCCTACTACAAGGACCTTCTTCTTCCACACAACATCGATGTAATGCACACGAGAAAAGAATGTCGCCGAGGCACTCGGGCAACACTCATGGAGATTGGCAAGAAGTCAAAGGACAACGTTAAGGCTAGACTCGGACATTGAAACGATTTGTGATAGACCACATCTAGTGATGAAGGCCCCTGCGCCAGGCAAGAGATGGAAGAAGGGCCCGGCCGATTACATCCTGAAGAGGCCACATAGGAAGGAAGCACTGGAGTGGATGAAGAAGCTAAGTTTCCCTGATGGGTATGCGGCGAATCTGAGCAGGGCAGTGAACTTGCAGACTGGCAAAGTCGTAGGGATGAAGAGTCATGACTTCCACATCTGGATTGAGCGGATCCTTCCTGCGATGACCCAGGGGATACCTCCCCGAGCCAGTGTGGCGCGTCCTGGCAGAGTTGAGCTTTTTCTTCCGCCAGCTTTGTGCCAAGGAGTTGTCTCGGGAAGTTTGTGTTGAACTGGAGGAACAAGTACCAAAGTTGCTCGCAAGTTGGAGATGATATTTCCACCGGGCTTCTTCCTCCATGCAACATCTCATTTTGCACCTACCAAGAGAGGCACGGTTGGGGGGCCGTGCAACACCGGTGGTGCTATCCAATCGAGAGGTGTCTAAAGCTACTTCGGAAGAAGTGTAAAAATAAAGCCAAAATTGAGGCTTCCGTTGCGGAGGCATTCATTATGGAGGAGGTGTCGACATTCACACAGCGTACTATACCGAAAAACTTCAAAGAGCGAGAGATCCAACCCCTCGTTACAACATCGACGAGAATTCATGCACCCTCGGCCTTTTCAAAGGGGATCTCGGGAGAGCGGCGCGGGACCAACGTGTACTTGATGCATGATGAGTGGCACACTATCATGATATACTTGTTGCTGAACCTTGAAGAAACCCGAGATTATCAAGAGTAAGTTCTCGATGAGCTAGCTTGTTAAATATGCCGCCACTATCCTCCACCTATTCACCCCCTTGTCTATTGTTTCTCCGGGGAATTTATCATTGAACACTTTGGAGGGGCGACGGCTCCTACGAGACCATCTTCTCGTACATAATAAGCCCGATTTCGTCAATTGGTTCGTAGCAAGGTACCATCCAAGTAACCTCTTTCGACTTTGAGATTCCGCTTTGCTCCTATGAGCGAGTAATGTAACTATCTACTGTCCTAACCTTGCAGGCTAATTTTGATGCGGAAATGAGTCCCGCATTGAGATGTGTGGGCAAATGCTTTGACCGTAGTGTCGGTCATTCAACGTTCATGACGTGAATGGCTATCGCTTTCGCACGAGAAAGTACGAAGAGAAATGGGGCAACCTAAAAACCACGTGCGCGGAGTTCGTACGCCCGGACGGATGGGAAGGACTATTACGGCATAGTCGATGAGATATTGGAGCTTGACTTTGGCAAAGATCTAGGTTGTAAGCCAGTGGTATTCAAATGCCATTGGTTCGATCCCGGGGTCACGAAAAGGACACATCAATTGGGCTAGTCGAAATCCGAGAGGATTCCAAATATGGAGGAGACGATGTCTATATTGTGGCTAACCGAGACGCCACGCAAGTTTATTACCTCCCATGGGCAAACCAAAATGACGTGCGCCTTGCGGGTTGGAGCCTTGTGCACATGGTATCGCCGCACGGTAAAGCGGCGGTCCCAAACGATGATGATTACAACTTTGACCCAAGGAATGATGAGTTCTATCAACCTGAGGGGCTAGAAGGTAGGTTGGAGATAGACATTGCTTCGCTGATGGGTATGGAAGTAAACAACGACATTGATGAGGTACACGATGCTGAGGACTTACGAATCCTTGAGGAATGGCAGTGGTGACGCGATGTAGTTGTTGAGGAGGATGTTGATCATGATGAGGATGAAAGAGAGCTCAACAATATTGATAGTGATGATGACACTACCGATGATGAGGACGAGCGCCGCCGGCAATATTGCCTTTCGCGGAGATAATTTCTAATTCATGTAATACTATATTGTTATTAATATTACCTTGCAGTCTTAATTTTGCTTTGCATTTATGTTTCTTTACAAGTATTTGTCATTAATACTAACTCTTCTAATCTTTCTCATTGCAGGCACTCGACAAAATGCCAGGCGGAAAGCGGCCACAGCGGAACGTCCAGTCGAGGTACCGGACGCAGCGGCCCGAGGAGGAGGAGCACGTGGCGGCCGACCACCGCGAGGACGAGGAGCACGTGGCGGCTGACCACCGCGAGGACGAGGACGAGGACGAGGAGCTTGAGGTGGAGCCGTCCACCAGTCGGGGTCGGAGGCCCCCCAGCGGATGACACCGCACGCCGTTGAGGAGGCTGTTCCCGACGGCCTCCCAGGAGGAGGCGACGACGAGGACGACGACCGGTGACGGTGGCGGCGGCGGCGGTGGAGACGACGAGGACGGCGAGGGTGGCGACGACGAGGTCTTCGTAAGCCCTTCCAGCGCGGCCCCACCAGGCTCCCTGACCCTCCAGCCGCTGACGAGCGCCCGGTGATCCGGCCCGCGGGCAAGTAAGTAACCATTGTTGATTTCTACACTTGTTCATATAACATTTTCAAATTCAAAATGCGTACTAACAATTGCTGTTAATGACTCGTGCAGGGGCTGAAAAAAGGTGACAAAAAAGGAGTGCTCACGCTGTCCAACTAGCATCCAGAGCCTGCTGATTAAGAAGCACTTCCCTGGTTTGGTCGTCACCCCCAAGGGTGAGACCATCGTGCGGAGGATTGGCGGGACTTCTACCTTATCACGGACGACCGGGAAGAGTCGTTGCTCGAAGATCAAGTATGAGTTCTGGGTGAGTCTTTGCATCGCATCACATATCTCAATACAACATTATTCATTGGACTTCTTTCAAACAATAAAATGATGTTTGATGCCTGTGTGCAGTTGTACTTCAAGTTGGACGAGGGGGTGGACGAGGTGCGGGCGTCGCAGCAGCAGGACGTGGTGTGCGCCGACCGGCTCGGGACATGTTCTACGAGGCGCGTACCCGGCCGTCATCGCTACTACGCCAACATGAAGAATCGACGATAAGTAAGACGGAGGCCCGGGAGTTGTCTTGTCGGGGAGACCGACCTCACCGAGGAGCAAGTACTTGCGGGTAATTAGGCAGGAAACATCCGTTATGATTTCTTACATGACACATTCCATTCATTATCTGTAATATCAAAAACTTGAATGTCATGCAGATGCCTCCGGGCTGGTGCAGCAAGTACGAGGACTGCTGGGAGGCAATTGTCAGAGGGTGGCGTATGCCTGCGGCGTACGCGGAGCGCCTGAGACGTCATTTGAAACGCAAGGCGGAGCTCGACCGGTCAGGGGTTTAGGGAGCCTGATCCTGCCAGAGTACATGGATAGATGGGTATGTATCCTTCTGTTGATGCATTTGTTATAGCGCTCAATTGTCACTACTTGTAACCATGTTTGTGTTTTCCTCACAGTCGTCGTCGCATGGTGGTGAGCAAATCAACGAGTTCACGGGGTTCGCGCTTGCTCACATCGGCAAAGCGAAAGCGCCCACCACCGTGTACAGCTCGTCGCACGGGCCAGAGAAGTACACCAGCCCGACGGTCTACGAGAGTCTCACCAAGTACACCGCCGCAGCTCGAGCGAAACATGGCGACACCTACGACCCCGCCACCGAGCCCCTGGACACTGACCTCCTGCAGAGGGTTGGAGGAGGGAAGCAGCACGGCCGGTACTACTTGGCCAACGGTGCCATCGACCCGTCCTCTGTTGAGATGCTGACCGAGATCCGCAGGAGAGACCGGGAAAGTGGGGGCGGATCGCAGATCCCCATAGCGCCTCGGCGGCGGAAGCGCGCGCAGTGATCGTAGTCTTCGGGTAAATGGAGTTTCATGATGTAGCCTCGCCTTCATGATGTAGCCTGCCTTCAAATAACATCAATCATGCTGGTGTAATATTGCAGGCCACGATCGAGGAGATGAAGGCCAGGGAGCAGGAGCGGGAGGCGGCCATTGAGGCGAGGATTGAGGCGAGGATGTCGGCGCGGGTTCAGGAGCAGGTGGCGGCACTGACGGTGCACTACCAGCGTCAGTTGGGCAGGCACTTCGCGGCCCAGATCCCGGGAATGGAGGAGCCTCCTGCCTCGATCTACGCTCCACCACCGGTAGTTCCACTGCCTGGTGCACTGCCTCTTCCTGGACTTGGTCGGGTGAGTACATTGCCTCTCACTTTAGCTTGTCGCGTCAGTTGGCCTTCGTGCCCATATTTGGCCTTCGTGCCATGTTTGGCCTTCGTGCCCATGTTTGGCCTTCGTGCCCATGTTTGGCCTTCGTGCCATGTTTTTTGCAGGTTTTGGAACCTCCCCGTGCGGGGAGGTGCCGCCGAAATTTTGCAGGCGAGTTGTACTAATTACATCACTTGTTCTTTGTGCGAGCACCGTCGGCGGGTTCGAACCCGACTCCAAGCCCACCAGAGCTTCTCCACGCACCGAGCCTCCCCACGGCACCGTACCCGGGGCTTCCCCACGCGTACGTCCGGGGTCCTCCACCGCCGCAGGGGTACTCGTGGCCGCAGCACCCGCACTCCGGGCCTGCCGCCTTCCCTCCGCACCCGGGGCACTCCGTCCCTGCCGTGCTCCCTCCGCAGCACGTCGGCCACTGGCAGTACGCCGCGGCCCCAGGGCAGCCGAGTTGGCCTGCGTGGGAGGATGCTGCTGGGGGCTCCGGGACCCAAGGGGATGGCGCCACTAGCTAGGTTTAGTCTTGTAGCTTGTGAGATATGTATGGATGACTTGTGACATGTATGACTCTTTTGCTTGTGGCCCGGATATGTTTGGATTCCGATGGACATGTATCGATGCTTAAAACCGTATTTCGTTGCTATATATGTGGATTATGTGCTATATATGTGGGTTAATTGATATATATGCGATGCATGTGCTAAATTGTAATGTAAATGGAAAGAAAACAGAAAAAAATAAATAAAAAAATTTTTCCAGGTTTGCCGATGGCTAGCCATCGGCAAACCCGGGTTTATGATTCAGCTAATCCCCGGGTTTGCCGATGGCCATGGCCATCGGCAAACCCATTTTTTTTTTTTTGAAATTTTTTTGCCGATGGCCGAGGCCATCGGCAAACTTAATGCCGACGGCCGGGGCCATCGGCAAAAAAATTTCAAAAAAAAACAAAAAATCTTTGCCGACGGCCGGGTCCACGTCGCCATCGGCAAAGCCACCGTCGCCGACGGCGACGGCGTCGGCCGACGTGGCGGGTTTGCCGATGGCCCACGTGGCCATCGGCAAAAGTTTGCCGATGGCAATGTCAGGTGGCCATCGGCAAACCCGGCTTTGCCGATGAACTTTTTGCCGATGGGGTTTTGCCGATGGCCACTGACCTTTGCCATCGGCAAACCTTTTGCCGATGGGAAAAGGGCCTTAGCCGATGGTGGCCGGCCATCGGCAAAAAAGGCCGTTCCGGTAGTGAATGTCGTTGACAGCAACACAAATTTTAACAACTGGAGGTGGTACGTGTCGAGACTTATCCTGCCGTGTATCAAATATACATCTTCAAAATGTTTAAACTTCAAGCTACACATAGTACTCCTACGACTACGACGGAATGCAAGTCCATCCATGGCCGATTGCGACTAGCTTATTTTCTAGATAGAGATGTGGCTGGTGTAAATAGTATGAGCAGCTAGCTTTTTCTTCAACCTTGGTACTAGCGACAAATCCTAAAATGACATCTATTTTTGGAAGACAGAGGGAGTTTGATTAGTTTCTTTGCTCTGTTATAATTTAAAATTTAGATTTATTCAGTATATTTTAGTTATCATTTAACCTTTTTGGTTTGCCGTAACGGTCTACGATGCATATTCTTCATGCTTTTATGTTTCAATTTTCTATAATAGTTTTCTCATATTTTTTAGAGCTAACATTTTTGGTTAGTTAATTTTTTAGCAGCCATTTGCCTGGCTAATGCAGCCGTGAGACACTAAGGGACAGGTTATGATCTTCTTTGCGACTTTGCGTATTGCCTTATTTTCACATTGTGGTAAAGTGGTAAAACTTTTTCCATCCTTTAAAAGAGCAGAATTTGATGTCTGATATTTGCCGAAGCTCCCTCTCATTACGTGTCGTGAGTGCAAGCAGAAGTCTGTGTCGAAGTACAGAATAAAGAAGAAAAGCCCCAACCATGGCCGCAACTTCTACAAGTTTCGAGACCAAAATGAGGTCTCTTGACAATTGTTTTTGGTGCTTTGTCTCCATTTTTTGTTGGAACACATATTACTCCAACTCAACCCAAATAAGCACTAGCACTTTGTATCTCATACAGAGTATGGAAGAAGAGCTAGGCCAGGAGGCAGAGATACATCAATGAATCAACAGCACTGAGTGGAATCAAATAGCTGGTCGGAGATGAGTCTTCTGAATAATTCCCTGTTGCCAGTTCCTGGCTCTCTCTGCCTCCTGTACCGAGTCTGGCCATACAACCATGCCCAGTCTGGTCATGGCCCATAGTCCTCTATCAGTAAGAGCCAACCCATATATCTGACAAAAACCGAACCAAAGTTGTTAGTTCAGGGGTTTAGCTGAAGATATTTCAAACATTGGGGCGTTATTTTGGACTTCTTTCATTCATTGTTGATTCATAAAAGCGCAGGCAGTTCTCCACGCTGCCTCCAGTCCCAGCAACAAGAAGCTCATTCTTGGTCGCCATGGACACCAGAAGCTTGTCAATGTCGTCCTCGCCCACGCTGCACGTGGTGATATGCCCCTGGCTTGGATTCGGCCACCTGCTTCCGTTCTTGGACCTAGCGGAGAGACTGGCGTCTCGGGGCCACCGCGTGTCCTTCATCTCCACGCCCCACAACATCGCGCGGCTCCAGCTGGCGTGCCTGCAGGCTGCTGTCAGCTTCGTGGCGCTTCCACTCCCCCACGTCGACGGTCTACCGGACGGTGCTGAGTCCACCCACGACCTTCCTGAGGACAAGGTGGATCTTCTCTGGAAAGCCTTCGATGGACTCGCAGCACCCTTCTCGGAGTTCCTCAGCGCTGCCGCTGAGGGTGGCGCAAAGCCGGACTGCATCATCTTCGGTATCTTCCATTACTGGGCAGCCGCCGGTGCAAGGGAGCACAAGGTTCTAATTTGCTACTTTGCTAATTTGCTACTTGATCTCGTCTCAGGGGCTTAGAGCTAGCTGTCTTTTTCTTGCTCTGTGTAGGTGCCTGGTGTGATGTTTCAGCAGCTATCTACACATAACGTTGCCGCATGGAACCGCCGGTTGCCGTGTCAGCAGCCCAGTCCCTCACCCTGGAGATCCGTCGGCTCGGCCCAAGCTCAGGAAGTCCAAGCGGGCCAAGTCCAAGAGTGTGCTGCTGTCTGGGCCAGAATGGAGTTGCGCCGCTTGCAACATGAAGCCCGTTGAGTGAGCAGAGTATAAGTATGCCAACATAGAAGCGAAGAGCAACTTTTGCATCTCCAAACTTATTTCCATTCTGTAATAGAACCGGCCACGGCCAGCTACTTTTCGTAATTCAGTTTACTTCCTCGTCGTAATTCTTCGTTTCGATCTAGTTCGGCCACCGTCTCGCTGTTCCCGGCGACGCCGTTGTCGACATTGGTACCAGCTCCTACCGGTCCGGCGGCCGTCGTTCTGGATCCCGGCCACCACCACTTCACCCGACTGCAGCGGTCGTTGGGGGCGATGGATCCGGTAGTCACCAACAAGTTCAATGAAGTCATCCAGAAGCTCGATGAGATCCGCGGCGAGTTCCAAGCCGCCACCGGCCGGCTGGAGACGCGCCTCGCCAACCTCGACTCCGACCGTCGCGCGCACGACCCCGACACTCGCATCTCCGCGCTCGAGGTTCGGGTCGGGGCTCTCGAGCAGCGTGTCCACGAGCTCGAGCTCGTCCGATACGTGGAGATCCAGGACGAGCGCGACGCCCGTGTCGAGGATTTGGAGCGATCGACTGCGGCCTTCGAGTCATGGCGTCCGAGCGTCGACACCTCCATCGCGGCGATGCGGTCCGAGATGGACAGGCTTGCCAGGATGTACCTCCGCTCTGCCAACATTCCGCAGACGGAGCACTTCCGCGCGGACCAAGGGTGGGTCGTCGGGCGCGCCCCTGCCGGAGCAACGACCACCTGGCCCGATGGACTACACGGGACCTGGGGCCTGGTTCGATTCCGACCAGGGCCCCGATCCCGGCCAATGGTATGTCTGATTCCCGATCTCCCATCCAATTTGCGATGCCGGGCTCGATGCATACTCCGATTCGTCCATGTCCTCCCCCACCGCCGTTCTCTGCGCCGCCCAATGCCCACCACCAATCCCCACTCCATCCTCATCCGTTTATCCCTTTTCAAACCCCACCGATCAACGATTCCCCACCTGTGTATCCACCACCGACGAACAATTTCCATCCTCCCCCAATTTACCCACCACCACCTCCGCCTCAGCCAGTTTACCCACCACCACCTCCGCCTCAGCCAGTTTACCCACCACCTCCTCCTCCTCCACCTCTCCATCCGCCACTACCATCCCAGCCAGTTTACCCACCACCGCTTCTTAACCAATCCCCAGCTTACCCTGCCTATCATTCTCTGTCACCAAGCTTCACTACTTCTCCTACAAGCAATTCCACCATCCAGAATTCCCATTTGGGCCAATTACCTAAGATGCTTTTTCCCCAATTTGATGGTGAGAACCCTCAGCTGTGGATCAGTCGAACCCAAAAACACTTTGAAATGTACTCTGTCCATCAAATGCATGGGTCACAGTGTCGACTCATCACTTCACTGGCTCTGCGGCTCGCTGGCTTCAGTCAGTCGAGCATCGTCTCACCAATGTGTCCTGGTCTACCTTCACTGCTATGATCCGCGAACGCTTCTGTCACGATCAACATGAGCTCCTCACCCGCCAGCAAATCCACATCAAGCAAACTTCGTCTGTTCAAGAGTACACAGAGCGCTATACTGACCTAGTTGAGCAGCTTGCTGCTTACAATCCGTACCCTGATCATGTTGCAATTGTAGCCTGGTATATCGATGGTCTTCGTGATGACATTCGTCCTGCTGTTATGATTGCTCGTCCACCGGACTTGGACTCTGCCGCTACTCTTGCTCTATTACAGGAGGAGGCCCTGGAGCAAGGCAATCGCAAGGAATACAAGCGTCCGGATGGGTCTTTGTTTTCTAAAACAGCGACAATC
Organism: Themeda triandra; assembly: GCA_018135685.1. NCBI lineage: Eukaryota > Viridiplantae > Streptophyta > Magnoliopsida > Poales > Poaceae > Themeda > Themeda triandra. The sequence goes on along the minus strand of JAENPR010000179.1, from coordinate 550,089 downwards.
AAGGGTGCTTTGCCCTTGCCCGTGCCGCCTGCCCGAAGTTCTGCTCCACCAGCCCCTGAAGCTCGTCGTTCTGATGAAAAACGACCAATCGATGAGAAGTTCTCAGCTCTGCGTGCTTCGCGTAAAGCTCGCGGCCTTTGCATGCGGTGTGGGGAAAAATATGTGCATGGTCATCGTTGTGCACCTGTACCTCAGATCCATTGTCTGCAGGAGGTCTATGATCTGTTTCAAAGTGAATTTGCTGCGGTGGGTGAATCTTCAGAGGCTGTTCCAAAACTACCAGCTGACAGTCATGTCTGTGCTCTGTCAGCGGCAGCAGTTTCTGTATCTCCGGCCCTTCGCACCTTGCAATTGTTGGGCAGTATTGCTGGCAAGAAAGTATCTATCCTGATCGATTCTGGAAGTACTCATTCCTTCATCAGTGCTTCGGTTGTTGCTGGTTTGGCTGGTGTTCGTGATTTACAGCAACCGGTGGCTGTCCGCATGGCAGACGGAGCTGCTGTCCACTGTACTTCAGAGTTATATAATGCTGAGTGGTCGGTGCAGGGGGTGTGCTTTCATTCCACCTTACGCATCATTCCTTTATGTTCATATGACATGATAATAGGCATGGACTGGCTGGAAGCATTCTCACCAATGCGAGTCCATTGGCACGATAAATGGATGTCTATTCCTTATGGCAATCGCCATGTGCTTCTGCAGGGGGTTTCCGAGGTGCCAGATCAGGACATGGTATTTCAGTTGTATCAACTCTCTGCTGCCGACAATGATATGCTACCTTCAGACATCCCGCAGCCTGTCAGGTCCTTGTTGGATGAGTTCAGTCACTTCTTTGCCACACCTTCGAAGTTACCCCCTCGACGACAGTGTGACCACTCGATTCCTTTAGTGCCAGGGGCTTCACCAGTGGCAGTTCGCCAGTACCGCTACAATCCTAAGATGAAGGATGAGATCGAAAGACAAGTGTCCGAGCTGCTTCAGTCTCCTGGGTTCATCCGTCCCAAAGATACAAGTGCTTTCTCCTCTCCTGTCTTGCTAGTGCGCAAAAAGGACGGCACCTGGCGGATGTGTGTTGACTACCGGATGCTCAATGCATTGATGGTGAAGGCCAAATTTCCTATCCCAGTAGTGGATGAGCTCTTGGATGAACTTTCCGGCGCTCGCTGGTTTTCTTGCTTGGATCTTCGCTCAGAATTCAATCAGATCAGGTTGGCTGAAGGAGAAGAGCACAAAACTGCATTTCAAATGCATTGGGGGCAGCTCGAATACAACGTGATGTCGTTTGGGTTGACTAGTGCACCTAATTCATTCCAAGGCGCAATGAACAGTACATTGTTTCCTCTACTGCGCAAGTGTGCTATCGTCTTTTTCGACGATATCCTCATTTATAGCCCCACTCTGGAGTCTCATATTGAGCATCTTCGCCGGTATTGCGTTGCTTTCGATGATCGGTGGCACCTTAAGCTTAGCAAGTGCAGATTCGCACAGCAGTCCATCTCCTACCTTGGCCATGTCATTAGCAAGTGAGGGCGTTTCAACCGATCCGAGGCATGGTTTCGATGTTCGAAGTGGCCGCCCAAGCAACGTCAAGGAATTGCGCAGTTTCCTCGGCTTATCGGGTATTACCGCAAGTTTATCTGTAATTACGCCATGATAGCTAAGCCACTCACTGATCTTCTTAAGAAGGGATCCTTGTTTGTATGGACAGCTGTTCACTCATCTGCCTTTGAAGCTCTTAAGGCTGCTCTCATCTCCGCTCCGGTGCTTGCCTTGCCCGACTTCAACAAGTCCTTTCAGCTATACACTGATGCTTGTGACAATGGTGTGGGGGCTGTTCTTATGCAGGATAATCACCCTTTGGCATTTGTGAGTAAAGCTTTGGGACCCCGGTCTAGTATTCTTTCCATGTATGAAAAGGAGTACCTTGCTATTATCATGGCTGTGGAGCATTGGCGGGCTTATCTGCAGCACGCAGAGTTCACAATATACACAGACCAGCGCAGTCTCATGCATATTACAGATCAGAGGCTGCATACTGACTGGTAAAAGAAGATGTTTACTAAGTTGCTCGGCCTACAGTTTAAGGTTATCTACAAACCTGGTCAGTCTAATGCTGCTGCTGATGCGCTTTCACGCCATCCTGCTCCTTCTTCTCAGTTGTTTGCTATCTCTTCAGCTACTCCTGCCTGGCTTGCAGCGGTTGTCGCTGGCTATAACTCTGGTTCTGCTTCTCTGAAACTTGTTCAAGAGCTGTCCATTGACCCTGCAGCACGACCTCCGTTTTCCCTGCAGTCTGGAGTACTTCGCTATACCAATCGTGTTTGGTTGGGCAGCAACAAAGCTCTTCAACTTAAAGTGATTGCAGCTGTGCATAATAGTGCTTTGGGTGGACATTCCGGGTTTCCGGTAACCTACAGTCGTATCAAGCATCTCTTTGCCTGGACTGGTATGAAGTCGGATGTCAAAAATTTTGTGTCCAATTGCACGGTTTGCCTCCAAGCCAAGGCTGACCATGCTCGCTATCCGGGACTGCTACTTCCTCTACCTGTTCCCACAGAAGCTTGGCAGGTTCTGACAATGGATTTCATTGATGGCTTACCGGTTTCAGGAACTGCAAACTACATTATGGTAGTAGTCGACAAGTTCAGTAAGTTTGCATGCTTTGTACCTCTCCATCATCCATTCTCAGCTGAAACGGGTTCTATACACCCTGTATTCCATGTTTCTCTGCTCAAGCCGGCTTCTTCTCCAGTTCCTGGTGCTTCATCCACTCTGCCAGATGTTGACGATCATCATCAGGTGCCGCTCAAGATACTGCAGCGTCGACTCCATCATGAGGGAGCTCATACTGTGCCACAGCTCCTCGTTCAATGGTCAGGTATGGATGAAAGCCTAGCTACTTGGGAAGATGAAATTGCGCTGCATCAACGGTTCCCATTTGCTCCGGCATGGGGGCATGCCGGGTCCCAAGGAGGGAGGGATGTCAGCAGCCCAGTCCCTCACCCTGGAGATCCGTCGGCTCGGCCCAAGCTCAGGAAGTCCAAGCGGGCCAAGTCCAAGAGTGTGCTGCTGTCTGGGCCTGAATGGAGTTGCGCCGCTTGCAACATGAAGCCCGTTGAGTGAGCAGAGTATAAGTATGCCAACATAGAAGCGAAGAGCAACTTTTGCATCTCCAAACTTATTTCCATTCTGTAATAGAACCGGCCACGGCCAGCTACTTTTCATAATTCAGTTTACTTCCTCGCTGTAATTCTTCGTTTCGATCTAGTTCAGCCACCGTCTCGCCGTTCCCGGCGACGCCGTTGTCGACATGCCGGCTAAGGATAATGACGATGTAGCCGCCATGCAGGAACGAGCACCGTCAGGGATGTCGGCTGAGCAGCGTCGCTCCATGACACTAGAGCTGTGCACACTCACAGCCATGAGGAGCTGCCAAGAGTGGGAGCCGGAACTTGTCCCTTTTGTGTCCACCCTTGGTGGCAAGCCGGTTATCCCCTTAGGTCTCATGCCGCCACCAACTGACCAAGGCCGCCGGTGCCGCGTCGTGAACGGAGAGATCAATGATGACAACATCACCTTATGCTGGCTGGATGCACAGCCGCCAAACTCGGTCGTGTATATTGCACTGGGAAGTGAGGTGCCACTGAGCTTGGAGCAGGTGCATGAGCTGGCCCTCGGCCTGGAGCTCGCCGGAACGCGGTTCCTCTGGGCTCTGAGGAAGCTGCACGGCATTCCCGATAAAGAAGACATTCTCCCACCTGATTTCCATGAGCGCACGCACAACAGTGGGCGCATCACCTTAGGGTGGGTTCATCAGATCGGTGTACTGGTGCACGATGCCATCGGTGCGTTCCTGACGCACTGCGGATGGAGCTCCATCATTGAAGGCTTCTCCTTGGGCGCCCTCTCATCATGCTCCCCATTGCCTGGGACCAATGGCCGAACGCGCGGCTGATGGAGGCCAAGAAGGTGGGAGTGCAGGTGCCGAGGGACGAGAAGGACAGGTCATGGTTCACTCGTGATGGCGTTGCGAGCGCAGTGCGGCTTGTCATGACGGACGTGGAATCTCGGAGCGTCTTTGTTGCGAATGCAAAGAAGCACCAAGCAATTGCGTCTGACAGAGAAACCCAGGAGAGGTATATCGACGGATTTATCCAGCAGCTTACATCTTACAAGGAGAAATGAATTACCGCTTCCCTAATAATCTAAGTTTGGATTTTCTTGTATGTGTAGAATTGTATCAAAACATGATGTTGTTTAGTGGTCCCTTATCTCGTATCTTAGTCTTAGACTGTCTTGTTACCTGGATTCTGATGAACGGCTGTTTAAGTTTTTCCATTTTCTGTCGTCCTAACAATCCTAGAGGCAGAGTTGAGAAACTTTCTCTTTCTTGTGTCGTCCTTTTCTCTGCCATCGAAAATATAGAAGACTGATCTAAAAGTGATTCTCCCTAGTCCATCATTGTGGTTAGATCTAACCACAACGAAATGGAGAAAAGATCAAAGAAAACTACTCCACACCATTAATATCACACTAGTACAGAGTTTCAAAATTGAGATGGCTGGTAACCACTCTCAGTGACGGATAGGCATCACGTCTTAAAATTTGAGTCTCTAATAAGACTACAATAGTGACGGGCATACAACCGTCTCAATTCTACGACAATGGAGACGGTCTGTATGACCACCCCGTCACTGACAATGCGACTGCTCTTCCAGCTACTGCCTGTCTCTAAACCGTTTGAGACGACATAATTAGCCGTTTCTACTGGTTTTTCTCAAAGATGGCTGGTCATAAACCGTCTTTTTCTAGCAGTATTTGTGACGAGCAAGCAAACCCGTTTCAAGTACAGGGGCAGCTGACGACTATATAGCCGTCTGTGAGTTGGTCCATACTGCGACGGGTTATGTTACCCGTCTCAAACATGTAATTTGAAACGGCTAAATGCCCGTCTCTAGCTGCCAGACTGTGACGGGTGCACAGCCCACCACGACTGCCCGTCTCAGTTATGACACGCGTCTCATGACCCAAGCCCGTCTCAGATATTTAAAATTCAGCATCCATATAAAAAGTAGTCAAACGTTTAAAAAACTACCCAAAACGTATACAAAGCGCATCTTATAACAGCACTAACATCATAGTTCCACCAAGTTCGCACACATCTTTTAGTTTGGAGTTTCAACAAGAAATTTTGCAGCCAATTACCCCAGTTTTTCTCTAAACACCACGAATTGGGTAACAGTTTCTCTGATTCCATGCAGCACACTTAACTCCAGTTCCGTGTTTGGCAACTCAAAATCCTTGCATACAGAAACTAATTCTCCGTTATGTTTTCCCTTGGAAGTTGCTGATGCTAGAGTTGTTGATCTCGTCCTCAATAGAGCCATGGAGAAAACAAATCCATCGTGTCGCCTCACGGTCACCTGGGCACCTCACTTACAAATGGATTAACAGCATGGCTATAACTCATGAAAACCAAGTTGGCGAATCACGTGGCATGGTCCCTAAGGCCGGCCGTGGCAGTTTGAGATTTCCATCTGCGTTAAATAGCTATCACATTGGTGGCCATGTATTTAAGAAAAGAAACAAAATGGGTTTCATCTTGCACGATTATCAACTCTATATGTGCCATGAAATTAAATGCCTATGGAACTATAGAATGACACTTTCCATTAACAATTAGTGTGTTTAATGTAAGTTAGATGATAGTCTTGGAATCAACGGCGATGAAACGGTCCACCGAGACGGGCCTAAATCAATAGTACAAGTATGGGAAGCGGCATGAACCTGCAAGGATGGGGTCACACAAATGATGCTGCGAGCACAGGTTGTTCCTTCCTATTAGGTCATGTGGATGCATCGACATGTAGCTCTTTTCGGCACGCGTATTAGTGCATGTTAAGCAAGGGAATGGAGCACGAGGACAAATGCAAAACCAGCAATAAGGTGTAGCATTTTATTGTTGCTAACCAAGTTGTAAGAACATTTTGACAAAACAGCACAAACAATACCCCTAATTTAGTGACACGAAAAGAAAACACATATGTAGTAAGTCAGACTCGTCAAGTTAAACTGTGTCTCTGATGTATTGCTTCCGAAGCAATAGGTCTTGAGGGACAATATCAAAGACGCAGTTTAAGAAAACACGTCTGTGATATATGAGAGACGGATCTCTAATATTTATTTTTATATAAATGATGCGTCTAGAATGAAAAGATAATTGAAGCATCATGTATATTGGCCCCACCACTCGTCTCCATAAGCCTCGCATATGTTACCACCTCTAGCAGCCGCCATCTTGTATACGCCATCGTCGAAATATCAAGAGCTGCGCCATGTTTCCCCTCACCTTCTTCGCCACATGTTGCATATGGCCATAACTCACTTCTTTCTACCCCTACATATTGATATAATTTGTAGAGTCGGTTTGCTATTGATTGCTATCCAGCCGCCCCTACCGTGCGCATGACTGTAGTAGTGTTTAATAATAACTTGTTTCAGTTGTACTATGTTCAAATGTACGTTATAAATATGTTTTGTGTTACAATATGGATATTTAATGTTTTAATGTTTCATACAATATGGATATTTAATGTTTCATATTATATGTAATAAACCATGGTTTTTAATGTTTTAACCTATACAATATGGATGTTACAGAAGTAAACGGGATAGACAAGGGCAATAGGTTAGTTGTTGTCAAAAACAAAAGCCAATAGGTTGGCATACAATAACGAACCCATGCGTATACTACGTGCGTCGATGGGACATAGTGACTCCTGTGAATCCTCCATGTTCTGGCAGCGGTGACATGTACGCATGGACCAGGACAACAACACAAACCGGTCAGGGATCTCGAACGTATTGAATTAGTGGAAGGAATATTAATACTAGCACAAATTAACTATGATGTGGACTAGCTTAGCTGGCGTGAATGCGATCCTTCGCTTGAATGAAGTTTCACTAGTCAGCCGATAGGTATAGCAGCCTTCCATGAATTTTCATTAGTTAGCCTATCACCGTCACGCACTGACGTGCATTTGCTTTAGGTTTGGTGAGCAACGCTAGATTCGGCGGTGTTTGCACGTGGTCTCGATCCGTGTTAGGTCATAAGTCGTTGACAGCCACAGAAACTTAATTTAACAAATTGTAGTACACAATACGTCATTGTTTTTTATTTTTCTTTTGCTGAGCATCAATCTCTGATGATACAAATATCCATGTCCGTTACAAATAAAAAACAATTAATCACAGACGCGTAGAACCAACACGCGTCAGTGATAATGAATTGAAAACCCCAGAAAAAAATCCTTAAAGCCAGGCTTAGGAATGGCTATAATTTACATACTAGCATACAAACATGACATCCAAATGGTAGCCCTTGATAAACTTAGTACCACAGTACTATCTAGTGCAAGTAAAAAAACACTATCATACTTAACCTAGATCATTTTAGTAAAATAGAGATGCATTAACTTATTACAAATGCAACATAAGAACTAGATATCAAGACAATGCATACTCAAACAAATTACAAAGATAAAACATAATCCATCCATGATCAGTTGAGTCAGGGAAGCAGCTGTGAGGGCTCGTCATATGCTACAGTATTCAGGTCTATGGAACAACCAAACGAAGTGGGTGTCTTTGGTGCGTCTGTAAGTAAGAATTCACATTACAAACGTGTCTCAACTACAAACCACAGACACATTTATCGACCCGTGTCTCTACTATATGTCATCGGAATTCTTAATTCTCCAAGACTAACATATCAGTGATGTGTTTTGTCTAAACATGCGCGTCACGGATCACATATTGCAGACACGTTTTGGTCCCTCGTCACTAGGAGGGGTAATCTGCTATTTGCTTTTCCTTTTACAAAGCGCGACTCAGGAGAGTTGGAGTTTCTAGCGGCTTACAATGTCTATTCTTTAAAAGATAGCTGGTATTTACAGTTCAACTGCCGTCGAAAATGGAGGATATTTTCAGAGGTAACTGGAAATATACAAACTGCATCTAGAGAATGAGTCACAAACGCACGCGAGTCAGACAAATTGGATCAGGTAGGTAGATAGACGTGCTTGCTGGTATGTGTCCTTTTAACAACTAGAAGGATTCCCCGCGCGTTGCCGCAGGTATGCAATTGAATTTTATTTAATTGCATAGAGAATAAAATTAATTAGATTAAGATTGGTAGATGTGCAATATATTGTTTTAAATCTTGTAAGTATAGAATACTACATAGTTGCTAGCCTATGGATTCTCGGTTCCTTTGAATGTTTAATTGAATGTTGAGCCATATTTGGAAATGGCAACTATGGAATGGCCAGATGCCAACAAATGCATCAACATATGGGTTTGTCAAATTCAGTGTGTACTTGTAGCCTTATATAGGAAATGTGAAATCAACTTACTAACATGACATCACAGAGAAATATACTTTATGTTGTGAGCTATGCCATCACAAAACTATTCTTTCACATGTTATAGTAGCATTATACCGAATAATAGAGCAAATGTAAACATTATATTTCTAAAATAAAAAGAAAGGGAACAAATAATCGAACGGCTTGCCCTTGCTTCCGAGTACCTTCGCGGCGTGAATCACACGAAGGAAAAAAAAAAAGTCACACACCTTTCCTTCCTGAACGGATGGACGAAGTCGCATAGAACAAAATCCACGATGCATCTCCAAAGCTCCAATAAAATCAAGATGTTCATGTCGTCTTCCCGAGATCTTGGCGTCCCTTCACGAATCTCCTCCTCAATCCATCTCTCGCATCCCCCTCTGAATCGAGCCCAGCCACGAGCATCAATGGCAACGCGGGTAAGCTCGATCGGCCACTTGCGGCAGGGGTTCGCGGGCAAACTCGGAGAGCCGTAGCGACGCACGAGGGCGATCGAGGTGTATGTCATCGACCCATCATCTCGGTTGCTTGGCTACTCTTTGAAGTTGTGCACGGTGGCCGCAGCTCGAGTGGTATGGATCGCGTCACTGCAGCACCATTGGTGCTTGTGCGGCACTACATGTTCGTGATTTTTGTGTATCTGTACTTCTGCAGACGATGATTCATGTCGCAACTCGCAAGTCACGGAAGCAGACAAAGGTCATGGATATATATGGGTGGCATGTCGGAGAGATTGTAGAGCAGACGATCCTTTGTATGCCCACTGACACACACGTTGTATCGTAATTGAATGATTTTCCTTGATGGAGATGAATTCGTGGAGGCTGCATAGGAACTGATTCCTCCACTTTCTAGCAGTCTTCTTCTATGCATTCATTAGTGGAGAGGATGCTAGAGAAGGTGGGCATGCAGGTCTGGAAGATCGAAGGGGATCCGTTCCCAGGATGGAGGTGGGATTTTCAGTAACTGAAATTTGCTGACGTGGCGCAAGGAGGAGTGAGATAAATAGCTTAGTAGGGTTTATTTATATAAGAGGTATAGATTGCATGCATATGCTGATCTGAGTGGTGACACGCATGCATGGGGACCTTACATGCCGTCAACGTGTCCTTTTAAGTTTTATTGGATCTGAGCTGTTATGAGTTGAGTCGCCTTCTACCGTGTATGAACATGCATATTATGGATCTATACTCATTGACCGCGTTAAATATTTATACACCTCACACCTGTAGCCCCGCCAGTTCACACCCTCCTTCATAAATCATTTCTTAATGTCTGTGCAATTCAAAAGTACCCCAGCAAAAATTCTCATCTGAAGAGTTTTTTTTCCTAGAATGCAAATGCATATACACAAGCAGACACTCATCTCTATAAACGCAGGCACTACTACTATGAGCACCTTCAAAAAGCTTAGTTGAACTAATAAATTATGAGATTCACAAAGTCACCACGTGTCAAGCACTATTGGAAACTTAAAGTTCCCTAACGCTTTCAAATTTTTTTATGGTTGTTGCATAACCCGTTAGGATAAATAGAATTACCTTCAAGGTTTCGAAAAACACACAGAATTAAATAACCATCCGAGAAATTGATATTATCTTGATGGTTTCTAGAAAACACACAGAAAAATAAATAACCGTCTGGAAAATTCCTAATTAACTTGTGAGTGCACCGTCTCGAAAATTCCTAATTAACTTGGTGTTGATTCAGACTTAAAGTTGTTTAATTTCTGTTGTACTGAAATTTGTGCCGGGCCACAACTGCAAAGGAGCTGCATTTTCCTATTTTTATCTTTGTAGTGTGTGGGTGGGCTAGAATTGTGCCCAGATATTTGACCCAGTTTCTGCACCAGGTGTAAAATTGACCCAACATGTCGATCGGGTTGAGTCAGAATTCTTGTCGGGTCGTGCAGCCCATGACAATAAGTCTGCGTTGGTTTCGGCCCGAATGTGATGAGGCCCAGAAGACGTGGGACTCGGCCCGCGAGTCCAGCCTGGAATGGATGCGATTCGGCCCGATCCGACCAAGATTTTTGCAACCGCCAAACTGGCCCAGCCCAAAGCAGCGAGCCTCCATTTTGAACTACGGGACCCTTGGGCTGCAGTGGACGAGCAGTTGGGCCAGCCGAAGAGAGATCCACCGTGACGCTTTCGCAAACAGCAAAACGAATCAATCATGGAGCTGCGTCACATAAATCCGATGTTTGAAAATTGATGTTTCACTGTTTCAGAGCCGCACGAGCTCAAGCCTCCTTGATCTCACTGTCGTGGCGTGTCTTCATCACATTCACTCACTCTCTCTCTCTCTCTCGCATGTGGTATGGCATGCTGGTCATTCCATAGCCTGGCCATCCAGTGAGCACTACGTAGGCTGTGTGTCTAGTATGTAGATGGTGTAGAATTTGGTAAAAAAAAATTGAGACTTATAATTCAAAACAGAGGAGGTTGAAACCATACAAACCCATATTTTTAAAACAAATAATTTGTCTCTTAGAGCCACTGGCGGAGCCATGTTAGGGCCATACGGGGCCGTGGCCCCCCCTTGTCTTTGTGATTTTACCAAGGCCCTCTTAGCAGCACGCCAAGAATAGCAGAAGCTACACGATCTCTCTCTCGAATATATGCATGCAAGCGAGGACAGCGAGTGGAGTACATGCACGCGCCTCCTTGTCCCGGTCGTAGCTCTTCTCTGCAACTGCATGTCGCCAGGCCTCAGAGCCCCCGGCCAGAAAATCAGCCACGGCCTACGCGTGCAGTCTTATTTCTTTCTTCTTTTCATACAACGTACTCTACAACCCTACAGCTATAATTAGTTACTTTCTAATTCTGGTTGATTCCTTTGCTTTTTTACTTTCAAACTCTTTAATCTGTAATATATATAAGGCTATTTTTAGCTCTGTATGTTATATGTAGTGTATAATATTTAATCCGATAGTGTAATGTGGAGGCAATGTGACAGTGCTTAGCAAAATGGACCACAAAAGTCACTTGTATTTTGTAATAAAATATGAGAAGTACTGAGACTATTTTTTTCCACCCCTTTACATTCATCTTCTATAGTAAATTGGCCCCCCCCTACGATTGATTCCTAGCTCCGCCACTGCTTAGAGCCTATTTGGTATATATAGCTCACAACATCTTCATGGGCGCCATTGTGAGCCTTTTTTTTTATCAAACACCTTTCTTAAAATAGCTTTAGCCATGAAGTTGTTCTTCTTGTCCTCTGTCGAGAATAAAGTGGAAAAGATCTAAAAAGAGTTGCTTTTTCTAACTTGATCTGACACAAGTGGAACCCACTTGACCAAAAGACTACCACACTGCCTATTTGACTCGAGGGGAAGAAGCGCACTGGAGAGATACAATAGTCGGGCAGGGCCTGTCGCCACCGGGAAAGGGTGCAGCCGACAAAGCATGGCTCGCAAAGCATGCACCACGCAGGCCGTGGTGAACGGCGGCGCACGAGAAGCATGGGGACATGGCTCCGCTCGGTGCGGAGCGGAGCACTGGAAAGGGCTGGGCGGAGGCGTTGGCGAGTTGAGCGCGCGGCCACGAGGCTTGGCCGGGCCACCGTCGCTGCTGGCGCGGTGTGTTAACCTGACTGAGCGCGATCGCGAGCGCGAGGCTGGCATGCATGGCCCATACATGCACCGGTCCGAGAAGGTGGCTACAGCACGCCAGGTAATGCATCAAACACCGACACTACGGCCCCATGGAGACAGTCTCCACACCGGCCGGCCGGCAGTGTGACTATTGTGCATGCCTGGCCCCGACACGATCCCATGCCGCTGATGGCCTGAGCGAGGGCAAGGAGCGCAGGGGACCGTGACACGCGCGCACCGCACAAAAAAGCGTCACGCGCGCCATGCCGCGCTAGCTAGTACGTCCAGATCTGGCCGTTCCGGTGCACTGCTGTGACCTGTCACGGCGTCGCACGACACAGTGTGTCTTGACTGCTGACACATTTCAAAACTCTTGGTCATTTATTTAAAAATCTGGGAAACACACTCAGAGCTACAGTACAAGCCAAATCAAAGATTCATGAATAAACAAATCAATCTACATTTTCAATCACTAACAAGCCGCATGGCCGCGAAGAATCCCTGCAGCGCTTTCGTCGACGATCCGCCGTCGTCAGCCCACGCCTTACTGAGCATCTCCTGCAGTTCGAGAGCACGCCGACGCATCCTCCCCGCGGCGTCCGTCTCACCCATCACCTTCTCCACATCCTCTGCCAGCTTGGCCCTATCGACCACAGAGCTCTCCAGGTTCCCTCTCGCCGCCTCCACGCCGACGCCCCACTCCTGCAGCATCCCGGCGTTGTAGAACTGCTCGGCGGAGACGGGCCAGCCGACGACGGGCACGCCGTTGGTCAGGCTCTCCAGCGTCGAGTTCCAGCCGCAGTGGCTGAGGAACGCGCCAGTGGCGGCGTGCGCCAGGATCCTCACCTGCGGTGCCCACCCGCGCACCAGCAGGCCCCGGTTCCCGGCACGGGCACGCTCCTCGAACCCGTCGGGCAGCCACGACGCGACGTCGCGGGTTTTGTCGGCGGCGTCCACTCCCACGGGGGCGCGGATGGCCCAGAGGAACGGGCGGCCGGTGAGCTCCAGCGCGGCAGCGAGCTCCGCCATCTGCTTCAGCCGGATCGAGTTCTGCGAGCCGAAGCAGATGTAGAGCACTGAGGCTGGCCGCTGCGTGCCCAGCCAGGTAAGCGCGTCGTGCTCGCTGCCGCCGTCGGCCTTTTCCTTGACGAGGGGTCCGACGGGGAACACCGAGACGCCGTGGCCCAGGGCGCGCCGCACCATGGCGAGGCCCCGGGGCTCCAGCTCCTCCACGGTGTTGAGGATGACGGCGTCCGTCCGGTGCCCGTGCTGGATCCGGCGGCGGTTGAACGCCGTGAGCCGCTCCGCGCGCTCCGCGTCGAGGAAGATGGTCGACACCTGCGTCCGGTGCAGCACCACCTCCTCGGCGTGGTCGTGCTCCGGCGGGACGCGGAGGCGGAGCACGCCGTCGGGGTCGAAAGGCAGAGCCGGCATGAGTCGCCACAGCGCGTGCAGGATGGCCGAGCCGAGCGCGCTGCAGCCCAGGACGATGGCGTGGGCGCACCCGTGGCGCCGCGCCACGTCCACCGTCCACGCCACGAGCGGGTCGACGACGATGCAGACGCCTTCGCCGGCGCCGTCGCGCCGCAGCAGGCTGGAGATGAACTCGTCGAAGGCCGGCGCCAGGGACTCGAAGGCCTCGAAGAGGGTGATGAACTGCAGGACCGGGAGGCTGCCGAGGGACTCGCAGCCGTCGGGGAGGCCGTGGTCCGCTGGGACGAACGGCAGCGCGTGGAGGGAGATGTTAATGGACGCCGCCGACTTGTCGTCTCGAATGGCGGCGATGTTGCGTGGGGTGGAGACGAGCGTGATGGTCACGTCGGGGAAGGCGCGGCGGATGAGGCGCCCGACGGCGAGCATGCCTGGAAGATGGCCGTGGCCGGGGAACGGGAAAAGCACGACGTGGGTCGTCCGCCTGGTGGCCATGGCTGCAACCATCGTTGTGCAGCTAGCTGCCTGGTTACCAAGCGCGTCGATTGTCTTTGTGCATATCGCTCGCCTAGGCTGTACGTATTATATACTGTCCTGTTTGGTGCGCGTAGGCGCGGTTCACAGACCATCTCAACAAAACGCTACTGGTCATCACTCATAAATATGCTGTTACTCCTGTCACTATCCCAACTAGAGTAACAGCACATTTCGCTTCTTGAGAAATCACTTTTTTGATTTAACTATTTTTTTTAAAAAAAATATGAGTATTTATGATTCTTTTCGATAAGTAAGAATTTTATTAATTCACAATCATTATATCTGGCTTCTGCTTAAAAGCATACTACCAAGAAAAAACTAGAGTTGGCTCACTAATCACTATTCATCCTAAGACTACATCACTAGCCATATGCATGGCTAGGAGAAGTTAACTTCGGCCATTTGTACCAAACGCCATGAAGTCACCACAACCAAATACTATGAGTCCGGTTTCTTGATGATAGCCCATGTATGTAACCAGTGAGCAATTGAGAATATAAACCTGCAATGGGGTTGAGAAAACTTTTCCTACATAGCCAAAACGACCAACGAGTTGTGCCCGCTCCTAGCAGAACCAAGGATTTGAACACTTTATGAAACCCTCCTCGCCATGTCCCAAACATATGTGTCACACTTCTTGGCTGTGGATGACCTAAAGCCAGCAGAATTATTGAACAAATTGTCGAGCAAAACGACAATGCAAAAACAAGTGCTTGATTTTTTTACTAGAATTATTGTCTCATATTTGTGACAAAAGCAACATATTTTGTTCCCTTGCCTATTTGGTTACCTAGGTTACCTTAAGTAAGCACTACTAGAACTATATATGGAGCTACCATAAAAAAATTGATCTTCAAGGGGTGCTTTTAACTTCCAAAAGCTTTTATTGAGATTTGGCACATCTATGTAGATTTGGGCCACATAATATAGTTTTACCTAAAACTCTCCATTTTAGGTAGATTCTAGTTGAACACATTAGATCTTTGCTCGATCGAGTGTGACGTTACGTCAACATCGTTTGTAATTACTAGTATAATTATTAGTGTTGTTCGAGCTGCCAACCAATCCAGAGTAGAACCCGCGTCATTCTTTTCTACTTCAAGATTGGCTAGTAGCTCGGGCCACAACAATAATATCGCAGCTCACAGGGCAACAACAACAATTCATGTCCCGTGGTCGGACATGGAGTCTATCGGTGATCTGTCCACCACCACCCAGATCTAGTAGTTATGGTGAGCATGCAGGCTGACTTCACAAGTATCAATATTTGACAGACCATCATCTGGCATCCCGGCCGGTTTAATCGTTCCCGGCAGACACACATTTTGACAGGACAGGTCCTAATCTTGCGATGGTGACCACACACGTGACATTGAAGATGTCACGATCAGTACGTACGTGTGTTTGCTGCACATCACATGTGTTGATGCTGATCACAAATCACGGAGTAGTACGTGCAATAAGATCGGGCCACAGGGAAGACGACAAGATTGCATCATGCGCAAGCCTGGTTTATGCATTGGAATAACATCTATAACTCCATTCTTTCAAAAAAAAAAAAAAACAACTATAACTCCTTCTGTCTTAACAAAATGTAATTATTGGAATCGTGGAGTTAAACAAATTCAAGTTTGACCAAATTTGTAGTGAATAATATTAAAATTTATGTCTCCAAATAAGTATAAGATATATTTCGCAATTTGTCTAATGCTACTTATATTTACCATAAAAATGTTAGCAACTTTTTTGCATAACTTCCAAGAACAAATCATTTGAGTCCTTAAAAACAAAAAACGACAATTACATCCTTTATGTGAGAGGGAGTACATTTCGTTGATGGTACATATACAGAGCCTTCGTAAATCCTGAGACGCTACAATTTTCATTCCGAAGGATGGATTTTTTTTTTTTTTTTTTTTTTTTTTTTTTTTTTTTTTTTTTTTTTTTTTTTTTTTTTTTTGGTGGAAATGTGGGTACTTTTTTTTTATCAAATGCAATAGTCGTCGTCTCTGCTTATAGGAAATCAAACAGCTGTGTGAAATGATGAATAAAATAGACGGCTTAAGATGCTGATCTATGTAAATTCTATTTCCAAAGAAAATTCATTCTGGACCATCTCTGTAAATAAAAACACCGCCTGCACATATAATTTACTGGACACTTAGGGCGTAGGCACACTTTTGCAGTGTACTACTAGCACCGATTGAATACCATATCCATATCCACTACCTTTTTATTTTTATTTTTATTTTTATCATGGTGTATACCACATAGGGTCTTGTTTAGTTCCCTTTCGAATTTAAAATTTTTACACTCTCTCCGTCACATCAAACTTTAGACATGCATGAAACATTAAATATAGATAAAAACAATGACTAATTATATAGTTTTTATGTAATTTGTGAGATAAATCATTTGAGCCTAATTAATTCATGATTGGACACTTATTGTCAAATACAAACGAAAGTGCTTATAATAGCAAAACATGCAAAAACTTGCAATATAAACAAGGCCTAGCTACATGGATTGCCTGCTTCGCCTATTATCAAATTGGGCTGGACATGCCACACCATGTTGGGCAGTCGGATATGGTCCACCAATTGCAGAGAGAAGAAGGGAATCTCTATGTTGAGATTGATCCCTGAAATACGCCCCACATGCAAAATACACTGAGCAAATAAACTATACTAAACATGAATGCAATTTTAGAACATTATTATGTTAAAGTATGTCATGTTTGACCAAAACTAGATAAAAAATTAATAATCTTTATCATACTAAGTAGGTATCATTGGATTGGTCATGAATAATAATTATTTGATTTGATGTTATATATACTAATATTTTTTTCTTACATCTTTTGTCAAATTTTAGTCACTTTAACTGAGAATGCACCTAGATTTGCGTGTACATGATTGCTGAGATCTAGATCTACATCTGAAACCTGGCATCTCATGATAAGAGACAACAGTGATCAGAGTGGATCAGGTAATAGCAACAAGATGGCAAAACACAGACAAAACATGCATTGGTCCCCATGCATGCGTGTCGCCACAGCCAGAACATATGCAGGTCTACTACCAGGAAGGCGAGTGAACGGTCTGTGCTGGGTCGTTCTGTATTTGGTATTTCACATTGCTGTGCCTAGCCGGACGCAAGGAAACCTGAGAGGATGTCTCCAATCCTGACGCTCAAAAATTAATACACTGCTCCCGCTAGATGGTACTAGTGTGCCATCCTACTCGCTTTGTCCAACTCACGTGCGTGTGTCACTCTTTTTGTTTACTACTAGATGTGGTTGGTATTTCGACGATGCGTCTCTAAAAATGCCGTTTGTTTTCTAAGGTTGTAGGATTGGATACACCATCGCTCTCTCTACAAATAGCAACATTGCTAGAGGTTGTTGGAACATTCACACATAAGTTGGAAGAGAATCTCTAGGAGTTCTCTAAACCTCCATTTTTTTTTAATGAACTCTAAACCTCCATTTCATACTTGGTTTCGAGAAAAATGAGAAAAAATCACTCCCCAACAATTCATAATCCATCCTTCTAATCTTTTAGTACTTCGGAAATTCACACTCGTTCCGCGTCACTTTACGCGAAGGGGAGGGCACACGGATACGCCAACACGGCATCCTTCTTCCCATACGATCTCCGACTCCTTGCTGCGAGTCGCTCCTCCACGTGCGGTGCTGGCCGCCCATGACACCGTCGTCGTCATCATCGTCGACACACATCGTTGCTCGGCAAGGTGGCCATGGACCCGCTGACATTGAAAGCTTTGGGTCCCGGGGCTTGGAACATTCCCGCGTCTTATAAGTAAATAAAAACGCAGTTTTCGCATTAGCGAAAAGGGTACTCGCCCGTTGATGCTCAGAACCCAGGAGTGCGTCGTCCGTTGAGGGCTTTCGTCAAACACGTGAAAAACCTTGGCTCCTGCCCCAACAATCAGCAGGCCAGCAGCTCCGCGTGGTGTTGATCCTCTCTCTCAGCTGCGGCCATGCCAGCCCTGTGAGGAACGCGTGCGGTTGCGCTCCTGATCTGGTTCTGGCGGTGAAGGCGTACGTGCGGTGGCCAGGGAAGATGGGCTGCATCGACAGTGGCTCAACTAGGTCGATGCAGCACTTTCTCGGCGACGCTCTTCAGCTATGCAACACACAGGCCACCCAAGCGCTATTTGGCGCGCGCGCTGGTTCGTCTGCTGGTGCACACATGCCATCTAGAGCATGCACGACTCGTCTTGAGTGTCAGCTTTCCTTTTCTGGTTTATTTTTGTTGTTTCTCTGTCCGGCTGCGTCCGATCCGAGCGAGGAATTTTAAAATAATTGCGCCGCTCCCTTTTCCTCTTCAACGTCGCGACCGTCCCTTTTCCCCTTTTTCTCCGACTCATCGCGCCGGCGGATCCTCGCTCGCCGCCATGGCCTGCGTTGGATTCGAGGGCGCCTCCCACCGCTTCGGCCATTGACGTCGACGTAGAGGCTCCACCGGCCCTCGTCGACACTGGTGCGGTTCCCAGGCAGAGGCCCCCTTCTACGGCTCAAAGCTCCGGGGGATTCTGCTTCATCGCGGCCGGCGTCAGATTGGAGATGCCCCTGCTTCATCTGTGTTTTCGTTGGATTTCATCGACGCCGGCGAGGTTCCCAGCGACGTAGCGGTGAAGGTATGTCTAAAGGCGCGTTGCTCAGATTTTGGGAGGATTCGGCCGCAAAATACTTTGATTCGATGTGGAGTTAGTCCCGATTTGAGGCAGATTCGTTTTATCAAGGGGAGGCAAATTGATTTTGGGCGGATTCGTCGGCTTTGCCGTCTCGATTTGGGTCAGATTTGGGGATTCGAGCGTGAGGGGTGCTACAGGTTGTGCTATGACGAATCATCCAGCAGATCCAGCGGCTGCTGCCGCGAGGACATCGTCGTCGTCAGAGCCGACTGCCTCCATTGTCTGCAACTCCAGGTATGGGGTTTTTCTGCACACAGCCCTCCTTCCTGGTTTTGTTTTTTTGCAGAAGCGGGATCTCCTACTCCCAATTGCCAGGGGAGAATTCCTGATTTACATTCTGTATATTTGTTGGCCACATGCATCTAGGGATGTATCTGCATCTAGAAGAAGTGTATATTGCCTGCCCTAGTTTTGGGGATTTTTACTTGCTTCATATGGTTCTAAAAATCTTCCCAGGCTCTAGGGATGTATCTGCATCTAGAAGAAGTGTATTTGTTGACACTAGATACGCACACGAAAGAATCAAAGAGAAATAATCCGCAAGCGCACGGATATCGGTGAGCACTTCACCCGGGAGATAAATCCTGAGTATCGTATTTGTTTTTATCCGCTAAGAGAAAACGTGCAATAGACTAACCCGATCTTTACTTCTACCCCTGGGCTGCTAGTCAAGTGAGAATTAAGCGATATAGAGAGAACTCCTTCGTCGGTTCTTCTAACCTATGGCAAGCTTTGAGACTATTGTTCTAAGGGGGTACCCGAGGAATAGACACCACAGAGGATGCTAAACCGGGCACAAAGGACCTACCTTACCTACCAACGGGAAGTGGATTACAAAGGTAATAAAGGGATTGTCACTTCCCTCACTACTACCACGGTTCCTACCGAATAGGGAGCATCTACAAGTGAACCTAGCCTAAGCACCACGCTTATGCTAAAGAACGATTACTCTATTCCCAACGCGAAGCGAATAAAGTAAACTTGTAAACCAAAGAACAATAATAACAACGAACTTACTAGTATTAGAAGTTGAATTGCCGAATGATTCTCGAAACCAAGCCTCGGGTTAGGAGACTTGATCCCGCAGTACACCGGAGAGGAGACACCGACAGTAGGGCTTCCTCCAAATCTACCTCCACTCTATACTCTCTCAATCTCTCTTGAATCTAATACCCTATAGAGATAGATCCATTCGAGGGACCCTTCTCTATCTAACTCTCTCTCTCTAGATTGAAGTCTTGAATGAATTGGAGAATGAATTAGGGTTTCACCCAGGGGCCAGGGGCTCTGCTTATATAGCCCCCTAGGATTAACCACAGCCCTCGGATCAAACCGACCTAAACGGACGATAATTATTGATCTTCAAAGTCGGTGGAGGCAGGATCCGCGAGACTCCACCTGATTGGTGGAGATGGGGAGTCGGCCGACTCCCCTTCCCCGGGCCTCGGCCGACCGCTACGGTGCCGGTGGGCCCCTGTGTTTCAGTGACGCCTTCCGGAGTCTTCTAGATTATACTTTTTTGCCCGTTCGGTCTTTCTCTCTATGTAAACCCGACATGTGGGCCATCTTGGTTGATTTTCAGTCACCCCGCGAAATAGATATTCACCAAAACTCGTGGAATTACGCACAAGTGGTAACCCTATATCTATCAAGTATTTATGAATAGGTCCATTTGCATGCTAAGTTGACGGTTAATTTTATGAGTTAACGACCGTCAACAAACTCCCCCACACTTGTCTTTTACTCGTCTCGAGGAAAAGGATGGATTACTTTAAGCATAGCCTCAAACTAAGACATCATCATTAGAGTATCCCCGATCATACCTGATCTGCGGGATTCAAAGTGTCTACCATTGAACTTTGGGGAGTTGAAAGATGGAACAAATGAAGTAGAGATCCTTCTTCTATCAATCCCGTCACTTGGAGTTTTTATAACATTTTTGCACGTAAAACTTAGCTTACCCTTCTCCATCATGTAGCACACTCGAATCACTCTTTATATGTGGTATTTGTGGATCTCACCATTAAGTATAGAGCACTCAAATCTCTCAATGTATGTGGTATTTATGGAACTCTCTTGAGGCATGTGAAAGGGTATGCCTCCTATTCTACTAAGGCTTATATGGAGTTTAAGGTATTTCAAGGAATAGCATTTTTACCTGCGCATATTGATTAGTCAAAAACGGGAACCAAGGAGAGGGGGACCTTACTCTAGATCAAGTGTGTGCAAGTGTGTGGAATATTTGGTGGCTAAATTGATGATAATAATGCTCCTTCCCTCTCTTGCACACTCTTCTCTTGAACATTGCTTTGCTTGATCTTCTCTTGAATAGCTCTTTGAGCTTCTTCGAACTTTCCTTCTCTTGGGATCACAATACTAAAGAGCTTATGGGCTATCTCTTTTCTTTTCTTCTTTCTTTCTTTTCTCTCTCTTTTTTTTTTTACTAACATTATTTTTGCATAGCCCATGTCTCACTCTCGGACACAATAACTTTCTTGAATACGATGATGATGTTGACGATAATAATCTTTCGACAACTGGATGATGATAACAATTCTTGGAGCATATAGAAATCCTAGAAAGTGCATGTATCCTCTCCCAGTGTATGAGATGGATGAATGGCGGAAAGCATGTTTTTGCGCACTCCCAGTGTAGGAGCAGCAGATATATATGTGGGTGTAAGTGCACTTGATCATATGAGTAAGAGACCCTTCTCTAAGGCTCTAATACCGCCAAGACTATTCTCAACACAAATAAAAGCTTATGTGCTGGTCTTTCAAAATTTTGTCGACGAGGCTCTATAGGCATTTATAACCACAGAGGAGAAGTATAGCTAACATTTTAAGATTTTTGAAAAGAAATTCTCCAAGCAACTAGACATCAAGAAATCAGGTTCTCATGGTCCATGCTATATCACTGTCCTCAACAACTTAAGTAAAATGGGGTCCCTATAAAATACGTTCCCAACAAAGAACAGGATTCCCAGGAATTATCATGATGTGAGTCTATCTTGGGGTCATGATTAAAATAATCTACCTTCTCAGATATATATAGCAAGTGATTTAATTCAAAGTGTTCCCCAAATGAATCGGAAAAACATGATCGTAAAAAATTTGGAACGTAGGGAAGTGTTGACATTTCTAGCGCCACTCGGTGTTAGGTTGTCATCCCCAACATGGCGCCAAAAATGCTGGTACTAAATAATGCAACTGCTACTAGAAATAAATATGGGATCCGCAAGCGCACGTATAATACCGATGTAGCATTTTAACCAGGAGTATCCAGGTATCGTTATTTATATTTTTACCACTTTGGGAAGGGAATGCACTGGATAATGAGTGATGAGCAATGCACATGCGATAATGGAGAGCTTAACCTTGTCTCGTATCGATCATCTCATACGGGGTAAGTGTCACATAAAATATAGGAATGAATGATAAATGACATAAGATAAATGAGAGCATTTAGCCACATAAAATAATAGCAATAAGCCATCTCAACTTAGCACTCTAAGCTTATAACACTAGCATGGACTAGGACGATCTAGGGTATAATCCTATGTTATTCTAACTACAAGGTCAAAGCATACAATGACTAGTGCAAGAACATCTAGCAATCATGGCGGAAAAAAGGTTACATCTATGCATAGTGATATTACCGAGAGAAGACTAGAGACATAGCAATGACTTCAATGTAATAGGTTGTTCTACTAAGACCTACCAACGGGGATGGAATACAAAGGACTCAACGGAACTGTCACTTCCGCGATCTACCACACGACCCGGCCAATAGGGTGCAATCGCAGATAAATACAATCTAGGCACCACGCCTACACAATATTTACCACTCACCCATCGATCTAATGAGCAAGCGCTATACGATCCTATGCATAAACATAATTCTAGTCCAACTATGCTAAACATATAATCAAAGTAAACTAAGAACAATATAATTGAGAACATAATCAAATAGAGCAAAGTCAAGTCGATATAATAGAATAGAATAAAGTACTACTCATAGTATCACGAACAATGATGAATATTACAAGAATGTAGAGGGGAATTACCAAGAACTCCGACAGATCCGGACTCCAAGCTAGGCTTGATTCCCTCTAGATCTATTCCTATGTAGCTATGCTACTAAACTATGGAGCTCTAATTGAGATGGTGGCTCAAGCTTCTCCGAATTCGATGAGAGAATGAACTCTTGAATGAATTAGGGTTTCACCCGGGGGCCGGGGCTCGAATATATAGCCCCCTAGGATTAACCACAGCCCTCGGATCAAACCGACCTAAATGGACGATAATTATTCATCCTCAAAGGCGGTGGAGGCGGGATCCACGAGACTCCACTGATTGGTGGAGGTGGGGAGTCGGCCGACTCCCCCAGGTCGGCCGACCGGCCACCCCGCTAGGTGGGCCCCAGCTTCCGGGTTTGCCTTCGGAGTCTTCTAGATTATACAATTTTACCCGTTCGGTCTTTATCTCTATGTAATCATGACATGTGGGCCTCCTTTGGTTCTCTTTTCCGATAACCCCCGCGAAATAGACAATCACCAAAACTCGTGGAATTACGTCGTGTAACCCCTATATCTAACAGTGAACTCATATTAGTCCTTTCTCTTGCTGCGTTGACGGTATAAAATTGATACTTAACGATCGTCAACAAACTCCCCCAAGCTTACCTTTTGCTCGTCCCTGAGCAAAGATAGACTCAGTGATGGATCAGGAGTTGCTACAATGCTTTCACTCCTCACAAGTACACATGCGTTCAAACAAGAACTCTCCTCCGGATTAGAGTGAACTATCCTGACTCAAAACTCACTCATATTACCTTTTACCATGGGGCTTGTAACCGTCACTTGGGTCTTGAGTAGTTGAAAGATAGAACGGTCAAGTCAAGCGCCATGTTTCTCGCTCTTTGATGAACTATTATCCCGGAGTTTTTGCAAGGTTTTGAAATAAAAACTCAGAGTTCCTTGTATGAACCTTTCAAGTCTCTCATTTGTGGTATTTCTGGATCCTCTCTAAGGCATGAGTAGTGTATGCCTTCTCTCTTCTCTCAAGAATATATGGTATTTATGGAACTAAGGCATAGTGGAAAGTGCCTTCTCTCTCTCACCCTACTTTCTAATAGGCTTATGTGGAGCTCATAGGTGGGGAGACACTCAAACTCACTTGCATATATTGCACAGTTAAGACATGGATCCAATAGGAACTAAAATAATAAAGTCATATGTGCATGTGAATGAGGAAATGGAATGGATGAAAAGATGATGATAGGATGATGATGGTAAGGAAATGATTATGAGGGGTACTCAACTGGTGAACATCTACTTCTACACTTGCTCCTTTGGGGATAACATGACTCCCTTTTATTTGGAAACCTTAGAACTTCTTGAAAGGAAGGACTTGGCTACTCCTTTCTTTTTCTTTCTTTTTCTTCTTTTTCTCTCTTTTTTTTTAGAGCAACCAATCCTCTGAAAATGAAACTTTAGCACAGGGAGTGTATAACTTGCAATGATAATAACTGGAGCTTTTATGTAGGCAAATAGAACGGTGATGATTATGTCTAGACGTTCACTCCCAGAATAGGAGTAGAACCTTTCTGGATGAAGTGAAATGAATGGCGTATGTATATGTGGATGGATGAATGGATGGATGCGTACTCCCGGTGTAGGAGCAGCATAAGTGCGTATCTCCGGGTAGAGACAAGACAATATGTGGGGAATGCGTACTTCCAGGGATAGGAGTAGCATAAGTGCGTATCTCCGGGGTAGAGATAGCACAATATGTGGTGGATATAGATCTATATGTGGGTGGTACTTCTAGGGACGTAAGTAGCACGAGAATGAATGTAACATTTATAAAATGGGTGCATACTTCGAGGACGTAAGTAGCATAGATCAATGGATGGAGAGCACATAGTATTGACTTTAACCGCATGACTAATTCCTTATGGGTCCACAAAAGATAACCACACTCAATGCCTATAAAGTCTACACTCAAATCTACAATATGATCTATATAAACGATGGGTTTTCCTAATCTAGTAAGCATGAATATATGGTCATGTGGTAGGAATTTGAACTCTCATCATAAAGGAACTCATCATGCAGGAATTTAATATTTTTAAGATAAATTCTCCGAACTCTAGTATCTCTAGGAACAAGATAGATAGCAGCTCAAAACCTTCCCATATCATACCCGTCAACCACCTAGACTTAGATCAAGTGTTCGCTACCCACAAGTTTCGTGTTTAGAGCAAATCTCAAATCTAAACAAACTTGTGTCCAAGACTCGGGAGAGTGCAAGGTTGAAAACTAGGTACTTGAAAGGAATTACGGCAGCAACTATTCATCATCTCCATGTAGAGTTTATTCTAGGGATCACTTTTAAAGACAGTTTGCAAGAGCTCTCCAAAAGTAGAAAAGATAAATAAGGAAATCTTTCGGGTTTCTATGGTTATGCATCTTTTTTAGTTGTTTTAATCAAAGCACACTCTAATAAAGCATAAATAGATAAGTTGGAAACACTTAGCTTGATACACGGGGATGCTCTCCCCCAAGCCGGATGTTGACATAGTCTGGCGATGTTGCCGACAGTGCACCGAAGACGTTCTAGTCCTCCAGGAGTGTCGTAGATAGTTGCTGTTGGAGACAGCATTCAATTGTCGCGGGCAGCACTCCGACAGGGGACTGGATGTCCTTCTGCTTGTTAGCTCTTCTTGATCCTTGATGTTCTGTGAAGCTCAAATAGACAACAAAGCTTGTGGAACTAATTAAGCGTTAGTGATAAAACCTCTAGGCCTTGGTTGTCTAGAACTTTCTTAACTTAGACTTGTTCTAACAGGATCACAAGAAATATTTTTATCTTTTTATTATTTAAGGAATGCAGACAGGGGAATAAATATGCTGAGAAATTATTTTTGTGCCACCACAGTGAATGGTTATCCACATGGGGCTTAAAGTTTTTCTGGATGCAAATGCACAACATTTTTATTTTCTTTTCTAATGCAGAGATGGTAAAGATGCAACTAAGGTGCAAGTAGGAAAACAAGGATGCTAAGGTAAAAATGCAATGCTTTGGAAAAGTGATGCCGATAAATACCAAGTTACCTCTTGGCGCGGCGTTCGGTGGTTAAGTCCTCCGAATGACTTATCATGTTTGTTCATTTTTCAAGGGGCGCATTGGCCGGCGCCTCGATGATGTCGCCTCTTGTGTAGGAATAGCTTCGATTTTTCTTTTTCTTCCACACCTTCTTTGTTGGAGAGGGTGATCTTGAGGAGGAAGCTACCTTCCACACCTTCTTTGTTGGAGAGGGTGATCTTGAGGAGGAAGCTTCTTGGAGCACTTGTTTCTCTTCTTCGATGACAAGACCTTCTCGGGTTCTTCTACAATGTTCTTCTCTTCGGGTACCGATCTTCATATCTCGAATACTTCTCCTCATAGTTGGCCCATCCATCTCGTAGTGATGTTCTTCTTGTTCTCGCGACGGGTACGCTGCCTTCTCCTTGCTCTGTTCTTCTTGGGCTCCTCGATTATATAATTATTATTGAAGTAGCGGCGTACCTTCTCGGTGGGAAAGTGGAAATGGATCTCTCCCGTCCCAATATAGATGATAGCTCGGTGGTGTTCGGAATGGTCTTCCTAGGATGATTGGAGGATCGTAGTCATCTCCCATGTCAATGACTAGGAAGTCTCGTAGGGACATAATGGTCATCTATCTGGATGAGGACATCATTCACTTCTCCTTCGACGAAGCGGAATGTCCGGGTCCGCCATCCGCACTGTGCATAGGTAGGCTCCAAAGGCATAGTGCCATATAGATACTCATAAGTTACCTTGGCCATAATGTTGACGCCCGATCCGGTGTCACGCATGCTTTATTGAAAGAGCTTCGTTGATGGAGCATTGAATGGTTGGGACACCCGGGTCATCCTTCTTGATCGACGTGGGGACCCGAGTAAGTAGTCATGCTCCTTGTGGACCGGTGACCATCCTTACTTTGTCTCCATCTTCTTGGTCTTCTTATTCTTGTTCTTGCTCTTCTTAGCCGGACTCTTCTTCTCCTCACTGTTCGTCGATGAGGGTGTCTTTGAAACTATGCAAAGACTGCTTCTTGAAGGAGAAGATTTCTCTCTTGCCCTTGATGTTGAAGATGATCTTGGCAGTGTTGGCATACATGATGGCTCCAGCAGTGTTCAAGAATGGTCGTCCCAAGATGACGGGGGACCTTTCATCACTGCCTGTATCCACTACCACGAAGTCTGCAGGGACATACGAGTTGCCTACTCGTACACATATATCTTCTAGTACTCCCAAAGGAACACGGAGTGACTGATCTGCAAGCTGCAAGCACATGGTTGTGTATGCTAAGGGGCATCTGAATAGCTTCTCATATATCACTCTTGGCATGATGTTGATGCTTGCACCGAAGTCACAGATTGCCTCATTGAAATTGGTACTTCCAATGGAGATCGGAATGACTGGTCTCCCTGGATCGCCCTTCTTGATTGGCAGAATTGAGTCTATCCATGACCCCTTCGATGGATCACTCCGGCTCTCTTCTACATTGAATATATCAACAAGATTTGCAGTTTCGAGCTCTTCGGGTTGTCCTGCTAGTTTACCTTGGCCAGTGGAGGGAGCAAGGTTAACAAGCCGTTGTACCTGCGACTCAAGTATCTTGTTGAAGCCGAGCCGACTCTTGACGGCATTGGAAAAGCCATCCATTCTCGTTGCCGAGTGTCTCTAGGACCTTGTCATTTGATGTCGGCTTCTTGGACAGTTGTCCATCATCTTGCCTTGATTCAAGACTAACTCTCTCAAAGGCGGCCGGTTGTAATTGTTGTAGGAGGAGCCGTTACCTTGATAGTTGCCCGAATAATTGCCCGAGTAGTTAGGCCTCTGCTGTTGATTCCAACCTTGATTCTCGCGAGGACGATAGTAATTATTATTGTTGTTGTTATTGAGATAGTTCACGTCCTCCTTCGGCTACGGGCGCTTAGCACCTGTGTGCCCAGTCTCTCCACACTCTTCACATGTCATGCGAGCATCATGTATATGCATGACTTCTTTCTTCTCCGGGACTCTCTCATCGAGCCTCTTCATTAGCAAATCCATTTTGGCGACAAAGATGTCTACCTCTTTCAGCTGGTGCATTCCTCCACCTCTCTTGCGGGTCTCGAGTTCTTTCTTCACTCCAACCTTGGTTGGATGCCATCTTCTCCACAAGAGCCGTGGCTTGAGGAATAGTGAGTGATAAGAATGCACCTCCAGCGGCATCCATCGTCTCACGTGTGCTTGTTCGAGCCCATGGTAGAATGTCCGCATAAGCGCCAATTCTCCATGCCATGATGAGGACACTCGAGGATGTAATCTTGAAAGCGCTCCCAAGCTTCGGGACAGCCTCATCATGGTGTTGCTTTGAAAGCTTGATATCTTCCCACGAAGAGCATTTGTCTTGCCCATGGGGAAGAACTTCGCCAAGAAATTGGTGGAACATAGTGCCCACGTAGGATTCTTCTCCTTATTGGCGTAGAACCATCGCTTCGCTCTCCCCAAGAGTGAGAATGGGAAGAGGCGAAGTAGTATAGCATCTCTCGGGGACATCCTTGATAGTGAATGTGCTACAAATCTCCGAAGTGTTGGAGATGAGCACTTGCATCTTCATGGGCCTTCCCACGTAACCGGCTTGCTTGCACCATGTTGATCGCGCAGGCTTGAGCTCAAAAGCTCCTTCGATGTCCGCAGCCGGTCCAAGTTTAATGTTGTCCGTAGTTGGAGCCGAGAACTCGCGGAGTGACTTGTTCGCCATGGCTTCAAACGCTGGTGTCAAGTCTCGCACAAAAGGTTGACTTTCTGCTTCTGACAAACTTCCAAGTTGAGTTGATGATGATGATTGATTGGTCTTCTTCAACTTGCTTCTGGCCTTCCTGAAGAAAGCTTCTGGATCGTCAATATAATTATCGGAAGAATTGTCTTGATTACCCCGCATAAGATACACAAGTAGACAAAACAAGGGTAATCCCGTAGAGAAGGGTTAGTATGACAAAGACAACTCAATCACATTATCTAGTGCGATGTTGCTCATTATCCATTGGCTTTCAACCTTCCCCGCAACGGCGCCAAAATGCTTGTTGACATTTCTAACGCCACTCGGTGTTAGGTTGTCATCCCCAACATGGCGCCAAAAATGCTGGTACTAAATAATGCAACTGCTACTAGAAATAAATATGGGATCCGCAAGCGCACGTATAATACCGATGTAGCATTTTAACCAGGAGTATCCAGGTATCGTTATTTATATTTTTACCACTTTGGGAAGGGAATGCACTGGATAATGAGTGATGAGCAATGCACATGCGATAATGGAGAGCTTAACCTTGTCTCGTATCGATCATCTCATACGGGGTAAGTGTCACATAAAATATAGGAATGAATGATAAATGACATAAGATAAATGAGAGCATTTAGCCACATAAAATAATAGTATAAGCCATCTCAACTTAGCACTCTAAGCTTATAACACTAGCATGGACTAGGACGATCTAGGGTATAATCCTATGTTATTCTAACTACAAGGTCAAAGCATACAATGACTAGTGCAAGAACATCTAGCAATCATGGCGGAAAAAGGTTACATCTATGCATAGTGATATTACCAGAGAAGACTAGAGACATAGCAATGACTTCAATGTAATAGGTTGTTCTACTAAGACCTACCAACGGGGGATGGAATACAAAGGACTCAACGGAACTGTCACTTCCGCGATCTACCACA
Organism: Themeda triandra; assembly: GCA_018135685.1. Classification (NCBI taxonomy): domain Eukaryota; kingdom Viridiplantae; phylum Streptophyta; class Magnoliopsida; order Poales; family Poaceae; genus Themeda; species Themeda triandra. The sequence continues at coordinate 520,611 of JAENPR010000179.1, read as the reverse complement.
CGACCCGGCCAATAGGGTGCAATCGCAGATAAATACAATCTAGGCACCACGCCTACACAATATTTACCACTCACCCATCGATCTAATGAGCAAGCGCTATACGATCCTATGCATAAACATAATTCTAGTCCAACTATGCTAAACATATAATCAAAGTAAACTAAGAACAATATAATTGAGAACATAATCAAATAGAGCAAAGTCAAGTCTCGATATAATAGAATAGAATAAAGTACTACTCATAGTATCACGAACAATGATGAATATTACAAGAATGTAGAGGGAATTACCAAGAACTCCGACAGATCCGGACTCCAAGCTAGGCTTGATTCCCTCTAGATCTATTCCTATGTAGCTATGCTACTAAACTATGGAGCTCTAATTGAGATGGTGGCTCGCTTCTCCGAATTCGATGAGAGAATGAACTCTTGAATGAATTAGGGTTTCACCCGGGGGCCGGGGCTCGAATATATAGCCCCCTAGGATTAACCACGCCCTCGGATCAAACCGACCTAAATGGACGATAATTATTTATCCTCAAAGGCGGTGGAGGCGGGATCCACGAGACTCCACCCGATTGGTGGAGGTGGGGAGTCGGCCGACTCCCCCGGGTCGGCCGACTAGCCACCCCGCTAGGTGGGCCCCGGCTTCCGGGGTTTGCCTTCTCGGAGTCTTCTAGATTATACAATTTTACCCGTTCGGTCTTTATCTCTATGTAATCATGACATGTGGGCCTCCTTTGGTTCTCTTTCTGATAACCCCCTGCAGAAATAGACAATCACCAAAACTCGTGGAATTCTGTCAGTGTAACCCCTATATCTAACAGGTGAACTCATATTAGTCCTTTCTCTTGCTGCGTTGACGGTATGCAAACCTGATCGTGGACGAAAGCTGGAGCCAAATGGGCCCAGCCCATGGGCGGCCGACTCCATATATGGGTCGGCCAACTCTAGCAGGTGGCCCCTCGGGGTCCGCTTCGTCGTGCGTGATCTTTACATCATATACTCTCAAATATTTTTACTTGGTTCGATATCCGTTAGTTTCGTCGTCGGTTGCCTCCCCCACACTAGATTCCCGTTATCTTCATTCACAACAAGGTGGAGACAAAAGAGGCAACACATATGCAATAATAAATATAACTAACAACTTTATTTCATCTTCATGAAGGCCTGGATTACAAGTATTGAAAGGAACTAAGATCGAACTAAACTTTAACTAAGCACTCTTGCGACTAAAACTTTTAATCTAAACACACTAGGCCTTTCTGATGCTAAGATAAATCTTATCTAATCAACTCGCTTCTCTAGAGCGTCTAATCTCTTTTCTAACTTATCCGTCTTCTTCTCTTGCGCACGAAGTCTATCTATGAGAGTGACAATGCTACTGCTTCCGGATATGTTGGGCGTTTCGCAGAGATGCAATAACGTCGCGAGTTTCTAACTCCTTCACTAAGTCTCGCAACGGTCTTGCGATGCTTCCTTGGAGCTTCGAGGCGGCGGAGCGCTTTCGGGGCTTCCTTCGGAGGGACAAACTTCACTTTGCTCGGGTGAGCACGGACTCCTCGAAATACGAGCGCTCTCCAGTGCTATACTTAGCACAGACGATCTCCCCTTGCTTGTTGGTCTTCACTCCCATAAGCATCTCATTGTGCTTAGGAGGGAGGATCCTGGTGCCTTCTGGAAGCTTCACAATAGGACCCTTTGGTGGAGGTCCATCTAGGAGCAAAGGCTTGGGTGCAGCGATGAATGGTTGGGCGAAGTAGCTATGGCTGTAAGCTTGAGGTTTTGGAGGAATAGAGGCTAGGGGTTTGGGCTTAGCAAGAACGATGGCCTTGCTCTCAGGCTCTTCTCTTGGGATGGTGTTGAGATCAATCCCGAAGCGGATCAATCTCCTATCTAAATTCTCTGGCTCTGACTTCGCCATTGCTGCGTAGCAAGCTTGATGGTAGGAGGAGGAGGCTTTAGATGGAATGAGGTTGGCTTGAGGCTGGGCTTCTTTATATAGGGGGGATGGAGAGGCATCTAAAGGGCATCTAAAGGGAATCTCCGAAGGAATAACGCGTCAACGTGATCTCAAAAACCGTAATCGGCAAAACTTCCTGAAGGAAGAGTATGGAAGGATCACGAATGCAAAAGCTGGCGGTGAATGGGGGAGTCCATGAGTCGGCCGACTCCCCCTTTGGGTCGGCCGACTCTGGCAGGTGGACTCCCCTGCCAGGGTTTTTCGCAACCTAATTAGCTTATTTTTGTCGTTCGGAAAAATACCCCGGACCCCGAAAATAGAAAAGTAAAAAGGTCGGGCCCAACTACCTAATTGAGAAAGAAGTTTAATTCATCTATTTCACCTATTTCCTCAATGGGCTCTAAAAATATTTTAAGGCGTTGACCATTTACCTTGAATATCGTACCTTCGTTGTTGCGAAGCGTAACGGCTCCATGCGATGATGAGCTTACTACTTCGAACGGTCCTTCCCATTTGCTTCGAAGCTTTCCTTGCCCGAAGAGTTTGACCCTAGAATTAAAAAGTAATACCTTGTCTCCGGGTGTGAACTCCTTGATCTTAATTCTCTTGTCGTGCCATCTTTTCACTCTTTCTTTGTATATCTTGGCATTGTGATAGGCTTTCTCTCTCCATTCTTCTAACTCGAGATTTGCATCCTCCTCTTCTCTCCCCGCTTTCTAGGTCCATATTCCATTTCTTGATGGCCCAGTGAGCTTTGAATTCCAGCTCTACCGGCAAGTGGCAGTCTTTCCAAAGACTAGTTGGTATGGTGACATCCCGATAGGTGTCTTGTAGGCCGTTCGATATGCCCATAGTGCATCGGGAAGCTTGTCCTTCCATGCAGCTTCCCATTTCATTCACTTTGTCTTCAAGAATATTCTTGATTTGCTTATTTGATGTCTCTCGCTTGGCCACTTGTCCGAGGATGATACGAGTAGCAACATTATGGCGTACTCCATGCTTCAATAAGTATTGCTCGAAACGCTTGTCGATGAAATGTGATCCTCCGTCACTTATGACTATCCTTGGGACTCCAAATCTTGGGAATATTATTTCTTCGAACATCTTTTTGGAGCTTGAGCTATCTGCCTTTTTGCATGGTAGAGCTTCGACCCATTTGGACACATAATCCACTGCTACGAGGATGTATTCACATTTCTTCGATGGTGGAAATGGTCCCATGAAATCAACTCCCCGTACATCAAAGAGCTCGATCTCGAAGGTTGTTGATAAGTGGCATGGCATCTCTTGAGTTAATGTTGCCATGTCTTTGACAAGGACCGCATCTCCGAATGAAATCTTTTGTGCCTTCATACATTGTTGGCCGTAAAAATCCGCATTGCCAAATCTTCGCATGTGTACGGAACACCCCATAATGGCCTCCATATGGTGATGAGTGGCATCTTTCAATGATTTTGATTCCTTCTTTAGTGGGCACACATCTTCGAGCGTGCCATCGAGCACACTCGGAAGAGGTAGGGCTCATCCCATATGTGAGTACGACTCTCCCGGATAAGTTTCCTTTTGTTGCCTCCTGGTGGTACGTAACCCGTAACCATAAAATTAACAATATCTCGCATACCGGGGTCGATCCGTTGATTCCGTAGAGCATGTCGTCCCGGAGTGCGTCGTCGATGGGTAGTTCCCGAGGTTTCTCAAACCGCATTCTAGACAAGTGATCGGCAACGAGTTTTCTACTCCCTTTTTATCTTTTATTTCTAGATCAAATTCTTGGAGTAATAAAATCCATCTTATCAAACGAGGTTTAGCATCTTTCTTAGTGAGCAAGTATTTTAAAGCGGATGATCGGTGTAAACAATCACTTTGGCACCCACTAAGTAGGATCTAAACTTATCAATAGCAAAGACAACAGCTAGGAGCTCTTTTTCGGTGGTAGCATAATTAAGCCGAGGTCCAAATAAAGTTTTGCTAGCGTAAGCTATTGCATGATGCTTCTTATCCTTAGTCTGTCCTAATACGCTCCTACAGGCGTAGTCACTTGCATCACACATAATTTCAAAAGGTAAAGTCCAATCGGGGTTGAATGATTGGAGCGAGATGAGCGCTTTCTTAAGGATCTCAAATGATTGTAAGCGGGCATCATCAAAGTCAAAAGGAACATCCTTAGCCAATAAGCGGGTAAGAGGTCTAGCGATGTAAGAGAAATCTTTTATGAATCTTCGATAAAAACCAAGCATGACCAAGGAAACTTCTAATTCCTTTCACATTGATAGGAGGAGGCGGTTGTTCAATAACTTCTATTTTGGCTCTATCTACCTCGATGCCTCTTTCGGACACTAAGTGTCCTAGCACTATTCCTTCTCTAACCATGAAATGACACTTTTCCCAATTAAGGACCAAGTGTTTTTCCTCACATCTTTGTAAAACTCGATCTATGTTTTCAAGGCACTCATCAAAAGTTTTTCCATAAACAAAAAATCATCCATGAAAACTTCCATAATCTTTTCAATCATATCGGAAAATATAGACATCATACATCTTTGAAAAGAAGCTGGTGCATTACATAACCCAAAAGACATCCTACGGTAAGCAAAGGTTCCATAAGGGCATGTAAAGGTCGTTTTGTTTTGATCATTAGGATGGATAGGAATTTGATGATATCCGAATATCCATCAAGGAAGCAAAAGTAAGAATGGTTGGCTAATCGCTCAAGCATCTCATCAATGAAAGGCAAAGGAAAGTGATCTTTTCTTGTTGCCTTATTAAGCTTTCTATAATCTATGCACATTCGCCATCCCGTGACGGTTCTTTGTGGGATTAACTAATTCTTCTCATTTTGGACAACAGTCATGCCTCCCTTTTTAGGCACAACTTGGACAGGGCTGACCCACTCACTGTGTGGCACGGGGTAAATAATCCCAGTGTGCAACAGTTTTAAAACTTCTTTCTTAACAACTTCCCTCATCGCATTATTGAGCCTACGTTGGGGTTCTCTAGATGGTGGAATATCGGGATCTGTGGGAATGCGATGGGTACAAAGAGCAGGACTAATTCCTTTGAGGTCCTGGAGTGAGTAGCCAAAAGCTTTTTTTTATGTTTTTCTAGGATAGCCATTAAGCGAAAAGTCTGCTCCTGAGTGAGAGTATCACTTATGATGATAGGAGTGTCTGGATCATTTCCTAGAAAGGCATATCTAAGACCGGGCCGGTAAAGGTTTGAACTCAATAGGAGGTCTAGGTGGTAGGGTAAACTCGTCTAATGGTTCATTCTCGGAAGGGTCGCTTCTTCTTCTATGAAGAATCTAGCTTCATCTTCTAATTCCTCGGCTTTACTAGGAATTCTAGAGAAGCTGCTCTAAATTCCTCCAACGGATCATAATGTGGATGGGGCTCGGTCATAGTATTTAAAGAGTGTGAAATGGACATTGCCAACTGGAGTTTCTTGCCTAAACAAATGTTAAGCTTCCCAGTTTGTCCTTCATAAAGAAGTCTTCTAAATGGTTGTCCTATCAACAGGTGGAAATCCCCTATGTCAAAGACATAAAAGCTTAAGTGGACAGGGGTTCCTTCTACCCGGAGTGGTAGGACATGTAGGATTCCTAAACAAGGAAGAATTTGTCTTGAAAGATTTCTTATGAACTTCACTTGTTGGGGTCAATGTCATGTTTCTTTGCAAATATTTTGCTAGTGTGGTAGACATGATATTTATACCCACAACCGGATTGTAGAGAGCGTCTATGCAATCATTGTTAATCATGCAATGAATGGGAAGAGAAGATGAATCCAAACGAATTATTTCGGAGGAAAGCTCGACTCTTCTAACCACTCATTGCTCATGACAGACACTAACTCTCCTGCGGTCTTTCCTGTTGGAATATCCTCATCAATATTGCATGGCTTTATTGAGTGATATTTGCCTTGTGGCTTCTTCACCTTGTGATAGTTGAAGATGTTTCCAAAATCGGAAAACAAATCAGGTTCAATATCTAGCATAAAATCAGGAAGTGGAATGTCTTCCTGGTCTTGCTCAAGACATGGATTAGCTGAAGTTGATGGTGCATCTGACAAATGTTTGTCTTCAGCTACTTGAGGTTCTACTTCTAGGAGGTAGTCTAATTCACTGGATAGGATTTGGTCTAGGATTGATCTTGCTTTCTCAGCAGAGATATGCAAGAATGATCCTCCTGAAGTTGTGTCGAGCAATTTTCTACTTGTCTCTACTCGACCTTTATAAAAGTGTTGTAAAAGAATGGGATCTCGGTAGACTAAGGTCCGGGCCCGATGCTAAAAGTGTAGTAAAACGATTCCGGATGAGGCCAAAGATTCTTCGTGTTCTTGCTTAATAGTCGAACCTTGACTCTAAGGTCGACGATTTGGGAGATGGGATAAAAATCTAGGCAAAAGTTGGAGCGTAAGGACCCCAATCTCCTTGTTGCTTACCTACAGCTTTATCATACCATTGTCTAGCTTTTCCCTTTAATGAGAAAGGAAATAGCTTCCAACGGAGGGTTTTGTCGGACATGCCCTCTATGCGAAGACAAATACATGTTTGCTCAAAGTCTCTAATGTGAAGGTAAGGGTTTTCGTCTCCTTCTCCCGAAAAGGATAGGCTTTGGACCAATGCAATCAACCGCGGACTCGGCCTATAGCTAGGTGTTTGGATAGGTTGTGATGACTCATGTGGCACTAGGCCGGTCTCCGTGGGTGCGAGAAAATTGAAAGATAGGAATGGAATTTGAATTATCCATAAGGATAGAAAAAGATAAAATGTACGGAAAAATAAAGTGCAAGAAAAAGATAAAAGTATAGGTACAAGGTAGAGCAAGATTTAGGTTATCCGAGCAAACCGTCTTTCTCCCCGGAATGGCGCCGAAATGCTTGTTGACACTAGATACGCACACGAAAGAATCAAAGAGAAATAATCCGCAAGCGCACGGATATCGGTGAGCACTTCACCCGGGAGATAAATCCCGAGTATCGTATTTGTTTTTATCCGCTAAGAGAAAATGTGCAATAGACTAACCCGATCTTTACTTCTACCCCTGGGTCGCTAGTCAAGTGAGAATTAAGCGATATAGAGAGAACTCCTTCGTCGCTTCTTCTAACCTATGGCAAGCTTTGAGACTATTGTTCTAAGGGGGTACCTGAGGAATAGACACCACAGAGGATGCTAAACCGGGCACAAAGGACCTACCTTACCTACCAATGGGAAGTGGATTACAAAGGTAATAAAGGGATTGTCACTTCCCTCACTACTACCACGGTTCCGACCGAATAGGGAGCATCTACAAGTGAACCTAGCCTAAGCACCACGCTTATGCTAAAGAACGATTACTCTATTCCCAACGCGAAGCGAATAAAGTAAACTTGTAAACCAAAGAACAATAATAACAACGAACTTACTAGTATTAGAAGTTGAATTGCCGAATGATTCTCAAAACCAAGCCTCGGGTTAGGAGACTTGATCCCGCAGTACACTGGAGAGGAGACACCGACAGGCCGGGCTTCCTCCAAATCTACCTCCACTCTATACTCTCTCAATCTCTCTTGAATCTAATACCCTATAGAGATAGATCCATTCGAGGGACCCTTCTCTATCTAACTCTCTCTCTCTAGATTGAAGTCTTGAATGAATTGGAGAATGAATTAGGGTTTCACCCAGGGGCCAGGGGCTCTGCTTATATAGCCCCCTAGAATTAACCACAGCCCTCGGATCAAACCGACCTAAACGGACAATAATTATTGATCTTCAAAGTCGGTGGAGGCAGGATCCGCGAGACTCCACCTGATTGGTGGAGATGGGGAGTCGGCCGACTCCCCTTCCCCGGGTCGGCCGACCGGTGCAAGCAGTGGGCCCCGGAGTTTTCGTGTGACGCCTTCGGAGTCTTCTAGATTATACTTTTTTACCCGTTCGGTCTTTCTCTCTATGTAAACCCGACATGTGGGCCATCTTGGTTGATTTTCAGCCGTCACCCCGCAGAAATAGATATTCACCAAAACTCGTGGAATTCTGTCAGTGGTAACCCTATATCTATCAAGTATTTATGAATAGGTCCATTTGCATGCTAAGTTGACGGTTAATTTTATGAGTTAACGACCGTCAACAGTATTACATTTTTGTTTTTTGGTGGGATCTTGAACTATATGTTATCTAGTACTTTGTAAGAATTCCATACAAAAAGGAGGAGCCAAAAAATGTGTGTGCGTCTATTTTCAGAATGGTAGGGGGGTTAGCAGTACTGACTTCTTCAAAATTTAGTCAATGCCCATAGTTTCTGCTAGTGAGTCCATATTGCAAAGTTGTCTGTTAATTAGGATGTTTCTCCCATGGCTAGCTCTTCAAATGCTTTTTCGTTACCCATACATATGTGGCTTAGCCTGTGAACTTTTTTTTGGGAAGTTCTGTATGTTAGGTAGTAGCTCTTGTTTAGTTGATTAACTGAATTTTGCACGGGTAAGCCTAATTGGACAATATTTCCTAATTATTGTTAATAAAAATATCTTTACTCAAAATCAATGGTCCCTAGAGAAGTTTGAATGAATTGATTCTTGGACGTTATATGTTAATAAAGAGAGGCAATACATATAGCACCAGAAAGACCATCTTTCTTATACATAAATCCATGACATATAAATAAATTCCTTGAGTTTTTTCATCAAAACATTTACCATAAAAGTGCAAATCTAACCTGTCTCATAAAGGTGGATTTTCCTCCCATGTTTGGCCCAGTGATGATCTGAAATCAACTTTCCCCTCTCAGCTATTTAGGGCCATCAAACCATCACTAACTTTCAGTAATTAAGTGTTGCAATTGCAAATATAATATCACAAGAAACTTGCCAGAGTGCAATCATTGGGTATAAAGTTAACACCATCTTGTGCCTCTAGACAAGGATGTCTGCTACATAGTAAAATAACATCCCCATTCATTTTGTAATGTGTTCTCAAGATTATAGCCACATTCAAAATTTGTCATTTTAAATTATTTTTTAGGAAGTGTTTCTTACCGATGCTGTGATGTTTGGCCTAACATAAGGAACCAACTAGTTGCCAAATCAGCAAAATTTTGTAGAACATCCAACTTCAACAGAACTGCGGCAAAATTTTCAAATACGTACACCTGAAGAATTATCGCAATTTGTACAGAGATAAATAAACTACAAAGCTAAATAGTTATCTTAGTGTACCTCTAAGTAGCTTCCTGAAACACTCACTACCTTGCCAACCAATTTATTCAACGATGTGCTTGCACACAGTTATTATAGAGTTTCCATATGTAGAATCTCCTTGTGGCATGACCCATCTTCATACAGTTAGGATAGAGTTTTTTTCAGCATGACAAAGCTCTGAATATATATATAACTTCCTTTGAAAATATGTGAGAGTTCATAAATAATGTATTTGATCTTTTGGTTTCACCCCCTGAAACCCTGCAATTGTTACTCAGTATGTAGTATATATGGCATTTGATAATAGTATAGATGGCACTCTTTTGACCCCTTGGTAACTACTACTTTTGAAAATTGGCTACAACTGTTATCTGATTCCCAGAGCAGCAACAGGGATTTGTGAATATATTTGGTCTACCATTTTTTTTCCTCGGTTGACTTTTTTTTATTCCCATATAGGGGCTAATAGGTGCTAATATGCAGGAACTTTTCCATCTCTTATGAAATGAAACATGAAAGCAAAGCCATGTCAGCAATGAATAAGGTATGTTGGGAGACAACCTATTTTATTGTTGTTTTTAATATCAACATATCCTCTATTAGAATTTGTTGTTGTTTAATAAAATTTTAGTGCACATTCACAAAATAAAAACAATCAAAGAGATAAAGTCATAATATAATAGAAGCAATCAACTCAGCTAGACATCATGGTAATGGCATTGTTTGTTTTACTTTTCAAAATTCAAAAGCCAGAACTCCTGTGTTTGCCTATGCACTTGTGCCTTAAAGCTTATTTTCTTGTATGAATATCATCTTGAAATATATTTTTACTGTCCAATCTCCCCTATAAATTCCTTTAATCATGTCAATTTGAATTAGAGAAGTTTGCAAAACAATTGTGCTGTTTTTACAGATTTAAGCATATTATTTGTTGCTTCATAGAACCAAACCATTCTAAAAACTTTATAGGTGAAATTCAACATTGTAAGAGAAGGAGCAGCCTAGAAGGTTTGGTTTTAGGTGGCGGGAGATTTACCTGGTGGTGTCCAAGGAGGGGGCTTTGATAGAGGCAGAGGCAAAGTTTCTCAGACTCTAGAGAAGCTACTTAAATCCTATCAAATCAGATGTGCAGAACTAGTGAGTGATGCTACATCCCTTTAGACAATTTATTTTTGATCGATGGGAGTATGGGTCTATTTGTACACAATCATCTATAAAAGAGGCAGGTGCCAACATGTTCTATCTTGGTTGTTCTTCGATTTTTAGTATATTTTCATTGTAAGTTTCTGTAAATTGTTCTGAATCTTTGGTATAAGTTTCTTAAAAATGGCTTCAGAATATATTCAGTATAATGTGTTTGTCAATCTAATTTCAGTATTGGTAAGTCATTAGATTGTAACTTACTTTCGGTCTTAATAATAATAAAACCCTCATTTTGTAAGTGCTGCAACTTCTGGACTTATGTTGTTGGTATGTGTGTTACCTACATATGCTGATCCCATGTCTATATTTTTCAGTTCAAAACTCTATTATTAAATTGGACTTCATTGTCAGGCACCATCTTCATCAGTCCAAATTTTGAAACTCATTTTTCTTGGATTCTCATGTGGCTAGCCTTGCATTAGTCCATTGACTCATTAGGTTAGTCATTGATGGAAATATGGAATCACCCTTTTCTTTTTGTTAATGACATTTTTAGTCTATTCCTACTATCTATCTTCATGTTTCACTGAATGAGCACTAGCCTCTGACTCCATCTATTTGTTAGTAAACTTATGAGCACTAGCCTCTGACTCCATCTATTTGTCAGTAAACTTTGTTCTTTTGTTTCCTACTCTACCCAAGAATTAATCGATAGGCAATGATCGACAAAAGAATGTTGTGAATTGTAATCTGTCGGAACATCTCGGGTCATAAAGTTTGGAACCTCAATATTTAAGTTTTATATCTTAGAGTATAATGTTTTAAATGAGCTACTTTAAAGTTCCTAAATTTCAATGACAAATAATTTACCATCCCATGTCAAAACTAGATACAAAGATTTGAAGCTAACGGTACAAAGTTTCTAATGTCATAGTTCAAAGTTTATTAGTTCTGAGTTTATAGTTTAAAATCTAGCAACATAATGTTTATAATTTGATTATACAAAATTTTAAACATAGCAGTACAAAGTTTTTAATATTATAGTTCAAAGTTTTGAACCGAACATTATAAAATTTTAAGGTCATAGCTCAAAGCTTATAAATGGTGTGGTGTAAAGTTTTGATCTACCAAGACAAAGTTTTTATATATAGTGTGATAGTTCAAAGTTTTGAAGCTAGCAATATAAAGTAGCTCATTTCACAGTTCAAAGTTTATAACTTAGGAGTGCAAATTTTTGAATCAAGGCAGTACAATGTTTTGTAATGTCATGATTAAAAGTTCATTAATTCTAAGTGTTGAGTGTTCAATCTGGCATTACCAATTTTATAATTTCTTAGCCAAAGTTTTGAACCTAACAATACAAAGTTTTTAACATGATAATTCAAAGTTTATTAATTATCTGAGTTTTTGCTAAGGATCTGGTTTAATATAATAACCTTGTGCTTTATCAAGTACAGTAATTTATTTTTGAACACCTAAACAGGTTTGTTCCTTTTTATTAACTTTTGTTGAGGTGCTTTATTTTTAGATCTTGAACTTCTTTATGATGTACATGGATAGTTTTTCCATATCTAGAAATTGCTTGTGCCATTCCCCAAATTCACACAATTACTACAGAGTTTCTTTTTTTTGCAGCACAAAGCTCTGAATATATATAACCTCCTTTGAACATATGTGATAGTTTCATATATCACATATGAGTTTTTACTAATCAATTCTACTTATTGATTTTTAGGGATACCAGAAACTAATGTTTTAAAGGGGGAGAACAGACAAGGCAAGTTGTTTTTTTGGCGAATTTGGTAGCTACATTTTTCCTAAAGCAGTCTTTGTACTGAAATAATGGAGAATAAGGTATGTCTTAATCACATCTCAGCTTCCCAGCGACCTCCATGCAATTTATGTAATCTTTTTTCATATATCAACAAGTATTATGTGCAAGCATCTAGGCTAAAAATGTTACGAACTTAAGTAAAAAGCTTTTTTAGAAGTATATGTGGAGAGAAATAGTGATGCCTACATATACTTTTAAAAGCTTTTTACTCCAGTCCAAGTCATTTCCTCCACTATATAAGGTTTTTGGTTTCAAAGAAGGATAAGAGCATAAAAGGCTGGTTAGGTTTTTAATGTGATAGTTCAAGTTTTGAACCTAGCAGTACAATTTTTGTAATGTAATAGTTGAAAGTTTATAAATTTCTTAGGTAAAGTTATGAATCTAGAAGTATAAAGTTTAGTGTGGTCGCTCAAAATTTTAAATCTAGCAGTGCAAAGTTTGCAGTGTCAACATTTAAAGTTTATAAATTCTGAATGTGAAGTTTTGAACTTAGCAATACAAAGTTTGCAATGTGATAGATCAATATATTGAATTTACTAGTACAAAGTTCATTAATTCGGAGCATAAAGTTTTAAACCTGGCAATACAAAGTTTATAATGTCTTAGTTTAAACTTTTTGATTCTAGTAGTAAAAAGTTTGTAAAATTGTAGCTTAAATTTCATAAATTTTGAGCATGAAGTTTTGGAACTCACCGAAAAAAAGAGAATAATAAAATAGTTCAAAGTTTTGAACCTTATAGTATAAGGTTTGTAATGTCCTAGTTTAAAGTTTATAATATGATAATTTCTTTTTCAGGTATTAAGGCAACTATTGAGCACTGAAAATGGAAGCCACATGTGATTTATATTAGCTATTTGTAAGAAAGAATATATAATTATCAATAAATAAGGTGTACTTTTTTTTTGCTGGTGACCGTATATGTTTTGTATAAACGATACTTTATTTTTCTATATATGTTGAATTATTAATCTTATATATAAAGAATTACGAAGTAGAAAGATATTATGAATTTTGAAAATATAAATACACTTTCACATCCATATGGATGTGAAACCATCTCCCCGCCCTTTTCTTTTCCCACAAATCCGCTGTCCCGAAAGAGAAAAAAATAAAAGAAAAACTAGACAAGAGAAACAGTAATAGGCCGGTAAAAAAACTAGACAAGAGAAAGGGGAAAACATCGGCTTTTAGCTGCCTCCCGCAAGGAACTGTGCGCTGGTATCTCATCTGGTGCGCGTGCGTCAGTATCTTTGTGAGTGCACGCGCGCCGAGCAGCAACGCCCCACAGGCCATGATGGGCTCGTGCTTCTTTGCAGCAGCCTGTCACTTAGTGGTGGACAGGCCCAGCAACGGCCTACCTTAACAGGCTGGCGGCAGCAGCCCAGAAATACGTATGCCTGTACTTGTACACAATATAACGTGAGAAAGGATTTCTTTTTTAAAATACAATATAACGACTGTACCTTTGCAGGAATTGTCATGTAAAATATAAAATACACAAAGGAAGAGGAGAAAAGGCAGGAATTGTCGTTGACACATAAATTTGGCCCGATGTCAATTTTAATCGGACTGCTTTTTTTTTGAAAGCGCCATCGACGCGGCCTTTCTGGAGGCCAATGTGCGGGAGCCAGAGTTTAAACCCCGGACCGTCCACCCATTGAAGACTTTACCGGCTGCTGTAGGCACTCTACCTCATGTCAATTTTAACCGGACTGCTTTACTCTTAACTATATGCTTCGAAGCTGAAGCAGAACACTAACTGCAAGAAACATCAAACATTCAAGCGAGGTAAAATCCAGTCTTCATAGGAAGAGAGACCTGGGATACGGAGGTTGAGGAGGCCAACAGTTTGAAGAAACAAAGGATGGAGATGTAGTTGTGGCTGCAACTGAACTTATATGTTTGAAAAGGCTAGGCCCATCGGGACTGCCAGCCAATCAAAATAAGCTCTAAAACTCTCAATCTATGTGCTTGTGTATTTTTTTCTTGTGTCTAGGATGTGTTAGATATTTTTACCACTATTTCTTCCCAACGACATTAAGATTCCCTTCCCTTTTTATAATATGGCATTTCCTAATCTCAAATTCAAACTATAAACAGAATAAAACAAACTTGAGTTCAAAACATTACTTCATTTCCTTCCTTTGCTTGTTGAGGGATTACTAAGTATCGATGTCGGACGTTTAGAAAATGAAGTTTGTCATCGATAGTAAGATTCACAATGTTAGCTCCTAAATAGTTTGTCATTCGTACGCAAAAAAACCCACTATGGGCTATGTGAACTTTCAAGGATTTACCGTTTTCCTGATGTGTATTATCTTAGTGGACCATTTGTGCCTCTAATTAGTAATAACTAGTCCATCAACCCGTGCAAGTGCACGGGCTAGTGATATATATAAATTATATCTTTGTGATTTTTTTATGTAAATAAAATAAATAGATCTCTTACTTAATAACGTGTCAGGGCAACTAAAGTTTCCACAACAATCTGGGTAATCGCTATAATTTAGCATGTGGTGACTGTTGAACTATATATAAAATAAAATAAAATAAAATAAAATGAGCCATCAGTCAATAATAAGACCTTATATATGCTCCCCTGTGAAAGGTTAAGTGCAATGCACAAGTATATATGTTCCCAGACAGTGCTCACCAAAACTAAAATGATTAGGTTTACTATATTATTATTATTATTATTATTATTATTATTATTTGGGCATTAGAAAATGTTGTATAATCATAGCAAAGGCATGCAAATTCCCATTATATAAAACCATACAAATCAAGGCTCATATAGATCTAAATGCATAGAAAACTTTAATTTTGACTCAGATGTCGATAAATTTGCTCAACCATGAACGTCCGCGGTAGAAGCACAATTGATCATACTGAGATGACCAATTTTTCGTTGTACTGGTATGATAAGCAAGCTCACATATATAGAAACTCAAGCAAGTGGGCAACCAAACAATTGTAACTTTGACTACAGTATAAGGCCAAGTAATTGAACTATTGATCATATCCATATAGTAATGCATGACTTGTTTTGATTTTTTAAATGGTATTTTTGTAATATATTTTTGTTAATATTTTTCTACAAAAACATCTAGTAGCCCATGTTGTAATCTCAGAGACAGAATAACACAATCATAAATACTCCCTCCATTGCAAAATGTAAGTCAACTTACCTAGATATAAATTATATATCTATATATAATATATACTATGTACCTAGAAAAGTCATAACAACGAATTTGGAATGGAGAGAGTATATATGTTTTGTGGAATTTCATAAAGTGATTTATTCCACTCATATTGTTGTATTTTGTAGCCATTGATAAAATAAAACAAAGGTTGTTCGGACCCATTGTGCGAATAATAGTTATTATCTAATTAAATTAATCTAATTGTGATCCAAATGGCTAGACTATGGATAGATTATTATAGTAAAAACACCATATCTACAATAATCCTACAATCTATGGGAGACCTACTTTTTTGGAGGTTATGTGTGTTTTTCACTTCAAACAACAATAATCCACAACATAATATAGGTAACCAAACTCTCCGATTATTATAATGCATAATAGTATTATAAAATTATTATATGTATCTACCATATCCCTTCTTTCTAATACCATTTTTACTCCCTCATGGCCCAAGTCGCTGGCTACTCTATGGAACGCTATATAGCCCTGTTCAGCTATTGTTTAGCTGGCGGAGGGTTTTTTTGGCTCTAGATTACCTGTTGGATAACAAATTAGTATTTTTTTTTCCATATACCACATGCTGCCTATACGGTAAAATATTTTATAAGAAAGACTTTCTTTGATTTTGCATGCCCAAAAATCGTAACGTCAACCACACAAAGTGCGGGGTTACTTGCTAGTAATCTAGTTTATAATAATCGAACTTCGGCCAACCGAGCAGTACATCTCCTTATATTCAAGAGTCGTTATATCTCGTAAACTTAATCCTCCACATCATCATCTTATAGGATGCCTCCTAACAATAATCTAGTCTCTAATAGTTCTTCCCTATCTGAGATAAAGTATGTGGTGGCCAATATGTCACCCTAAAATTAGGGGGGTGGAAGAAATAGTTTACTAAATATAGGATGTATGATAGAGAATTGATAGAAGCTAGGGTGTTTTTTATTCCATACACCATAATTTTTAATTTAATATATTGGATAGGAAACTCTTCTAGATACCCTAGATGATCTCTTGGTTTCAGGATTGTCTTAGACTATTGCTTCAGTGGTGAATCAAACAACACCTTCATCCTAGGTTTTGATTTCTATGTCATTATATTAACATATAAATCTAAGAGTCTGTTGGGTACCCCTTGGATTATAATAATATGTTATAATCAAAACTCATGATTACCATATTCTCAAAATCTGTTGAGACCTGGTTATAGAGAATTAATGATGCTAAAAGTAGAACTTGCTACCCAACAGACTGTCTAACTTGCCCTCCAACTCGACTGTCCAACATGCCAACTAAAAAAACATAAGATATGTGTTTCGCAGTTTAACCAACCATAATCAATTGGCCCAAACACTAATTATTATAATTCATAATCCAGAATATATTGAATCTATGCATAATACAGGTTACAATAATCCAGTTGTGATGCAATTAAACATGCCCTAACTTGCATTGCATCTTTATTTTCACAAAAAGTAAATAAGTACAAAATTAAATACTTACATTGTTTACATGCAAGCATGTATGTATTACGTATCTTAATGACTGGGCGTAGCCTTTGTTGCAATTCGCCATTGGTGCATCATGCCCATCTTGGAGGTCATCATGTCGATACATAGCTAGGGATGAGGCAATCATCAAATCAAGCATCTCAGTTCCGCTGTAAAGATCGATCAATCGCAAAGAGCCAATACATATGGCTTGCAGGGGCCACATAGGATGCATGCCACCATGCAGTTTGGCGCCACGGCACCACCCATGAGCTTTTATCCGGCAGATTATGAGGAAACCACGCTGGTGCATGCGTAGCCTCCTGGCCAGCGCGGCCAAAGCAGATCAAATCTTAAATTGTGCCTGGTCATCTGCAATGGCCGGTCATATGCGGAGATATTGACGATGCTTGTCCATAGACCACATATAGATGATGCCTGCCCGCTGCATGCGTCGTGGAGGGCCACTCGCCTGGAAGGAGAATTGGAACGCCGCCACCAAGAGGAACGTGAGCTTGTCAAAATAGAATGTCCTCGGTTAGATTCTTTTAGTTTTTTAGAAAAATGTACTCGGTTAGATTAGATGGGTTCTCGGGAAAAGAGACATAAAAAGGGCAATTTTGGTAAATGATTTAATCTTACTATTACTAATTAAAGGCTCCAACGGAGGCACCACATTAATCCTCACCAGACACGCTAGAAAAAAAGATAAATCCTCTAAATTCTCACAAAAATTAGAAAGATCTAGCCATTGATTTAATGGACTCTAATCACCATCATGATCAATAGCCGTCGGATCTATATTGTATTTTTCTAAAAAATTACCCACCTTGCCATTACAAAAGTATCCTAAAGTAACCACCCCTAAATTTATACCTTAATTACCCACATTTGCCATTATAATACTTAATTCACTTAATTAATGATAACTATAATTTACCATGCGAGATAAAGAAAAACAGGAACTCACCATGCCGGCTAATAATAGATCTAATTGAGAGAAAAAAAAAAACACCAATATATTGTTCCTGCCATCCTCCCTTCGTGGTATTAGTGAAGCCCCGTGTTCAAGTCACTAAGTTGCTCCAACGTAGATGGTCTTATATCTGGAGCTTTCATGGTTTCCTCTCTGGTCACGCCCTACCACCAGCAGGTCCAATTCTTGGCACCCCCGCCATGATCGCTAGCCAATGTGGGTTCTTTGGTGGAGTAAGTAATCGCTGCCTTTAATTGATTGTCTAATCTCCTATTAGAACTTGGGCACACATGCTTAATTTAGTAAAAGTGCCATATGGTCAGATTAAAAATTTGGACAACGAAGTGCAGGTAATTCGTTATCTAATCTCCAATATTCCAACGCACACATGCTTAATAATTTAGTATATTTGTAGGAGCAGTATACCGGATTTACTATGCATGCATATGGTCAGATCGAAAACCGGTTATGGATTTGGACAATGAAGTGCGTTAGGGGCATGCGGCAATGTGATGGAGCTCACCACCTGGCTCTAGAAAAAGAAGATTTTCAATTTCGATTTCGGCCTATCGACCACACGATCCGTGCCATGCATCCAGGTCAGAGTTTTAGTCAGCGTACACAAGTCTCTTTTTTTAATAAGCTTTTTGAACCAATTAATATGACCTCTTTTTTTAATAAGTTTTTTGAACCACTATAACATAGTAGTAGATTAATTTATCAAACAAAAGTAGCATGCACAAGCCAAGATCTCTTCTAAAGTTAATTCTTTGAATTTTTATAGTAGGATGCGTTTTCTACAATAAAAATTAGACCTCTAATTTGTTTTCATGCATCAAATTTTAAATTATCACATATTGCCAAAATAAGAAATAATCATTATTAGTGATGTTATGTATAACTTAGTGTCTCAGATTCATGGTATTTCTATCAAATAAATTTGAACTTACTAAATGACCACGTGTTATATATACTATGATTAATACTCAAATTCATCCACTACATACTGCTATGATATATTTATTAGTGGAAACGTATCACATATATATATATATATATATAGTATATCCTGGTCTCTGTTTTGTTTGAACATGCATACATATAACTATATTTGTTGATGTATATGTTAAAATAATTGCATAGACTCTATCAATGTTCCATACTCCCTCCATACTCGAAAAGGTTGTCGTTTTGGACAAGTTTTGGGTCAAACATTGAGAATATAAATCATGAATAACTTTTAAATTGTTGTGTTTGAAAATGTGAAAATCATATATCACTTTTCGATGAATATTTTTATAAAAATAAGAAGTCAAAGTTGTACTTTGGAGACCGTATCATTGTCCAAAACGACAACCTTTTGAAGTATGGAGTAGTATATGTCTATTCATGTCATCAAAGATTTGGTAATAAGGAAATGCAAATAAAAGTAGAGAAAAATATAATCATCTTTGTACATAAATCAATCGTTGGTCCCTCAATAGGAAACTTATACCTATTAATAGGTATTGTGGAAGAATTTGGATAATATGTTTAACCATATTGTGACCTAACTGAAAGGTGCATGGGAACGAAGAGCAAAGAATGCTAATTAATCACATAATATATTTTTATATGTTTTGTTGGCACCTAAATTTTATTACTTTATTTAGAAAATCTTGAATAATTTTCCAACTGACGAAGAAATAATGTTCCAATTACATTACAAGTATGTTCTATAGTGATCCATATATAGTATACATATTTTAATACACTATTTTATTTTAGTATAGGAAAAGGTAGAACAACTAATTTACAAACAAATAGCATATAGCCATCTAAATTATTTATATTGACTAAATATTATATAAGTTGATATCCGATGTGAAGGCATGGGGTTGATAGTCGAGTTTATATCTAACTACCAATTATGTCATTATTAAAAAATATCCCATGAGATCTAAATCTAGATTATCAACAACTTCTATTACAAATTTAAATTACAATAAAGCATATATATGATCATATCTTACCCACTTTCTATTAGTATTAACATATTCAATTTTAATAAAAACAAAAACTCAAGTATATATGCCATGCATCATGCAAATCATGTACACATGCATGCATGAGCATAGATATATATGTTATGTGTTGGCAAACATGAGAAGAAACTCTTCATGTAATAAAGATAATAACAAATTTTTTGAAATCATTTTATTCAGCATATAACATTTGGATATATTTATACATTTTAACTATATCATTTTGAAATATGGATGTTGATAATATTACCAATAATGCAACATGTTGTTCTTTGATAAGAAACTTCAAACTTCTTGAGAAGTGGGGGAGGTTAGTATAGTACATACAAAAGGTGGCTATGCATTCGTATCCTTTAAGATGTCTTTAGAGTAAATATTTATTATATGGCTTAAATAATAGTACTATTTTACACCCATCTTAATCTCACTTTATGCTCTACCAAGTTTAAATGATGTGGTGTAGGTTTTGAATGACTGTTTATGGCACCATTGTACTTAGGAGTAGTTTCTGAACTAAACTCTTACTTTTAGAAAGTTCAGAGGGAGAATGAATAAAAGGATATGTCGAGCGAGAAGAGTTTTACAATTTAATTGAGGATTCATATAGATCTTGCCCATATAAGAGGTCTCATTTTGGTCAACATACACCAATGTGTCATGTAAAGGGAAAAACTATGGATACGGATAAAGAACCTATATATCACTAATTGATAAGTTCATTACTATTAGATAAACACCATAGATTATATATATGGTAGAAAATGAACAAAGAGTAATATTTTTATTATTCACTGGGTTTACATAATAACTAAGGCATCTATCTCTTAATTAAGACTGTGTAGCCCGTGCGTGAGCACGGGTTGATGGACTAGTTTACATAATGGCAATGGTGGGTAATTTTTTAGAAAATCAAATTGATTGATCCAATGGTTATTGTTGCTAGTAATGTTTAAATCTTATTAAATTGATGGCTAGATGTTTCTGATTATTGTGAGAATTTCTAGAATTTATCTTTTTTCTTAGCGCATCTGGTGAGAGTTAACGTGGTGTCTCCGTTGGAGCCTCTAATTAGTAATAGTAAGATGGTTATTATTGCTAGTAATGTTTAAATCTTATTAAATTGATGGCTAGATGTTTCTGATTATTGTGAGAATTTCTAGAATTTATCTTTTTTCTTAGCGCATCTGGTGAGAGTTAACGTGGTGCCTCCGTTGGAGCCTCTAATTAGTAATAGTAAGATAGTAAGATTGGTAGTTCTATAAGGATTGTTGTGTTCCTAAAAATATTCAGAAAACTAGATATAGATATAGAGTTGCAACACCTCATTAATTAATGTATTAATTTGAAAAATTACATGACAAAGTAGCTACGCAGATTGAGGGACCACTAGTAAATGAAATTATAACTGGAACAAAAGAAAACCAAATTGTTGGAATCATTGTGACCAATGAGTACAAACTAATAACATTGCATATGCATTACCGGCTTTTGACAAACATCCATTATCTCAAGTATCATCAAAACAAGATTACAGCCTAATAGAGATGTCACAAACTCCACTGGTACACCTTTAAAAGCATTTGGTTCCTTGTAGAGCTAGGTCTCCATTAGTTGCTTTGAAGACCTTAGCTTGTATCTGCCTTTCTTGTATACAATCTACATGTCACTGCTAGAAAGACATAAATTTTATCATAGAGTCTGTCCACTAGGCAAAAATAAGCAATCCTCCAGGTCGTCTCGAATAGTAGTGTAACAAACACCACCCAAAGACCAACTACATATCCGATGCCGAGTCCGAAGAACATTGACTTGGAATAGTGTTTATCATCTACATGAACAGATATGTTATTGCTTGCACAAGTCTGTCGAAGAGGAGGCCCACACAGACCCTTATTTCCATCATACATAGAGGGTAAATAACTGTAGAGAGTGTCAAGTTGACCTCCTGATGGAATTCTTCCTGACAGATTGTTATTAGACAAGTCCAAAACACTCAAATGTGCCAAAACTGATATGCTTGATGGGATTTCTCCTGAAAGATGGTTGTTTGAGAAGTCAAGTGACTCCAACCACAGCATTGCCCCAATCTTGTCAGAAATTTCTCCACTCAATTGATTATGAGACAAGTTAAGATTTACCAATCCACCAAGTGATGTTATTTCTTCTGGAATTTTACCACCTAAATAGTTTGATGACAAGTCAATGCTCAGTAACTCCAAAATGACAGAACCGTAGTAATTCAGTTTTTGCCTCTTTGTGTCTATTGAGAAATCACCAACTGTATTTTGGAACCCGGCAGGAACCGAGTAAGGATCCAGTGTAAACAGTCTTGTCAGTGATGTGAGATTCGACAGATGTGGAGGTATGGCTCCTGATATCCAGTTGTCTGCAAGATTCAGATGATAGAGTTTTGTGTGGCTTGTGATATTATTTGGAATATGCCCATGGAACATGTTGTGATTCAGTCCTAACAGTTGTAACTAACTGCAGCTCCCAATCCACTCTTGTAGTGGTCCAGTGAATCGATTCCAGGCTAGATCAAGAAAAGATAGACTGCTTGTGCATCTTCGTACGAATGGTGGGAAGTTTCCAGAGAAGTTATTGTTACCTAATAGCAGATATGTCATTTGTGTCATATTCAAACATTGGGGAAACTCTCCTTCCAAAAGATTGTTGGCCAAATCCAAGCCCCACAAGCTGAGCTCGCAGATAGATGTTGGGACCTGACCACTGAAATGATTAGAATACAGTATGATGACCTCTAGGTTTGGAGACGTTGGCAAGGGTCCTGATAAAGAGTTCTTTGATATATCCATAAAGTTCAGACTTCTAGGTAATGGCGGTATTTGACCGGTCAGGTTATTTGAGCTTGAATAGAGTGCTTCCAATGACATGATATCCATGTTTTTTGGCAAGCCACCACTAATTTCATTATTGGAAATATCCAGATATGTCACCCGAGAAAATGTATAAGAAAACCAGTATGGAAGACTATCATTTATACTTGCGTTTGATATAAGAAGCTGACGAAGATTCACTTGCAATTTCAACCAGGAAGGAAACCGAGGCCCGATATCACAACTTGCAAAACTTGCTTGACGTAGACTAAAGGTGGGTAACCATTCTGAATCCACCATAATCTTCAAGTTGGTATAAGACAAGTCAATGTCGTCTAACCTCTTCAAACCATCCAGGTGTTCTTCCGTGATGATTCCATCCAAGGGATTGTTGTTTAGATTCACACTAGTTAACTTAGCTAACCTACTTATTTCAGATGGCACATGTCCACTAAGGTGATTGTCAAACAGTTGAAGGGTCCTCAAATTTGTTAAGTTCCCATAAATGCCGGCAAAGGTCCAGTGATGTTGTTGGAACTAAGATCGAGGTTCCTCAACAGAGGTAGACGTGTCAGCCACCACAGATCAGTGGAGTGCATCTGCACTCCAGCGTCTAAAAGATGGAGGTCCTCCAGCTTTGAGAGGTTCCCAAGCTGGGGAGGCACACTGCCAGAAAATGGTACGAGAGAGAGGTCCAGATACCTTAGGTTCTGGAGAGAGCCTAAGAACTCCGGGATTTTGCCGGTCCAGCCCTGGAGGCTATTCCCGCTGAGATCGAGAAATTCCAGATGCTGCAGAGAAAGCAGAGAACGACTTATCTCGCCAGTCAGGCCACCGCGGCCTCTGTAGTCGCCAAGCTGCAGCTCGACAACATGGCCTGTGAGGTTGCCGCTGCACTGCACGTGTTCCCACTGGCAGCAGTCGTCGTCTGGCTGCCATGACTCGAGCATGTCTTCGTGGTCGATGGCGATGGCTTTCTTGAACTCAAGGAGGGCCTCCTTCTCCTTGGACATACAGGCATCGGCCAAGCCGACGCCGGTGTACGGAGAGGAAGCAGCGGCTACTAGGAGAACGAGCAGGAAATGGGAGGTGGACAAGTTTCAAGACAATTTTCAGGAAGCGCAGGTGTACTACGAGCTAGCTCTCATCGGCCCTTCTTTAAAAAACAGAAGAAGAACCTAGGCGTGGTGCCAGAGTGAGAATTTTTTCTTTGCCTTCTCTGCTCGTGGCATGGGCACATGGCAACTGCTGCATGGAGGTGATGGCCGCTGTTCTTGACTGAAAATTGATTGACCTGCCGCGTGGTGAGGTGGACTAAGCTGTTCCACCGCGTGAAAACTCACAGATAGACGGTTGGATCTCTCTACTACCTCCGTCATCCCAATTTGACTATCGATCAACAAGTGAAACATACTCACTTTGAATAAAAAATATGGCCACAAGATAAACAGAAGACAGAAGACAGCTTGCTCCAGCACTGACTGTTGCAGGAACGTGGAAACTGAATTGCGAGCACAGCATACCTAGGCCTTGGAGACATACAGTCCTTAGTGGAAGATATATGGACAGATCGACCATGCGTATCCAGATGAACACAGTTCCACCGATAAAACAATTCTGCCAGATGAACTTTACGGGGACTTGGTAAATCCGTATTCAACCAAGGTTCTAGAGTGTGTAAGCATCAATGAGTTCACAAGGACACCTCTCCTCTCACTATTGGCCACAGGTAGCATTGAACTTGCCAAGGTAGCTCTATGTGGTACCCTGTTAAAACAGAATAATCTGGCAGTCCTTGCTAGCCTTCCCAAGTTTGTCAGGTTCCTCCATGATGCGTACGAAGATTATGTGCTCACATTCAACAAAGAAGAATTCATTCATCTCAAATGCTTAATCATTGATGGAGACAACATGATTGACATCAAGTTTGAAGAGGAAGCAGCCATTGAGGTTGAGAAGATTGTTTTGGCCTCTACCAATGTATGGTCTATCAGTGGGTTCGGTCGTCTTCCAATGTTAAAGGAGCTTGAGTTGAGATGCAATAAATTATTATTTGTTCCATTTTCTGAAAATGGAGGAGCTCCTCAGTATATCAAAAGATGATGTGGCTCCAAAGAAAACCACTGAACTGGTTTCCAATTACAATGTTAGAGAAGCTTTTCAGGAAAATACTGCACCTGTTTCACATTCCAAATATGGACCAGGTCCTCAGAAAAGCATTGAATTGGTTTTACCTTCTGTAGATGGACATGCTCCTTGGACAAAACCTGAGAGAAATATGACCTTCAGGCAAGGAGAATTCCAACTTCTCAAGTATTTTCATTGTGAGGACTCCAAGCCAGTCAACATCATTTTTGAAGATGGAGCATCTCTGGAGCTTCATAAGATCATTTTGATCTTGACTAGCAATGAATCCAAGCTTACTGTATTTGGAAGCAGCCTAGGAAAATTGAAGGAGATCGAGATGAAAGGCAACAAGTTAATCCTGCTTTCCTTACTAGAGATTTTTAGTAGAATTGACAAGGTGACTCTCTGTGGTACCTCACTGGGAAACGATGAACTGGGGCTCCTGGCCAAAAAACCAAACATTTGCTGCCTAGAGCTTCTGGACAATTCTTATGATGAAAGCACCATATTCCTTCAATAAAGGTGATTTCCAGAAGCTCAACCTTCAGTGATGGATCTGCTCCTAAGCTTGAGAAGATTGTCTGGTCATGCGATCAGTAGGAGTCTCAGTCCGGCATGACAACATTCAGAATTTGAATGAGATTGAGTTGAACAGTAATCATCTCCCTGATCAGGTGAGAAAGGACATCAATACACATAAGAATAATCCTGTTCTTATTACAGGCAAGTCGCCAAAGCATCAGGACCATTAATACAAAAAGGAAATTTTCGATGATTCATGGATTCAACATGTCTGGACCATATGGTTTTATTGTAACAAGAAAGATCAGCTGTAGCTGAATGAGGAAATTAAGGTTTGCATTTTCCTTCGATTCATCCTCATGGAATTCCCAGGATCATTGGCTTGTTGTTTGTGTTTGTGGGGGTGTGTGTGTTTATATGTTTTTATTTTGAGTGACTTGTCATCAATAAATCTTGCATGGGCGTGTGCATAGCAAGCATGTGCAGCCAATTCGTAGTGGTCTGGATGTGTTGGCCCCTTGTGCAGACAACCTAGCTTAGGAAGAAATATTGCAAAGGCCACCGACAGCTGTGAGAAGGAGTCAAATGCGATTTGGCTCTATACTTTTGACTTGTCCCCGGCTTTGTACTCCACGACCTGCTGGGCGGGGCCGCCGACGACTTGGGTCGTTGTGAGCCTGACATAATGCGTTTGGTTGTGGCGTGCATCTACAAAGTAGGTTTAGAGAAAAAGAAGCAGAGAGCGCAGTGAAGTCAATAAAGCATTGAGTAGGCCTGTTCTTTTTGGCCCAGTCTTCTCGCACGATGTGCGTGCATCATTCTCCGACGACTGTAACGTCTTGTTTGGTTTGCCGGGTCAGAGCCGTGCGCCACTTTAAACTTTGGGTCAGATGAAGGACTTTAAAATAGAAGACTTTGTAAAAAAACATAATACTCCAACAGCCTTTCTAGCATGGAATGTCTATATAGCTAGCTGTACATGCTAGCTATATTTAGTATGTGAGATTTTTGGAATAGCTGCACATGCAAATTTGAATCCATCAGACTTATTACAAAGGAAGAATTTGATATAGCGTAGAATATGTACTTGCGCATGGGTGCAGCCAGCAGGAGGAACCACTGGATGAAGAGGCTGCCGAAGACGAGGAAGCGCATCTGCCACTCTGTCACCGACGGCGACGACACTACCGCCGGTGCCAGCTCTGACCCTGCATCCTCTAATGTGCTGTTGGAGAAGGCGTGAAGACGGGAAGTCTGAAGGCGCCATCGTCGACTCAAGCTGATGAGCCCATGGCTCCTCGAATTGTTCAGTTTGGCTCTTTTGTTTATGGTGAGAAATATAGCAAAGATATGGATAAATTTACAGCTGCTGGTCTTTTATCAAACATAACTTTTAGAGGTGCTTCACTATTAGGAAAAGGGGAGGAAAGGAAACCAAGGAAATATATATTTATCGGCTCCATGCAGGTGGACATCACATAAGCGTGGAAGAGTTTGCTAATCTGGTAATGAGTACGTGTCAACGCATACGGCTACTATTTATGGAGGAAACCGGCCAAAGATGCTAATGACGTGATGGTCTTACTAGTGCTTTGCATTGTTGCCGTATTATTTATTATATATTGTTTAGTTAATATGGACATGGTTTGTACGTGGGTTTTATTAGGCCTAGTCCATGTCATTGTCGAGTCCAATAAGCCAGGTGCCTGCGTGCACTAGTTTAGAGTCCAAGGTGGCCTGCGTGCCATATATGCCTAGGGCCTGCGTGCCCCGATGTTGAGGTTATGTTTATTGTGGAGTTACTCCTCGTCGAGCCGCCGCTCGTGAAGCCCTAACGGGTGTTCCCGGATCCTCTCGGATTTGTGTTGGTGCGTGATCGAGGATTGATCCTTGGACTCGTGCTGGAGTTGATTCAATTCCCCATCTTCTGATCGTGGTCGTCGAGGTCGCGGGTGGAAGGGTTACCTAGGGTTTGGTTTGCTGATCCCTATATTTATCATTGTTACTATTTGAGTCAATTAATCTGGAAAGATATATACTTGGTGCCGTGATACATTGGTTATCGTGATTGCTACTGCTGTGAGATCGTTTGGTTTATTTGCAAGAGGGTTAATTCACTGTTGGGTATCGATCTGAATCCTGACCGTATCATTTATTAATTGGCTCGCGGTTATATTGTTTGAGGGAGTAGCGATCTGTTGCAGCTGTCAGACATCAATTTGTTTGGTAATTGCCATGAATACCTGCTGCCATCTTTTCTCGTTGAACCAATAAGAGCTTCAAGTTTCTGAACATTATTGCCGTGCGAGTGCTAGTTCAGTATTCTAGTTCTAGCTTGCCTGGGATCAATTCTAGATAAACCTAATCTTGCTATTGTACCGTGAAAGATTGGGCAAACTCCTGGACAGCGTAGGCATGTCCTCATCAGTTGGTATCAAACTTTTGGTTGCTCACGGTACTTTTGGAAATTTTTTTTGCAATGGCTGATTTGCGTCGTGCTGATAAAGATATCAAACATGTGTTGAGACTTTCTGAAAGTTCTTTTCCGGATGAGTATTATGATTGGGAAGATGACATGGAGAAGTTCTTACGGGGTCGTGGACTTGGTTCATATATGCAGTTGTTCTATGCCACACTGACATTTTCTGAAGCTCTTTGGTCATGGTGGAAAGAAATACAAAATGGACATGTAATGAGAGGTGAAGAACCTTGCAAGACATGGGACAATATGAAAGCTGTGTTACAATGGCGCTATGGTATTGGTCCCAAGCCAATTGTTCGTTCGTATAGGGAGCTTTCATCTTCTAAGACGTACAAGAAGAATGTTCCTGAACCAAAAGTTGTGCATGAGCATGCTGATTTGTCTTTAGCATCCAGGCTGCATTCTTGTGCTTCTTCTTGTGATACTCAATTTGATCATAAAATTCATGAGACGGATGATTCCTCAGATGGGTTATCTATGATGGCAAAGGAAATACACATTGATGGTGCTGTTGCTAATGTGAAGGGACAACGGTCCAATATATTTCAGTCGAAGTGCAAAATTCGAGATAAGGTATGCAAATTGATTATTGATGGAGGTAGTTTTGCTAATGTTATTAGTTCAGATTTGGTGAATGCATTATCTTTGTCTACGCGGAGACTTCCAACACCGCGTTATATGCAATGGATGAATCAAAGTGGTACACTGAAAATTACTCATAAAGCTAGAGTAAAATTTTCAGTTGGAGCTTATGTTGATAGTGTGGATTGTGATGTTGCACCATTGAGTGCATGTCATTTGTTGTTAGGCCGACCATGGCAATTCGATCTTGATGCTACTCACAGTGGTCGTTCTAATAATTATTCGTTTGTGCACAAGGGAGTAAATCATGTGCTCAAACCAATGCTTGAGAGTGCTATACTGGCCGAGATTTTTCCATCTGTCAAGGTGAAGAAAAAGGTTGCTGAAATAACCTCAAAACCGAGGACGGTTTTGCTTCAAGAGGGAAAGAATGATGTGGATGTTCCTGATCCGAAAATTGCTGCTAGTATAGTTAATGTTCCATCTACAACTGCAGAGAAAATGGAGAGGTCAGTTGAGGAGAATGATGCTGCTGAAATTATTACAGCTAAGGATTTGTGCAAGGATTTT
The DNA here is from genome assembly GCA_018135685.1 of Themeda triandra. Lineage (NCBI taxonomy): Eukaryota > Viridiplantae > Streptophyta > Magnoliopsida > Poales > Poaceae > Themeda > Themeda triandra. The sequence continues at coordinate 491,680 of JAENPR010000179.1, read as the reverse complement.
AAAATTGCAGCTCGTAATTATAAATTCCCTAGTGAGGGAGAAGAATCTATTATGACGGATTCTTTGGGAAAAGCTTCAGACAGTGATTACAAGAAGTTGAAAAATGCAGATACTATTGTTAGTAAATCTCATATACAGTTTGGCTCCCTATCCAATTTTGTGCGGCATAAAGAAATGATGAAAAGTGAATCTATGACAATTGTAAAGATGGAGAAGTCAGTTGAGATTATACCAAAGCCGAGGACGGCTTTGTTTAAAGGAAGGGAGGATGATGAGCCCATGGCTCCTCGAATTGTTCAGTTTGGCTCTTTTGTTTATGGTGAGAAATATAGCAAAGATATGGATAAATTTACAGCTGCTGGTCTTTTATCAAACATAACTTTTAGAGGTGCTTCACTATTAGGAAAAGGGGAGGAAAGGAAACCAAGGAAATATATATTTATCGGCTCCATGCAGGTGGACATCACATAAGCGTGGAAGAGTTTGCTAATCTGGTAATGAGTACGTGTCAACGCATACGGCTACTATTTATGGAGGAAACCGGCCAAAGATGCTAATGACGTGATGGTCTTACTAGTGCTTTGCATTGTTGCCGTATTATTTATTATATATTGTTTAGTTAATATGGACATGGTTTGTACGTGGGTTTTATTAGGCCTAGTCCATGTCATTGTCGAGTCCAATAAGCCAGGTGCCTGCGTGCACTAGTTTAGAGTCCAAGGTGGCCTGCGTGCCATATATGCCTAGGGCCTGCGTGCCCCGATGTTGAGGTTATGTTTATTGTGGAGTTACTCCTCGTCGAGCCGCCGCTCGTGAAGCCCTAACGGGTGTTCCCGGATCCTCTCGGATTTGTGTTGGTGCGTGATCAAGGATTGATCCTTGGACTCGTGCTGGAGTTGATTCAATTCCCCATCTTCTGATCGTGGTCGTCGAGGTCGCGGGTGGAAGGGTTACCTAGGGTTTGGTTTGCTGATCCCTATATTTATCATTGTTACTATTTGAGTCAATTAATCTGGAAAGATATATACTTGGTGCCGTGATACATTGGTTATCGTGATTGCTACTGCTGTGAGATCGTTTGGTTTATTTGCAAGAGGGTTAATTCACTGTTGGGTATCGATCTGAATCCTGACCGTATCATTTATTAATTGGCTCGCGGTTATATTGTTTGAGGGAGTAGCGATCTATTGCAGCTGTCAGACATCAATTTGTTTGGTAATTGCCATGAATACCTGCTGCCATCTTTTCTCGTTGAACCAATAAGAGCTTCAAGTTTCTGAACATTATTGCCGTGCGAGTGCTAGTTCAGTATTCTAGTTCTAGCTTGCCTGGGATCAATTCTAGATAAACCTAATCTTGCTATTGTACCGTGAAAGATTGGGCAAACTCCTGGACAGCGTAGGCGTGTCCTCATCACAAGCTCTAGCAAGCCAAAGGAAGACCGGCCGGCCCATGAAGCCAAACACCCGCGTTACTGGACCGAATTGGGCGAAGTAAACTGGCCCTGCGAAGCCCGTGTCGAGGACGCCACGGCTCCTCTTGTAAGGACGGGAGTCGAACTGGAGAAGGCGAACCTGAATACGTTTCCTTGTCTGTGCCCGGAGGGCGACGGCGGCGGCGACGAGCTCAGCGATCGCGTAGATCGGCCGGAGCAGTCGACCGAGGTTACCTGAACTCGTTCCATTTATCTATCGCATTAGTGTTTCCGTGACATCTGGTATCGGCTCGTTGTTCGATCCGTCCGCTTCGATTTTGTTCCCCCATCGATTGGTTTGCAATCGCCTCGGGTTGGAATCAAGGATCCTCGATCGGCGGGAGCTCTTTGTCGCCGGGTTGATTCTTTCCGTAAATTCCCAGGCATGCAGATCGATTTGTGGAGAAATCACAAATCGGATTTCACAAATACTTCACAAATTCACCAGAAATTTTTCCCCATCCTCATCGCTGTTCTTCGTGCCGGCAACCCACTCGTACCACACTCGCAGCGCATGGCCGTCGTCACGCCCGAGGAGCAAGACGGGCAAGATACTTGCCATGCCGGAGGACAATGGCAAGGATCTCGAGAGCCATGAAGACAGAGTTCATGATCTGGAAGCCGGAAGTGGATCGTCGGGTCAACGAGCTCGAGGATGTGGTGTTGGAACTCAACACCAAACTGGACAACACCATGTCCAAGTTGGGACCGACATCTGATGTCGTCGACTCTGCAGATCAATCTGACAAGCTGGAACCCAGTCACTCTGCTCAACCGTGCCTAACACAGGAGAATCACTTCGCCTCACCAAAGGACAAGGAGCCGAGCTTCGCCCATCTGAAGCTTCACCCCCAAGGGGCGGCACCTGGGTCATTAGACCACGGTGCGACGGCCTCCGGGGTGGTGTATACCATCACCCCGGGCCAAAATCATCCTTCAAGTTCGGTACAGCATACTACTCCAGTCACTACTACCATGCCTGTTGATACTGTCACATGTACTGTCATACCTGCTTATCAGTTTCCACATCATGATGTTGAGTTTCCTAAATTTGATGGCACCAACCCTAGATTGTGGATTACTAGATGTGAAAACTACTTTGCCTTATGCCACACACCTTCTGGTAACTGAGTTAGACATGCTACCTTGCGTATGACTGGTTCTGCTGCCCTTTGGCTTCAAACTAAGCAAACCACTGTTTATCAAATGTCTTGGCCCAATTTTGCTCAAGCTATTTGTAATAGGTTTGATAGAGATGAACATAACCACCTGCTTAGGTATTTTTTCCACATGGAGCAAACTGCAACTGTTGCTGAATTTGTAGAACAGTTCGGTGATATTGTGCATCAGATTTTGGCCCATGATCCTACTTTTGGTGCTACTACCATTGTGAATAGATTTGTAGATGCAATAAAGAAATAAATCAAAGCAGTTCTTATGATTCGTAGGCCACTGCACTGGATACCGTCAAGCTTGCTCGGCATTTTTGCAGGAGGAAGCCATGTAAGATAAACCTGTCAGAAGGTTTGAATCTGGTTATTCTTCTTCAAAGAAGCCTTATTCTGATGCTGGCAAGATTCATACTCATAATCATACACACAAGACCAAGTTTACTGAGGACAGAAAACCACCAGATACTCCAAGAACAAGAACTGATGACAAAGTGGCTGCTCTCAAAAAGTATAGAAGAGCTCAGGGGCTATGTTTCAAATGTGGTGAGAAATGGAGCTATGGACACAAATGTCCAGATCATATCTCACTTCATGCAATGGAAGAACTTTGGCAGTGCTATATTGAAGATGGTGAATGCTCCACTTTCAAACAAGATGAATCATCTGATTCTGGAGAAGATCTCACTGCTTTATCAGTGAATGCTGCATCTGGCACTGAGGCCTTCAGGACCATCAGACTCAGAGGTCATCTCAATGGCAAAGACATCTTTATGTTGGTGGATTCTGGCAGTTCTCACACTTTTGTTGATGAGCAAATAGCACAGCAAATTCAACCCTGGCTAGCCACTCAGTGGAATAATCTTCATTGTGGCATGTCAACTTTGGGCATGTCAAGGCTGCACTTTCAAAACCACAATGAAGATTATTCCACTGAGTGGCTATGATGTTATCTTGGGCATGGACTGGCTGAAATCTTTTAGCCCCATGTTCATTCATTGGGGAGACAGATGGTTGGAATTCTTTAACCATGGTGAAATCATAAGATTGCAAGGTCTGCTTCCTCAAACAGTGGTTGGTCCCCCCTGTATCACCTGATCAAGTACAAGCTATGGAAACCTCTCGATTCCATATTGTACGGGTTGAGCTGCAAGCGCTTCATCTTCTCCAATTACTAAAACAGAGGAATTACCCACCGGTCTTTAAGCTCGTTACACAAGTTTCAACCCGTGTTTGATCCACCTACCAAATTACCACCAAGAGAATAGGTGATCACAAAATTCCACTGTTGGATGGTGCTCAGCCTTTTTGTCTCAGACCTTATAGATACAACCCAGCTCAGAAGACAGAAATTGAAAATCAAATCAAAGATATGCTTGAGAAAGGATGGATTCAAGAAAGTACAAGCCCTTACTCATCACCTGTGTTACTAGTCAGAAAGAAGACTGGTGATTGGCGCCTTTGTGTTGATTATAGAAGACTGAATGCATTGACAGTCAAGAACAAACATCCTCTACCCATTATTGAGGAACTTTTGGAAGAACTTCAAGGTGCTACTTGGTTTACATCCTTGGATTTGTGCTCAGGATTTCATCAAATCTGAATAGCTCTAGGAGAAGAATTTAAAACAACATTTCAAACTCATAATGGCCATTATGAATATAGAGTGATGCCTTATGGAGTTACTAGTGGTCCAGCTTCATTTCAAACAGTCATGAATACCATTCTGCATTCCCTTCTCAGAAAATGTGATGTTGTCTTCATAGATGACATACTCATTTACAGCAAATCTTGGGAAGATCACCTGGAGCACATCACAGCAGTTTTGTAGTTACTGCAACAACATGGATTTCATGTCAAGTTGAGTAAGTGTACTTTTGCTCAAAGACAACTCAACTACTTAGGACACACTATCAGCGAAAATGGTGTTGCAACTGATCCATCAAAGATCGGTACAATCAAGCAATGGCCCCAACCTACCCGTGCAAAAGATTTGAGAAGCTTCTTGGGTTTAGCAGGATACTATAGAAGGTTTATTCCTCAATTTGGCATGATTAGCAAACCTCTCACAAATCTGCTCAAAAAGGGGACAATTTTTGTATGGACTTCTGAAACTGAAGCATCATTCCAAGCTCTGAAACATGCTTTAATCACAGCCCTAGTCTTAGCCATGCCAAGGTTTGATATTCCATTCATCATTGAAACCGATGCTAGTGCTTTTGGTATTGGAGCAGTTTTACAGCAGCAAGGTCACCCTATTGCTTATGTAAGCAAGGCATTAGGCATAAGAGCTCAAGGATTATCTACCTATGAGAAGGAATACTTAGCTATTCTAATGGCTGTAGATCATTGGAGACACTATCTGCTCACTTCTCCATTTGTTATCCTCACTGATCAGCAAAGCTTAACTCATCTAGAGGATCAGAAGTTATCTACACCCTGGCAGCATAAAGCATTAACAAAAATGATGGGTATGACATACAAGATTGTTTGCAAGAAAGGGGCAGATAACAGGGTAGCAGATGCATTATCAAGATTACCTCAATCCCCATAGTTCAACATTGCTACTATTTCTGCCATCAAACCAGTCTGGCTAGAACAAATCCAACAGGCATATGTTACAGATCCACAGTGCAGCAAACTTCTAACTGAGCTGGCAGTATCCTCACCTATTAAACATTTTTCTCTCCAAGATGGCCTTATCTTCTACAAGGGCAGAATTTGGCTTGGTGCTAACACTGAACTTCAAGTGAAAATCTTTAATGCTTTCCATTCCAGTCCAGTAGGGGGACACTCAGGGTTTGATGTAACTTATAAGAAGATCAAACAGAGGTTTGCTTGGCCCAAACTTAGAGCCACCATTCAACATTGGGTGGAACAATGTTCAGTTTGTCAACAGGCTAAAAATGAAAGAGTGGCTTACCCAGGACTTTTGGCACCTTTGCCCATTCCTGACCAAGCTTGGAGTATTATAAGTCTTGATTTCATTGAAGGGTTGCCAAGATCTTCTTCCTACAACTGCATTCTAGTGGTGGTCGACAGGTATTCCAAGTATGCACATTTCATACCCTTGTCACACCCTTTTACTGCTCTTCAAGTTGCAACTGCATTTATGGCAAACATCTTCAAGTTGCATGGACTGCCTTCAGCCATGATATCTGACAGAGACAAAGTTTTCACTAGTCAATTGTGGTAAGAACTCTTCAACTCCCTTGCAGATCTGAAGATGAGTAGTTCTTACCACCCTCAAACAGACGGCCAAACAGAGAGGGTTAATCAGTGCCTTGAAACTTACTTGAGATGCTTTGTGCATGGTTGTCCGAGCAAATGGTCCAAGTGGCTACCACTGGCAGAGTATTGGTATAATACTTCTTATCATTCCTCTCTGGGACAGACTCCATTCAAAATACTATATGGACATGAACTAAGGCACTTTGGCTTTAGTATTGCTGATACTTGTCATTCCTCAGATCTCAAAGAGTGGATGCAGGACAGAGATCGTATGCAAGAATTGGCTAGACAACATCTCCTTCGAGCTCAGGCAAAAATGAAAACAAAGGCAATTCGCAGTTGGTGAGTCAGTCTATCTCAAGGCTCAGCCGTATGTACAGACTTCTCTGGCCCCAAGGTCTTCAAACAAGTTATCCTTCAAGTATTTTGGTCCATTTTTTATCACTGAGTGTATCGGCTCTGCTGCATACCGTCTTCAGCTACCACCAGGCTGTCAAATTCATCCGGTGTTCCACGTCTCCAGGCTCAAGAACGCGGTGTCTTCTTCAACTGTGGTAAATGAACTACCTGACATTATTCATGAGTTCCAGGTTCCTGAGGCTATTCTTGATCGCCGTCTTCGTCGAGATCGTGATCGTGCTGTTCCACAAGTGCTGATGCGCGGGAGTGATTTGCCTGACTCTTTAGCCACCTGGGAAGATGAGATGGCGCTACATCAACGATTCCCACGTGCACCAGCTTGCGGACAAGCTGGTTCTCAAGAACGGGGGAGTGTCACCGACGGCGACGGCACTACCGCCGGTACCAGCTCTGACCCTGCTTCCTCTGATCGTGCTGTTGGAGAAGGCGTGAAGACGGAAAGTCTGAAGGCGCCATCGTCGACCGAAGCTCCAGCAGGCCAAAGGAAGACCGGCCGGCCCACGAAGCCAAACACCCACGTTACTGGACCGAATTGGGCGAAGTAAACTGGCCCTGCGAGGACCATGTCGAGGACGGCACGGCTCCTCTTGTAAGGTCGGGAGTCGAACTGGAGAAGGCGAACTTGAACACGTTTCCTTGTCCGTGCCCGGAGGGCGACGGCGGCGGCGACGAGCTCAGCGATCGCGTAGATCGGCCGGAGCAGTCGACCGAGGTTACCTGAACTCGTTCCATTTATCTATCGCATTAGTGTTCCCGTGACACACTCATGCCACCATCGCACAGCGGCCCAAATGTTAGCCATCTTGTTCTGTTTGTGGCCTGATCTGTTTTTTTTCTTTTTCTTTTCTCTTTTGGTATACTACCATACATACAATTAGCTAATACGTAGTACAAGCTGCAGGAACACTAGCAACTATGCTGCATTGGACATGGACGACGCCAATGGCCGTATTTATAGCTCTCCGAAAAAGAGAAAGTTGAGCAAAAACGACAAGAGTCCTCGTTACATTAGCCTAACTTTATGTCCTTGATTTATTCGTATTGCTGCATATGATCTTTGCGTGTCCGGAGCATTATTCATAGACCTCATTCACGTGTTAGTAATGATGCATGTTCCCAAGTTTTGCATTTTGTTATTGATTTCTTGTCCCAAACATTCTTTTTCTTCTTTTTCGCATGTCTCTGCCCTTTAGCTAGACGTGGTGATTGATTTGCTATCTCGTCTTATGCCTACACATGCTTTTATCTACACTGGATGGAATATATATCGTCCAAAAAGAGGTGGTTTCTCTGAATTGTGATGGATGGGATGAGGCTACGTACGGAAGTCCTATGCTCCATCAACACTACTATAAAAAACTTATCCGTAGCAGGCAGCAGGGCGGGTAAAGGTGTCCGCCGCGTTGGTAAGGTCACGATTAATCATGGCATCGCTGCGGCGGTCCCCTATGCCCCCCACAGTAAATCAATTAACCGAGGCAGACACATTAGGATGCCGGCCTCGGTTAATCAATTTTAAAAAAGTAAAAAAACCAGTGAGCCCAATCGAGCCCGCCGTCGAGGATCTGCGGCCAATCGAGCCCGCCGCCAGGAGCACCGGATCCATGGTCCTCGTCGTCGATCCTCGTTGGATCCGCCCTCGTGGGGGAGCTCACGCCGCCGCCGCTGTTCCGGAGGACGATGAGGGGCCCGGCCACCGTGTCGAAGATGTCATCATCATAGGCGAGGGCATGGCAGGTATTTGGTGGCGGTTCCAGTGGTGGGGCCCTTGAATGAGTTGCGCCGGAGGTCGATGCAGGCCGCCATCGAGGAGGTTGCACCCAGCACCGCTGCAGCTCCCACGTTCGTCGGCGCTGCCCTCGTTCGATGATGCGACGTCCATCGGGAAGTGGCTGAGATCCGTTACATCCCATCATTCATCGCGCCACCATGGCCACTAGGAGAGGAGGCACCGGCGGAAGAAGGGGGGATCAGCGGCACGCCGGCTTGCTGCAGTGTGCTGCAGTTGCAGCTGAAAGATAATGTACGAGTCGTTGAAGACGCCCACATCAGTAATATAACCGTGTAAACAGAAGTAAAACAGAAGCAGAAAAGCTTTTTGTTTTTTCCAATGCAACAATCAGTTAGGTTCTACCAACAGGATCCATGGAAGTTTTATATGGGAAAGAGAATTGGGAACTGCTGGAGTTGCTCTCTAAAGTGAAATTCAGAAAAGAGATTTATACTGTTTCTCTTCCATTTAAAACCTTTCAAATTTCTGGAGCATCATCACTACCAATCCTGATGTGGATTCACCTATGCACGTACGTACATCTAGAAAGACAAGGTGTAGTCACACGGCTTATATTGCCATTGAACTAATATTAATTATCTCGGTTTTATATGGATATACAATTTCAGAGAGGAGACAGAGGAAGCTCTTGAATGGACAACTACTACCATTGAAAACTATCTGCCATCTACAGCAGACATTGTCATTCCATTAGCACTGGATGCCGCAACAACGGTTGATGGCTCTTCGTTTGTCACCCTGAGGTTGAAAAATGCTGGGTGCTTCGGCGCAGGCAGGGTCACACTATTGTTGCTAAGCATTGCAACAACCTCTGACATGGTGGGTCGATCAGCTGCACTCTCTTGCACACAAAGCAGAGAAATGTTGATACATCTCATCATCTCTAGTGTATGAGAGTCAATGCCTAATAGTGATGTGTCTACAAGTTGAAGCCATGTTGCATCATTCCACATCTGCCATGCCTGCAAATTGAAAGTCTATAGTATGAAAATATGTAGACAATCTCGATGATTTGAGCAGCATAACTTCCAATGATCTACTGTCGTTACTCATTACTTATTAGTGAGTTGTGCATGGTCGTATACACTGCCAATGATGAGACTCAAAACTATGTGCTTTCCAAATCTGGGAGAGAACTGGAAACAAGAATCAGTACATAATTATATGAAACATACTTACATGTCCAAGAAGGTTAATGAATTCTCCATATCCATGAAAACTTGATGTTCTTTTTCCACTGACAATCTCAAGCATTAGCACACCAAAGCTGAATACATCGGATTTGATTGAAAAGAGGCCCTCACAGGCATACTCTGGAGCCATATAACCACTGAAAGGACGTGTATCAGAAACATTGAAGAGGCTTAACAGTACTGCAAGTTTAACGAATAGAATGGATCGTACTAATTCATATCAAGATCTTACTATGTCCCTGCGATCCTTTTTGTATTCCCCTCAATGTCATTGGCGCTAAATATTTTTGCAAGCCCAAAATCTGAAATTTTAGGGCTCATTTCACAATCCAAAAGAATGTTGCTTGCTTTGAGATCTCTGTGGATGACACGCAGCCGAGAGTGTTTATGTAAATAAAGAAGTCCTTGAGCTATTCCATCTATTATTGTTAAACGTTTATTCCAATCTAATAAAACTCTCCTTGTTTCATCTGCAAACCAATATAACATAAAAATATATGTTGAGAGTAAATTCTTTTTGCAAATAATGAACGACAAATTTGTTTGTACTGTGGTATTGTGAGAAGTAATACCAAATATGAAGAAATCCAAGCTTTTATTTGGCAAATATTCGTATATTAGTATTTTCTCCTGCCCCTGATAACAATATCCCAAGAGCCTAACCAGATTTGTGTGCTGGAGCTTAGCTATGAGTTGAATTTCGTTTCTGAACTCTGTTAGGCCTTGCCCTGAATGAGAAGCAATTCTTTTAACTGCTATCTCCACTCCATCGGGAAATTGGCCCTAGAGACAAGTGGAAAGAGATGGAATTAGTAAGAGGATTTTGCGATTTCAGTTGTCCTTTGAGACTTCAGTAGTATTCTGACCAAGATAATAGCTAGGCTAATGCATAGTGAATTGCACAATATTTAAATCTATTTTTCAGTTTTCAGTCATCGTTGACTGGTTTTGTGACTTCTAGTAAGCTCAGGCTTGTGTTTTCTTTACCCTCTTACCTTGTATACAGGACCGAAGCCTCCTTGCCCAAGTTTGTTTTCTTCTGAGAAACTACCTGTAGCCTCTAATACTTGTGAGAATTCATAAATTTTGAATTCTGAATTCCTTCCATCTAGCCCCAAAATCACAGCTTCTTCTTCATTCGTGTTAATGTTACCTAATTAAGATTCAAGTGATACTATGAGTTAATTTAGTTTATACACTCATAAACAAAAGATTTTCCAGTACATTTGCTGACCTTTTATTTGCCTTCTCAATCTGAAACAAACAATGATGCAGACAATCAGTGCCAGTAGTGGAGCAACCATGGCGATGGCCAAAACTTTACCTATAGGCTCTATTGTGTGCAAGTAGTATGTTGGTTGCGAAGTATAACATGGTGACAACAATTGAAAGTAATATGGAAAGAAAGGAAAAGTCTGCATACTCTTGGGTTTTGGTGATGGTAGTAGAGGGATAGGCTGTGCCGATGGTGATGAACTTGGAACAAGAGCATTCGACGACCCGGAGATCCATGTCAGCTCATGCTGTGGGAATGGTGATGGACTTGGAACAAGAGCATTTGAAGATGGGAAGCTCGGTTCGCTGGCAAAGAATTTGTTTGTACCGTACCTTAAATTACACCGTAGACCAAGAACACGTCCCCCTAGCCGCCCGGCGAAGTTGGCTGCGGCCAGGTCGCTAAAATTCTGGAGACAGTTGTAGCAGATATCTGGAACCAGGTCAGGAGCGCACTGCGCCAAGCAATAGAGCTGTTGAACGGTGGTGCTTCCATCATTCACGGGCGCACGGATTGCAGCGTAGTGCTTCTCCCTGGAGAGAACTTGCGCTACTGTGTCATCCAGCATCTTCTTGAAGAATCTTGTGAAGTTTCCGGTCAACCACTGCGGATTCATGGGCTCTGAGCTGAGATTCATCAGCACGAGCGCTCCATCAACGACTGCAGAAGTATTGACACGGCTAGAGGAATCCATGTTAAGGATGTCAATGTCGGAGAAGCGGATGGTGCACTTATCATAGAAGATGGTCGCGTCCTTGCTCAGCCCGCACAGCTGTCTTGCGTCCTTGAACGCGGCATCCACACATGCGCTGCATGAGGAAGTGTTCAAGTCGCCGCGGCAGAGCGCGACGGCATACACGGTGTTTGGGGCCTCACCGGTGGAGCCTTTGGCGAATAGATCTCTGGGGTCGCTTCCTATTGTAAGGGACGAGTACGACAGACCACCGTAGTCGACGTTGGTTTGGTATGTGCTGTTGGTTGTGTAGTTGCTGGTGCCACAGATGTGCCATGGCAGAGCGGCTATGATCAGTGGGAAGCCAAGGATGAGCAGGAGGATGAGAATCATGGCTGCCTCGAGCCGTCGCGCGTAGGGAGTGGAAGCTGCCACTGATGGTGAAAGAGGGGCAAGCAGGGATCTGTGTGGGGAAATCACTCGGAGCTAGCACTGTCAAGGAGGCAGTGCAATAAAAAGGGTCAGACTGAACGCAAATGCATGCAAGTCACATCGTGAAAAATACTGGGTGGTTAGGATAAAAACTCCATGAATCCACTCTGAACGCAGCGTCACGCTCTGCAGCTGCAGGGTTGAATAATTTGGGTCATTAAAATCTTCATATGTGCGAAGATTTTTCTTTGTTGCTGTCTATGTACAGTTTTGCAATCTTGATGATAGCCTGTCAAACTTCTACACAAAAAAAATACATTCAACCCATACAAGGTGCAAAAGCGTAATGTCGAATGTAAAGAGCAGGATAGAGAATACAAGCTCTCATCCTATAGGATTACTTTTTGAAAGGTATCGGAAGTTCGTGCTATCCTGAATTTATTATTGGTAGACCTCCAAACGAAGGCAGCTCTAGAAAAATTGTTCACGATGTCACCCTACTAAAACCCATATGTACTTTTTATTAAGTGTTATTTGTTTAGTTTCCCTACATGCTTCGGTACTACAAAAACCATGCATTGTTACCGTCCTTTTTCATTAAAATATGGAGTGATTGATGCTTTTCAATTCAACTCTGGTTCGTAATATGAATCTACAGTGAAAATAGTTATCACCGCCAGTTCGTGTTATCAATGACGGTGAAAACGGCACTCGTTTTCACTGCCGGTTGGTAACAGGAACCATTGGTGTTGGTCGCTCCCGACCGGCAATGATAACCAATCAAAAGTGGTGCAATAAAATAAAACTTATAATTCATAGTAGTCAACCTTTTTTTCAATTGAAATCATTTATGTTCCGACAATTTTATTATAAATTTCTCATATTTGATTTTTTTTGAATTATCAAACAAAATCAGATGGAGAAACAACCAAAACTAAAGTTGTAGTCTTGATGAGATCTACAACTTTCTAGTTGCCAAATTTTCATTTGAAATCTTTTATAGTCTCAAAATTTTGTTTGAAGTTCTCATAATTTGAAATTCAAGTTTTTAAAATTGTTCAAACGGACTCGGATAGAGAATTGACCAAAACCAAAGTCGTATTTTCAATAAGATATACAACTTTATGGTTAATTATATTTTTGTTTAAATTTATGATTTATTTTTAAATTCTCACATTTGGGAGCAAATATGCAACTTAACCATGCCTAAATTTGTTTTTTTGAAGTTCTCACATTTTTATTTAAATTTACTACCATAGTTTTTTTTGAGTAATAATTTACTACCATAGTTGGAAAACACACTCAGGAGCGAAGATGCAACATTACGATGTCTAAAAGTTTCGGAGTGAAACTTTTTTTATTTAAATTTGTTTAGTAACTCAAATATTATTATAAAATCTAGCAAAATCAATACAAAACCAAATAGCATCAACTTACTCACAGATTGAGTGGAGTGGTTAGGGAAGTTACGTGAAAGGTCACAATTGGTAGATTCAAATCTTTCCTGCTGTACACTTGTGTATTTTGTGCAAAAGATCAAGTGACCTATGAGGGGTCCCCTTACTAGCATCATCATTCCCCAAGATTAAATTTTCTTGAAGTGCAGGATAGATCAATTGTTTGTCTCAGACGCACATTAGTCTATGGTTGTTTCCTTCTGTGTATGATTTGTATGTGCATTAGGGATTAGTTATAAAATACATATAGTGACATAACCGATATTATTGGAATCTCATTCTCATAAATTAGTACTCTCTCCTAGTTCCTAAATTCAAGGCATATAAATGATTTTTAGATGAAATAAGGAATCTGACAAAAGATCATCTTACATCTCACTAATTAGGATGCAAGGAGTAGTTTAGTTGTTATTCCATAGTTATTGGCTATCTGTTTTTGGGTGAATCCAAGTTTTAAAGAAATCTCAATACTTTCTGACACAAAAGATAGAGGAGAGAGTGGGTTGAGAATACATTGTATTTTGCTATTTCAACTCTGGATCTCTTGTATCTCAGGAAAAAGAACTAATATCGTGTATTGCTCGAAATGATGCCTCAGACATTGAGGCTTACCATTTTACTGGAAACCTTTTAGTGGTAGACATTGTACTGTCACTGGTGGTTTGATGCATAATCAGTTCTGTAGTAGCGCTCAATATTCAGTAGAAATTAAGAATAACTATTCTACAGCACCATGAGATAAACCGTCCTTGTGAATTTCACTCTCTTCATTCCCATTAGACAAGTAGCTTCGTTCACTTTTCAGGCAATATAAATTTCTATAACATCTTCCACACCAAGTGTTGCATTAATTGGTCCTGTCTAGGTTCCAATTAACGGGAATGGTGGCATATGAATTTTCATTCGGCTTCATTTCATTAGTAAAGTTGTTTCTTGCTGCACTTGGGAGAACCAAATAAATTAATAAGTTGAAAAGGGACGATGTGTAGAAGAAATTGCTTATTCTTTATTTGCCCCGCTTGTTTGACTAAATGATCAATTTGATACTAGTTGGCAACTTGGCAATGGCACTATTACAACCTACATGCTGCTGCTAACAATATAGTGATGTTGCTCGTTCAATGTGTAAAGCTCAATCTACAAGAGATGCGTGCAGATCTTGTCTAATGTATGTATATAAGTGAAGCTTGCTTGTATTGGTACTTAATATACTACTGTACCTTGTCTGAACCTAGAAGGGAGTGCGTGCTATATATGTAAGTTAGTTATATTGTTCAAGCCTTGACACCGATCGATGCATTGATTTGTCCTTTTTGCAATGGGTAAGTTTGCAAGTGGATGCTATTTCATTCTGGTATTGGCCAATTGATATTGCTTAATCTAATATTTACTGGTTGATATCTTTTAACTGTCAGCATTGCGCTCTGCAGTAGACCAGAATTATTAAAATGCAAATTAAAAAATGTGGGACCAGTAGCTGGTTGACAAGTTTGGGGTTTAGAAACGTGGGACCCACATGCTTTTTAGTGAAAATTGAATGCCTCATCCTCCCACACACAGCAGCAACATGCTACAATTGCCCCAGCTAGCTCTGACCTGCTTGCGAGGAGACCTCATCTTGGATCTCTCGAGGATTTTCCATAATCTCCGAAAATTTGATATGAAGCTAAAGCCAGGGAAGTGCAGCTTTGGCGTTTATCCATTGGGTAAATTGTTGGGATATATCATCTCAGTGCAAGGAATTGATCGAGGCCAACCCATAAAGGTGAAGGCTATCCTCAAGATGGCGGCCTCCAGAACTCAAGGACACATAAAAGCTAATGGGGTGCCTAGCCTCCCAGAGTCGATAAATTTCACGCGTGCGGAGGCGATAGCACCTTAAATGTCAAATCCACATGCGCTGAGCCGATAACAGGTCAGATCTACGTATGCGGGGCTCAGCGATAGTGGCCCCGCCAGTGGGCTTCTGGCATTGTTCTGTTTTTTTAATCTATTTTCATAGGAGGGCACAGTGAACGCCTACTGAAATTAAGATTAATGTAGATGGACACACAGTGACCGCTTGCGAAAACGATAATTCACGTAGTTGTCGTGTTTTAGAGGCAGACATGATGTTTGCCTCCGAGAAATGTATCTGACAACCTGGGAAAAGCTTTTACGTGGTGGTGACCGAACATGTTATTGATGTCACATTTTGTGACAACTGTATGTGATTGTACATGTTCGCTTGAGCTTATCAGCCGAATCTGCCAACTATTCAGCAGTGTTTTTCTCTCATAATAAATCAGCATCAGTCACCAGCCAGAAACGATCCAGCGAAGACGTATATGTGTACCGAATGAATATCCCGTGAATATGATAAATATATTGACAAGAAAGTATGGTGCTCTATTTTTTTTTCGAGACCGCGCCTTTGCGCGTAGTATGGTGCTCTATGATTTCAATGTACTGGACTATACAATATTCTTCTTGCCTCAAAAGGGTACACGGACATGATATTCCTATTGTGAGCAAATAATGAGTGCCGGAGTATTGCGCAGCAAACATATTATGGAAAAAATGCACAGCCTAGATAGTGAGGCTTTATTCTTCCTACAGGTTAGAGTCACAAAGTGGCACTAGGAGTGGTAATATAGCTGGCGTTGCCAGTTCTCGTTTTCACGCAGCAAATGGGTGCTCGTGTTGCACTACAGGTTCTTTTGTGGACCCGAATGTAGAAATTAAAACTTCTCCGTCCATTGGGTTGTTCCACGGACCCGTAGTGACTCGGAATGTCATTTCAATGACGCTGTAACTTAGTTGCAGTGGAAGGTTGGACATGTATGCCGGTTCGATTGCTGGAATAGGCAGTGAGAGCTAAGATATCTCTGTTGGTATTGATATGGAGAATGAGCGCTGCTGGTCAGGGCCTCGAAGCGGTAGTAATAGGTACCTGCGCTCTAATGCAGAAAAAACAAAACCGCATCGCAGAAATCTGAAATGCAAGTCACATGCAACTGCTCTGGGCAAAGGTATCAAAGAAGAATAGAAGATTGGGTCAAATGTGCCAGCAAGGCGACCCATATTGCTTTGCTCTGTAAATTGACTCTAATCCAACTCGGCCTTTTTAGCTGTCTCCAATATCTCAACAATCTGTACTCTCTCTCTCTCTCTCTCTCTCTCTCTCTCTCCCTCCCTCCCTCCCTCCCTCCCTCCACACACACACCCCACTGAAAATTGCTACATATGTGTAAACTTACACTTCATAGTACTTGGAATTAATCCTCTAGTTCCATATACTCCATGTAAATACACCGAAAAAATCCTCAAAAGTTTTTCCGTAAAATGATAGTATAAAGTGTTATATCACAGATCTTTCTCCTCTGTTTTCTATCACTTATTTGTAACGTACCTGCATGGCGATAACTGATAAGTGTCATATATAATATATTGCCTCAAGTCAAAGTTTATACGTCATGGGTTTGGCAGCACCATCCCTAGACCAAAAACATGACTACCATGCAACTTTGATTATTACAGTATGACCTGGACACATTTTTCTATCATCTGTCAAAATTTACAAATTTGGATTCATTGTTCCGTGGAAAATTTTATATGATTTCTATAAAAGCATGATATGTTTTTTGATAAAAAGAAACTATTTGGATGCAATCAAAAAGGCACTCAATTCTGCACACTAAAAAACCAGTGTGATCACTGTTTTCAGTCAATGTTCATCCTATTGTTCACTGTAATTAGCGATCCATTTAGTACAAGTGAGTAGCATTCTAAATGTTTTTGCATTTCCACAATAAACAGTGCCGTCCTCATAGCTTGCAGAAAAAAGGTTATTTCCCATACACACTCAGCGCTGCGAACAAATAAATATATTATTCATATTGGAAGAAAACAATTAAGTTCTAGTTCATCGCTCAATTTGGTTGTACATGGAGAAAATGAAGTCTGTTAATTTTTATAGTTTCTAAGCACAATTGCAAAGTCACGAATTTGTACAATAAAATACAATGTGAAAAAATCGCAAGCGACGAACCTTAACTTGTTAACTGGCTAGTGACAGTTATGTACAATGATTGCTGTTGCCCAGAGCCTAGCGAGAGGTGTGTATAACGGTTCACTGATTATAGAAAAAGTGAAAAGTGAATGTAGCATCTATCACTTATCTTACCACTCAACACTACCAAAATGGTGGAGTTCTCTTCGTGTTTCTAAGTAATAGTAAAATACTACCACTAGTCACAGCACATGGGAATCTCACTGGGTGGCATTTAGTAGGGAAAGTTTGTACTAAATTTTGAATGCCAAAATACTATGAGAACTCCACCTCACTAAGAAATATTGAATATTCTGGTTGCGCAAAGTGTCAATCACTACTTACTAGTAAGTTATGCAAGTCAAAAGTGACACTTGCAGTGCTAACACAACACTTTTTAGTCAAAGGTGACGTGTGATGTATTGCATTTTTGTCCTGCACTTTAACATCTTCTTTACCCATCACTTACTTTGTTTGCCTTAGAAAACCCAATATAAAGTTTTCCCAATGTACAAATTAATGCTTGAAAACCTTATAGAACATATGCTTGAGAACCAAATATTTCATGTCTCTTAGAGGTGACAAGCATTGAGATACGAAAAATGACACATTTGATGTTCTAACGGGAAGAGACATTGGAATAGAACAATATGTACTAATAGGATAAAACGGTGATCCCGATAGAGACTACTGCAAACTTAGTTCTATTGCTCCATGCTAATTTAACATGTACTTGGAGTTAACAACCCAATAGGTCTGCAATTTCTACATGATGTGACTTCCATTAGAAACATGCCACAGTTCATACACTGCTACTCCCTCTCGTTTCAAAATAGATGTCATTCTCGCTTCCCGAGAAGTCAACATTTATAAACTGCTGGTAATTATATATTAAATATTAATATTTATAATACATAATTAATATTTTTGGAAAGATGCTTGAATCTAGTTTTTTTTAACAAATTTATGTGGTGATACAAATGTTGCACGTATTTTTACAAATCGAGTCAAAGTTGAAAAAGTTTGACCGGCACGCATCCCATAACGTCATCTATTTTGAAACGGAGGGAGTATTTGTCTTTATGTAACTGAGATTAGCATCAAGAGTTAGTCCATGTGTACAGCTTTGAAAAATGACTTTAGATGGAGAAAAGCACCATAATGTGCCTCTGTACTTATGTGTGTTAGGATGTAGCGACTGAAAAAATTGTCCAACTCAAGGTGGTTTGTAAGGATGGACCCGACATAAGTGCCAAGACTACGAGCTCAGGCATTTCAGATTCCACCAACACCTTAGCTTCTCATCTGATGGCACAGCCCAAGATTTTTCATTTACCCTTACCCATCACTTATGATACTCAAACAATATATTGTGCATAGACCAACCATACCACCCATGGGTCTATATGAAACTATTAGGGTCTCTGCGGTGGAGGAAAAATAATTTAACTAAAATACTATTTCTGATCCAAACTGTGGCTCACTGTTTTGTTACATAGACTTCATAGCTCTAGCATACAGTGGTCACAGTTTGCATTTCAATCGTCCACATTGTACCTCGACATATAAATGTTTGAAGCTAGGTCACACGACGTTGCAGTCAGTCACCAGTAATGGACTCATATGCATTGTTGGTATTCACTCCAACAACCGAACACCAGAAGCGGACACCGAAAACTAGAAAGAAAGTACAGACAAAAGTAATAATGAATGCTTACAGCGGAATGAAACGATCAGCTTTATTCCATTCCAGTGTCCCTCCCCTTACACGGTGCCCCTAGGGGTCTATTTATACCAGTCCGTAGACTTTACATGACCAAAATACCCCCGACTCACACCTACAATTATTACATCTGCTTCCCAGCTTCAACTGAGGGTAGAAATGTCTTTCATCCTCCAAGTCGGTTCCCCCGGCCGTCCTCCACGGCCCAAACCGGCCCAAGATGGAGAAAGCAGCTTGTAAGGCCCGGCCCATTGATCGCCCGTAGCGCTCCCGAGTTCACCTACCAAAGGTTAGAGACGTAGTACTATCGCCGGACGATGCTTTAGCGAGGGATTGACCGAAGGAAACTCACAGATAACAGACGAAAGCAGCGACCAGCTTTCGCCTTTGCCCCCGTAACACAGCGGGATGGAAGTGAGGGCGAAAGCGGCGATCCACTTTCGCCTTCACTTTCAACTCTGCTTTCGTAAAACCTCGGATGAAAGTGTACGCGAAAGCGATGACCCACTTTCGCCTTCACTTTTGACTTAATCGTCGTAACGCCAGGACCAGAAGTGAAGGCGAAAGCGACGATCCACTTTTGCCTTTACTTTCGACTTGATTATCGTAACACCTGGACTAGAAGTGGAGGCGAAAGCGACCGCCCGCTTTCGCCCTTACTTTCGACTTTCGTCCCGCTGTGGAACGGGAAAGCTTTGGAACGATCTCAACTGCGAAAGCTGAAACTACCTTTCGCCTTCCACTTTCAGCGGCGTGCAGGCTAGGGGGTGGATCACTTCCGACCTTACCCCAACAGTAGCCCCTCAGCGCTGTTTTGGCTGACTTTTTCCAGCTGAGACGCGCTGATCATCTTTCGCCCAGCGCCGCCCCTAAAACTTGCTCATAAATTCACTTGCCTATTTTCTAAATTCTGATTCTCGAATTTGAAAATTTTAAATTTTGAATTTTGAACGAGTTTTTGTTTTATCTGTCACTTTTTATTATTATTTTTATTAATTTAATGTCAAAATGCCGCATCGTGAACCGCGCCTGGTGGGAGACGTCGTGACGGTTCGTAAATCGAGGCGACCATTGGCGCCGCGCGCTTATAAAAAGCGAGCGCTTCGTGAAACCCATGCACAACCGAGCCCCGCCGAGCCTCGCTTTCGCTCCTGCTTTCGCTCGCCTCTCCCGCTCGAGCGCAAGTCCTTTCGTCCTAGGACTGAAGCCTCGCTTTCTTTGATTTCCTTTTTGTCTTTCGGGAAATGGGGCATGTTTTTTATTTCGCTCTTTCGCGCTTCTAGATGGCGAGTGAGTCTACTTCTGCGAATTCTTCTCGCTCTCGCTCTTCAGAGCAATCGTCTTCCGCTGGCGATGAGGGATCTAGTCTATGGACTAGTTCTGATTCTGGAGTCTGTGCGGAAGGTGAGGAGAATCTTGCTCCTATTACCGCTATCCCACTGCGCGTGGGAATCCCTTCCGACAATATTGCGGAAGAGGACGTCAATATCGATGATTCGCCTGAGATTCCCAGCCTTTTGCCAGAAGAGGTTGATCTTTCTGGTGGTCCAGCTGAAAAGGCGGAAGCTGAGCATGAGGATGTTCCAAAAGATGAAGCTGCCGCTGAGGAAAGCAGTGACTCAGAGAGCGAAAGCGTGCAGGCTACAGTTTCCTCTCGTGTTTCTCGCAGAGCAACAAAGGATTTAACTCGCATATCAGTTTTAGAACTCCAGAGATCTAAAGTTATGAGGATGAGCTGAACCGTTATGTGCAAAAGAATTATATGAGTCAAGAAGTTTGAAATAGATGCAGGGCTCCGGGAGATGAAACCACTCCGCGACCCAAACCCTATGAGGCTATTGTATTCCGAGATTACTTTCGAGCCGGGTTCACTATCCCTTGTGAGCCCTTCGTTCCTGAAGTCCTGGAGAGATTTGGCCTTCAGATCCACCATCTCACGCCGAATGGGATTAGCCGCCTTAGCATTTTTGCCATAGCGCTGAAGTTCGTCGGGGCTGTCCCTTACTCCGAGTCGTTCATTCGTAATTACGGTGGTTACGGTCGACTGGACACTAAGACTGATATTAAACGAGGGGTCCGATACACTTCCGAGTTTGGTGGTTATAACTTCACTCCCCGCCTTCATACTCGCAATCGGAGCTTGGTTCCAATGTACAAGGGCAAGTGGTCGGGCTGGAAGGACTACTGGTTTTACATTCGGGTTTGTCCTGATGCGGATGTTGAAGCCGCAAGGGCTCGATGTTTGGCGAAAGCTCATCCTCTTGTCTCCCGCTTGTCGCCCATCAAGGAGAAAGCGAAAGCTCAGTTTGTCCCAAGCACACAAGAAGATGAGGCCAGTCAGTATTACTATCGAACAGCTTCGAAACAAATCAGCCGAGATCTAGCGAAAGAGTGGGAAGTGCTGAATAAACGTCCTTTGGATCCTTCGGTGCAATTTACCGATTTTGTGACTACTTCATCAGGATGCGTGGTTTCTGACGTATCTTTCGACCATCTCCCTGAAGCTGATATGGCAGATTATGCTGAGGGAATCGAAAACGATGTTACGGAAGTGTTCGACGCTTATGGCATCAAGGAGCACAAAGCATGCACGGAGCTCAGGCTGGCATCTACACATCTTAACCAAATGTTTGACCTGATTGGAGTTCCTTATTCGAATCGTCGTGACCCGAGTCTTCCGATCGATCCGGCTATTGCAAAAGCGAAGCACGGGAGACGCGGTAAAGGCGGACGCTCGCAGTCCGTTCGTGGGCGAGGCCGTGCCCAGAAAACTCAAGTCCTCGAAACGAGAAAGCGAAAGGAACATTTCTAAGAGGTCCATTGCTCTGAACCCGCTGACATTATTTTCGAAAGGGAAATCACGAAAGCTGTTAAGCCTAGCTCTGGCGTGACTTTCGGAAAAACTTGGTCTTGGGGAATGTATCTTTTTGGCATGGTCTGACTTTTATCGCTTTCGCCTAATTTGTATCATTGCATTTTCTAAGTTACCTTATTTTAACCGAATATTCCGCCCTGTCTTTATTTTCAGGCTGAGCAAGGCAAAAGCATTATGGCTGGCCATGCTGAGATTAAAGATCCTCGTCAACTGAATGATGATGATGACTCGATTTCGGGCCTCAATCTTGGTCCCAGCCTTGGGGTCAAGCGATCATCTGCCCCATTGGACAAAGATTCGAAGAGATATAAGACATCCGGCAGCAAGCCTCTTTCTGAAGCAGTAGTGCCTTCTGGTGTTACGAAAAACATTTTGCGTCGCTCTCCAGGTACTACCAGTCAGCTTGGTAAGTCTCGCTTTTATAAAGAGTCCTTGGTTGAGAACATCATTCGGGGTCACCTTTTCGGGCACGGAGAATTGGATCTAGACTCGTGCTTCGATAGTTATGGTGAAATGGTGGTTTACTCTGGATCCAGCTCTTCCGAAGAATGTGACCCCGATAGAGAGAGAGCTTACAAGATCTAAAATTCTCTTGGATTTCCCGCAGACACCCGTCTTATGGCGAAAGTGAAGCATGATCAAATCGGAATTCTTCCGAATGAAGTGGCCTTGCAAGTGACTGATGAGGCCGCGGCCTCTTTTGATATGCCGGAAGTAGAGAACAGTTTGCTAAAGCTCAACCGGGCTTCTCTTGCTGATGCCCTACTTCACATCTTATCCAGGTGAGTTGCGCTTTTGACTTTTCGCTCACTCGACTCCTTCTGCATGAATTTCGTTTGACTTGTTCTTTCACACAGGCTATTTTATTGAATCGGGCGCTTTCTAAGAAGGATGAAGCTAAACATGCTTCCCTTGAGAAGGCTGTTTCTGATAGGGATGCCAGGATTAAAGAATTGGAGAGAGAAGTGAAAAAAATGAAGAAATGTTTTGAAGATGAGAAGAAGAAGACTGAAGCTGAAATTGCTGAGAAGACTACACTCTCGGCGAAAGTTGATGAGCTTAGCAGGACCGTGTCTGAGCTAAGACAGGAGAAAAAGGAGTGTATCGAGGGGGCGAAAGTCTTCCAGGCTTATAAAAGCCTTGTTGAAGGTGTTGGGTCTGAAGTTAAACTTCCTGAGAAGATGCCTCCTGAGGAGTACCTAGGTTGGCTCGCGAAAGAGTTGTCGAGCTATGAGAATGTGCAGAATACAGGTCACAGCTATGCCTACCTAGAGTCTCTTGGAGCTTTTGCTCAATGTCTCTGGGACCATGGCTGTAGACATGCATCGGAAATGCCGATTAAAGCCCCCAATGAATATTACCGGAGGACTTCGGAAGATAAAGCGGATGCTCTCCATTTTTATGACGAGTTCTGGATGAAGGGGGCCGCGACATGGCTCTTATCCGCGCAGCTCTTTCACGTGGAGAGGTAATATTTTAAACTGAGTTTACTTGTTTGTTCTCGATATTTTCCAAAATTTTTGACTACTTAACTTTGTTTTTCGCAGACTCCTGAAGCCAAAGACGTCATCCGAGCTAAAGTTCAAGAGTATATCAACCAGCGCAATGCTCATGAAAGCGGGGCTGCTGGTGGTTCTGGAGATAATCGGGCATCTTCTTCCGCTTCTCAAGAACAAGCCCCTTCCGCTGACGACAACGCCCCCCCCCCCCTACTGAAGGAGATGCGTCCGCTCAGGAAAATGCCCCGGTAGCTTGATTAGGACCTACTGAAAACAATGCTTGAACTTCTGTGTGCGCATGGACTTGCGCGAATGTTGTAAAACTGATGTCATTAAATTATTTTCATTTGTTTACTTGAATGTTTCGATAGGTTGACGAGGCTGATCTAGCCGACGCGGTTGAAATTTGTCCACTTGCAATTTCGAAAGATGACTTTCATGTCTCTGGCGAATCTTGGCGTCGCTATCGCCAATGCCATCCTTATCGACCGCTAGGAGTGTTTATGTGCTCTCGACTGCGACGAAGTCTACGAACTACCGAAAAAATTGTAAACTTTTGGAATCAACATGCCGAAGCGGATGCTGCTTCCGGAGAGGGACCGTCGAGGTCCAAATCTGACGGAGCTTTCCCGAAGATTCCAAAGGATGAGCCTGTTGAAGACGTTCCATTAGAGCGTGCTCGGTATAGTTTTATTCCTGTGACCCCTAAAGTAACTGAGGGGTCACTGAAGGTGCCCAAAGAAGAGCCCCTCTGATGTGATTTTGTAACTTCCGACGCGTTAATAATGCAGTGAAAATTTTGAGTCTTTGCTTTTCTATTGAGTGTTGCTCCTTGCGCGAGCCCCCAACTCATACTTTCGAAAACGCCACCCCCCACTTTTTAGAGTTAGGGACGAGCAGATTTGACATGCTCTGCCGCTTGCCTCGACATCCGCTCATCTCTAAAGGTTTCGAAAGCGCCGCCCCCCACTTTTTAGAGCTGAGGGGGTTGAGAAAAGCGCTTACGCTTTCGTTACTGTATGCTTGCTTTGTGCGAACACGATGTTTTCATGCACTGTTTATGCGAAAGACGAGAGCGAAAGACAAAAGGTGTTCTTTTTGTATTTATTTTGTTGATACAGATGGTCCGAGAGCGTTAGCGCTAACCTTGCAACAGTAGACCAATGGCTACTCAAGTGAGGCAAGTCACTTCAAATCAAAAGCCTAGAAATTCTAAAGCCTAGGCCTAAGATTGCTGCAGAATTCCGTCACTGTAGGAGCTCATGCTCTGAATTAGGCGACAAACGCTCTCTCTAGGTGATTGTTTCAGCCCTTCTAAAGAAGACGTCTACAAAGAGTTCATCTAAACTGCGCGAGTGCATAGCTTAGCGAAATCAACAGCATAGCGTACGCATTGCAATAGTGCTGATCTGAAACCTTTTTCCTGAATGCCTTCTATTCCTAAAGATCCACGAGCTGCACTCGCTAATTGTCATAAATTACGAAAGTGACTTGCTATATTGCTATTGTGATTAGACTGGACTCCTAGCTTTAGGGCCCTCCCTTTTATAGTGCGCCAAATTTTCCAATTTTGAGATCTCTTACTTGCCTTTAAGGCTAGGTTTCGGATCAAAAAGTAATGATCTACAGTTTTTGCTTTTAATATTGAGACCGTATCTTTTTTCTTTAATTGAAAGGATCGTTTCAAGTGTGGCAGCCGGATGCTTCTGATCTGTTGTCAGGACTGACAAAAGCTGGTCGCCATAAAAATATCAGGATTTGCTCTGAACTGCTATCGAATCTTTTGCATTGAAGAATACGATTGCTTATGTGTTAAAGAACGAAACGGGTGTCGGGTGACATATTGACCGGACTGACCGAAATTAATCGTCATGGAGATGTCAAGACCTGTTCTGAAAAATTGCCGTATCTTTTGTATTGAAGAGTACGATTTATTTCTGACATTTGACGGATGGATTCCAGCTGTTCCTGATCACCTACCGAATTTAATGTTGTTGAGGTGATGTGCCTCTATAAATAGCTTGCATGGCACCAACTGTTCTCACATCTTTTCTTATTGTGTTCTAGGGTTGTGTTCTTGTGTCCTATTTTTTCTGGCTATGGTTAGCCTTTCGGCTTGTTGCGCATAGTCATCCGTGTCGAAAGCGTTGCTTTCTTGGCGATGTTGACACGGGTGATTATGGTCAACAAGTTGAATCGCTTTCCAACTATTGGTTGGTTTAGGTGAGGTTAAGTGTGAACCTCTCTTTTTGTTTTCTTGCACTTATGTTTGGCCTTTTAACTTTTGGTTCATGTTCATTCTTGTCGAAGAGACTGAACTCTTTTGTCTAAGGTCGACAAGGGTGAACTGACCCAAAAGTTAAATTGCCGATCAGTTGTTTTAGTCTACTTTAATGAAATTAGACACGCAGTTGCTTGCGATTAAACTTCTGGTTTCTTAGCTTCAGCCTCTTTCCCGTCGATTCGACAAGGAGGAGATGATCCAAGAAACCAAGGGTTTCGATCGTACTTTTGCTCGTAGTTTCTTTTATCCACCCATGATGTTTGATTTACCAAATAAGGTTTAGCTATAAAGATTATCTCAGTATATAACTGGTGATTGGTTGTGATTGGTCTTTTGATTTTTTGTGCTTCCCGAATCTCCTCCGCTAAGCTTTTGGGTCGAGGAGATTAGTAATCACAAAAATCGAAAGTTTGACCCCAAATTCTCCTTATGATGATCGCTGCTTGTTGTGAAACTTGACTTGCCGTATAAAATTGTTTGCGGATACCTGCTGATTGCGTGCGGTTAATCTTTCGGTTTTTGTGCTGCTTCATCTCCTCTGCTTAGTTTGAGGTCGAAGAGGTGAAGAGTCTCAAAAACTAAAAGGTTGACCTCAAACTTCCGTTATTGTGGCTGCTTTTCGCCGATAAGGTGTTAGTAGAACAATCCAGATTAGCTGTTGGGATTTTGTATGTCAGTATTGGTTGAACTCAGGACGGCTGATATCTTGCTGATTGAACTCAGCCGATCCGGACTTTGAAAGATTAACGTGACTTATTGTGAGTTTGAGGTTTGGACTTGCTCGATTTTATGAATAAATTCTAAACCTCTTTGTTTTGGGCTATCTTTGAGCTTTAGACTTGCTCTGAATTTTTTAGAAGCTAAGCCCCTTCTTAGCCATTTTCGGCTTGTGCTCGTTTTTGAGCTTTAGACTTGCTCGAGTTTTTCATAAGCTAAGCCCCTTTTGAGCCATTTTCGGCTTGTGCTCGTTTTTGAGCTTTAGACTTGCTCTGAATTTTTCGAAGCTAAGCCCCTTCGAGCCATTTTCGGCTTATGCTCGTTTTTGAGCTTTAGACTTCCTCTGAATTTTTCAAGTTACCTAAGCCCCTTCGAGCCATTTTCGGCTTGTGCTTGTTTTTGAGCTTTAGACTTGCTCGGATTTTTCAAGTAGCTAAGCCCCTTCGAGCCATTTTTGGCTTGTGCTCATTTTTGAGCTTTAGACTTGCTCGAGTTTTTCAAAAGCTAAGCCCCTTTGATTACCGGAAAGAGAGCGGGTTGTTTACAACCTTACCTTAAACGACCACTGTGTTTTGTCGAATATGCAAGGTGTTTTCGCCTTGTTTTTGACCTTTTGAGGAAACCTGATAAGCACCTTTTTTCTGGGGAAACATGTAGTAATAGAAGTAAGGGGTACAAAGGACTGCCTCATTAAAAAACCTCACACCTTTTGCAAGGCTTCCCCTGTGAGGAAAAAGAGTGCAAGTCCCCAAAATATTGTCTTTCGAAAGTAAAAACGACAAAAGAAAATTACACCTTGATTGTTCTTTCTTCTATGGGTAGAAACGAGGGAGGTTATCCGCGTTCCAGGTGTGCGCTGACTCGACACCTTCCTCGTTGATCAGCTTGAAAGCTCCTTCTTTGACCATACTTGACACAATGTAAGGTCCGTACCACTATGGTTGCAACTTCCCCTGCTTGTTTGGCTGCCTGATGAGGACCAGGTCTCCTAGATTGATGACTTTCCGCAGTACTTTCTTGTCCCTCCAGCTTCTGGTTTCTTGATGGTACTTGTCTAGGTTGTCAGCTGCCTCTAGCTTTCTCTGTTCTGAAGTTTCGATTTCGACAAATCTTTCGGTTGGAGTGGTAGCTGCGATTTCGGTTCGAAATGAACCGAGCTTCATTTCTTCGGGCGTGATTGCTTCTTCTCCGTATAGCAAGCGGAAGGGAGTGAAATCTGTTGATCTTGTCTTTGAGATATTGTGGCCCCATACGGAAGTTGTCAACTTCTGAGCCCATTTGCCCTTCTTGTCTTCCTTCAACATTTTGGATAACGATGTAAATATCTCGGCGTTTGCTCTTTTGACTGCTCCATTTGATTATGGATGATTTACCAAAGCGAAGGAGAGCTTTATGTTTAGCTCTTCGCAGAAGCTTCTGTATTCCGCATAGTCGAACTGCTTGCTGTTGTCTACTGTAATGTAAGATGGTACCTCGAAGCGACAAATGATTCTCTGCCAGGTAAAACTAATCAGGGTTTTTGATGTAATTTTTGCTAGAGCCTTCGCTTCTATCCACTTTGTGAAATACTCTATAGCGACTGCGGCAAACTTTAGGTTTCCTGGAGCTTGCGGAAGAGGACCCACAATGTCTATCCCCCATCTTTGTAGTGGCCAAGTGGGAATAATCGGGCTTGTTAAATTTGCTGGAGCTTTCTGATTTTTAGCGAATCTTTGACATGCTTCGCATCTTTCGACAATTTCGTTTGCGTCTTTTGAGGCTATTGGCCAATAGAATCCTTGCCTCATTGCTTTGTGAGCTATCTCATGTGGGCCTTTGTGTGCTCCACACATGCGTGCATGCATTTCGGCTAGAAGCCTTTCCCCTTCTTCTCTGCTGATGCACTTTAGTAGCGGAGCGACTACGCCTTCTTTGTACAGTTCTTCTCCAACAATTGTGTATTGCTTTGTTCTTGATCTCATTCGCTGCAGCTCTTTGTTGTCTTCTGGCTCATAAGTCCCTTTGAGGAAGGCGACAATTGGGGCTCGCCAATCATCACTTGTTATCGCATGTATTGCTTTCGGATTTTCTTCTTCATCTGTTATAGCCTTTAATGAGAGAGTCTGGTAGAATACATCTGGAGGTAATGGGATTTTTTGAGCTGTGGCCTTATCCAGTTCGTCTGCTTCTGAATTTTTTGAGATTGGAATGTGTTTCAGAGTGAAACCCGAGAAATGTTTTTCCATTCTTCTCACTGCTGCCAAGTATCTCGCTAGTTCTCTTTCTTTTGCTATGTAATCTTTTTCGATGTGGCCAACTACTACTGCAATCTGATTTTATGATGCATCTGCGTATTCCCAGAGCTCTCAACTTTCGTAAACCCAGTAACACTGCTTCGTATTCTGCCCTGGCTGCATGTTTTCTGGAAAGAGATTTGGTGGCATTTGGGCGGCCTGTTGATGGGCTGCTTGGAGTTGCTCTATCTCTCTTTGTAAAGCTCGTCTTCTTGCTTCTGCTTCTTGCACTTGTTGCTGTGTGAGGGCTTCTCGATTTTTTGCTGTGACATACTGTACCAATTGATCTCGCTGCTGTTGAAGAGCTCTGATCTCGCTTTGACTTTCGTTGAGCTGCTTTAGGAGTTTGGCATGATCATTTATCTGCGTGTCATCTTGCATTAGCTGCTCGTCTTCTTGATCTTCCAGGTCTTCTTGGCCCTAATTGGAATGGTCACTATCACGCGTTACTGCTGCGATAATGGCGGCTTCTCTTGTGACTTCAAATGCTTGAGCGTCCGCTGTTGCTGAGATGTCAGCATCTTGTTGCTGACCATGTATTAGTGCGGAAGGTGACGGTGCTGCAGTGGCTTCTTCCGTCGCTTTCTACGCCTTCTGTCTCCCTTTCGGTGGCATGGTTGTTTCGAGCGACAACACGGTGGACGCCAATGTTGGTATTCACTCCAACAACCGAACACCAGAAGCGGAGACTGAAAACTAGAACGAAAGTACAGACAAAAGTAATAACGAATGCTTACAGCGGAACGAAATGATCAGCTTTATTCCATTCCAGTGTCCCTGCCCTTCCACGATGCCCCTGGGGGTCTATTTATACCAGTCCGTAAACTTTACATGACCAAAATACCCCCGACTGACACCTACAATTATTACATCTGCTTCCTAGCTTCAACTGAGGGTAGAAACGTCTTTCATCCTCCAAGTCGGTTCCCCCGGCCGTCCTCCACGGCCCAAACCGGCCCAAGATGGAGAAAGCAGCTTGTAAGGCCCGGCCCATTGATCGCCCGTAGCGCTCCAGAGTTCACCTGCCAAAGGTTAGAGACGTAGTACTATCGTCGGACGATGCTTTAGCGAGGGATTGACCGAAGGAAACTCACAGATAACGGACGAAAGCAGCGACCAGCTTTCGCCTTTGCCCCCGTAACACAGCGGGACGGAAGTGAGGGCGAAAGCGGCGATCCACTTTCGCCTTCACTTTCGACTCTGCTTTCGTAAAAGCTCGGACGAAAGTGTACGCGAAAGCGACGACCCACTTTCGCCTTCACTTTCGACTTAATTGTCGTAACGCCAGGACCAGAAGTGAAGGCGAAAGCGACGATCCACTTTCTCCTTTACTTTCGACTTGATTATCATAACACCTGGACCAGAAGTGGAGGCGAAAGCGACCGCCCGCTTTCACCCTTACTTTCGACTTCCGTCCCGCTATGGAACGGGAAAGCTTTAGAACGATCTCAACTGCAAAAGCTGAAACTACCTTTCGCCTTCCACTTTCGGGGGCGCGCAGGCTAGGGGGGTGGGTCACTTCCGACCTCACCCCAACATGCATGGTGCCCTGTCACACACTTTCCATTTATAGAGCGCTGTCACGTCTTCATTCCACAACGTAAGTAATTTGAATTTCTATATACGAGTTGTTGAACCTTCTCAGTTTACCCACAGCTATTTAGTACTTTGTTTTCCAAATGACTGCAGTTTAATGCAGACGAGATAATAGAGCACGCCATACAGAACTATGGACCACAAGACACATTTTGCATAGCAGTGGTACGGTGTAAATGTTAAGCTTGTAACACTGGATATATTTGAGGTTATAGCCAACTAAAGCTTCCATGTTAATTATCACCAGACAATTGGCTGGCCACCAAGGCCCCCACTAGATGGTCGTCGAGACCATTAAATGCTCCGTCACACCAGGATAAAAAAGATCATATCAGCAATAAACACAAAGCTCTGAAGCTCTAAAGGCTATAACACTAGCGAGCATAAACTGTGGTGTCTATCCTTGCCTTGGATATGATATTGATGAAATGTAGATGTTGGATTTTGTGTACGAGTCTCTATCATCTAGCCTCATTAAGGTACACCAACAACATCAAGGAGTGAGGGAACCCCATATATATAGCTTCATCCACCCAAATAGTCATTGGGCAAAAGTCTGCAGCTTGTTGGACCTGATGATCTTCAACCATCAATTATGTCAAACCAGATCACATGGTGGCCGTTAGCCATTGAAGTAATCATCATAGAATTATACGTGCTGGACGCTGCGATGCATGTATTTTCCTCTTTGCCAGATCATATGGTGTGCTCACTCGCATACTTGCCAGGTCTCTGAACTGGACTTGATATGCTACATTGTTGATTTGTACAAGCGAGATTGTGTATCAAACACATAATTAAATCAATTTAATTCTACTTTGAAAGATGCAATTTTTAGGGTGTTACAAAAGTGAGTAGTAAAGTTAAATCGTATGATGGATAACTCCAAACAGCGCACTGAACATACTGGATTGCCTAACATGTGTTTGGTACAAGCTATAGAAGAACTGATCAAATGTTCAATTTCAAGCTGGGTCATAACTATCTAATGATAAATAACCTTACTATAGTCATCATCAACGAATGGGTCAGGGAATATGGTATTCTAAGTCTTTCTCTAAAAACATTCACTAATTTCATTATGATGTTTCTCTGCAAAGATAGATTTATATGCTTCATATTACACTTTATGTCACACTTTGATTCATATAGGGGTATATCACACGCTACTTACTTAACTATCAAGGGAAAGCCCCCAATGCATAACAAACAGATCGAATCTCTTAGCACTCATGCATTGACCACATTTTAGCTAGCCGCACTCAAGCGATTTCCTACTCCATAAGGCGTTTGTTTGGCTATATCTACAAATGGTCACTCCAGGGAGTGCAAATGATATTGGAAAAGGAGCCTAGCTAACTCTACAAAAGCATTTGCTCTTTTTCATGCAATTAAATTTTTGGGGAAAATCTCAAGCTAGCAGAAATATAAAAATTCTGCACTGAGATTTATAGCAAGGAAAGAACACCGAACTGACTTGGCATTCATACTTATCAGCTGTTATGTACTTGACGCCTTGTCAAACAAGTGAGGGGGAAATCACACTTATGTTATTTCACTATCTTGCAAAGCCAAACCTTTGGTGGTTAGATTTCATTCCTCGAACCAAATAGTCAAATCAGACACCAGTCACGTTCTACTGTATTCTGCCTTTGCAGCGGATACATTTTGGGTTCTAATTTATCAGTCTTCGATGAATACACAGGCCAGCCCACATCATTAGTATCCTTGTAAACTAGGCCATAAAAAGATAACAAAATCAAAAATGCTTTACGGTTTCCTTTCCATCGGTCTGTTTGGTCATTAGGTCCCAACACCAGGATTAAGGTTTGATGTTTGTTGTGTTCTCCTAAAAGAAATGATTTAAACGCACATGTTTAACAAAAATTAGCAAGAAAATATACTCAACTAATCCTTAAAAACCTTCGACTTCCCACAATGCCTATCTAAGAGTTCTCTAGAGAAATTTACTTCTTTGACAAGAGTGGACTTTGTGCACACATGTTCAGGTGTCACCAATATTATATATGATTGGCTATCGGATGGCTGAATGTAAATAATACTGCTATACACGGGACCCCTCTGATTGTGGCATTACCAAGACTCCCAGAGTCCTTGAAACTAAAAGAATGTTCAAGGAACTTCTACAATAATACTTTGCTTTAATGCACAACGAACAGAGATGTGCCTCCTCTGTTTTCTGTTTGGTTCTTTGGAGTTAACTAGCAAAAATATCCGTACGTTGCAACGGGATGCATGTCTATTATATGATTCTCATACTGATAGTAATAAAATATTTTTTATTGAATTTATTAATTGGGTTTAATCCAATGTTAAAGAATTCAAATAAATTATAAGGCCAGTCGCCCTTGGCTTGCTAGTTGGTCCGTGGACACGTATGGAGAAGAGGAGCGAGTGGAGAGAGATAGCGAGAGTTTATACAACTAAAATTTATATTTTATATCTTTCTTTTATATATTATTTGGTAATTATGTAATCCAGTTAAACAGAAATGAATATGAAGTTTCACTCTCGACTCTAAGAAACATGCTGAGAAACCGGTAGCTTCATAGACATATCGATGGATGACTCAACTGAGTTATATTCTACTCTGTTTATTTTGAACCGTATTTACATGTCTATCTAAAGTAAACTGGTAAGTGAAGTCTAGCATGTGAGAGTATATTCGGTAGCTAGCTATAGAATAAGTTATTGTATAGTGAGCTTTATTTGCAATAATATAATATAGTACTTGTGAATACATATTTACGAGAGTTGCATGGAGATATTTACCATAATTTTATACTAAATCACATAGTAAGGAGTTCCTATAATCTTAGAAATTATTATATCAATTATTATGGCTATAAAAGAAGTTATTCTATAGCTAGCCGCAGAAGAGTAGTTCTATTTCTAGAAGTAGACATATTTTAATACTATTATATATAATATATGCAAGATTATTTTAATACATGAAATATTTCTCGATAGATTATTTTAATACATGCAATACTATACTTTTATAGTTTTATATTTATTTATTATTTGTATTTTGTTGTCTTGCCAGACTATTCTTATATATATACCAATATTATATTTTTACAGTTTTTTTGTTTGCCCAAGGACTTGAGTATTTGAAATTGTTATCAAATTGAATAAAAAAGCTTCATTTAGCATCATGTGAACTCTTGTGTTGTGGTGGTAAGTCTCTTGTAGTTGCAAGCTGAAGATAAAGGTTTGAATCCTTGTCACATTGGTATTTTTTTATTTACTTGCACGTTCCTTCGGTAAGGAAAGAGGAAGAGAAAAAACCAGCGGACAGAAGTCTAAGGCAGAAGGAAATTTTACCAAATTATTATTAGGTAGAGATAATTATCCATATGCACTACCTATTCAACAAGCTCAACATATCCAAAAAAAAAAGGGACACAATATTACGGGGCGTGCTAGGTGCCGATCTGGGTGGCATGCATCCCTCCGCCGACCAGGTGATATTAAAATCCATCGGCGCGCATGTCTTTGTGAATTGGGCCGATTTAGTTCTCTTGTTGGGCCTTTCTCTATTTCTCACTCGTGCTAACGTTTTCGGCCTAGCGGCCTGTGTCTACTAGCTTTCTGCTTTCCTGCCCAGCGCTCCTTATCTTGCGGGCAACAAAGACGCGGATAGCACGCTATTCACATATTACGTGAACAATATAGCAAAATGGAAAATAGAATTAATAAAAATGAAAAGAAATTTAACTAAAGGAAATAAAAAGAACATCATGTCGATGCTACTTTATAATACACCAAAGGACACCTCATGGTATAGTCACTACAAGAAATCTGACTTTTTATGACAAAATTCCTCATGACGGGGCTTGAGTTTGTCATATAATGTACCATAATATGACGTAAAATTTTATGTGGTCACAAATTGATGAGAGCCAGATTCTTTTATGACGACTTGGTATTTTTTGTCACATAAGGGCAGCAACTTTCGTCATAAATTGTGTGGCGCCGGAGACGTTTGACGGTTTCTTTTTTGTGACACTGGAACCTATCTTTTTGTGACTATTTAACGTTGTCACGTTTAGTTACTTCAATAATTGACCTGTCCAGCATTAGTATACCCTGTAGGTGGACACGAGCCTTGACCAATTTCATTTCCCCATCGCCAGCACTGTAAAATATTGTACATATATTTATGGATTGGACCTTTGGAGCAAAAGTGCGTAGACCACTAGGACAAGCATCCATTCGTACTATATCGTGGTGTCTTATCCCTTTTCATTAATTGAACCACAATAAAATCTGTAAAACAATATTAAAAAATGTGCGGCGCTGACGCATATATAGGAATCAAACATGGCCTCATGGAATGGAACCGAGCATGCAACAACTAGCATGCTATTATTTTTTATCAAAAAAGAAAGAAAATAGACTAACATTCTCTTATTTTATCAAAAAGAAAGAAAATAGCAAAATACGTGAGGTATGCAGGGATTTTTTTTTTTTTTTTTGACAACAGGTATGCAGGGATTGAACTTGCCACCTTCGACCCCTAGCGGAGCGAGCAAACCACTGGGGTAAGCAAGCCTTGTTGTTATCTTTTTGGTTATTTGGTGAATTTAACATATTATTCCTGATTTCAGGCATGCAGGGGTCGATCCTGCCACCTTCGGCACCTACGGGAGCAAGCAAACCACTAGGGTAAGCAAAGTTTTTTGTTATCTTTTGGGCTATTTGGTAATGTAACATATGTGTTCATGATTTTACCAAAAAAACATAAAACAACAAAATCAATGCCTTACCGAAGAGTCGAACCTCAGACCTCTTGAAGCGAGTAGAGTCATACCACCACGCTATTCCTCTAGTTGTGTATGAATGGTTATTTTCCCTTTGTTGTAGGACATCCACGTAGTTGTTCCACCTAGCGAGCCTAGCACAAAAATAAATTGTTTAAATACTGAAAAATCAAGGATATGAACGCAAGGTTTTCTTTTTTCAATCCGTATTTAAAACTTATAACTAGTCGTTCTCCCTCCAAATGTGATGCTTTTTTTCTAAATTTTTCTAAAATCATGATCTATCCGGTTAGTGTATTTATTTTAGTCATCTTTTTATGTGGTAAAGTTTGAACAATTCGAATATTGAATTTGAAAAAATGACAATTTCAAACCAAATTTAGAAACCTGAAATGATTTCAGTTGAAAATGTTATGAACATAAAGGTCGTACAACTCATCAAAATCTACAAACTTTATTTTGGTCATTTGTTCATCAAAATCTAGGGTTTCAAAAACTAGTCTATAGGTGTGAAAATTTCAAAATTTAAAATTTGAGTGGTTCAAACTTTGTCGAATGTAAAGTTGACCATTATAACAAATGTAGACCTTGATGAGTTTAACAAACATGGTATTCATGACTTTCTCATTTAAAACCATTTAGGGTTTTAAAAACTGTAGTCAAAGTGTTATTTTTTAAAATCCAAGATTTGACTTGGTCAAACTTAGTCAAATGAGGCACTAAATGACCTCAAATGAAAAAAATTTGAATATAAGTATTATAGAACTCATCAAGATCTACATTTATTACAAGTTTATTTTATCATTTAGAAAAGTATTAGTAAACTCTAGTCATATGTTTTAAAAATTCAAGATGTGACTTGGTCCAACTTGGTCAAATGAGGCACTAAATGACCTCAAATGAAAAACTTTTGAATACAAGGATGTTAGAACTTATCAAGATCTACATTTGATACATAGATCATTTTTGTATTTGAGAAAGTGTTAGTAAACACTAGTCACAAAATCTTGAATCTCACGTAGACTTCATGAAACTATATGTGAGACTTGTGGATTTAGAACTACACTTTCCTAACGCTTTGTCAAATGTAAAAATATCCTATGTATCGAAAGTATATCTTGATGAGTGGACCAATCTTGGTATTCATGACTTTTTGAGTTGAGACCATCTAGGATTTCGAAAACTGGTCCGTAGTGAAAATTTAAAAATTTAAAATTTGAGTGGTTAAAACTTTGTCAAATGAAAAGTTGATCATTATAACAAGTGTAGACCTTGATGAGTTTAAAAAACATGGTATTCATCACTTTTCTATTTAAAACCATTTAGAGTTTCAAAAAGTGCAGTCAAAGTGTTATTTTTTAAAAATCTAAGATTTGACTTGGTCAAACTTGGTAAAATAGGACACTAAATGACCTCAAATAAAAAATTTTGAATACAAGAATTGTAGAACTCATTAAGATCTATATTTGTTACATAGTTCATTTTACCATTTGGAAAAGTATTACTGAACTCTAGTCACATGTTTAAAAAATTTAAGATGTGACTTGGTCAAACTTGGTCAAATGAGGCACTAAGTGACCTCAAATGAAAAAACTTTTGAATACAAGGGTGTTAGAACTCATCAAGATCTACATTTGATACATAGGTCATTTTTGCATTTGATAAAGTGTTAGTAAACACTAGTCACAAAATCTTGAATCTCACATAGACTTTATGAAACTATATGTGAGACCTGTGGATTTAGAACTACACTTTCTAACACTTTGTCAAATGTAAAAATAGCCTATGTATCAAATGTATATCTTGATGAGTGGACTAATCTTGGTATTCATGACTTTTCGAGTTGAGACCACTAGGGTTTCGAAAACTGGTCTGTAGCTGTGAAAATTTCAAAATTTAAAATTTGAGTGGTTCAAACTTTGTCAAATGAAAAGTTGACCATTACAATAAATATAGACCTTGATGAGTTTAACAAACATAGTATTCATAACTTTTCTATTTGAAACCATTTAGAGTTTCAAAAACTACAATCAAAGTGTCATTTTTTAAAATCCAAGATTGGACTTGGTCAAATTTGGTCAAATAAGGTACTAAATGACCTCAACTCAAAAAAATTTAAATACAAAGATTGTAGAACTCATCAAGATCTATATTTGTTACATGGTTTATTTTACCATTTGGAAAAGTGTTAGTAAACTCTAGTCACATGTTTTAAAAATCCAAGATGTGACTTGGTCAAACTTGATCAAATGAGGTACTAAATGACCTCAAATGAAAAACTTTTGAATACAAGGGTGCTAGAACTCATGAAGATCTACGTTTGATACATAGGTTATTTGTTTTAAAAATCCAAGATGTGACTTGGTCAAACTTGATCAAATGAGGTACTAAATGACCTCAAATGAAAAACTTTTGAATACAAGAGTGTTAGAACTCATGAAGATCTACATTTGATACATAGGTTATTTTGCATTTGAGAAAGTGTTAGTAAACACTTGTCATAAAATCTTGTATCTCGAAACTATATGTGAGACTGTGGATTTAGAACTACACTTTTCTAACACTTTGTCAAATGTAAAAATAGCCTATGTATCAAATATAGATCTTGATGAGTGGACTAATCTTGGTATCCATGACTTTTCAAGTTGAGATCATCTAGGGTTTCGAAAATTGGTCTGTAGCCGTGAAAATTTCAAAATTCAAAATTTGAGTGGTTCAAACTTTGTCAAATGAAAAGTTGACCATTATAACAAATGTAGATCTTGGTGAGTTTGACATACTTTGTATTCATGACTTTTGTAGTTGAGACCATCTATGATTTCAAAAACCGCAGTCAAAGTGTGTTTTTTTAAAATCCAAGATTTGACTTGGTCAAACTTAGTCAAATGAGGCACTAAATGATCTCGGATATAAAACTTTTCAATACAAAGGTGTTAGAACTCAACAAGATCTATATTTATTAAATATTTTATTTTACCATTTGAGAAAGTGTTAGTAATTTAGAATTTTATTTAGTGTTACATAGGCTATTTTTTTCCAAAGTAATTTTTGCATTCTTAGAACTCTATCAAAATCCAAAATTTAGAATTATATTTATAACTATTATATAAATATTTAGAATTATGATTTGCATTCATATTAAATATATTTTAAGAGAGAAAAATGTACTTTGGCGCTTATAAGAAAAGGAAAAAGGGAACATAAAATCAGCCCAACAGCTTACCGGCCCGCAATTTTCTAAGCATAGAGTGTTTGGGCGGGAATTTCGTAGAGTGTAGGCGCGCACCCTGAAATTGTTGCTGCCCGCACCTTCCCCACTCCACAATTTGTCAGAGAAGTTACCATTCTGCCCTACCCGCCTGGACTGCGCTGCATCTCGCAAAGAAACCGATGAGGACGTTTTGGTAATATGCATTGTCATATATAATTGGGCTCCACCAGCCCGCAAGCAGCGTCGCCCCCAAGTCCCCCCCAAATCCTCCAAACTCCCAGCCAGCGCCACCCAGAACCCTACGCCGCCCCCTCCGCCGTCACACAGCCTACTCCGCCCGCTCCGCCGTCCCATAGCCTGCGCCGTCCGCCGTGCCGCAGCCTGCGCCGTCCGTCGTCCCGCTCCACTGCACAGATTAGCTGCAGAGGGTGCTATGTCGCCAAATAAGAGGGGCAGAAAACCAGCGAAGAATTCACGGCGGGCAAAACAGTTTCAAGGTGAAGTGTCTCTCCTGCAGCTTCTATTTTGGGTGATCTCTATTTCTGGAATCTGGGGACAATGGCGTGATTTTGGGGGGACGGTTATGGAACGGGGACGGGGATAGGAATGAGGAGAGGAGGACGGTCAAACGGTGGTAGTGGTGGTGGTGGCTGGACAAGGAGGAGGGAGAGGAGGACAGTCAGACGGTGGTAGTGGTGGTGGTGGCTGGAGGAGGAGGGTTTGGATGGAAAAGAGATTTGGGGACGAGAGAGGTGGATATAAATAGCCGACCACCATTGCAGGAGGTTGCTCTGCTTTCTTTGGGCTTGGGAAATTCTTCAGCCTCCATTGCTCTGCAGTAGATTGCTCTGCTGCTACGTTGGTACATTATATATATATTTAGCACATTATCAACATTGGAATGGGTTCTAGACATTTTGAAAGAAGCATATTACAACTTGTTAAGGATTGTCATAGTGATTTTTAGTACATTTTAATTTCAGATACTCTAGCACAGGCCTATATGCTCTCTTTGTTAATGGACTTTGTAGACTGTCCCTTACTATTCTATACATGTATTATATTGAACCACGATTATTATTTTCAGCTTTGCTTTATTCATGAGCAGGAGCTCACCGTTATATGTTTTTAGCTTTCTTGGTTTTATTTGATAGCAGCTAAGCCACATTTGCTTCTTGGTTCTAACAGAGCAGCTAGTGCTTCTCTACAGCAGTATCAGTTCAGCTGTATCGGTTTCTAAAGATCTGGCTTCAATGTTTCTCTTGCATCAAGTGTTCAACGACAAGTGCAGTACTGCAATAGCAGAGCAGTTCAGTTAAGTGTGCAGTTTTTTTTTTTATTTACTAGCAGCTGCACATGATGACTATTTAAGTGTGCAGTTTTTTTGTGCCGACAGCAGTAGCTATCTTGTGTACTCCCTCCGTCCCAAAATAAGTGTCGTTCGCTTCCCGAGAAACAACCGGCAATTATATATTAAAATATATAAATATTTATACTAAGTAATTAGTATCATCGTAAAGATCTTTACGTCTTTTTTTAATAAATTTATTTGAAGATATAAATATTGCATGTATTTTCTACAAATCGAGTCAAACTTGTGGTACGAAAACCTAAAACGACACTTATTTTGGGATGGAGGGAGTATCTGATTTGCAAGTCAGGCAGTAGCATCTAGCCTCGCAGCAGCAGTTCGCCCTACAACATGAGTTCAGCGTTGTTTGTTCAGCAAGAGGAGCTGTGCTTTTGCTGCAGGCTGGAGTTTACAACATTAACCACATCTCTGTTGTGCCTGGTTCTTTTGTTTCTTGCAAGAAATGCATTTCATTTACTTGCAGCAGCAGCTACAATTTCCAGTTCAGCATCGGTCCAGCAGCAGCAGCAGCTTGAGCATAGCTTTTCTAAGTTTCAGGTGAGCAGGATGTGCAGACCCTAACTTATGATTAGTAGATAAGATTAGACAAATTAATAGATAAGATTACCATAACTCCAATATACTGCAGATATGACATAGAACTGAGGGTAATTTCACATGCTCATTTACAAAATTCAATCAATATTCTATTGAAATTGAGAGCAAATTTTCGTTTTAGTTGAGAACTATTACTTGTTATTAACTGCCTGAGGCTGGAACAGATTTCAATTTCAGCTCACCAAAATTCCTTTGTCCATCTTTATGTACTATTTTATCTACACCAAATGTATGTACTGTTTTTACCTACAATAACTATAGCTACTGTTTGGATAGCTAAGTTGTTTCCTTAATAATACAGGACAAGGTTATGGAAGGATCATACATCGATCAAATAATGAGGTGGAACTAACAAATGCAAATGTATTTACACTTGTTTGGTGTAGCAACTTGGCGCTGGATGCATACCAAGTTCGAAGAGACTAATGCACTATTGCGAGCTGTCCTGAAACTTTAGAAAGATTGAGGTATGAATGCAATTTCTGAGGATGAGGCCTTTGCCTAAGCTTTTGCAACCTTGCTAGAACTTACTCTATGGTTGGAACTTTGTTAGAATTATGTGCAATCTTTTTGTATTTTTGAGCCTCTATGGTAGAACCTGAAGTCATGTCTATTAACTTCTGTGATGCAGCCATTGTCTTATATTGAAATGTGCATGCTGATAATGCTGGAATGTATATGATGATGTCTTATCTATATTCTGGAATGTGACATTGGTTTATGTATGATGATGGTCTGTGTGTGACATTGGTAATTCTGGAATGTGACATTGGTCATATATATATATATATATATATATATATATATATATATACTATTAACTTCTGTGATGCAGCCATTGTCTTATATTGAAATGTGCATGCTGATAATGCTGGAATGTATATGATGATGTCTTATCTATATTCTGGAATGTGACATTGGTTTATGTATGATGATGGTCTGTGTGTGACATTGGTAATTCTGGAATGTGACATTGGTCATATATATATATATATATATATATATATATATATATATATATATATATATATATATATATATATATATATATATATATATATATATATATATATATATATATATATGAGCCAAGGTCGTCACTGAATAGAAGGAAATATATGACGACATATATCGTCTCAAATGCTTGTAGGTAGCATGACGCCTAATTATACATGACAAAGACTTCTCGTCACAAAATCAACAAAAAGCTCCCCAAATCAGGGCCCACAGAGGATATTTTGTGATGCTATGCCTATTTATACATGACGAAGGTATGCCGTCACAAAATAAGCGCAGAAGTACTCCAGTTCAGGGCCCACAGAAACAATTTGTGACGATGCAGTATTACGTGACGCGTTGACTGATTAATACGTGACACGACATTTTTGTCACAAAAGGCTAACAATATATGACGACAAAGTATTGTCGTCACAAAAGGTCACCACATTTTGTGACGATGTTCGCTAGTATCGTCACACGGTACCTTTAGCGACGGTCGATATATGACGACCTTCGTGGCGAAGGTTGTTTCGTCACAAGGTACTTTTAATGACAAATTCAGCACTTTATATGACAATTGGGCTTTGTCATCAAATCCCAGATTTCTTGTAGTGAGTGTGAAGAAACAAAATAAACCGTAGAGTGTACTACGTGAACATTGTATACACTTTTTATATAAAGGAAAAATAATTAAACATCTAAAATGTATCTCAAAGAATACAAGAAACATTAAAAAAGAAAACAGTCAAAATAATGGGCGTCACTAACGCACCCACGCCTATGCGTTAGGTTTAGAGCACACACGGTCCAAAAAATGAAAAGATTAAAAAGTATACTTTTCATCCTAGGAAAGTACCGTGCACGTGAGGCAGGCATTACACCACCGCCCCTCTAGAACTATTCCCTATCCTTGTTTCTCCTATTTTGCATCACCGTCCCTCTAGAACCATCTCCTGTACTTGTTTCTAGTTTCTAGCAACGCAAACCAGAACATCGCCGGAAGGACGCCGGAACATAGCCGAAAGAACGCAAGAACATTGCCGAAAGGACGCCAGAACATCGCAAGAGGCACGGCAGAACATCGCCGGAACATCGCAGGAAGCAGGCCAGAACATCACCAGAAGCAGGCCAGAACATGGCAGGAAAGCACGCCAGAACATCGTCGGAAGGACGCCAGAACATTGCCGGAACATCACCGGAAGCAGGTCGGCCAAAACATCACCGGAAGGACGCCAGATCATCGTCGGAAGCAGGCTAGAACATCGCCGGAAGCAGCCAGAACATCGCAGTGAGGCACAATGGACGGGATCATGCCATATAGGTCGCGACAAGGCGAGACGAGCGCAGATCCGAGGCACAAATAGAGAAGACAGGATAAAGAATGGGAGGTGCGGCGCGGGCTCCTAGAGGTGGCCGAGCGAGGGTGTGCGAGGAGCGTGCGTGTAACCGAACTAAAAGACGCACGAGTGGAAATTAGTCATTACCCAAAATAATTATAAATATATTAAATAATGAATAAGAAAAAAATATAGAATCATACATAGTATACATGTATTACGTTAGCATGAGTCTAGACCATCTCAAACGTTTAGGCGCTCTAATACAGATTTGGACAAAAACCCAACAACAATAAAAAAAATAAAAATAAACAAAAAAAATATTAATAAAAGAATTTTAAAAAACCATATATAGCAAATGTACGTCACGTCAAAGTCAGAAGGAAAATAAAATATAAATAAAAAAGACAAACATATATAAAAGAGAAAGAAACACATATATAATAGTAATAATATAAAAAATAAACGTACTCATCTAGATTGCCGTGCCTATGTGTGTGGAAATAAAAAAAACAAAAGAGAAGCGAACGTTAAAGAAAAAATAAGAAGAAGAAAAAAAGAGAGAAAAAAGAGAAACAAATACCTGTACGCCGGCAGGAATCTCGGGCGCTCGCTCATGGCTTCAGCTCTGGGCCGTGCTTGCTCCAGCGGACGAAACATACAGACTTGGGCCGCTTGCTTCAGTAAATGGGCCGCGCTCGGCTGAAAAAATAAAGAAACGCGGAACAGGGATGGGGTGGTCGGCAGGATTGCATGCCACCCTGGTCGGCGGGGAATATTTCCGCAATATTACCGTTACAGCTTGCTGCTCGCTTTTCTACTACTTAAAAAATAATCTGAAAGCATCATGACACTTTTCTACTACTTCAATGATCCACTTACCTCCTTTTCATGGGAAATGACATTGTTTCCCCACTTCTGCAAATTTCTGTCAACCTTTTAATTACAAGCGAAAACAACAGTTTAGACATTGGTGTAAAGTTATATTGAATGGATAGTATTTCGAATTAATAATTTCAACTCCTGTCCACTGCTGAAAGGAATCTGTCGAAAACCTACTTTAGTTACTGC
Source organism: Themeda triandra (assembly GCA_018135685.1). Taxonomy (NCBI): domain Eukaryota; kingdom Viridiplantae; phylum Streptophyta; class Magnoliopsida; order Poales; family Poaceae; genus Themeda; species Themeda triandra. The sequence goes on along the minus strand of JAENPR010000179.1, from coordinate 448,192 downwards.
TGGACCAACAGAGGTATCCTCCTCTGTTTTCTGCTAATAGTAGCGCTCTCTGCGTTGATTCGTAAGTGGCATTGAGTTGCTCGGCTACAACCATGGGTGAAGTGAATACAGTGGCACTGATGTAGCTTTTCTGTCACTGTTGATTGTCCCAACTCGGTAAGTATACTGCGGATTTGATCTCGACACCTCAAAGTTCATGTTCTCTTGAGCCCATATACCAGCTAAGCTACGAAACACATGTAACTATATAACTGGCGCTATTCTTTCTACTACACAATTTCAAATCTTGTGTTGCATATTAGAGACCCAAACTAATCAGAAATAAAAAGGTTGTCATCTACAAAGTTATATATTGGTCAAGTACTACAACTTCGGTGTCGAATTTGCGTCCATTCAACATTGTTAATCAAGTAAAATCTGATCCGAGATATTATATTAAATATTTGGACTTGTAAACCATCTTAAACTAAAAAGTTGTCAACTACAAAGTCTTAGATCTTTTAAACTCTATAAATTTGATATAAAGTTTTTCTTAATCTGATCTCACATGAAAAGTTTGCAAAGGAGCTATTGTTACCGATTCGAGCCACGAACCAATCACTGTCGGTTCGTGGCTCGTCACTGATAGTTCATCTATCTCTGCCGACTGCCCCCTTGAACCCACAGTGATACTCTATTACTATCAGTGGTACGACTAATGAATGTCTGTTCGAGCTCCAACTATTGTCGATGCCCTCACACTATGGCAATACTGCAGAATGTAACAATATAGTAACAAGGATCAAGAATATGGTACCATCTGTCATCGGTTCATATATTCCATTGCATGTTTTATTGCGCCGATGTATTCATGCTGCCTGATTTACCCATACTCTTTGAGATTCATAATTGGTATATTTTATTATAGATAAGGCTAGAATGGTCGTCATATTGCTCAAATTCACAAAGCCAAGCTGTATTTTGAATTATATATGCCTATTTGTAGAGCTATTTTTGCTAGCCGATCCATTTCCCTTAGAGCGCCCACGGCCTTTGCTTTCGGACAATAATTCGCCAGCAGCTCCAAAGATAACCAGATTTGGATCACTGTTGGCTATGAAATATCCCTCGTGCCAGCGTAGCCTTCGTCTACTGCCCATGTCACCATAGGAGGTTTTTTGTCAGTGAAGGATGATGACACCCTAGACAACGTCTACATTATTTAGGAGAAGCATCCCTGGTTGCAATGTGTGAAAATACTAGATGGACATGTTTAATGATGATAGACAACTCAGAGCAGATCTTCAGTTTCATCCGACTATGAAGACATGGCCCGCTTCCATGGCCAACGGACCCAGCGAAACAGGTATCGCGGCCGGACGACATCACCGAACCTAGCAGGCCATCTTCCCCTCCCGCAACGCTGGTACAGATGGACTGCTTGCCGGCTTTGCCTCCGCCTACGCCTTCGCCACCGCAGCCTCGTTTCTGGCGGCCACAGCTCTGCAAACTGCCGAGCCTTGGCAGTTGGGCCTGTCGGCGCCACGAGGAGGAGGGAGAGGCGGATGCTCCCTGGGGCAAGAATGCTTCGCCCCGCTGACGTCGCTGATGAGTTGCGGTGCCTTCATCACAGGTTTCGCGGAGGAGACACGACACCCACGCCGCATTGCGACTGCTGCATCGCCGCAGGTGCGTTCCTGAACCGGTCCATCACTATGACGGCGTCGAATGAGTATCTTCAGCTCTCTCCAACAACTCACCACTATCTGTTCTTCTCTATATATCACTGGAAGCATGCACATGTCTAAACTATTACGTTGAAACCATCCTCCATTTCCATACTAAATGAATTTATGAGCTAGTTTTGTTATCGACTGGTATTAGAACTGGTATAAGCGGTGTTTTGACCCTACATGGATGGTACATACGCTTTTACAGTGGTCCTAGACGTCAAAATTGACGAGCTCCGTCACTGCATACTATATATATACAAACACTGCCTTTTTTCTGGAGCCCAAGCATATATATCATGGGTTTAGCATGCATTAGCTTAGAACTAAAAGCATGACTAGCATGCTGCTATTACTTCCTGCTATAGTACATACCCAAGAAAGGTAGTCAGGAAGGCGTTTCTTCCGTCCTGAGCTCTAAAATGTTAGAGCTTCCCAACAAATTTGTACTACTTTCCAAGATCCACAGATGCACTGACCTCTTGTTCCCCAGGAATATGTTTTCATCACCATAATTAGGCATGATAAAATTATACTCTTACTACTCAATGTCAAGCTATCCACATATATAAAATGGAAGTTGAGTTTGTGCCATGCTGTGCAGGCTTTGTTACACGCTAATGTATACAATTGTATTGGTGCCACCAATTCTCTGCTGCTGCAAATATCTGTTGACCTTCTAATCACAAGCCAAAACAATTGTTTAGACATTTGTGTAAAGATTATTATTCAAATTCTTCAAATTAAGGATAGTATTTTGACTTCATTATTTTCACTCATATCCACTGCAGAAAAAATAAACTAGATCTGTGGTGGCTAGACATACGACGGATATTCCGGCTTAAGAAGAGACCTTCTCAAGCAGATCGAGAGGAATTTGTTGAAGACCTATTTCGAATGCTCAACGAAAAAGATCCACCTCTGTTTCCTGCTATCAGCGCTCTGTATTTCTTTTTATATGTACATGCACAGCATGGGTTCACATGGATCGGTGTACCCAATTCACCACGAAAGAATATTTGTCTCGAAGCTCTGGAACAGGGCCGTTCACTCTTGAATATACGGACAACACAAATACACAAATGAAGATTTCAGACTCACCCTCAATGCATGACAAATAGTGAAGAACTCACGAGCAGCATCACTAAGCGCCAGGATGGATCTTCATCAGTGAGCATTTCCATCACCATGTTCATCCCACTAGTCATGCAAAGCCCTCAACCTAATTTAAATAGGTCTGTATTATTAAAAAAATTTAAATAGGTTAGGGTTTTCCTTTCTGACTTCGGTCAAAAAAAAAAAGTCTTGAAAGAGATAATGACTAGCTGTAGGATCCTTGAACCCTATTCTCAACTAATTCATTTTGTCGTGCAGGCCACACTTTATTTATTTGTTTGTTTTATTCAAAAATTTGTTCTAGCCTGATCAAATTGGTTCAGATGTCATCGTGCAAACAGAAGTTGCCTTAGGAGTAAATTTTGTCCGGGGAATTTACTAGGGGAAACTACTATACCTCTTTATAAAGTAAGGGGTTTTTTTACGTGGGTCCTGCCTCATTAAAAACCTCAACCCCGCGAGAGGTCCCTGGTGAGCGAAAGAGTATAGGCCCTTTTTCTACTTGGCTGAAAGTAGAGATCTAGGGTATGCTAGGTGGACATGAAACCCCCTTACAACTAGATGTAGTATTTTCATTGGTTGTCGACACTCTAGGCGTGTGGGGCTTGGATTTCCAAGTCTCGATGAGTTTGAAAGCTCCTTGTCAACCCGTGCTCATTGCGATGTATGGACCATGCCACTTGTGTTGCACTTTACCTAGAGCTTTGCCATTTGGCTTCCTTCGAAGTATGATGTGTCTGCTTGCTATGTTTCATTTCGACTACTTTCATGTTCTCCAGCAACTTGTCTGGTCATGGTTCCTATTGATGGACTCGATAAGGCTCTAGAGTATCTGGGCTTGCATGGTTTCTTTGTACGAGGCTTCGCTCTAGGAGAATGTTCTTCTATCACTTTGACCTATTGTGCTTGAGCTCCATGGGTGACATTGTGTCTTCCCCGTATTAGGTGACCACAGTACTTATGTGAGCTCTTCATACCATTTACCATTATGCGCGAAGGTAAGTGTAGTAGTGTCTTAGAAATTTTGGATAATTTGATTCTATTGTCTTGCTCGAGGTTTTCATTATTGGAAACAAATTTGTATCAGAGGTTATCGACAAATAAATAGGATAAAGATGATATATCAGAAATCTCAGACCAAATTAAAAAATATCAAATTATTTAGAAAAAAAGCTGTGAAATTTGACTTAAACTATTGCTAGGCTATTAAATATCACTTGTTCATGGCTAAAAACAAGAATCAAACATTATAAATGTGGGACTGTCACGTGACTGAATTTGGGCTGTCTATGCTGGAGTAGGAAAAAGGAGAAAAATTTGGTTGATATCAAATTTTATCAAACCCTACGGATAGAATGAAAATTTCAGAAATTTTGGTCAATATCAGGTGATAAAAAACCACTCAATTTCGGTCAATTTCGAATTTTGCTGTTAGGTACGAAGACTAGGATTTAGTTAATAATTGGTTTTTAATGAGCAGTGAAGACAAATATTACTGTCGGTTGAAGCAAAGGCAGGGCTACTCGACGTGGTCTTCGATTCATTCAACATTGGAATCAATTCCCTAATAAATCATGGTTAATTACATATGCCACATGACAACCCATGTCATAGCGAGGTAAGCTTATCTATACCCCCATCTTTCTGTAACAAGACAAGTTGATCTAATGCTGCTCATTTATAACCATGATTAATTATTTGAATTTCAGCTGAAAACATTTAATGCTTCAAATTGTCTTTTGAAGTTGTCATTTTTTGAAATTCAATTTTTTAATTGGTAAAACAAAATCACATGAAAGTATGACAAAAATAATAGCTGTAAGAACACAATGAATTGATAGAGCATGAATTTAGAAATTTTTGGGAGAAAAAATCATTAAATTTAAAGTTGGTATGAGGGAGAAAAACTACTTACATGTTTTAGCCATAGATTTCAAAATTTTGAATTTCAATATATGAGTCTTCTCTGTTTACATAATGACATACTATAAGTGCTCGAAATCGTAGACAATATTTTTATAGGGATATTTGAAAAAAATAGTCATCCAATTTCAAGTTTATATGCGTAAGATAAACTATTTCTAAATTTTATTCACGCATTAAAAGGTAAACAACGTGCTGTTATTGCAATTTTTATGATGAGCATCACGAGTAGATGATGCAAGTCTGGTGCCTGCTAAGGTTTGGATATATATATAGGAAAGTGCATTTCATGTGAGCAAACACATGAGTGGCGCAGTGGTTGTCCCTTGCTATTTTGAGTATGGGGTTTTGGGTTCCATTCCCTCCACGAGCAGCAACATTTTATTTATCTTTTTTTTTTTTTTTTTAACAAGGCGCAGCCTGGTTCGCTGGGCTTCCGGCAAATGGGCCATGGCGCAAGAGAGGGGCTAGGCCGAGCCCAAAGACGAGGGGTGCGGGAGTGGGCTGTAGGCCGGCCAAAAATGGCCCAAGAGAGAGACTAGCTTTTCATTTTTTAAATTTATTTGAAGCTCAATTTTAAATCTTTTTCAAGCCAAACAAGTTCAGAAATGCATTTTGAATATTTTGGTAAATTGAAGGTTAACACTAAATTATGGAAATATAGTTTTGAAGTTGTTTAAAAAATCTATACTTTATTTTATAAGTACAACAAAAAAGTCATGAATATAAAAATTGTAGAACTCATTGAATAATATTTAGGTATTTCTCCATCTTTCTAAAACAATTCTTAAATATATTACGAATAAAGCAAAAACTAATCTAGATTTGACACATAAGAGGGCGCTATTGTAGTGGTTCAATTCTCCAAGCGCACAATTTTTTTATGATCGAGAAAACCAACATATGGTTCCATGGCCACGTCGGCATGCCAAAGTGGCATCAAATGTGGTAAAGAGGCACCATTCCAAATTTTAGATGTCAATAGTGACGGTCCATGAATTTCGTCACGAAATTTGGGCCCAAGGTTGAACTTCAAGATAGCCCATGTGATTCTAGCAATCCTTCACATAAAAAAAAACTCTATCACCAAAAATATGTCACGGGTCAACAAAATCCCTGTAGTGGCCCAACCCGCCTGACATCATCCCCAACTCTACTGAGCATCTTCTCGCTCAACTCCGGCAACCTTAGAAAAACGAGGGGCCTAAGGGAGGTAGGCTGACCAGACGGTGGGGATTGGGGCGGGCGACTTCGTGTCTTGTCGGCGGTGGAGGCGACCGGGCGAGATCGCGGCAGGGCCATCGCAGCCATTCTCACTGGAGTTGGAGAAGATCTCGCCCGAGCTCTATGACCATGGCGGCAGGACAGTGGGCGGTGGTGGTGGTGGGTCGCGCACTCACGAGACAGGGCTAGAGGAAGAGGAAGAAGAAGAAGAAGAAGAAGAAGAAGAAGAAGAAGAAGAAGAAGAAGAAGAAGATGATGATGATGATGATGATGATGATGATGATGATGATGATGATGATGATGATGATGATGATGATGATGATGATGATGATGATGATGATGATGAGGTGTTGGATGAAGGTCGGATGGTCCATCTTCGACGCCTTTAAGGAATGCAAATTTCAGGCTCCTGGAATTTAAGGATTCTCTTTATTTAAGTGTGTCGTCTAGTAGAAACCAGATCGTCTTGGCTAACAGTGCTCTAGTTGCAATGTTGGAGCCCGCAGGCCTGTGTGGATTTCTCCGACAAGTTCTAATCCTACGTTGACGTTGATAATACACATGAGTTCGCCATACTACTATAGAACAGTCAAGCACTGCTAGACCATCATTGCTGATTATGCTGGAGCCGGCAGTGATTACACACTTTATTGTCCGGTACGAAGACTAGGATTATTCAGTTAATATTGGTTTTTAATCAGCAGTGAACACAGATGTCACTGCCGGTTGAAGCAAAGGTCATATGATCGACAAGTCAGGCTATTCAACGTGGTCTTCAATTCATTCAACATTGGAATCAATTCCCTAATTTTGCAGCGAAATAGGCAATATCCACAGGTTCATCTGATGGGAGATAATTACATATGCCACATGACAACCCATGTCAAGCCTTACATACCGAGATAAGCTTATATATATCATTATCTGTCCATAACAAGACAATTTGATCCTAATGCTGCTCATTTATGTGGATGACGACTTCTGAACATGGTTAATTATTTGAATTTCAGCTTCCTATCATAACCATGTGACTGGCATTGTTTTGTCACTTGGTAACTCTCGATTTTGGACTTAAGGTACAAAAATCCTTATACACACAGAGCAAATAAAGACTTTTAACATCGCCATAATGAATATTTCGAAGCTATCTGCCATGAAATAAAGCAGTCGTTGTGATATCATTAACACTAGATGGCAGATCACTGAGTATTGAGGTCTCGTCCTCTGTCATCCTTATGTGGAAATATGCCGGGTGCTTAGGTTCTGGCAAGGTCATGCTTTCACTGCTAAGCATAGCAACCACATCTGACATGTTGGGTCGATCAGCTGCATTCTCTTGGACACACAGCAACGCGACGTTGATACATCTCATGATCTCTAATGTATGGCAATCTACAGTTAATGATGTATCCACAATTTGAAGCCATCTTTCATCTTTCCACAACTGCCATGCCTGAATGGAGAATGGCCCGCAGTTAACAAAGGTAAGTGCATATAAAGAAACACTGCTAGTGCTTTTGCACTCTCCTAAGAATAGTGTAACACAGAAATCATGGAACATTATAAATGCTGGTGTACGTAGTGAGACAGTGAGTGGATGTCATTAACACATCTGTGTGGTACTGGACATGGAAGACTTACATGTCCAAGAAGGTTGATGAAATCTCCATATTTATGAAGGACTGATGATCTTTTTCCACTAACTATCTCAAGTGTTAGCACACCGAAGCTGAATACATCGGATTTCATTGAGAAGAGGCCCTCTGATGCATACTCAGGAGCCATATAACCACTGAAAGCATAGATATAACAAACTTTGCTGAAATGATCTGTAACAAAATATCTTTTTAACGTAATTAGAGTGAACAATTCGTAAGACATCTTACTATGTCCCAACGATTCTTTCCGTGTTTACTTCAGTATCATTTGTGCTAAAGATTTTTGCAAGCCCAAAATCTGAAATTTTAGGATTCATTTCATGGTCCAAGAGAATATTACTTGCTTTAAGATCTCTATGGATCACACGTAACCGAGAGTGCTTATGCAAATATAGAAGTCCTTGTGCTATCCCTTCTATTATTGCCAGACGTCTGTTCCAATTCAGTAAAGCTCTTCTTGTTTCATCTGCAAATTAATTAAGCATAGGTGTATCATCATAGAAAACTTGGCATCGAGAAATTATGTTATGGTAAATTTTGTAAAACATAGTACCAAAAATAAAGAAGTTAAGGCTTTTATTTGGTAAAAATTCATAGATTAGTATCTTCTCCTCTTCTTGACAACAGCATCCGAGAAGCCTAACTAGATTAGTGTGCTGGAGCTTGGCTATGAGCTGTACTTCATTTTTAAACTGGGTGAAACCTTGGCCTGAATGTGAAGCAAGTCTCTTCACTGCTATCTCTGACCCATCAGGAAACCGACCCTACACAGAATTATTCAACTGTTTTCATCAGTGAGAAAAGCACAATTTCATCCATCAGATTGGACACTATATATTTATCATTATATGTTTCCATCTTTCCGTCACATTATGTGTGCACTCATAATCGTATTGCTCCACAGTTACCTTGTATACAGGACCAAAGCCTCCTTGCCCGAGTTTATTTTCTTCTGAGAAGTTATCTGTAGCCTCTAATACTTGTGACAAGTCATAAAGTATAAATTCTAAACTCCTTCCTTCTAACCCCCAAACTATGGCTTCATCTTCCCTCACTATCATGTTATCCTTATCCTGAGACCCTGTACCAAAATTGAATGTTTCATGTGATCCTTCCATTTAAAACCCGATGCACACATAGTAGTAGAACAAAATGAAATATAACAAATATAGAAAGTATATGTATGTACATAGCTAACCTTTTGTGCGCCTTCGTTTTATGAATATGTATGAAATGGTCAAGCCAATCAATGATGCAAGCAGTGGAAGAACAACTTTGACCGTTTGCCCTTAAAAGAAACAAGACAATCATTTTTTGAAAGTACACACATGCTTCATTGACTAGAATGTTTGTTGCATTCATATATTCAGTAAAACTATAGAATATGCAAAGTTGTCAAACATGACTAGTGGCCGGGACTCGGTTTAACCGAACTGATTGGTTCGGCTATTCACATGAGACTAAATAAATTGATTCTATCTTCATAGTATAGTACTGTATGGTGATCTGATTATCTTATGAATTATAAATTTCATGGTTTTTCTGTCATCAGCAGCTCACCTGATTTGGAGGAAGGAGAAACCATAGCTGTGAAGTTTCAATCTTATTTGAATCTTTGACAATTGAAAAGATTGGTCTACAAAATTCTAAAGTTCTCTTATTGAAGCTAATATTATTGTTTATTAGAGTTAACATCAATGTCCCCAACACTAAATTCAATCATTAATTTCGAAAGTTTTTTATGTTTGGATATGCTCAACCTTAACACTTGAAATGTGAAAGTCACTAATGTTTGAAGCTTTACGGATCAATATGATATCTTTGATTACTAGCCATCTTGTTGAGAGTGAAAGAGTCATTTTCTATATTTCCATGTGGATAGTAATGTAAAGCTAAAATTAGTGATGACCTCTAACAATCATGTCAGGTTAACGACCCTAGCACATTCAAGGTGTTATTGTGATTAATGTCATCAACAGAGTTTAAAGGACATGCACAATTTGCTCTAGTGTGCAATGGTTTAATTAAGCCCCATTTGGTAGAGCCCGAGGTTCCTCCGGCTGTTCCGTGCACTACAGCAAGGAACTATTTTGTTTTCTCTCCTCTTAAAATAAACTAGAAGCCTGTGAAGACTTTTTTTTGGCATCACTGGCTCTAGTTCCTCCCTACAATGTAGCCAAGAGTTGGAGCTGTTCCAAATATAGGGCCTTAATACCATTGATGTTATAGAACCTTGTGCCAGACAACGGTAATGCAAGATGACTACTACCACAAAATGGAATATTCTTGAGGGCCAAAAACCGGAAACCATGAAAACCGCCAAGGAAATCATCAATGTCGGTCAACACTCAACGATGGACTGCGAAGGGTAGAGAGCAAGGAAATTGGGCGCCATTCGCCAAATAATTTCCTTGGGTTTTCGCCGAGGAGGAAATAAACACAAGGTTCGAGGAGAATGAGAATTGTGAAGGAAGATTTGTAGGGATCCATCAAAAAAAACATTTGTAGGGATAAAAAGTAAATGTTGCAACAGGAACCGCGAATGACTCATATATTGGTCAACTAATGGGAGCTAGAAGAAACTTGTTGTGGCAAGCATTGCAGCAATCTACTAATGGCAAGCATTGCAGTAAAATTGCAACAGGAACCGTGAATGTCTCTGCAGTGTGCGATGATAGGTTTTGATGCCATGTACACTGAATAGTTGGATGGAAACGAATAGTTATTAAGAAGTGTTAGGTGAATGCTTGTACAATAATTCCTATAGGCTAATTAATAAGAAAACGTCACTTGGACTAATTGAGTTTAAAATAAGTAGGCTTAATGACTAATTAATAACTACTAGAGCCCATAATTATTAGGGGCCGGCGTGGTCGTGTTACTTGCGTTGGGCAGTTTACGTCTATGATATGATTATGATAGCAAATATGGTGATATGTAATGATTGTTTGGCGTCATTTGTCCTACTACGAAACGTCTTGTAGATGACCATAGAAAAGTCTGGTAGGCAAAGCTAATTACTATATTACTGAAACTGATTTTTCATTTAACACCCTCTTACTCCTATGAAAAAGTCTTAGATGACCATAGAAAAGTCTGGTGAGCAAAGCTCAATATTACTGAAACATGATTTTTCATTTAATACCCTCCTACTCAACAAGATCAATTACACCAGTGGAACTGCTAATGAAGCAGATATCAAACAACATGTGATTATAATAACTATCTATATTAGTAAAAGTGACATTCTACGTCAGCATGTAAAACTCATATGGGCAACCTATACCGACCACACGTTCAAATAAAGGTAAGATTTCCCGAGACATCTCAAAACCAAGCAACAAATGCACACACTGCACACCATTCGCACACATAGGTTTGGTTCCCTTTCAAGAACCTGATAAAACTATAAGGGCCCGTTTGGATGCCCAGAATTTCTGAAATTAAATTTATACTATAAACTATAGTTGTGAAAGCCAATAATCCATAGAATCCGTTAAGTCTATAACTTTACTTAAGTTGAGGAGAAAGATTATAAGGAATCCATTTCCTATCTCCCACTCTATGAATTTGAGATATGCTTGTACTTTGAAAAGTTGTGGGATCTTAAATTTTTCTTCCACAAGACCACAACTATAGTTTATAAACTACAAATTTAATTCCTGAAATTCCATGGATCCAAATGGGCCGAGCCCTAATATAATATCAATGTAAATTATTGGAGAAAGTTGAACATATGATGTTTCAGGCTAGTATCAAATTTCCAATATTTGAAAAGTTATTTACGTACGTTTGAGTTCGTGTATGTCCAATGACAAAATTTTCTGACATAGAAGAGAGGGACTGAAATATAAGGATATTTTTTTCTCTTATGAAAAGCCAACGTTAGGAGGATATTTTGTCTTACTGTTACGTTTGCGGCTGGGCCCAACAAGCGACGCCGGCGGAAAGACATCTTTCACCGGCGACGCAATTGTCACCATGGGATCGCCGATGTAGAAATGCGCCGTGTCGTACCTCAAGTTACACCACAGAGCGAGGAGCCTCCCTCCTTGCCTTCCGGCGAAGTTGTCCGTCGCCATGAAGCTGATGACCTGAAGGCAGGACGAGCAGTCCCTGTGCGACAACGCCGGCACGCACTGCGCCATGGAGTAGAGAGCCGGAAAGCCCCCGCCGACGTCCATGCGGCCGGTGGCGAACATCTTGGCGCTTGAGTTGTACGCCGCCTGCGACGCCGTCACCTGCAGCAGCGTCCCGATGATCTCGGTGATGGTGGACACGCTCTCCGCGTTGCCAGGGTCCCAGCCGGGGAGCAGCGGCGCCGTGTTGGTAGTGTCCGTCGTGTTCATGGTGTCGACCACACCGTCGACGATCTGGGAGTAGTCGTCGGGGTGGAGGAAGTTCCTGCAGGAGAAGCGGAGCCGGCACGTCGGGTAGAAGACGGTGGCGTCCGCGCGGTTCGGGCACAGCCGTTGCGCGCCCTGCGACGCGGTGGCGATGCAAGCGCGGCAGACGGTGGCGTTCACGTCCCCGCGGCACAGCGCGAGGCCGTAGACGACGTCCGGCGCGGCGCCAACGGAGCCTGTCGCGTAGTGGTAAGGGTTCTTGGTGGCGTTGTCTGTGAGGATGGTTGATAGGAGCTCGATGTTGACATGGTACGTGCTGTTGGTCGTGTAGTTCATGGCTGCGTCCCCGCAGATCTCCCACGGTTGGGCGGCGATCGGCGTGAAGCCGAGAGTGAGCAGGAGCAGGATGACGACGGACATGGCTGCTGGACTGGCTACTGAGCGACGGTTCAGCTGTGGAGTGTAGATTGGAATATTGGATAATGATTTTTCTCTCATCATCGTGCTATTCAAAATAGAGTCACCACTACTCCGGTCGTTTTCTGGTTTTAATTCGACATGGAATACTTCCCGTCAAAATTCAATCTTCTATATACCCGTCAAACTTATATTCAACTGAGTTTTATCGTTGTATCAAATTCAATCTTCTATATACCCGTCAAACTTATATTCAGCTGAGTTTTATCGTTGTATCTGGCAAGACTAGTTTACATATATAACAAGTTGTTTTAAATTCCATGTTGACAATTAATTGAAATGATATTGGCAGACCCTTCACTTCAAGTTTTTTTTTAACCGGTGCAAAATCTTTTCGAACAGCTTGGCTAATCTTGAGTTCGGTGTCGTAGTGTATTACTCCTTCATGTAAAATAAATAAATAATAAAAACGGAATTCTCATCTCCCTTGGTGTCAAACAACTCACTGAACACTCTTTAAGGAGTAGTAGTAGTTTTATAGTGAACAATAAAGGAGCGGGAGCCGTTTTTAGGTTAGAAACCAAATCTGAAAAAGTAGCTCCTCCTTGTCCGGAGGAGCACTCAAGGTGGAGCCGTGCCAAACCCAGATATGCCATAAAAGGCTAAAATAGGCTATGGGTTATGTTTTTTAACACGGTTAGAGCTGTGCTAAGTGGTAGAGAGATGGAAAAATATATGAAGCATATAAAACATCAAGCATTCAAAAGAACCAAATAGGCGGGGTGATCAGTGCTACTTGGAGTCTATGACCGACATGGTTTTCACAACACGTGCATGGACATAGGTCGACACAAGCCGGAGTACGACCTGTTTGGTTCCCATGACTAAAACTAAAGTCGATTAAAATATTTTAGTCGTATTTTAGTCCATCTTAAGTTACTAGTTGAACTAAAGTGTCTTAGTCATCTTTTAGCCATTTTGTTTGGCTCTTTAGTCCCTAAAGTTTCTAAAGTGATTAAAGTTTAGTCTATTTTAGTTTTAGTCATGGGAACCAAACAGGCCCTACACAAAGTCAAATTTAACCTGGTTGGGCGTACCAAGACCACATATCATTACACTAGCGATGCTCGGACTACAGTGACGGTTTGACTGAGAAGAACACTTCTAGATTCTTACCTGGTCAGCAGATTCTCTGATTCTTATTCAAGCGAGCGGATTAGTTTGCTTTGGCGCCGTGTAAAGGCTGACCAAATCAGAAGTGATAAGAATCCACTAGTGACGCCAGAAATCTGCCTGGCATGATTTAATTCAGAAAAGTAGCAAAACGTTTGTGACAGATATTTGCATGTGTGACCTCCATTAATACAAATATGATGGACATACTGATCATAGCAAATATAATATTCAAAAGTAGCAAAACTTTTGAGTAGTTTTAATTTTGGTGTCTACAAACATCCAACCTTGCATGGACCTGAGTTAGGGGGAAAAAAGGGCAATGAAAAAAATTATAAATCGTTTTCGCTTGTGTTTCCTTTTTGTTATATGGGCCAGTTTACATGGGTATTACTGATGTGTGGTGGCCCACCTTCAAAGACTTAACACAGAACACGCAATGTTTCCGCTACAACTTCAGAGTACCGTAGAACGTGAGTGATGTCTCTGATTCTGATGTGACTAATAATTGGTGTGAAGATTGAAATCTGACCATCAAAGGTTTGGCCAACTTTGCATGATAGTTAGATAACATAAGCGTGGTTTGCACCACATGAGTATTACAACGATTGATATAAGAGATGATAAGTATGAATGCTTAGTAAATTTCATGTTTATTTTCTTCCTATTATATTTATATTTTGGGATTTCCCATGAAAAAATAATTACATGAAAAGTAGCAAATAGTTTTGTTGACTTAACTAGCTATAGGCTGCCTTCGCCGCCAAAACACATAAGATGGTCACGTGCAAACGGAATAGCATTAGTTATGCGATTTATAGGAAACAAGGTGATTTCCCTGTGCGTGCGGCGGGTTGCTTCGATGCGACGGCTCACAACTCGCAAAGCTTGATATTTTCCAAAAAAAATAATTCCTTCAAAATTGCAATTTTTCTAGAATTAACTAGGGTACCTACTCATAGACATTAGGATGGTTAGGGAAACTGAATAGCATTGATGATTGGACATGTTCCAATATCATTTGCCAATTCCTGCATTGATCCAGCAGGGTCGACATGTATAGGATCGTACTATTTCAATTACAGCACCACTAATGAAGTGCATTTCATCTAGATCTCTTCTTACAAAAATGCTACTTAAGTCAGGGACTAGCATACAGCAAAATTCTGTGAAGATGTGTTTTTCAAAATGTTATGCACACTTCCATGTGCCATTCTTATTGATGTGAAATGTAATTTTCACAGACAATGTTTGTTCAGCTTCCTCCAACATCTATAGTTTGGAACATCAATGAAGCTTGCTGGAAAAAAGGAAGGGAGAATCAATGAACAGAATATTGCACTCTATATGTTAAGATTTCGCAATGTTCACTCTCTTTAATTTTTGTGTAAGCATAGATTGAGCAAAGAAAGCTTCAAGTCTTTATGTAATGGTGAATAGAATGCCTCGAGCCTTTTCGGTAGTTCAGTAATAATATATATAACTGTTCTTGTAGGTGTGCTTTGCATGCTAAATCATGAATTGTACATGTGACCTCGAAAACATAAAGGTTGAGTACCTCTTGCATCATGAATTCAATAATCCATAGGTAAGCTGACATGTCCTTTAGTTGATATAGCAGCTGCAGTTGTTTCTATCAATCATCTAGGACGCTGAAAAACTTTTATGGCAATCGTTCTTAGGACACTGAAAAAAAGCATGAATCGTTCTCAGTAGATTGCCTCGCTATATATGTGTTTCAACCAATAGTGATATGTGTTTTTACTATTGATTTAAAAGGATCCCCAATTGTTAACCAGATCCTAGCCTTACGATCTGACAGTAAATTGTAATGACTACCAGTTCCAGCATAAGCAGTAGTGATTCCATGACTCCATGTTGCGTAGTAGTGGACTAGTGGTGAGCTCATGTGCAAATGATTTGGAGCCTAACAACATTATTAGAGTACCCGCCGACAGTAACAGCGAAAAAACAATGCTCCGATATTCGTCTGTCCTAAAATGGTGGACCGCTAGCTTTCACCATGGTGGAGAAGGAAACGACGAAGAGGAAGTCCATGGTGGACCGCTAGCTTTCAGCTTGTCGAGCTCCCACTTCCAGTTCTCGTCCCAGCACACGATTGTGCTCGGTGGAAGATGTGTCGGCCGAACCCCTTTCCGTGTTCATGCTCAACTACTGCTGCACATGCATATTATATCTGAGCAGTATATGGGCCTTGGGCCTGCGTTTACACAACCTGTAGTTTTGGCCCATTCTAAAAAAGATTTTCAGAGGATGATCCATATAAATAAAAACAGAAGTCTTGAAAAATAATGTTTTTTATGTGTAGACTGATTAATAAACACAAATGCGGTGGATCAAAAACAGATTCTTTTCTACTTAACCGGTCTCCACTTTATATAACCAATCTTACTATTGGAACTGAAATTATAAGCAACTCTGTCAACGTCCATTATGAAATTCCTACAAACTTTCATATGAATGTATAGGCTTTATTTGAATTACAAAACCATTTACGGATTCCATTTCATCCATATTTCTTCTTCTGAAGATGCTACTTTAAAAATCAGGGACTAGCGTACAACAAAATTCTATGAAGATGTGTTTTACAGAACATTATGCAATGTTCCATGTGCCATTCTTATTGCAGTGAAATGTGGTTTTCACAGACAATGTTTATTCAGCTTTCTCCGGCATCTGTAGTTTGGAACATCAATGAAGCTTGCTGGAAGAAGGAAGGGTGCATCAATGAACAGAAAATTGCCTTCTATATGTTAAAACTTCTCAATATTCACTCTTGAATTTTCATGTAAGCATAGATTGAGAAGTTGAAAAGCTTCAAGTCTTTATGTAATGGTGATCAATAGAATTCCTCGAGCCTTTTCCTTATATAACAGTTCGTGTATGGTGCATTTTGTGTGCTAAATCATGAATTGTACATGTGACCTTGAAAACGAAAATGATGAGTAGCTCTTGTACTATATGTTCAACAATACATAGGTAAGATGGCATGTCCTGTACTCTATATAGCAGCTACATTTTTTTTATTTCAACCCATCTAGGCAAATATAATATATGTTGCTTAAAAAACTGTATCACAATATAAAGTTTTCTAACATAGGACTTTGAAAAAAACATCAATTTATCTATATACTACTATATGTATGACTTTTAGAGGCATCTTGATTTTTCCAATAAATGATTGTTATTTTTAGTCAGCCCTAAAAATGGTTTGTGCAATGGGCCACCTCTGAAAATTAATTTCTACATATAGGATGCTATCCTTTTGTATCAATTTTACAAATCTTTATTTAGTCCTCCAAATGGACTTAAATAAAAAGGTTTCAACTATAAAATTTTAGATCTTGTCTAGTATAATTTTAACTAATAGGACACCTCCATCCAAGGTCCTTTGAACAAGTAAATTTGAATTTAAAATGTACATGTGGCCCATTAAACCATCTCAATTGAAAACTATCAACTATAATGTTTTGTCTTCATCCGAATTCACAATGTACATATAAATTTGTCAACAGCCGAATTAATTCACAATGTGCATATAAATTTGTCTCCATCGTCTGAATCCACATCCACCATCCGAATTCACCTGAAGAAGTATGATTTTTTGCTAACTGCATAAAAAACCGATTTTAAGGGTTGTCCATCTCTAGAATTATTTGTAGAACCTTCCCCTATATTATTAACTACCCACTAAGAAAATAATCATTCTATTTTGAAATACAAGTTATTTTGGTTTGCCATTTGTTAATTTTCTCTAACTTTGACATGATTTATGAAGAGAATACGTTCATATACAATATCAAACTAGTTTCATAAAATACATATATCTTGATAAGTCTTGTTACTCTGAGTACTTGTCTTAATATTTTTTCATAGTAATCACTTTGTTTACTATAATTAGCTATCATAGCATAAAATCTTCGTCCCTTGGTGGATGCTCTAGATCTTCGTCCCTTAGTGAATGGTCTAGCCTTAGTATATTGACTTATTCCCCATACTTTTTTATTCAATGTATTTTTTTCACGAACATAAAAGGTATTTTCAACTTTGAACTCAAACTTAGATCCATTTAAGATCCTAGAAGCTCATTTAATTTGAAGAGAATGGCCAAAAGTTCAAGTTCAATGAGCATGCAGTAGAGAATGGGCATGTTACATCAACCAATTTAAATAGACACAAATAAACATAAATAGTGCTATCATCATGAACTTGCTCAACAATAATTGTCAGAGTCTTCCTTTCGATCTTAGCAACAAAAACCTTTACTTCAGAAGGACTGGATTCTCTAGTAAATGGTGAAAGAATGTAAACATGTGCAGACATGTAATGCAAAGCTTACTTTGTAATTTGCTACTTTCTTCTCAGTTTCCTCTAACATCTCAATTTTCTATCTTAAGAATATTGTCCCCATATATATGTTGTCTTGATTTTAAACTCTTTTATACAGGTATCATCCTCAATGTTCACAGGATGAGTTTCTATTGATTAGGTGCATACAAATGATGTTTCATGTTCATTCATGTAAACTAGGCATGAGAAATAACAACACTCAACAGTTAGTTCAACTAATCCAGACTTGGTTTCTTCACCCTATTTAAGGCATGAAGCACAGATATCACAAGTTTTTAGGCCTAAGATAGATACATCATACATTTCTAGCCTTTCTTTCCCTAAACTAGATACATCATACACTTCTAGCGTTGGTTTATAAACAGATAGTCTCAATGGTTCACTTTTTCAATCATTTGAGGTCATGATTGGTCACGCAATAGAAGCTTCGAAGGGGTCCACAGATTAATGTATTTGTTATCTACAGTTAATTCATTACCATACTTCTATAAGTCATGCTTTTTTACAAAAACAAACAGCATATTAACTTTGAACTCAATTACAGATCCATTTGTGATCCTAGCAGGATTAGGAAATGAAATACAAACTTGTAGAAAAATAAACATATGAAGGGATGAACTTATTCTCCATCACTTCTATACCTTCTATACACACACTGATAACCCACCTAATCAACTGACTTCTCAACAAGTGGAACATGAGAATTTGTGTGTAGCTGGTACCTAACCTACATACAACTCAAGAATGATGCTTCTCTGGACATCTCCTTCGCTTGTCAAGACGATGAAGATGGATGGACCAGGCACCGAAGACTGACCGATATGCCTGGATGGAGTGAGTAGCGGCCAACCTATAATTCACATACGGTTGTACTGGAATTCTTTGCAGGAATTCCAGAAAGAACTGCATGTGCAATATCAAAACCTTATTACCGTAGATATGTGGCAAGGTGTTTAATGGAAAATATGTATATTACATGTGAAAGCAGCATCATTCATTATTATACTATATCTTATTAACTATATTGATTGTAACGAAACTCCACATGCTTTAAGCAGTCATATTCACTGTCAAAAGATCAGTAACGGGGGAGTATAAGCTAGTAGTGATACAAATGGAGAATGGAGTAAATTTAAATAACTGACCTAATTATGTCAACATCAAGAAAGTTAGACCTGCATAGAACATTGTCTAAAGTGGCCATGCACTTGATGCAATCCACCGAGAGATATGCACTTGATGGTCCATTTGCACTTACATAAACTGCTTCACTAGGATTGAGCTTAACAAAACTATGGAAGAACACTGTGACTGCGGGTACACCAACATCTCCTGGGTACTACTTCTCCAACATGACAAAACAAGTTGCTCCTTTTTTGATAAAATTTTAGCCTGAATAGGTGAAAGTATCATCAGGATGAATTAGACTGAGTATTAGATTGCCATAGTAAATTCATGAATTATTTCCTCAAACATTATTCTTCTCACCACTTTATATAAGTCAGGCCCTCACCTTGTTGAGATGAGCAGTGCCATGAACCACAAGAGCGAAGTAGTAGAACAATGATGTAATTACACCGGACTTTGCTCTTTTGCCCTCCTGCAAACAACATCTACCACCCACCAAGCAAAAAATTTTCAAGAGGGCACTGTGTTGACGGTCGTTAAGTGCCAATTTTTACCGTCAACTAAACATGAGAAAGGACTAAAATATGTTCACCAACTAGATATAGGGGTTATCTTGACAGAATTCCACGAGTTTTGGTGAATGTACATTTCTGCAGGGTGTCGGCTGAAAATACCCAAGGAAGGCCCACATGTCAGGTTTACATAGAGATAATCGGGAACCGGTGAAAATTCTGTAATCTGGAAGGTTCGAGAAGGCTCTGGACCAAACGGGAGCCCGAACGGGCTCGGTGGAGAGTCGGCCGACTCCCACCCTTGGTCGGCCGACTCATGACCTGGACCAATCAGCATCAGCCTCGCGGATCCTGCCTCCACCGCCTTTGAGGATGAATAATTATCGTCCATTTAGGTCGGTTTGATCCGAGGGCTGTGGTGCATCTTAGATGGCTATATAAGCAGGGCCCCTGGCCCCTGGAGGAGGCATCCCTTAAACCCTAATTCATTATCTCCCAGCGGGATCAGAGTTGTAGAGGCGTCCCTTGAATGGATGACTTCTCCTCTCTAGAGAATTAGAGCTAGACATTCCAATGTAGTAGATTAGATCTAGATGAGAGTTAGGGAGAGGGGAGCTACGCTCCGGTTCTGGAGATGTCTTCAGAGATTTGGTATGTCTTTGTATCTACTCTTTGTAAGACTTATGCTTTAATATATTTATCTTCTCTATCTACTTTATGCCTTCCATATGTATGCTTAGTATAGTTGTTACATTCTAGCATGGGATCTTCGCTCGTATTGAGTGCTCTAGTTATCATATGTAATTAGAGTAGTAATCGATAGTGTAGGCATGGTGTCTAGACTGTAGGTTACCTGAGGTTGCGCCCAATCCCACGGATAGTTGTGGTAGCCCCAGAGGTGACAGCTCTGTCAGGCCTTTGTATTCCACCACGTTCGGGTTGGTGTTTCGTAGAGCTTTTTGGCAGCCTTCCCCCGACTACTCTTTACCCAGTCTTCTTCGAGAGTCGAAAAGGTACTGTTGCTCCAAAGTGCTATTGTGTGATCGCTATATCTAACCATTCCCTGTTATCATAGAACCCGTAGTAGAGAAAGTATATAGGAACCTTGATCTCTCCCGTTGTCCTCTCACTCTAGCTAGCTACTCATTTATCATAGAATTCTCATGTGTGCTTTATTATATTACCTTACATATATATATATATCATTTACCCCCTGCTTTAGTCTAGTTGGTTTACTAAGTTAGTAGATACATGATGGTGAGTTATCCGATTCTTTAACCCTTGCTTCCACTGCGGTAAAATATAAATAACGATACCTGGTTTACTCACGGTAAAATGCTACAATGGTATGTTACGTGCGCTTGCGGAATCCTTCTTATTTTAGTTGCACTTAACAAATACCAACAAGCATTTTTGGCGCCGTTCCGAAGCAATCGGTGTTAAGTTTTTGATAATGATCTTGATGTCTGCTAGTTTAGTGTACCACTAGCTTTAGTAGGATTACCCCTTGTTCTGTTAAGTGTGGAATAGACAGGACAAAAGAAGCCGTTTTGACCTTCTGGCAAGTTTCCACAAGAAAAGAAGAGACATTGAAGAGCCCAGGGTCCCCCAACATTCAACATTCATCAACATTGGAACCCTGCCATCTCACAGAATGTACAAAAGGGCGTCGTCACAAGAATTTCAAGTGACGAACATAGATGTTGCACCACTCACAAATTTCATTATGTGAGTCATGGTAAGTATGATCAAGAATGGTGAGATCGTCTTGCTCATGGACTTTAAAATTATGAGTAGTTATCATTTAAATTTTTGCACCCCACTGCATGTTTACTTTTAACAATTCATGCATCCACTACCGTTTAGCTTGTTTATGTTCGCTTATCCATTGCATGTTTGGTTTCTTAGATTCATCCATGTGTTTTGCATCTAAAAAAAAAAAACCCTCACCAATGATCATGCTTTTTCATCTCCATTTGAGTAAATCTCTATAGTGCTTTCATGTCACCTTTGTTTGCTATAGTATGCTTTGGTTTGGAAGTGTTGCGCATACCTCCAAAGGTTTTTAAATTAAGCGTGGTGCTTAGGTTAAATACCTTCCTTAATTAAATTAGACATGGAGTCTAGTTTGGTTATTGAACTAAAATGTGCTTTAGTAGATATTGGTTATTTTGTTGGACTAACCCTACTTGAGAAAACTCTCAAATCCAATTTGGGTAAGTCAAGAGATGAACACACTTCGAGAGATGAAGCAAGGCATATGATGAATTCCAACAACTTCACACAAAAGACACAACTCATCCATTGTTCAAGGAAGAATTGTAAGTATCAAATATCATTCACATTGTCTTTTGTTGCAAGTTAACTTTGCCTTGAACCATGTTAGCGTGCCATAAAAAAAGAGAGCATTTAGAAAACATGATAAATAAAGTCTATGCTAAAGTAACTCAAAAACCATCTCTTTATTAGCATAGATGAAATTCTAAAATAGATAGTGGATAATAGCCCATAGTTTGAAATTGTTGCAATCCTTCGGGTATGTGTCCCCTAACATTTTGCGGAAAGAACTTATGATCTCCTATTCGTGGATTGGCATCACTGCGAATTTGCCACTTCGATAATGGAACAAAGAGAAAGACAAGAGTGCCACAAGAAGCATCAACATCTTGAACTCACTCAAAGAAGTGAATTAAGGCGACAAGCTATGAGCAACTCCGAAGACACCATCTTGCATGTCGGCGCAAGGACAAGGATGGAATGGCATGCATCCTTGTGTCAACCAATCATCATCAAGGGTTGACCACCGACCAAGCCTTGAAGGACCATGACTATGGTTGCAAGATGATGTCCCTAAGCCATTAGAGATGAAGCACATATACAAATACTAAAGAAGCTCCTTCCTTGATCATCAAGACGGATGGCGTACAACCCTTCGCCATCTTTGCTAGAAGACAAAGACCATCAAGGAAGAACTCGAGTCTACATCTCCAACGAACATCAATGCGTCAACCAAGACTCAATGAAAATCAAGAATGGTTGACGAAAGAAGATCATGCAACCTGCGTACGCTCATCCTGGATTGGACGGTACAAACAAAGGCGAGGATGCAAGGGGGAGATCTTTGCTCAATGGACCTATAATCAAAAATCCCTCTCGGACAAATGAAGGCTTAAGAACGGAGGACAGAAAGCGGTGTCTAAGGACATAGGAGTACAACACACTCGAGGGATGACTCAACACTCATATTTGGTTTCACGTGGCGGCGACAACAAGGTCAAGCTTGGGGGAGGAAGGCCGATGACTCTTCAAACAATGATCCGGCAATGTTCTTCCTCTTTTCAAGTCCCTATCGCTCTGGCACGCTGAGAAGAAACAATGAGTAGAGCACAAGGTCTAGGCATAAGAAAAAAAAAGAAGAAGGAAAAAGAAGGAGTGAAATTTTAGAAAACAAGATGCTCAAGGAGAGAGGTCAATCAAGCAAGGCAAACTCCAAGAAGAAGTAAAGGACCACTAGAAGCATCTACTCTTCATCACAAGGTATTCCGGTGATAAAGGCTGCTGGACAAGAAAGAACATGGGTGACTCCTTTCCTAGAGTTACCATCTCAAGAGGTGCGAGTTCTCAAGGTCTCTACCTTTGGGATCAAATGATGCGAAGGAGTGAACATGACAAGAAGTCTGTTCGGAGGACTTAAATCACGAACCCTCGCCAAGGAGGTAACTTGGTATTTATCGGCATTTCCTTTCACACATTGCATTTTCCTTTAAGCATATTTATTTTCCCTACATGCATCTTAATTGCATCTTCGCTTTACTATCTCTGCACTAGAAAAAGAAAATAAAGATTTCTGCATTTTGCATCAAAAAAAAACTACTAAGCCCCATGTGAATAATCATTCATTGTGGTGGCATAAAAATAATTTTTTTCAGCATATCTATTTTCTCTGTTTGCACCCCTTAATTATAAAAAGATAAAAATATTTCTTGAGATCTGTTAGAATAAGTTTAAGTTAAGAAAGTTCTAGACAACCAAGGCCAAGAGGTTTTATCACTAACGCTTAATTAGTTCCACAAGCTTTGTTGTCTATTTGAGCTTCACGGAACATCGAGGATCAAGAAGAGCTAACGAGGCGAGGGGACATCCGGTTCCTGTCGGAGTGCTGCCCGCAACATTCAAGTGCTGTCTCCAACAGCAACTATCTACGACACTCCAGGAGGACTAGAACGTCTTCATTGCCTGTCAGCAACATCAGCAGACTATGTCAACATCCAGCTTGGGGGAGAGCATCCCCCGTGTATCAAGCTAAGTGTTCCAACTTGTCTATTTATTTATAGAGCTTGCTAAACAACTAAAAAAAAAGTTGCATAACCTTAGAAACCCAAAAAGATTTCCTTATTTATCTTTTCTACTTTTGGAGAGCTCCTATTAATCTGTCTTAAAGGTGATCCCTAGAATAAACTCTACATGGAGATGATGAATAGTTGCTCTGCCGTAATTCCTTTCAAGTACCTAGTTTTCAACCTTGCACTCTCCCGAGTTTTGGACACAACTGTTTAGATTTGAGATTTGCTCGGAACACGAAACTTGTGGGTAGCAAACACTTGATCTAAGTCTAGGTGGTTGACGGGTATGATATGGGAAGGTTTTGAGCTGCTTGTCCATCTTGTTCCTAGAGATGCTAGAGTTACGGAGAACTTATCTTTGAAAATCTTAAATTATTGCATGATGAGTTCCTTTATGACGAGAGTTCAAATTCCTACCATGACCATATATTCATGCTTACTAGATTAGGAAAACCCGGCTATTGATATAGATCATTTTGTAGGCATTGAGTGTAGTTGTTATAGGCATTGAGTGTGGTTATGCTATGGACCCATAAGGAATCGATCTTACAGTTAAAGTCAATACTATGTGCTCTCCATCTATTGATCTATGCTATACATCCTCGAAGCATGCACCCATTTTATAAATATTACATTCATTACGTGCTACTTAAATCCCTAGAAGTACCACCTACATATAGATCCATATCCACCATATATTGTGCTATCTCTACCACGGAGATACGCACCTATCTTTCCTACCCAGGAGTACGCATTTCCCCACATATTGTCTTGTCTCTACCACGGAGATACGCGCTTATCTTTAACTCCTACCACAGGAGTACGCATCCATTCATCCATCCATTCTTCCACATATATATATGCCACTCATTTCGTTCCATTCAGAAAATGTTCTACTCCTACCTTTGGGAGTGAACACTCAAAAATATTCATGGCCATCCTATCCTCACGGAGTGAACATCTAGAGATAATCATCGCCGTTCCAATTGCCTACATAAAAGCTCCGGTCATTATCATTTCAAGTTATACACTCCCCGTTGCTAAAGTTTTGTTTTCAGAGGATTGGTTGCTATGTAAAAAAAAAAAGAAAAAAAAAAGAAAGAAAGAGTAGCCAAGTCCTTCCTTTCAAGAAGTTTCAAGGTTTCCGAATAAAGGGAGTCATATTATCCCCAAAGGAGCAAGTGTAGAAGTAGATGTTCACCAAGTGATCACCCCTCATAATCATTTCCTTATCATCATCATCTTATCATCCATCCCATTTTCTCATTCACATGCACATATATATACCTACATGCTATTCTACACCCAGGTGTAGATTAGTTTATTCTACACCAATCTGTTATACTGAACCAATCTGGTACTCGAGTGTCAGTATTATTCAGTATTTCGTGATCTTGACGCGTTCTCTTGGCCCGATACTAGACGCGGTTCGGTACTATTCGGTATTTCGGGTCAGTTTTAGTTACGAGTATTTTACCGAACAAATTTCCATAATTTTCTCATATGTCGAGTATTTTCATAATGCGACGTGTGATCTTGACAGCGTCTTGACTAATACGATCATGCTTGACCATGAGCCAGTATTACTCAGTATTTACCTCTAGTATTTCTGTGTATTTCATGCCTTGGTGTAGAATAAGTTATTCTACACCCAGGTGTAGAATAACACATATATATATATATATATATATATATATATATATATATATATATATATATATATATATATATATATATATATATATATATATATATATATATATATATATAGACACACACACACACACACACACCAGGGCCCATCAACCAAGCCACCATTGGCCTCAGAGTATGTCCAACACAATAGAAGATTCTTAGCAGACAGTATAACTTGACGTGGAAACAAAATGCCATGCAAACAAACCACACCCATGAGCAGACCCAACTGACTCGCCAAACAAACCAATAAATTCAACAGCTGGCATCAGCTGAAGCCATCCAAAGTCCAAGTCAACGTCACCACACATAGGAGAAAAAGCAATAAAATATTTTGGCCATTAACAATGATACGTTGCATGACCGAAATTTGTTCTGTATAGCTAGCAATCTCAATGTTCACAAAATGTGCTTTTGCTGATTAGATGCATACAGATGTTGTGTCATTTTCTTCCATGCAAATTTACATGTGGAGTGATAATTTCAGCAACTTGTTCTTCAAATACATGTCTTTTTCTTCACTTATCTTTTTATCAAGACATTAACAAAGCAACAAAGATATGTTTTTGGGTACAACATACTTTTTGAGAACAAAGGGTGAATAGATAATCTCAATCATTCTTTTGTTTTCTTTTTGAGTCATTCAAGTTTGTGATCAGTCATGCATCTATTGCTTGGTGAGTTTTGTTGGGGGCCGTAGTAGAGCGACGGAGGCAAAGTGCCCCTCATGCCAAATACTTTCTAACCAGACTCACCTTGTTTATGTCTGTTGGGTGTTGAGGCTCCAGACGAGCCTGAGTAAATGCAGGGATCCAGCAGAGGTCCGGACCTAGCAAGCGGAGGTCCCGACATGGTCGACGGAGATCTCTGTCTCTGACCGACTACGCCCGGCGAGGGATCCAGCGGAGGTCCGGACCTAGCAAGCGGAGGTCCCGACCTGGTTTGCGGAGGTCTTTGCCTCCGACCGACTGCGCCCGCCGAGGGATCCAGCGGAGGTCCTGACCTGATCGGCGGAAGTCTCCTCCACCGGTTAACCGCGCCCGGGAAGGGGTCCAGTGGAGATCCCGAGGCATCAAGCAGAGGCAAGCCCTGGCGCAGCGAAGACCTCCGGGGCCCAAGAAGAAGACCAAGAGAGCCCAGCGGCCCATTAAGCGTTCCTGGGTTCATGAAGCGCCAAGAAGACTGGCGGCCCATGGAATCTGGCGCGATAGAAGAAGACACCGGTTGCCCTCCCGGGCCCACATGTAATAGGGCATAGAATTAGGGTTCCAGAATCCCTAAGAGGGCATTTAAGTCTTTCTTGGTTTGGGGAGGCAGGTCACTATAAAAGGCGACCACCCCCCACTGTTGTAGAGAGAGTTGTCCCATGGTAGTTGTGATCTCACCTACCTAGGACCCACCTTGTAACCCTCATTTATTATATAATAGTTAGACCCTTGTCAAGCTATATCTAAATCTGCTGGAACCGAGTTCCAACAAGTTTGCAACGAGTCAATTTCTTCTATTAACAAACACAAATTCAGCTTTGAACTCAAACAGAGATCATTTAATTTACAAAGGTAAAATACAATTTTTTTACTAAACACCCCGATCATGTTCAAACATAAAGAGAAAGGTATCATTTTCAAACATAAATAGAATAGTTACATTACTAACATGAATAGTGATCATGTTCAAACATATAGAGAAAGGTATGAGTTTCAAACATGGAGAGAATAGTTACATTACTGATATGAATAGTGATAGCATCATGAACTTGTTCAACAATGACTACCAAACCTTACATTTTCTTCTTACTGAAGTTTCATAAAAAATTCCCTACTTCCTTTTTATTTTTCTTTGAAATTCCCTACATTCTTATCGAAGTTTCCTCAACATCTCAAATTTCTATCTGTAAATTGTTGTCACATCTCACATTTATATCTGAACCATGTTGTCCCTAACTGTAGTCTATATAAAGTTGGAACACTGGTGCTCTCAACTGTAAAGTCTTCTATATAACTATTCATGTTCATTGATGCAGTGCTAACCAAATGCGAGTTTCATGTTCATCTATGTAGACTACCATGTGCATGTGAGTTTTTCACCTATTTCTGTTACGAAGCAACATAAACTTGTTTCAAGATACATCACATGTTTCTAGACTTGAGCTTGACACAAATAGTCTCAGTGGGTCTTTTTATCAATCATTAAAGGTCGTGATGGCTCATACAATAGAAGCTTCAATGGGGTCCATTGTAATTGTCGTATCCAATTAATTCATTCCACACTTCTATAAGCTTCTATAAGTCAAACTCCATATTTTCACAAACACAAAAGGTATATTCAACTTTGAACTCAATCACATATCTATTTGTGATACCGGCAGGGCACTGGATATTTGAAAATGTAATACAACATTTTAGAAAAGTAAACAGATATAAAATGATGAGGTTATTCTCCATCTTTCCTATACACTATCATAACCCACCTAATTAACTAACTTTTGAACAAATGTCGAACATGAAAATTGTTGTGTAGCTCGTAGTTACTGTACAGATGCCAACCCTAGTAACCAGTTGCCATCACCTCGAGAAACAGAAATACATGCCTATTTATTTCTTCATGTATCTTTTAATCAAGACAGTTACAAATCGATGCAAATATGTTTTAGGTACATCATGCTTTTATATAACAGAGATTGAAACAGAGAATCTCAATTTTCTTTATTTTTGAGTTATTCAAGATCGCAATGAGTCATGCAATTGATGCTTGATAAGGTTAGAGAACCGTATTTCGCAACAAGTAAGTTCCCGGTTGTTCATGAACACAAATTCAACATTGAACACAAGACTCAAGTACCTATCATTTAATTTGTAAAATACAGGTTTTACTTAACATCCATTGATTGTTGTTATTGATTAAGTTTAAGCTCAAACTCAGAGATAAAGGTTACATTACAAGAACACCAACAATTTAAAATTGAGAAAAACTTTTGCCTTCAAAAAAATTGAGAAAAACTATGATAAGTAGACATGAATAATAATAACATCACGAACTTGCTCAACAATGGCTACCAAAGCCTTAGCAACAAAACTTCACTTCAAGGCAAAGCTTTCTCTGAAATTCCTACTGATGAAATCTTTCTTCAAAACTCTCTTCTTTATTTTTAGTTTTCTTTGGATTTCCTTACTTTCTTGACAGTTTTCTTCAACAACTCAAATTTCTATTTGAATTCCGAAGAATATTGTCTCTAACTGTTCCTTAGCCTTCAACATCTCAAATTTATATCTAAACAATGTTGTCCCTAACTCTCTATGTAAAGTTCAAACACTACTGGTCTCAACTGTAAACTCTACTATATAGCTACAGAATGTACTTCTAAAGTTCTAATCAGATGCATACAAATAGTGGTTCATGTTCATCAATGCAGCGCTAATCAGATGCATACAAATGTTGCCATCCTTGTAGACTGGGCAAGCTGAGGAATAACTAACTGACCAATAAGTTATCAAATGCATGCCTAGTTTCATTTTCAGGTA
The DNA here is from genome assembly GCA_018135685.1 of Themeda triandra. NCBI lineage: Eukaryota > Viridiplantae > Streptophyta > Magnoliopsida > Poales > Poaceae > Themeda > Themeda triandra. Next base: position 419,056 of record JAENPR010000179.1, on the reverse strand, counting down.
CGAAGCAACAAAAAGTTGTTTCAGGATACATCACACGTTTCTAGCCTTGAACTTAGCTTCAATGTGTCCCTTTTTTCAATCATTTAAGGTCGTAATTGCTAAAGGCTTCAGTGGGGTCCATGGTATCTACTGTCTGGAATTAATTCATTTCTACACTTCTATAAGTCAACATCCAATTATTTCACGAACACAAAAGGTATATTCATCTTTGAACTCAGTTACATATCCATTTGTGATCCCAGCAGGTCACTGGATATTTGAACATGTAATACAACATTTTAGAAAAATAAAAACGATATGAAGTGAAGTTATTCTGCATCTTTCCTATACACTATACCCATCTAATTAGCTAACTTTTGAACAAGTATCAAAAATAATGACAATTGTTGTGTAGCTGATACCTAACCTACAGATGCCAACCCTCGTAACCAGTTGCCATCAACTCAGGAAACTGCTGTTTACCCCAGCCCTGTACAGCTGCATGGACCTGAGGGACGAAGTGTAGAGCTTGACCTTGGTGTGAGCCGGCACAAAGAAAATATCACCTTCCTTTGCCTTTGTGCTGTCAGTCATGAAGCTTGCCTGAATTTCTCCTTCTCCTGTCATGACGATGAATATGGATGGACCAGGCACGGGAGACATGGTGACTGATTTGCCAGGAGGTAGCAAGTAGCGATCAACTTCAAATTCATCAGTTGATGGGGTGTAACGAGTCACATACGGCTGTACAGGCACTCCTTGCAAAATTTCCGGAAAGGCCTGAAATGTAGAAAATCAAAACCTTATTACTTACATGCAAAAGGAACATCATTTATTAGACTATCTTAACTTAAGACTGATTGTAATCAAACTCCCCATGTTTTGAGCAATCACATTTCATCATCAACAATAATGGGGGATTATAAGGTGGAAGTGATAACAAACGGAGAATGTAACACATGGAGCGAGTAAAACAACTGACCTGGTTATAAGTCAACATCGAACAGAGGGTTTGCACATCTCTGTATTTCGGAGTTAGACCAGCACGGACAACGTTGTCTGACGTGGCCATACATTCGATGCACTCCCCTGAGAGATATGCATGAGGCTCGTTGGCACCAACATAAAGTGCTTCTCCAGGACTTAGCTTAATAAAATTTAAGAAGAATGCTGCAAGAACACCAACATCTCCTGGGTACTGCTTTTCCAATGACAAAACAAGTTGCTCCTTCTTTGTTAAACTTCTAGCCTGAATACACAGAAGCATCATCCAGATGAATTAGACAGAGTATTAGATTATTTCATAAAGAAAAGATTATATTTCTCTCCACTAATATAACACATGCCCTCATCCTGCCTTAGAGATGAGCATTGCCATAAACCACAAGATGGAAGTAGCAGCAAAACAGATTCAAATTGACCCCTGGGAAAGAGGATGAAGATAACCTAGCACAAAGGAATATTCTACCTCTACAGGCTTCTAATTTCTGCAGTTAATTCATCGATGTAATGGAAAAACAATTATATGAGATATCTAGAAGATGTCCTCAGAAGCAGGCAAAGGGATGGATAAAAAGGCTCATAGTATTTCACAATTTGTATCGATTCCATGTTTTCAAGAATACTTGGGACTTCAATTACTTTTATGTTCAGAACTACAAGTAACAAATTGTTTCGTTTGCACCACTAAATGACTATATATTCAGTAAGTATAAATATCACTTTGTTGGCTACAGTATCTCGCTTCATATTTGTCATACTCTTCATTACCTACCCAGCCTATTCCATGGGTCATTTTGCCACTGTAGCACCTTTTGGTGCAGAGTCTGAAATAAAAGACAAATGGTGACATGTTACCACCCCATTAACCAATTTAACATTCTCATGTTTCCACCCTTTCTCTCCCATGGGTGCCTTCTCACTGTCTATCTCTAAGCTTCCCATCTCAAGAACAGTAACACAATCAAGGCATTCCAACAGCTAATAAAAGTCAGTTCCCTGTAACTCATAAATGTATACTAACTACTACAGAATTGGCCTGCATGGATCCCAACGTTGGGCAGCACTCAATTATGCTTATATAGCTAAAAGAATCTTTCAATCCCCTAAGAATGTAAAAAGATATAAACTGGATCAAAGTAGAGTGCCACAGCAGCAAAGTCACTGACATCAATCTCTAGGATTACAGAAGTAACTCAGATGACAAGATACAGATACAGCAAGAATTCTTCAGAAAAGATCTTTACCTTACTCCCACTGCTCAAGCGAGTCTTAAGGTTTGCAATTGCTTCAGAAACTGCTTCGTTACTCGCTGTCATTAACTTGGTGAAAGCTGATTTCAGATACGATCTCACGCCGATTCCCCCATCTTGCTCTTTGACACCCAAAAGCTTCCTAGATTCTTCTTTGCCAACTAATTCCTGAATCTCAGGTACAGTCCTCAATACTTCCTTGAGCTCCTGGACATCAGTACAAATAAGTCAGTAATAGCCCAAACTGATGATCTGCTGAAAAATATAGTGTCTCGAACAATTAGCATTCCCTTCTGAAAGGAATGCAATGGATAAAAACAACAGAATTCTCAGCTATAAGAAAGAGATATATATGCTGATCATGTAAACTGAATATCTCCCAGAATATAGTATGTAGTAACCACTTCACTGTCGGTTACTGCCTAAACTACTAGTCAAGGAAAAAAAAGGAACTGTCTTCAAAATAACTCAATGATCAAAATCGACATATTATCCTGACAACTTAGTGGTTTAATTTGTTCATTATGGAAAGTGCCATAGAAAATTCAGTGACAATGACACCAAACTAACAAACATGAACTTTTTTCAAGAGCACTGCTGGATGTGATTTGGACCGGACCTATGTATCAGGGCCCACTGGCCTAAGATACCATTGGCCACAAGATAGGCTTTAGTGGACGGTATGACTTGTCCTGGAACTAAGGCCACACAGTCAGAAGCTCAAAACCCCACCAAAAGCGTGCGATTAACCAGCATGTGCATGCTACATTGCTACTTGTTTACAACCCTCTTCTGACAAACTGACATTAGCTCAGAACAAAACAAATTGTTGAGAGGATCCACTCCATTGTTCTATGCCATTAACTACTAGTATATATTACTACCAAATTAGATCAACTAAAAGTGTGCGGTTAACAAGCATGTGCATGCTACTTGTTTACAAACCTCTTCTGATAGACTGACACTAGCTCAGAACAAGAATAAAATTATTCAGAGGATCCACTCCACTGTTCTATGCCATTAATTACTGGTATATGTTACTACCAAGTCAGATCAACCAAAAGTGTGCGATTAACCACTTCACTGTCACTTACTGCCTAACCTAGAACCTCATCAAAATATCTCATGGATCGGGCTATGATACAGAGAAGCGAGAATCTGGACTTAGTGATCTAATTTGCTCATTATGGAATGTGCCATATAAAATTCAGTGATAGTGACACCAGACTATGCTCTTTTGCCTCCTGCAAACGCCTCCCACCCACCAAACTAGCAAACACTTTCTGAGAGCACCACCGCTGGATGTGATGTGGACAGGAGCTGTGTATTAGGACCCAACAGCTAAGAAACCATTGGCCACAGGGTATGACATTTGTATCTAGCAATCTAGAACCGCTTTTGTGGAGAGTATGACTAGTTGTGGAACTAAGACCACACAGTCAGAAGCTCATAACCTCACGAAAGGCCTGCAATTAATCAGCATGTGCATACTTGTTTTGTTTATAAACCTCTTCTGACAGACGACATGAATCAGAACAAGAATAAAAATGTTCAGAGGATCCAATCGATCGTTCCATGCCATTAATTACTGGTATATATTACTAACAAATTCAGTTACTACTTGTGCAGAACGGGATTAGTTATTCGCATATTGATCAATTCGTTTACTACTTATTATAAATGCGATTAAGTATTGGCATAATGACCAAACCCATTAGCAGAGCTAGCAGCCGGGGAGATCCCACCACACCTGATGTCAGTCAACTCCACCCACCAACTAACTATCCGGAATAATCTGCGGATCCTGCTTCCACATTCGATTAAAGAATGCAACTAAGCCAAACAATCCAACCAATCTAGATACCAGTGGGCACCAGCGGACAGTATGACTTGTCCTGGAACTAAGGCCACACAGTTAGAAGCAATAAACCCCCACGAAAAGCGTGCGATTAACCAGCATGCGCATGCTACTTGTTTACAAACCTCTTCTGACAGACTGAGACTAGCTCAGAACAAGAATAAAAAAGTTCAGAGGATCCACTCCATTGTTCTATGCCATTAATTACTGGTATACATTACTACCAAATGAGATCAACCAGAAGCGTGCGATTAACCACTTCACTGTCACTTACTGTATAACCTATTAGTCAAAAATCAAAGGAATCTCTTCCAAATATCTCAAGGACACTACGATACAGAGAAGCAAGAATCTGGACTTAGTGATCTAATTTGTTAATTATGGAATGTGCCACCAGACTCTGCTCTTTTGCCCTCCTGCAAACGCCTCCTAACCACCACCAAACTAGCAAGCACTTTTCAAGAGCACAGCTGGATGTGATTTGGACAGGAGGTTCAGGACCCACTGGCTAAGATACCATTGGCCACCAGGTATGACATGTGTATCTAGCAATCTAGAAGGGCTTTAGTGGACAGTATGGCTCGTCATGGAACTAAGGCCACACAGTCAGAAGCTCTAAACCTCACCAAAAGCGTGCGATTTACCAGCATGTGCATACTTGCTTGTTTATAAGCCCCTTCTGACAGACTGATAGTAACTCAGAATCAGAACAAGAATAAAAATGTTCAGAGGATCCAATCGATTGTTCTATGAAATTACTGGTATATATTGCTACCAAATTCAATTATTCCCATAATTGATTAATTACATTTACTAGCAGCCGACGAGATCCCACCCAACCAAATGACAGTCAACTCCACCTACCTAACAACCCGGAATCCTGCTTCCACGTCCCCAAAAAAACTAACAAATTCAGCAGCCGCAGCATCAGCTGATGCCATCCACGTCAAAATCACCACAGATTGGTTAGAGACAAAAATAAACCAATAAAATAAAATAAAATTTTCTGGGTCATTAACCACAGCACCTTGCGCGCACGACCGCAGGAACTAAGGCCACACAGTCAGAAGCTCAAAACCTCACCGAAAGCGTGTGATTAACCATCATGTGCATACTGCTTGTTTGTAGACCTCCCTTCTGACAGACTGACATTAACTCAGAACAGGATTAAAAATGTTCGGAGGATCCAATCGATTGTTCTGTGCCATTAGTTACTGGGGCATATACTACTACCAAATTCAGTTACTTGTGAAGAATGGGATTGATTATTCGCATAATTGGCATCATAACCAAATCCATGAGCAGAGCTAGCAGCCGGGGAGATCCGGCGGCCACACCTGACCGTCAGTCAACTCCACCCACCTACTAACTATCCGGGATCATGCTTACACGTCCGATTAAAGAATGCAGCTAAGCCGGACCAACCAAACCAATCGCAGCCGGCGGCATCAGCTGATGATGCCATCCAAAGCTCCAAGTCAACGTCACCGCAGATTGGTAATTGGTGGGAAACCAAAACAATAAAGCAATAAAATAAACTTTTCTGTGCCATCAACGAAGCGAAGGGGCGGCACGTCGCGCGCACGAACGCAGCAGCACGGCCGCAGGAAAATGCGGGGGCAGGGGACGGCCACGGCCGTCGTCGTCGCCGTGGTGGTGGTGGAGCACAACGAACGTACCTTGGTGGCGGCGAATCCGCAGAGCGCGTGGAAGTCGGTGACGGCGACGGCCATCTCGGGCTTGTGGTTGGCGTCGCGGTACGCGTCCGGGCGGCGCGCGTGCAGCGCCGCGGCGAGGCCCCGGTCCGGGTGCGCCTGGATCGACAGCGCCTTGGCCACCGACAGCACCTGCGCAATCGGAGGAGCGGTCAGCGACTCGGCGCAATCGCCAACCTGAACGAGATGGATGGCGGAGGGGAGGCGTGGCGGCAGAACGGATGGAGACGGACCTTGAAGAGGAAGGGGAGGTCGCCGCCCCAGCGCGCGTTGACGTCCCGCCCGAGCGCGGCGGGGTTGCGGGCCAGCCAGTCGCGGAGCGAGACGTCGGGCGCCAGCGACGAGGGCCCCGCGGGGTGCGTGCCCATCCAGAGCTCGGCGCACGGCCGGGCGTCGCCGTCGGAGGACGCCTCGCCGGAGAGGCGCGCGACGAGGGAGTCGGCGCCGCGGCGGCCCCAGTCGTAGTGCTGCACGGCGCAGCGCAGCGGCAGGAGGCCCGGCAGCGGCGTCGGCGGCGGGGCGCCCTGGTGGTCGTCGGCGGCGTCAGTCGGCGCGACCCGCAGTCCCAGCCGCTCCAGCGCCGCCGCCGGGGCCAGCGAGGCCGTCGAGGACGCCATTCTGTTAATCCCGCGCGGACGGAGGGCCGGCCCGAGGGGAGGGGAGAGTGCAAGGGACTGTACCAGAGGAGGAGGAGGAGGAGGAGGAGGGAATGGCGGAGTGGGTTGGGGAGCGGTTGGGTTTTATGGAGGGCCGGCGGCGACGGTGGACGGCGAGCAGAGGAGGCGGGCAGGGAACGGAGGAGGTTGGGTCGCAGAGGGGAAGAAGAACGGTTAGCCGGTTACGCCGGTGGGCCCGGGTCGGTCCCCTTTTTCTCCCTTTTCTTTTTCTCGTGTGTAGATAGAAATGGACAGTAGTGGCTAGGAGTAACTACTGCTCCTATATCTTGTCTGTCTGTATTATTTTTGGTTCATCGCATTCACACGCCGACAATAACTGGTGACGAAGGTGTACGGTACGTGTATACGTACACGACCCATTACGGTCGTTCTGTAATAAGTCGCCGCTCGTTTACACGCCACCAATTTTTCTTCATCCAGAAAGTAGAGTATGCAAAAAAAAAAAAATGTCGAGGTTCATATCAAGCTGGAACTTTTGGCAAAATTACATGCACAACTAAGATCCAGCTGCTGAAATATATTCCTTGTATCTTTCTGGTGCACGGAATATCCATTCCGGATCCCTCTTGCGACAATCATATACATTTTGTACATTTAAGAGGGAAAGGAGGAATAGAATAGTACAATATCGTCTCCAATGCTTACAAAGCGACGTTGGGCTTGGTTGAACAGATGGTTTCCCACTGGGAAATGGTTTTATCTTTGGGGAGTTTCTGCTTTCTGTTGGGCAATATGGAAAGCACAAAAAAATATCTGTTTTGAGAAAAAAAATTAAGATTGTTTGATATCTTTTGCCACACTGGAGCTTTAATGAGATTTTGGATAGGTCTTTTCAAGGATATCAACAAGGAGGAACATCCAAGGAGCATCCAAGAAGAGTAAGGTGACGCCATAAGACGACAACAACCAAGGAGCCTCAGAGGGTGATCATGCTATGAATTCAAAGAGGAAAGCTGATCGGTGACAAGGGTTGGAGGATTTCTGGTTGTTTGGCTTCATCAATCCAGTTGCTGTTAAGTTTGCTGTTTTGATGCGGTAGTTCAGTCTTCTTTAGTTTCTGTTAGGCTCAGTGTTGATTCTCTTGCGCTGTGGGTGAAGCACATTCTGTTTTCGGGTGATCAAGCATTTGTCCTAGGTTCTGTCGTATCCCCTTGGTAGTATCTTGCTTCTTAAATTTGAAACTCTATTACAAAGGAATTGCATACCCCCTTCCCTAAAGCAATCAAATTTGTCGTCTTGAAGAGATCAACTCGTTACATCGCGTCCTTCCAATTCCTCCCCCTAGCTATCTAGGAAGCTGACGGTGATTGAGCAGGAGCTTGTCCAACATGACATGATTATGGTATGTTGCTAATAAATAATCATTGGCGAAATAAGTATCCAGGAGGCCGGCTGTTGTCGGAGCTGGTGGATATACGAGACGTGAACAAAGGGCATCCTTCATTCACAAATTTAGAGTATGTTTCGGCTTCTCAAACTAGCAGACAATTAACGTACCCAGCGGCGAATGAAGCTTAACTGAAATTTCATCAGGAATGGCTAATCATGTACTGTACATTACATTTGTTACATGAGAAAAAGAATGGCAAAGTCTATGGACTAGTTTAGTTAATACTAAGATCTAATTATTTATATTTATCTGTATATAAGTTAGCAATACACCGAGAGGGCATGATGGCCCATTGATCTTGATTTCGGAGGTGACCATATGCATAGCATAGAATCACACTACATAGAATGGAATGGAATGGAATGTTAGCAATACACGGCAAAGCCTTTGCCGAGAGCCGCACTCGGCAAAGCCTTTGCCGACGGAAAGGTGCCTTTGCCGATTGTGGCCGACACTCGGCAAAGGAGGCGGATCCAGTAGTGTATATACTTTTAGGCGAAATGGTTAAAGAGAAACCCATTACTGTATTATTTAAAAGGAAAAGAGTTGATTCAATTGTTGAAAATTGCTCCTTAACTGAACTAGAACAAAGGCAAGATGAGGAACAATAGTTACATGGATTCATGTACATGATAGAATAAAATGCCTACTGGTGGCAAAGTCTATGGTCTAGTTTAGCTAATACTAAGATGTAATTATTTATATTCATGTATATATATAAGTTTGCAATACACCGAGAGGGCATGGCCCATTGATCTTGATTTCGGAGGTGACCACCATATGCATAGACAGCATGGAATTGGACTGAATGGAATGTTAATCGATATAAAAAACAATATTTAGCCACAGGATCGTGGTTGTAGTATATTGACGAATTTGTATACGTGAAAGTACATTGCTTTTTCTTATATACTCTAGTGTATATAGACGCGGAAGTGTGATGGTGTATACTACGTGCAGCGTGCCTTGCGGCCGAGACGATGCATGGCCGACAGTCGATTCGCTCGGCCGTACCGTGCTACGTGGACGAAAAGTGAGGGGACAGACGGACAGGTGCGCATGCGCCACCTTGGCAGCGCCACGTGCCGACGTGCGACCTTCCTGGCGGTCCCACCCGTCACGCGATGCGAGGCGGGCAGGCGCCGACGGCCGGACGGCGTGGCCGTGGGCCGCGTGGCGTGGGGGCACGCTGCTACGGAGATGGGCCACATCGGATCCTGCTTGCTGATCGGAGCCCCACCCGGTGGTAGCACTCCGTACCTCCGAGGTTCGTTCAGCCGTACAGTGCACGTGGGGTCAAACCATGGTCACGTGGAGCACTCATCAGTCACGCGATCCCTGAAACAAACCGACACGTCCGTCTCCTCTCATTCTCGATCCAGTCTTGACCCCTTCTCCACGCCGGCCGGGCGACGTGGCCGTGCCTGGGCCGAGTGACACACCAGCGGTGAATCTCTCCGGTTCGGTCCCCTTTTTCCTCGTTTGATCGTTTCCCTTTTCTTTCTCTCCCGTACAAATGGACACTCGTGGTTCTGTATTTTTGTATGTTTTTTTAGTCCAGATTCCCTCTTTTTTTTTTTCCTGTCGACAAGGGAGATAATGCTGCGCTCGTATATATTTGTACCTTTTGCCCTTTTTGATTGATCGTCAGTTCACACGGCGACAATGTTGTGGTCTCGTATTAGCAGCGCCGAATAACAAGTGACAAAGACGTACGGTACGTGTATAGGTACACGGCCCATCATCCCCATGAAACTTATCTGGCACTTGTTCTGGTTTTGTGAATCTTGGTAAGCGTGTCGTGAAGCTATCGTTGAGGCTAGCGCAATAAGTGTTGCTTGTATCCAGTCCACCCGTTTTTTTCTCCAAGAGTAGACGATTGGTGTTTTTTGTATGGGAAACATGAGGTTCGTTTCTATTCACAAGCTAGAACTTTTGACAGAATATGTTCCTTGTAGCTTTGTTGCTTTGGGAATATCCATTTCGGATCTCTTTTGCCACCGTACTACTATATACATCTTATAATTTTGTTTTACATATATACACTAATTTGGGTCGAAATACTTACAAGAGGATTAAGGGAGAATAAAGCAAATACAGGAATTAAATGGACAATGTATACAAAAGAATATAAGAAAGTATTATTAATTACTCCCTCTGTCTTGAAATACAATGCATTTTGCTTTGTCCTCATAATTTACTTGTTTCAAGTGTTAGATGATTATATTCTTTGCTATAAATTTGGTCAAACTTAAACTAAATTGACTTAGGACAAACTAAAATGCACTATATTATAGGACGGAGGGAGTATATAATTAAAATAATAACATTTACCATACCAAATAATAAGTATCATTAGATTCTTCACTAATTATATTTCCTGTGTATATCTATTAGATGTCATAAACCTTTATAATTCTCTTTGCAATTTAGGTCAAACTTGAGATATTTAGACTCTCCAAGAAAATTAGAATGACTTATAGTTTGGTATGGAGGGAGTACTATTTCTATTATATAAGTTTGTAAAACCTGAAGTAGTTGTACTCTCTACGAAAATTAAAATGAGTTGTAGTTTCAGTCAGAGAGAGTATTATTTCATTGGATCAAACTAGACATGTTTTGACTATCCCAAAACGTTAAAATGACTTATAATTTAAGTTAAGGGAGCACAAATTTAGGGTTGTTTGGCTTGTGACCTAGTAATATAAGCAACGCAATTTACCTAATGACAAGCTTTGGCTAAATTTTTAGTAGACGTTATTGTTTTTGTTTAATTGCGTATGAATTACTAAATGGGAACGAATAGTAAATCTTTGGTCTAGTTCAGCCTAATTAAGATCTAATCATTCGTAGGTTAGCAAATACCGAGAGAGGCCGTGTGGCCTAGGATGGATGAGCTTGATTTTGGAGGCGACCATGTAAAACATGGAATGTAATTGGTCCTTTATTTTAATTTAATTTTTTAATTAATTAGAGGAGACAGATTGGCAGCGGCACGTGCGACCTTCCGGCCGGTCCCACCCATCACGCGATTGCCCACGAAGCGACGCGCTCTCTCCATGGAGAGGCGCCGACGGCCGGACGCTCGGACCGACGGCGTGGCCGAGAGACAGGGCCGCGTGGCGTGGGGCCACATCGGATCTGCTGCTGGTCCCACCCGGTGAATTTATAAAGCTCGCGGGGCGAAACGACGAGCGTGCCGATCTGTTGACGTGACTCTGGTTGCTGTACGTGACGTCCAAGGTCGATCCGATCGGATCGTTACATTATTTGAATCGATCAATCCAAAGGGCCCTACTCAAATTCAAAGATCTGAACAGAGGAAGTAGTATCTTTTAGAGTTTAGATAATCTAAAACAAAAGTTTTAGGCCAGATAAGTGAGAAAAATAATTTAAACTTTAGACTTGAAAACCCAAACAGACCTTACTAACGAATAGGATACATGTGTAAATTTAGCAGGAACACAATTGCAACGAACTGTCGGACATGTTCGGTAGCATTTGAATTTTGAAGCCCGGACGCTAATTAAGGCAGCTAGCTCCCGCCTTACTCGGACACCAAAGTACCGCAGCAAAATACTGCCTCTGTTCCAAAATAAGTGTCGTTCTCGCTTCCCGAGAAATTGCTGCCGGTATATATTAATATTTATACTAAGTGATTAGTATCATCGGAAAGATTTTTAAGTCTAGTTTTTTAATAAAATTATTTGGAGATATAAATGTTGCACATATTTTTCTACAAATTGAGTCAAACTTATGGCAAAAAACTCAAAACGATACTTATTTTGAAACGGAGGGAGTAGTATATAGGAGCCGGCAACATGCCCTGTAGTGCTATACTGTTAGCACGTGATCCGTGTGGATTTCTGTCCGGTGATTAGGGAATTATAGCACATGCATGTTGTCTGTATCTGTTGTGGGGTTAAAAATGTGAAAGGTTAGTTAGGCGTGTGTATGTATGCGCTAAATCACGACATGCATAGGCTTGGATTTGGCTTGTTTTTGCGATGTTTTTATTTTATAGAAAATAATTGTTTTTATTAATTAATATTATATATAGATAGATATATGAAACAAGGGTTTACTCCTATGTTTTCTTTTTCCAATAAGGGGTCGTGTGAGAGGGAGAGTGATAAAGTGACTACTACTTCTATTTTTTCTTGGCGGCTGATCTTCAACCCTGAAAGTCTATGTGCGAGAGTGCTGAAAGCTAAGTAGTACTTCCCACAAGGGAATTTATTAGACATAGTTCCTGCAGGAGATGCCTCCCCTTCATGGAGGGGAATAGAACATGGATTGGCCCTTCTAGAGGACATGGGCTAAAACCTATTGGAAGTGTTCGACACTGTAGGTTGAGATGGGTTTCTCACTTGATTGACGATCAATCTGGATCATGGGCTGAAACACTGTTGAGGAGATATTTCTATGCCTGTGATGTCGAGGAAATACTAAAGATTAAAATTCCTCGCAATGATCAGTGGCTTGGAATTTTGAAAAATCAGGAATCTTTTCTATGAGAAGTGCACATAGATTGGCTATGAGAAGGGGGCATGGTGAAGGGGAGATTGGCAGTAGTTCTACCCCAAATGATGGCAAAATGATGTGGACGACCTTTTGGTCACTTAATGTCCATGAAAAGTCAAAGGTTTCGCGTGGAAATTTCTAACAATGGGATTCCTACTCAAGCTAATAAGTATTATCGACATATTGCTCCTGAAGCTACGTGTGAGATGTGCGGTCACTAGAGTGAAGACTGCTTCCATGCTTGTGTGCAATGCCCTCATGATGCTGCCCTACGTCATGCTATGAGAGAACATTGGGTGCTACCGGATGAGGAGGACCTAGTGTTAACTGGCCTCGGCTGGTTGTTAGTCCTTATGAGCATATTCACCACAGAGGTAAATGCAAACTTAGTTATGCTCTTATGGAGGGTTTGGAGTGAAGGTTTCTATGGAGGGGTCCATCGTTTTCCTAACTCGATACATGGACTCTCTTTTACAATGCCGTCAGGGAAGTTTGCAGCATGATACTAAGGGAAAGCAATGTGCACTTGTGGGGAACAGGTGCCTCCCAGTACCTGTTCGACAAGTTCAGAAACCATGGAGCCCTCCACTGCCGGGTGCCTTGAAGATTAATGTCGATGGCGCTTTCATCCCTAGCTCAGGGACCGCAAAGTTGAAGAACGCTAATCAAGATCGATCTGTGGGTTGGTCTCTAGTGCGTGAAGCTCGATCTGCTATGGAAGAGTTAAGTAGTTTAGACATCGTTAAACATGGTAGGCTTGAAAACAATGTAGCACATGAACTTGCTCATTTTGCAATTAGGTCAGGTCATAGTGAGGTATTTTTTGCTTCTTTTCCTGAGTTTGTTTTGTCTCTCGTCTGTAATAATACTCCTTAGTTAGTAATAAAGTGTTTGTTCAAAAAAAAAAATGCACGAAAGCTCTAGTATAGAAGATCCAGCCTTACTCGGGCACATGTCCTATAACACGAGGCTGTCTTATTTGCCTTGTTTCTAGATCTGTGAGACTACATTTATATTATGTGGATCATTATAAAAAACGCTGGTCTCACGATCACAGCATATACACATGCCTCATACGGAGTATTTTGTCTAGTGCCCAAACAAGACAAGATTGTCTAGCTAGAGGCAGTAATTTGAGGCCATCGATTTTTGCCAAGCAAAAACAAGACTAGTGAATTGATGATTCCTCGGCGCGATGATTGTTAACTGTCCTATTTTCGCAAAAAAGAGATTGTTTGGCCTTGTTTGGATTGATCCAAATGTTAGAAAGTTAGAATTCTAACTCCTGTAGCACTTTCGTTTGTATTTGGCAAATATTGTCCAATCGTAGACCAACTAGGCTCAAAAGATTCGTCTCGTGATGTACAACTAAACTGTGTAATTAGTTATTTTTTTACCTATATTTAATGCTTCATGCATAGGGCTAAAAATTGATGTGATGGAGAGAGAGTGAAAAAACTTGAAACTTGGAATTTGGGGGGTAAACCAAACAAGGCCTTTGTCCATTTCCTCGGACAAGAGCGTCAGGACGTACCGTATGTTCTACGTGCCGTGCACCGACGAACGATGGGATGGAATGGATTCGTCCGAGTGCACGTGGGGCCAAAACGACAGAGGTAATTCGCCAGCCGCCAGGACCAGCTCCACCATGGTAAGACTACCCGCACAAATGGAACTCTATTTTCTTCCTCTAAAAGGAATATTTTGTCCCCAGTCATATTTTACTCTATACAACTTTCCCCCACGCTCATCATTCCTTTACAGTTTACTCAATACCAAAAAGTGGGACCCACGTATCATTTTTTTCTTTTTTTCTCCACCGTCGCCCACCTCGGTCTCTCCGTCTCCCTTCTCTCTCTATCGCAACTCCTACTACTCGGGGCCGCACGGCGCATGGCGAGGCGAGCCACGGCGCCCTCTCCCCCACGGCGATGGAGCACAAGCACCCCACCGCGCCACGCCGGCCTCCGCCTCCACCGCCCCCGTGCCTCGGTCGGCCCCCGTCCCCGAGGCGCTGCTCGTCGGCCCCCGCCACCCCGTCCCACGCGGCGGGCGAGCAGCCGCGACGGCCAAGGAGCGCGCGCGGCGGGCGGGCGAGCAGCGGCCGGAGTGGCGCCGGCGAGCATCTGCGGCGGAGGGCGAGGTCGCGATTCCGATCGACGGTGTCCGGGCGGCGTCGGTGCGACATGGTGGCCCAATCGGCGGGGGAGGCTCGCTGCGACATGGTCGTGGGCCCCTGCTCCTCTTCCCTCCCCGGCCAGCGCGGCGGCGGTGCATCCCGGCGGCGACGGCGGCGAGGCCCGGCGGATGCTCTACTCCCGGCACGCGGCTCCTCTGCTCCTCCTGCGAGCGAGGAAGACGCCGGGGGGCCGCGCCGCTGAGCTGCTCGCACGTCCGGGCGAGGAGGGTCCGGCTCCTCACCACCACCAGCGGACGGCGTGGCGGCTCCCCTCGCTCTTCTTCTCCACCAGCCGGCGCGAGCTCCTCCCTGCTCCCGGCGGCCACAGCTCCCTCCGGCGGCGGCCTCATCCCTGCTCCTTGCCTTTCTCTCTCTCCCCCCTCAAACGGGGCCCGTGCGTCCTTTTGCGTGCGATCCGTACGAACCGCCGAGCCAGCGGACGGGCGGCCGAACGCAAGCCTTGCGTTTTCTTTGCCGTCTCCCGCTGCAGCGATTGAGGAACGCAAAAGCCTTTTGCGTTTGCTTTGCAGTTCCCCGGTGCGGACAGTCTAATGCAACGCCACGTGGACTGCACCCATCACTGATCACGTGATCGTCTCCTCTGATTCTTGACCCCTTCTCCACGCCGGCGCGCACGGCGCACGGACGGACGGCCGCGCGACGTGGCCGTGTCTGGGCCGAGCGACGGCTCCGCGGGCAAGCGGCGAGCCGTGGTCCGGGTCCAGCGACCGCTCGTGCATGCCGTGCGTGGCAGCTGCTGACGTCACGTCCACAACCGGCCGATCGGATCGGAATCAATCAGTCAAGGTCATCTCATAGCTACTGAACTTCAGATCTCTTTGTTTATTTATTACTCTTATTAATGCTCCAAACATAGATATAAATAAAAAAATATTGTTTAAGGTTTAGTTAATTTCGTAGACGAATCAAGTGAGATAAAACGATTTGAACTTTCTAGCTTGTCTTGAAAAATCCAAACAGGCCATAATAATGAATAGGATACCGGTGTGCATTTAGCATGACCCTTGAAGCCGGCCGCTAGAGCACTGTTGCAGAGAGTATACTCCGTAATATATGACCAGCCAGCTGAACAGGACGGCCATCAGGGAGCTTTGCTGCTGTGCACCGACAACACGATTTCGCTCAGCCGTACAATGTACGTGGGGCCAAAAAGAACGAGGGAATGACCAGCTCGCCGTATACCTTGGCAATGCTACGTACGCCACGTATACCCGTTCCGATCCCCACCCATCCCCCTCTCCTCTCCCGCGACCATGTTGTGGTCGTATTTGCAGTCGAGAATAACTAGTGACAAAGATGTACGGTACGTGTGCACGTACAAGCCCATCACGATCGTTGGAGTAATATAAGTCACCGCTCGTATCCAATACACCATTTTTTTTTTCAAGAGGAGTGCTTTTATTAATAGGGAAAATCGAGGTTCATATATACTTATTCACAAGCTTGAACTTTTGACAAAATTACACGCGCATAGATTCCTTGTAGCTTTTTTTGTGCGGGGAATATCCATTTCGGATCGCTTTTGCCACCGTATATTGTTTACATCAAATTATTTTTTTCAAAAAAATATTATATAATTTGAGATGCTTTGACTTTTGCCAAATTATATATTTAGACATACTCCTTTCGTTCCAAAGTATAAAATCACTTTGACTTTTTAATATATTTATATTTAGACATACGTAATATCTAAATAAAGAATAAAATAAATGTTCCAAAAATAACCGTCCGTGCAAATCTATCGGACAGGACAACGTGGCCGAGCTAGAGGGCCGCGTGGCGTGGGGGCTGCATCGGATCGTGCTATCATCTTCCCAGTCGTCCCACCCAGTGAATGAAGCTCGCCATCTGCTGACGTGCGTGATGTCTCGGCGATCGGATCGGCTCGTCACCTCATTAATCATTCGAATGGAATCAATCAATATTAATAGTAACGTCTTGTTTAGAATTCATGATCCAGAATTTCGCCACCTACTATGTTTCTCGGTCGCAAGGCTCTAAACACAAACAGAAGATAAAATTACATAAAGAATTGTTTAGAGTCCATTATCTAATCTGCCAGAAAACCTTAGACGCAAGTAATTAAGACAAAACAATTGAAATTCTAGATTTCAACAAATCCAAACAGGCCAATAATGGGATAGTACTGTACTGTTAGCACGTGACCACAGTGAGCTTTTGCCGTGCACCGACGAACCATGAGATTCGTTCAGCCGTATACACAGTACGTGGGGCCAAAACGATATCTGCGCCAGCGCCACCTTGGCAATGCGATGCCACGTGGAGTTCCGGTCCCACCGACGCTCTCTGGGCCTCATGGAGCGGCAGGGCAGATCCAAGGCCCAAGGCATACGGAGGCTGCTGGGCTGGGCGCTGAGTGTGTGGGCTCGCTCGATGGGCTTGACTAACTCAACGGGCTTGGGGTTTCCTTTTTTTTTTTGGTTTTCGCTCAGCGGTGATAATAATTCTTTGGGTCCACCTTTCGGATGTGAGTTTCTGTCTACACGCGTCAATATGATAGTAGTAAATTTAAATAAAAAAGGTATTCCTACGCCCCTAAATATCTGTAGTTTTTCTCCCCAATAAACAACTTTGACTAAATATGTAGTATAAAAATATTTATAGCACATAATTAATACCATTAGATAGGTATTTGAAAGCCTAGTTTTCTAATAACTTTATTTAGAGATATGAATGTTGCACTTTTTGCTAATAAATTGAGTTAAACTTCCGACATGGAGACCAACGACGACAGATAGAGGGAGTACAAGGATGGCTACGTACATCACAAGTGCATTTTGCTGAGACATTTCTTTGATGCGCAGACCCATTTGATATGTTTTGTTTGAGCCAATATCCAAAGGTATGTGTTTTAACTTGGCTAATCTCGGATGTGACATTAGTGACCTGTTCTTTTAACACGTCTATGAACATAGTTCCCTCTTTTCATATTTTGACATAGTGATTATATATGGAGCAAGAGGATGATGCATAGATATATGGAGTATGCTTTTTTAGGACATTTTGGCAAATAACTAATATTATGAGTGGTCTTTTATTAATTTAACTTTTCGAGACTTCTATTATATATGCTCGGCACCATGCAACAGATCGACTATAAGTAACAAACTAGTCCTTGAATTATGTATTATATATTCATCTTGTTCATTTTTATTACTCATGCAGGTTCAAGAATTGAGGTCCATGACTTGGAGGATTGTAGCAAAAGTTGCGGCAGCATTTATCCATGATGACAAGGATGCTTGTGTCAGGAAGAAGCCACTTCGCCGCAGAAGCAAGACTCCGGCTCCGAGCGCGTCGTCTGAAGGCGCGGGGAGCGTGGCGGGCTGATTCAAGTGATTGATAATCCGGCCCAGTATCGTAGTCAATCCGGCCCAGTATCGTAGTCGTCGTTGTTTGGGCCCAAGGCCATGAGTCCGGCCTGCGTGCCCTGGAGCGGGTCACATATATAGTGCCCGGTGTATCTGGAACGAATCATCGAACAACTGAAAAGTAATTCAAACCCCGCCAAGCTTTGGCTTCTTCCCCAATTCTCCTCTGTTGTTCATGCTTTTCGCCCTAAATTCCTGCTGATTCCTTCCCCAATTCTGTCAAATTTCCAGTTATCCGTTGCAATCTTGACCCGGATTGTAACAATTGGTATCTAGCTCCTGGTTGATTTTGATGAGGAAATTTTTTCTCCGCCAAATCCACCGATCTGGCTCCGCGCAAGCCGACGAAAGCGCAGCAGGAGATGGCGTCATCGATCGAGGAACTCGCGGGCAAGTTGGATGCGATGGTGCTGAAGGTGGATGCATTCGACTCCGCCGTGAAGCAGATCGCCGGGATCCACGACATGATGAAGAAGACGATGGATTCGGTGCACGACGTCAGTTCCCGGCTCACGGAGGTGGAACTTATCGCCGCCGATCTCCAGACGACGGCGGACAAGGAGAAGGAGATGTGGAAGGCGGCGACGGACCGCGTCGACGGCCTGCATCGCCGTGTGGATGCTGTGGATCCGGAAGGTGCGGGACCAGCTCCGGGACCCGGCGTGCTCGGCGGATTGCCGCAGCAGCCGATGGGTGGGGCATCTGCTCCATCAGGCAGCGGCGTGCCGCCCGTCACGTCCGCTGCGGTCGAACAGTCTCCGCATCGGGGGCTCGACCTCAACGTGCTGCCCGTGTCCTCGTCTCCATCACCGGTGAGGGACGCGGCCAGACTCAATGGGAGTGGTGCGCTCGGCGGCGGGATCCATGAGACCCGTCCGCCGTACTCTGACATGGGTACGACCTCAAACACTTTACGCCCTCCTTTTCCTAAGCTTGATTTCCCTAAGTTCGATGGGTCCAATCCTCGTTTATGGTGTAAGGATTGCGTTAAATATTTCGAGGTCTACTCTGTTCATCATTCGTTGAAGACTTGGTTTGCTGCTCTCAATTTCACTGGCTCGGCAAAAACTTGGCTGCATACAGTAGAGCGTCGAAGTCCTATTAGTGATTGGGATCATTTGTGCAAGTTGGTCTTAGAGAGATTTGATAAGAATCAGTACCCAATTGTCCTCAAGCAGTTTGAAGCTATTATTCAGAAGTCGTCAGTGGATGATTATACTGTTGAGTTCGAACAGGCTGCTCATAATATGCTTTTATACAACAGCAGTTATGATGAAAATTATTTTGTTACTCGTTATGTGGGTGAATTGAAGGAGGAGATTAGAGCTGCCTTAGTGTTGCATCAGCCTGTGAATGTGGATACAGCTAGTGCTCTAGCCTTGATACAGGAAGCTAAATTGTCCAAGGGTAAAGGGAAGTCGGTGTGGAGAGATTCTAGCAGGCCACAGAGCAAGTCCAATGCTGATAAGAGCAAGGCAGGAGATGTGGACAAATCTAAGCACCATGAGCATCATCATGATCATGGGGATAAGTTGGCTACTCTCAAGTCATATCGAAGGAGAAACAACTTGTGCTTAAAATGTGGGGGTCCCTGGACCAAGGATCATAAATGTCCTGATCAGGTGCCCTTGCATGTTATTGAGGAGCTGTTGGATGCCTTAGAAGATGATGGTGCTATGCATTCACCAGCTGATTGTGATGAAGCTGAGGAAGTTATTGTGTCAGTTGATCAACTCAGTCAGTTGGGTAAACCTGATAAGAGAGCCACTCTCAAGCTGTGTGCTCAGATTGGTAAACAAGATATTCTGGTTCTGGTTGATTTTGGCAGTGTGGCCTCTTTCATCAGTGATCATTTGGTTCAAAAGTTGCAGTTACAGACTGTGTCTTGCCATCCTACAAGTTTTATTGCTGCTAATGGAGGCAAAATGATCTATGACAAACAAGTGCCCAATCTGCAGTGGTTTGTTCAGGGGCATACCTTTGTGACTTCTGTGGGAATACTACCATTGAAATGCTTTGACATGGTTGTGGGAGAGAATTGGCTTGAGGATTGCAGTCCAATGTGGGTGCATTGGAGTAAAAAGCTTCTGAAGGTGACTCATCTTGGTAAGAGGACTGCCTTGCAGGGTATCAGGAGTGCCTCTGATCAGTGTTCTAAAATATCTGCTGCTGGGTTACAGAGCTTGTTCAGTCAAAATGTTGTTCAGCATTGTGTGCAATTCAAGTTGATTAATGACTGTGCTATTGCTACCTCTGATGAATCATCTGTGGCTTCAGTGTCCTTGCCAGCTTCTGAGGTGATGCCTCAACCTGTTGAGGAATTGCTGCAGGACTATTCTAACTTGTTTCAGGAACCAACAACTTTGCCACCACAGAGGCCTTTTAATCATCACATTCAGCTCCTTCCTGGTGCTCCTCCTGTGAATATCAGACCTTATAAATACTCTCCTGCACAAAAGGACAAAATTGAGAAGCAACTGTCAGATATGTTGAAGAATGGGATCATTAAAGCCAGTCAAAGCTCTTATGCTTCTCCAGTGCTTTTGGTGAAGAAGAAAGATGGGACTTGGCGATTTTGTGTGGATAATAGGCATCTGAATGCCCAAAAAATTAAAAACAAGCACCCCATGCCAATTGTGGATGAGCTTATTGATGGGTTAGCTGGAGCCAGAGTGTTCTCAAAACTGGACTTCAGGGCAGGATACCACCAGATCTGGATAAATCCTGCAGACACTCATAAAACTGCCTTTAAGACCCATAATGGTTTATATGAGTTCTTAGTGATGGCTTTTGGACTCACTAATGCTCCAGCAACCTTTCAAAGCATCATGAATCTGATTTTTGCAGATTTGTTAAGGAAGGGGGTCATAGTGTTTATGGATGACATCTTAGTCTACTCATCAGATCTGGCAGAACATGTAAAGTTGCTGAAACAAGTGTTTGATATCTTGAGAAGACACCAGTTTTTCATCAAACTCTCCAAGTGTTCCTTTGCACAATCTGAGATTGAGTACTTGGGCCATTGTATTTCCAGTGAAGGAGTGGCAACTGAAAAATCCAAGATTGTGGCTGTGGAAAATTGGCCAACTCCATCTAATGTGAAAGAGCTAAGAGGCTTTCTGAGATTGACTGGATATTACAGAAAGTTCATCAAGCATTATGGTCTCATTAGTAGGTCCTTGACTGAGTTGCTCAAAAAAGGGGTACCATTTGTCTGAACAGATCAGGCTAATTCTGCTTTTCAGGAGTTGAAGAGGGCTCTAGTTCAGGCACCTGTGTTGGCCATTCCTGATTTTACAAAGCCATTTGTCCTGGAAACTGATGCAAGTGATGTGGGCTTTGGGGAAGTTTTGATTCAGGACAATCACCCAGTGGCTTATCTGAGTAAAGCAGTGTGTAACAAGAACAAGGCACTATCAACCTATGAGAAAGAGTGTATGGCTATTATTCTAGCTGTGGAGAACTGGAGACCCTATTTGCAACATGCTGAATTCATAATCAGGACTGATCACAAAAGCCTGTTGCATCTGACTGAACAAAGAGTTACGACCAAGATTCAGCAAAAAGCTCTTCTCAAGTTAATGGATCTAAAGTTCAAGATTAATTACAAGCAAGGCAACCTGAATTTGGCTGCTGATGCACTATCCAGGTGTCACTCTTCCTCACCATTGATGGCCATTTCTTTTGGTAATGCTGATTGGGTGGAAAAGGTTAAGTTAGGATATCAAGATGATCCTAAGGCATTAGAGATTTTGGATGCTCCGGTGGGGAGTTTACTGTTTCTGATGGCCTAATCAGATATCAAGGTCAAATTTGGTTGGGCAACAACAGTTTGGCTAAACAGCATGTGTTGGAGGCAGTGCATTGCTCTGCAGTTGGAGGTCATTCTGGAACTCAAGCTACATAATACAGAATCAGGAACCTGTTTTCTTGGCCAAAGATGAAGGAGGATGTGGCAAAGTTTGTAAGCTCTTGCTCTGTGTGTCAGCAAGCAAAAGTTGACCATGTTAAACCCCCAGGGCTGCTACAGCCATTGGATGTACCTACTCAAGCTTGGCAAATCTTTTGTATGGATTTTGTGAAGGGTTTGCCTAAGTCCCAGAAATTTGATACTATTTTGGTGATTGTGGACAAATTTACTAAGTATGGACATTTCATACCCTTGGCTCACCCTTTCTCAGCACTAACTACCAGGCTTATATTGATTCAGTGTACAAGCTTCATGGGCTTCCTCAAGGTATTGTGTCTGATAGAGACAAAATCTTCACAAGTGCTTTATGGAAGGAATTGATTAGACTTTCTGGAACAAAGTTGTTGATGAGCAGCTCTTATCATCCTCAAACTGATGGACAATCTGAAAGATTAAATCAGTGCTTAGAAGGATTTCTCAGATGTGCTGTCAATTCCTGCCCAAAGCAGTGGAACAAATGGCTCTCTGTAGCAGAATTATGGTACAATACCAATCTGCACTCAGCATTGGGTCGATCACCATTTGAAGTGCTCTATGGGTATGCTCCAAGGCTGTTTGGCTTGACAACTGAAATCAAGTTGCATTGTCCTGATCTTGAGCAGTGGCTGGTTGAAAGAAATCTGCTGTCTGATGTTATTAAGCATCATTTGTTGAGAGCTCAGCAGCGAATGAAGATTCAGGCTGATAAGGGCAGGACTGAGAAGCAGTTCCAAGTCGGTGACTGGGTGTATTTGAGGCTTCAACCTTACATCCAATCTTCTGTTGCTCCTCGATCCAATCAGAAACTGAGCTTCAAGTTCTATGGACCATTTCTGGTGTTGGCCAAGGTGGGTGCTGTGGCTTACAAACTACAGTTACCTGACAACTGCAGGATTCATCTGGTTGTGCACGTGTCACAGTTGAAGAAGCATGTTCCTCCATCTGTTCGCATTGAGGATGACATCTCTCAGGTACCATGATCCAACTGCAACAGTGTCTCCCATTCAGTTTCTGAAGACTCATGACTGCATCAAGGGGTCTAGTTCCATCTCTCAAATTCTGGTGCTCTGGGATGGCTTGCCTACAACCATGTCCACTTGGGAGGAAGCTGAGGATTTGCGCCGTCGATTTCCCAAGGCACCAGCTTGGGGTCAAGCTGGTTTTCGTGGGGGTGGTAATGTCAGGAAGAAGCCACTTCGCCGCAGAAGCAAGACTCCGGCTCCGAGCGCGTCGTCTGAAGGCGCGGGAAGCGTGGCGGGCTGATTCAAGTGATTGATAATCCGGCCCAGTATCGTAGTCAATCCGGCCCAGTATCGTAGTCGTCGTTGTTTGGGCCCAAGGACATGAGTCCGGCCTGCGTGCCGTGGAGCGGGTCACATATATAGTGCCCGGTGTATCTGGAACGAATCATCGAACAACTGAAAAGTAATTCAAACCCCGCCAAGCTTTGGCTTCTTCCCCAATTCTCCTCTGTTGTTCATGCTTTTCGCCCTAAATTCCTGCTGATTCCTTCCCCAATTCTGTCAAATTTCCAGTTATCCGTTGCAATCTTGACCCGGATTGTAACAGCTTGATGCTAGCTAGTATCGACATTAGTGTGACACAAGTAGTGCTTCCAGATTTCCCATGACATAATTTTGCTCCTCAAATCAGAGGACTATATATCCCGAATATATATATAAACACAGGATGACATCTTTATTATCTATTATTATTGCACAATGATAAGCACATAATCATGCAGATTCACACACGTACATATATGAGATCAACCACGCAAGGAACTTCAGGTATCACACTCCTCGAATTATTCAATAGATATTTGCCTTTCGTACATCAAGGCATAATATTGAAATATAAAGCTAAGCATTGCAGCAACTTCTAGCCAACAAATGGTGGGCGCCTCACTCTACCCTCGCTGTCGCTGTAGATAATGACACGTATGGTTCCTTCTTGGGGTGGTGACGGGTCATCATCATCTGGACCGACTACTAAAAATTCATCTATATCGTCCCTGTCTGCGCGGATAATATTTTCTACATTTGTGACCTGTAAGCCAATCAGATTGTCCCATCGGTTTTTCCTTTCAGCCTTGATTGCCTCCATCCAATCAGGTTTAGTTTTCTCCCTTTTAAACTGTTATAATTGCCAACAAGCAGCAGTATTCAGGAAACACGAACATAATCAATAGAAACAGATCAATTAGACTAAGTGGATGTCATATATAATAATCGTACTACAAGTCAAGTAAGCAATCAGGCCACTAAAATATTTGAAAGAAAAAATTATGTAAGCAACAACTAGCAAAAAGTACATGCCTACCTGCAGAGAAGAATGAAGTACGTAATAGCTTGTATATGGAGATGGTCCGTCCTCTATTTATGTCTATGCATATACACACACTGACTATTTGCATAGCTTGCGTCATCTCGGTGATAACAACATAGACTGTTAGTTAGAACTACGCAAAAACAAAAGACCATTAGTTAGAAAACACCATCGTATATCGCCCTTTTGCCACGAATAAGGATAGTTGATGATGATAACGATGCAAGCCATTTTTGTCCTTTTGCTTAGTAGAAAGTACATTGGCACCTGCTGAGGTCAACAGGGTCGTCTTCTCTAATTGTCGATTGTGCACCCAGTTATTAGCAGGCAGACACTTGAATAATGCTCCAACTGTTTCTGAAATTTAACAGCTCCTAGAAATAGCCAACCGTTTGTCTAATTCAGATGGTTAAAAGATAGGAGGAACCTACTAAGAGAAACTTAAGCCGTGGGTCGAAACCAAAATTTAGTGGGCCCGAAACCATCTCTAATTAAATTGTGGAGGGATCGATATCACCGTAATCTGCCTTGCTCGCCGCCTCTCCACGATATGGTTTGCCTTGCTCCTATCGCCGGACGGCTTGTTTTTGCTCACCACGGCCTCGCTCGCTATCACCATTGAGATAGGCAGCACCCATGCGTCCTTACCAGTTACCCTAGCCGGTTGCAGGTGGGAGCAATGTGTCACCTGACTTGGCCCAGCTCCCATGAAAACGCACTTTTGGGCCTTGGGCCTAACTATTCCAAAAGACTAGTCTGATAGAAGAGGATTGCCCTTAACCTTTTAAGTTAGGTTCCACCATCTTAACTAAGCAATGTGGGACTATTCCCTAGGGGTTGTGACATTCCTTCCCCCTTAAACGGGCTCGTCCTCGAGCCCGGCTCCGCATGCGCAGGTAACGGCACTGCGCCCAAGGCCCGCAGCCCATGCAGCCCGGCCCCGCATCGCGCAAGTTACGACACTCGATTTGAGCTTGCGTCACCCGGGGGCCCATCCTAGGGAGCCCAAGCTCTGATACCAGATGTCACCTGACTGGGCCCAGCTCCCAAGGCCCAAAAGTGGGTTTTCATGGGAGCTTGGCCAAGTCAGGTGACACAATGGCGACTTAGAGAGGCGAGCTATACTTACGAGGGGGTTTTGTGATGGTTTTTATTCTAAGAAAAAAGAATTTTCCTTTTTTAGTTATCAGGTACTCCCTCCGTATCATAATTAGAAGTCGTTTAGAACATGATTACGCTTACCAAAGAGTGATTAAGTTGTGTGTATTTTTCCCTGTCTGCCCCTATCAAATATGGCTGTGGGTGCGCCCTTTAAGGTAGACAATCCTAGTTCAGTTGGCTACTGTAGTAACGCTAATGCCGTGAGGGCTGTGGTCGTCGCTTCGATCTCTTGTGGCCCATGGCGATGGTGCGGTGGCTACCCCGCCGGAGTTGAAGCAGAAGGCTAGCTTCCCAGTGCATTTGTGTTCACTTTCCTCTCATCTCTCGCGTTAGCCCACAGTCAAACAGAGAGGAGCATCAGCGGCGGCCACCCATGGCGGTCGGAGGAGAAAGTGGCGGTGGCGCTGCCTCAGTGCCCCTTGCCGGCGCGCGCGCTCGCCCATGGCTGAGCGCACCGCCGTCGAGCGGCCCTGAGGTGACGCCGCGAGCTCGCTGGCTGTCAGATCCACGCGACGGCGTGGTCTGACCCACTGGCGGCTCTTGTCCCACGCGGTGCCGATGGCAACCGGCGGTAATCTCTACCATGCGGTGGCCAGGGAGGCAGCCCGCGACGGTGATAGGACGGCCGGACCCTAGGATACAAGAGAACATTACCTGAAGCCTGACGGATAGATGGACTTATGCAGCAGGATGACTGATGGCCGATGGGGATGAGTGATTGATGGCTGATGCCGTAACCCGCCGGGGCGCTGGAACCAGACAACGTCTCAGCGAGTTGGCGTTGTCGTTGCGCTCTGGAACCAGGCGACGCCTCGGTGAGTTGGGGTTGTCGTTTTTGCTTCGCTGCTAAAAATAGTGGTTTAATTTGTAGGGAAGGAATCGATGCCAACGCATCCTACCCCAGTCTCTTCGTCTTTCCCTCCCTTTCCCCACACTACAGTGTAGCCAGGTGCGTCGACCCCCTCTCCTTCGGCGGCCTCGCCAGTGACAGAAGATGATGGGGGAGCTTAGCACCTCGGCATGAGGACCTGTATAGTCGTAGATTTATTCCTTAGTGCTTGTATTTAACACCAGTGACTTTTATATCACCGATAGGGTTAGTTTCTCCTCTTCGTTTCTCCGACGGCGGTGGTATCTTCGTCTTCGGCGAGAATCAAAGGAGGATTAGTAGTTGTCCTGGCGGTGCTTGGTCGGTGGAGGTAGTGCCGTTGTTGCAGAATGATCGTCCTCCTGGCCCTCCTCCTCCTCGCCGTCATGGTCTCCAGTGGCGGCGGTGGGCCAATGAGCTTGGAAGCGAGCAGATCTGGAGGCCCAACAGGTTCTTCTATTTGTGTTGGTTCTTTTTTGGTGCTCTCAGCTGTCGGCTGCCGGCGGCTTTGGGGCGCAGGAGGCTGAGCTCGTCTGCGGCTCGTCGTCTCTTCGCGGCGGGTCGGACGGCTCTTCCCTTCAAGGATTTTGTGGTGGCCGTGATTTCTACGGTAAGCAAGAGAGTGGATTGAGCTCCAGTTTCCTTTGACGGTAGTCGATGGCGAGTTTCGATCCAAGATTAAAGGAACCCGATCGAGGTGCGTCCCCGGCCGATGGACTATTAGCATTGGCTTCGTCTTCTGCGGCTCAACGTGCGATGGGGTTCTACTGATCTGGGGTGGCCATGGTGTTTCCTTCGTTGGCGGCGGCTAGTGCATTGATGGCGGCAGTCGGCGATGGAGTGCCCTGGCAGTTTCGGAAAGCACAGGCTCCAGGGTCCCCGTTGTAACTTTCATTTTCATTAGGGTGGGACAGCTGTACACATCATATCTTTTGTATACACATTTGTATGTGTGTGGACCTGTGTACGTTTTCCTTATAAAGGAATACATACATATACTTATTACTTCGTATGAAAAAAAGTAGGGAAGGGAGGGGTGTCTTGCGTAGTGAGGGGAGTGGAGGGGCTGGACTCTACGTGGGCTGAGGACTGATGTCATTAGAGAAGTATACCTGGGTCGGGCCAAAAGCCACTGCTGTCTCATGACAGCAGTGCTACTACACTGGCTTGCTCAAAAAAAAAAATACTACACTGGCTTGCTAAAAAATAATACTACACTGGCTTCTGTGTTGCGGTTCTGCTTCAGTCTGGGTGGACTCCGCGAGGAGCACGCGGCTTGACTAGGCCACGGCCGAGTTGCGGTGGCAACGACGCGCTGGGCCTCATGGAGCGGCCCGCCAGGGCAGATCCAAGGCCCAAGGTAGAGCGATTTCGTGGG
This sequence comes from Themeda triandra, assembly GCA_018135685.1. Taxonomy (NCBI): domain Eukaryota; kingdom Viridiplantae; phylum Streptophyta; class Magnoliopsida; order Poales; family Poaceae; genus Themeda; species Themeda triandra. The sequence goes on along the minus strand of JAENPR010000179.1, from coordinate 391,385 downwards.
GAGAATACACAGCAGCAAGCCGAGCTAATCTTGTGGGAGGCAAATTTTGAAGGACCCGGTTCTTTCTCCATCTGGAGAGACCTCTCTCTTTACATGACACGTGCATCTCGACAATCTCAAAGCACCTGCACTCCTTTGCTCAGTCCCATTTGTAATCTGACGGCGTTACTTCTAAGTTATGTCTTCGTCCTTCCATGGAAGCCACCGTACCAGCTCCCTGCATCTACGACGGTGGGCGTGCGCTTCTGCGAAGCCTGCGATGACTGCTGCCGGAGCGTGATCTACGGGCGTGGTGTGGCCGGCGGCGGGGTGGGCTCCCCAGCCTCCGCCTTGCCCGGCATGCGGGGTGACACCGGGATGGGGTTGTGCGCGGTGGATGGGGGAGGCCGGCTCGACGGCGAGGCGCTTTGTAGTGCCGCTGGTCGTCGGGGAGGCCTGTTGACAAGCCACGACGCGACGTGCTTTCTCCCTGGAACAGCGCCACCCAACCACGCGACGAGCCGACGACTGCCGCCGCCGCCCGCCTGCCCCGCATCCGTCGAGCAGCTCCCTTTGTTATCTTTTCCTTCAGATTAAGGCCTGCGGTTCTTACAAGAGTAATTCCAGATTAAGGCCTCCTGTTCTTACATGAGTAGAAGATCAAGATGAGAAAGCACAGAATGAGCAACCTATTGCTATCATCAGGAATCGTTACCCATTTACCATAGTACTATGTATCTGTGATACCGGTTGCTATTGTTCTTTGAGACCAAGTTTCAGTTTGCAATTTCAGTATCTTTTATCAGTTCACAGAAGCCAGACTCCAAAACTAGTTTATGTGAAAATTATGGGCTGCTAGCTGAAACTGGTGGTAGAACTAGCTCATATCTGGTTCTGTTAGTGTGAACCCATATTCTGAAATTTCAGGTAGCATGAACTGTGGATCTGAACCCATATACACTGTAAATGAGATCAAGTTTCAGTTTGCAACAATAAAATCAGCATGAACTGTAGCTCATATCTGTCAGTTTGTACCAAATACAACAATAGTATTTACAGCTTTGAATATTTTCACTACTAGTTGGGAACAACTTCTGAAAGCTAGCACACTTGGATAATTGTATAGGAGTGCAAACTGCATGATTGGAAAATATAAATGTGAGTTACTACATTGGTAAATATCTGCACACTCGAGTGATTGTGTAATGCATAATGTGAACCTACAGATTATTAAGTCACTAGAGATTGGAATGTAAAAGCAAAAATAACAACAATCAAATGACATATTCACAAGGACTGCTTACGAAGCTGAACACTAGGACACCCGGGTCAGGCAGACAGCGAGCAGCAATAAGCAAACGAGCTCACCTGTGGAGCAGTAAAATGGATTCGGAAGTCTCTCGATGGCTCGCTCAGCGCTGGATCTCGCCGTCGTGGCACAGGAAGGCAGCAAAGGGTGCCTGCGGTGGCGGCGGAGGGGAGGCTTGCGCTGTTGGCGGATTTAGCATGTCGATGCGGATGCGCAGGCAGAGACAGAGCTGGACGAGGGAGAGATAAAGGATTGCGCATACTCGCGCCGCCGCCGCCCGCACGCGGGACGCCCCGCCACACTGGCATGACGGTGGTCGGCTGGTGGATCTGCGAGGTCGAGGAGATGTAGGCACTAGCCGCGTTCCACGGGAGATGGCTTCCGATGGAAGGCACTGCCGCTGTTCACCATCCGTCGACGCTAATGGCGTCTTCAACCGAGGAACTATGACAGCTTGCTTTGAGATTGGTGTACGCCACGTGGAGGTAAAAGATGAAGGTCTCTCAGGATGAAAGAAAGACCGGGTCCTATAGAATTTGCTTCCAATCTTGTGGGGTGCGGACCGAGCAAGCTCGACTGGAGTGGCATATGGGGGCTTTACCAACTAAGCAGCCTTGGGGTTTTTTTTTTTTGTTTCTCTAAAATATCGCCACTGATTCTTATGACCGGCCAGCGGTGATAATAACTTTTTTGGTCCAACATTTCTACTGTGACTATGTGAGTATCTGTCAATACACGCGTCAATGATATAAACTCTAATAAATTGGTATTTCTCGGTACTTAAATATCTATCCTGTTCACTTCCCAATAGACAACTTTGACTAAATACGCTTAAAAAAATAGTGATGTTTATAGTGCATAATTAAAACCATTAGATAGACATTTGAAAGTCTAGTTTTAAATGAAATCGTTTGGAGATACGAATGTTGCACATTATTTTTGTATAAATCGAGCTAAACTTCTTGCATGCAAACCAATGTCAATGACAAATAGTGGGAGTAAAAGGATGGCTGCATCACATGTGCCTTTTGCTGAGACATGTGTTTGATCCTCGCACCCATTTGATATGTTTTTTTAGCCAATAACCAAGATATGTGCTTTAACTTGGGCAATCTCGGATATCACATTAGTTGCGCGTTCTTTTGACACGTCTATGAACAAAGTTCACTTCTTTTCACGTTTTGACATAGTGGTTATATATGGAGCAAGAGGATGATGCATAGATATATGAGTACGGTTTTACGATACTTTGGCCAATAACAAATATTATGAGTGGTTTTATGTAACCCTTCAAGATGTCGTCTATTATATATGCACGCCACCATACAACAGGTCAGCTATAAGTGACAAATTAGTCCTTTAATTATGTATTATATATTCATCTTGTTCATTTTTATTACTCATGCATGTTCAAGAATTGAGGTCCGTGACTTGTAACCGTTTCGAAAAAGGTCCGTGACTTGTAGGATTGCAACGAAAGTTGCGGCACCATTAGTCCATGATAGCCAACGATGTTTGATGCTAGTATTTGGAAGCATCGACATTAGTGAGACAAATAGTGCTTCCAGATTTCCCATGACATAATTTCGCTCCTCAAATCAAAGGACTATATATACAGAGAATATATATAAACACAGGACGGCATCTTTATTATTTATAATAATAAGCACACAAACATGCAGATTCCCACACATGTACATATATGAGATCAGCCACGCAAGGAACTTGAGATATCACATCTCAACTCCTCGCATTATTCAATCGATATTACACGCCTGTCGTGACATAATGTAAAATACTAAGGTAGGCACTGCGGCAGCAAATTTCTAGCCAACTCTTGGTGGTGGGGGAATCACAATGGCCTGGCCGTTTTGGAGTTCGCTGAAGACAATAATACGTACTCTGATGCCGTCTTCGAGTGGTGGTATGTCCGCATCCCGATCGAGTTCTAGAACTTGTACATCATCGCCTTCCCCGTAGAGTTCCCTGATAGTATCTTCTGCATCACTTACGGTAGAGCCAATCAGCTCGGGCCATCTGTCTTTCATCTCAGCCTTGATTGCCTCCATCCAATCAGATAGTATAATCCTTTGGTTTTTCTCCCTTAGTTCTGAAGCTGTTATTATTGCCCACAAGCATCAATAATCAGGAAGCATAGGCATGTGTTGACATGATACTGATTAGACTAAGGGCCCTTTTGGCTCTCCAGAATTTTCAAAATTGAATTTGTAGTATAATTTATAGTTGTTGAAGAAATTTATAGGGCAGGAGATGACAAATAGAAATTATAGTTGTTGAAGAAAAATCTATAGAATTTGTTAAATAAAGTTTACAACTTTATTTAAGTAAGCAAGAAAAATTCATGGAATCCATTGGTCATCTCCTGCCCTATAAATTTTGACATAGGCTTATATGTGAACTCTGAAAAGTTGCGGAGTCTTAAATTCTTGGGATTTTAGTGTGTCTACCCTATTCTAAAGTCCAATGATGATTTTGCCTCTTCTTTTCTTTTTAACTTTGTGATTTTACCCTCGTTTTTCTCGATGAAACTACCGTTTACCCCTGGAATGTAACACCGTCTGAGATATATTGATTAAATGGAGAAAGAAGAAAGAAAATAGAAAAATACCTAGACAAAAAAACAAGGATACCCTTTTGTCCCTCTCCTACTGCTGAGGCGCGATAATTCATGCATCTATGTGACATTAAATTGTGTTTATGTGGATTGTTAACTAAAATATTGTTGAATTTTTTAAAAATAATCTGAGCGAAAAAATTGAGAGCTTATTGTCTGAAAATAGGGGATAAGATACAGCATAATAAAATTAGGGTAAAAACGTAAGTGTAAGGTCGTCTTTTTGTCCAAAAGTTAACACTGTTAGAGAGACTTAACAAAACAGGGGTAAATTTTTTCTTCATTTAATAAATATAGGGGTAAAATCACAAAGTTAAAAAAACGAGGGAAAAATTACAAACGAGCTTCAAAATAGGGGTAAACATGCCCAGGCCCCTAAATTCTTTCTCCACAGCTATGGATTATACTAACGAATTCAATTCCAGAAATTTCGGGATCCAAACGAGGCCTAAGTGGATGTCATATATAATCAAAAGGACTATTATGTACTACTAGTAGTCAAGCAAGCAATTAGGCCACCAAAATATTTAAAAGAAACATTTATGTAAGCAACAATAACTAGCAAAAAGTACATACCTATCTGCAGAGAGAAGAATAACGAGTAGCCTGTATATGGAGATGGTTCGTGCTCTAAGTATGTCTATGTATATATACACACTAACTATTTGTATAGCATGTTTTATTCGGTGATAACAATGTATGTACTTGTGGATCGTTAGTTCTAAAACACCACCGTATACATCGCCCTTTTGTTGCCAGTATTGATAGTTGCCAATGATAATGACGCAAGCCATTTCTGTTCTAAATTATATCGGCACCTGCTGAGGTCAACAGCATTATCTTCTCCAAATGTCGATTGTGCTCGCAGTTATTAGAAGGCAGCAGACAGACAAACAGTTGAATAATGCCCCCACTCTTTACACATGATCGATGATGGAGCCAGAAAAAACATTATAGGTGGAGTGGGTTCTATCACTAAGATGAATGAAAAATCTTATGGCCCAAATCGCATAGTACTCACCTACTAAGATTGCACAAATTGTACCCTCTCTGTCCCAAATTGTAAGTTATTCAAAAAAAATTTAGAGAGTCAAAGCATGTTTGACCAAATTTATAAAAAAATTCAAATATTTATGACATCAAATAGGTATACTATGAAAATATAATTAACAAAGAATCAACTAATACTTAGTTGGCATCCTAATTATTTTTATCTTATTATATAAATTTGGTCAAACTTAAATTGTTTTGACTCTTCAAGATTCTTAAAATAATTTACAATTTAGGACGGAGGGAGTAGTAAAAAAGTCAGAACCGCACAAAATAGGGTGAAAAGGTGGATCAACAACACAAATGGTTACCTCAAATTTGTAAAATAAACTGGGTAACCAGTGGAGCTGCTATCCCTGCTATACTGCCAACCTGTCCGCGGCTACGACCTTGGGCCACAGGCAGCCATGGTGCCAAGTTCCTCTCTTCCAGACCTCCTCCCTCCATCACTTGGCGCTGGCGGCGGACGGACGGGTAGTAGGCTGTGCTGGTGCTTGATGGCAGGGCGACGAGTGGGGTGGTGCCAAGTTGCTGTAACAGAATCGACCAAATAATATAAACATAATGTACTAATGGTGTCGCTTAAGCAACTTAATTAGCACATGACGCTTATACCAACCCGGTAGTCCGTGAAACCACGAAGGATTTCAAACTTTCCACAATACAGCCCAGACCGAATTAAGTTCAACATAAAACCGTTCATAGTAATACATAAGTTCACAAGTAATTGATTACATCGGAGTTTATGAAATAGTTATTACAATGCCAAGTTAAAAACCAAACTGCGAAAGCAAAATAAAGTGTTGTTTTGCAAACGCACACTTAGTTCAAAATAGTGCCTGGTCCTTCATCAAATCCAGCAAAAGCATAGAGGTATGAGATATTAGAGATGACCTTGCCCAAGGTCTAATCCTCCCGTAGTAGGATACAGGTCCATCTTGTTGCCACAGCAAAGGTCTTATGATCTGCAACAAGTGGGAATAAAACCCTGAGTACAAGAAGGTACTCAGCTAGACTTACCCGTCATAAACCAAAAATAAAGTGACACCAAGGAGTATGCAAGGCTTTATGAGTGGGGTAGCTGACTCATTTAAACTTGCGATAAAAGATGAGCTTATTAAATAACCATTTAGTGATAAAGGACTCTCTAGCTTATCATCTTTTAGGTTGGATCCCGACATCACTAGATTAGCACCTGTACTATTCCAACTCCGGGTATGAGCAAACAAAACTATCCTATCCTTCAGTTGAGCATACCGGATCAACAACATAGAACCATAACCATCCTAATTTTCACAATGATTTGCGACAAAGGTCGGCTGCTCGGTCAAGTGTTCACTGTCCATTAACGATGGCGATTATAATCGATTACAAACCAGCTGGCGGGTATTCCTCACACAAACCACACGTCTCCCGTCGGAGTCGATTAGATCACCTTGGTCTATTCGGGTGGAAACACGGATTGCAACGAATACGGTTGCACCAGGGCATGCCCGGCTACTGTACCTCCGGCGCGACCACCACCGGCTTTAATACCGCGCCTGTGGGCAACACACTCAACTCCGTTGAAATACCGGCCCAAACATCCTCAAGGCTTCGCGGTCGGATGTCCGCATCCTTCGAGCTATCTGTGAGGCATTGTTCAACATGATCCGAGGACGTACAAAGCCATAGTCCCTTAAGTGACATCGCCGGAGTTTCCGTGGTCTAACACACCACAAACTCCGACTAGTCGTGATTTAACAAGGCCACATGGTTATGTTCTCTAACCAACCTCCATAGTATCAACAATAGGGTAGTAACCACCTACCTCGCGGATGAGGGTCAATCACCCGTCTTCTACCGATCTAGTTAAGCAGTGCTAAGCATAAGCGTGATCCTAAACTTAATAGGGTAACAGTATTCAGGTGGATCAAGGTAATCATAATGCAGTAACGGTTCCAAGTAACGCCTATAAACTTAATGCATCATAAACAATAAAGGACGCAAGGTAAATCATTTTTGCAAACCATAGGAGAATGCTCCGGGGCCTGCCTTCCTAATACGATCAATGTTGAAGCTCCCAGCACTTGATCACCCCATGTCTGGTTCCTGGTTCATGATCACTTCACGTGCCGAGGTTCCCCTTGGTGACTCCTCTTTTGGATCCTTGTCCCACGTCACGTTCTATTCTACTATCGATCCTGTATGATGCGGGTGCATGTATGAATACTGAGAATGCGTAGCGTATAGTAATGCGGATGCATGCTTGCTTATTCTTTCTACAAGGTAGTCAACATCATCCAAGAACGTGTACCATAAGCACATGTCATCTACTGCGTTTTCTACTACAACAATGTAATCCTAGTACGACATCCTTTCTACTATCACCAGCAAACAAGTCAGTAAAGCCAAAGAGACTATACTCAAGCGTAATCATCTTAACCAATTCATTATGATCTACTCATCATAGTATACTACTTAACCACCCATCATACCACTAATCACCTTGAACTCTTGACAATAAGCCTAGCACACAACACCACTTATTCAAGCATCGATACTAGTCCTAACCATATAACTAACAGATCAGTAAATAAATCATAAATAAATAACCATAGACCCTATGGATATGAATGAAGACATTCTAGGAAGATTATGAAATTCTCCATCAAACATATGAAGACATCACAAACTGATTCCCAGGTTAAGTATACCTAAAACACGAACATCAGGACTGATTCGCAAAACAGCCACTAAAACAGCCCTGGTGACCATCTTGCCACACCCATAACTCCTAAAACATTCATGCAATGACCATGAAACTTTAACAGTAGATGGTAAAGCTAACACACTAACTATCATCTTTAGGCAAGTTAACCAGAAACCCAACTTATGATTAGATTAGCCTAGCATCAATGGATTAAACCCCTAATTTGAACACTCAAGGGTTGAGCAGGAGCACCATGATTGGCTACTCCTTAAATCCTACAAAAATTGCAGTAGACATAGCATGGCAATACTAGTCTACCAACCAAATTTTATCCCATTTGGATAAACCTACTGCCCTATGCATAATTCACAAGACAACACAATTAATTGGACCTATAAATAGTTTGCATTACGAAGTATGGCAAACTCATGTGTTAATCACATAAATGACTTCCTACTGGCATATAAACAGTCCAGAAAAAGAATTAACCCTTAACTATATATAAGGACCCTATTAATGAATTTAAAAGGAGCATAGCAATAATAGGCACATGAACTGCAACTCTATAAAATTACATTAAACATACAAGTGATATCTTTTTCATAGACAGAGCACCTCAAAACAAGACCAACAAGACCAAAACCATATTTTTCTGAGCACCCTAGAATTAATTATGCATTTCCAAAGATAACTAACAATTATACCAATTGATACAATTTAAATAAAGCTATACAGAAAAGTTGCTCAAACAGGAAATATTATATTTTTCCTAGATACTACACTTCACAAGGATTACAACAAGACCAAGATCACCTGATTTAGACACACCTAGCTCTAGATATGATTTTCCAAAACTTTATATCAAAATCTGCAAAAATCCTTTTATTCAAAAATCCGAAACCCTAATGGCTAAGTGCACCCGAATGTGCACCCAGATTCTATTCGGCGCTAGGTACACCCGGTCCGTGCACCCGAGCCCGGACGCCGCCGACGTCGCTGCCGACGTCATCGTGGGCCCACCGGGCGGGCCGAGACCGGCGGGGGCACCGCCCGACCGGCCAGCCGAACTCGGCGGCGGTGGGGTTTTCCGGCGACGCCAAGCACACCCGTGACCAGCGTGACGAGGCGGACTTAGCGACGGGCGAACGGCGACTCGAGAAGGCCTACGGCCGGGCGGCGCTATGCGTGACGGCGGCGAGTCTCGACGGCGGGCGGCGAGACCACGCCGGAGCGGCGGCCCCGGAGACGCGAGCGAGCGCACGGGCTCCGCCTCGCCGAGACGACCACGAAGCGCATGCTAAGCGGCGGAAAGAGCGGTGAATCTGCGACCTAAGCCGCGGCGGTGCGAAGCTCTGGCATGGCGGCGTCGCGGCGGCGCGGTGGAAACCTGGCGGCCGCAGAGCGCCATTCATTGATTCGTGATAGCCCTAGACCCTAAACGAGGAGGCGGTCACGGTGCGTGTGCTAGGACGAGGAAAGGTGGAGCTATGGGTGCTAGCCACGGCGAGCCGCACCGGCGACCTTGGCAGCCGTGGCAAGCGTGAAGAAAAAAGGCGGCCAAACTGGGCCTCTACCTTGAGCAATAGGCTGTTGTGAGGCGTCAAGGAGATGGAGGGGACAACGTCGAGCACGACGATGCCACTGTATTGGAGAATGACTGGCTGGTGGTGGGGCTAGACGGCGGCGGACTTGGTGGCGGCTATGACGGCTTGGAGGTCCGCGACGGTTTGCGAGGGCGAGTGAAGAGGGAATGAGGAGGGCAGGGGTGGGCGAGTGGTGGTGCGAGGGTAGATAAGGACGACCTGGCGCCCTCCAATTTGGACCGGTGGCACGAGACCGGGTCACGGCGAGCGGCGGGGGAAAACACGACGACGGCAACGGCGCTCGACGCAGCGAGCTCAGCGGCTCAGCGATTCAGCGAGCGGGGCAGGGCGACAGGCGAGGGCGTGCGCACTCGAGTGTTGGAGGCCGCGTCGCGAAGCGCATGGCGGGACTTGGCATGGCTCCCCTTCGCCAGTGCTGCAGGCATGGCGGCGGAGCGGCGGTTCATGGCACGGCGATGATGGCGGCAGAGCATGCGCGATGATGACGAGCTCGGCGTGCGGTCCTCGAGTGCGAGGCGGCGAGGAAAGGCGGGCGCAGCAGCCGCGCGCAGCCCAGCGCCGAGGCGAGGAGAGGGCAGCGGCACGGCGTCGGCCATTGCTGCGCGCCGGAAGCAGAGGGAAGAGGGGAAAAGTGAGGGAGAGAGAGGATGACAGGTGGGTCCGGGTGGGTCCCACCATTTTTGTCTTGACTTGAAAAGTTTGACCTTGAATAACTCCAAAAATATTGCGAATTTGGAAAACTCAAAACATGAAAGTTTCTCCATTTGAGGAGTAGAATACTTTTCATGTTGGAAGTTTTTGCTAATTCAGCCTAGATTTGAAAATGTGAATTAGGGTCAAATTAGAATTATAAAAATATTATTATTTTTTTTAATATTCCCCTTTCTGTTTTTGTCCTTTTGAAAACCTTAAACCCATTTTCATGACTTGGTGTAAAAACAAAGTTTTCTCGAAATAATTTTCTGCATAAACTTTGTTAAAACTCCATTTTGAGAAAAGCAACCCAAATATAACTTCTAGCAACAACTTTGAAAACCCCATTGCATTTTAATACAAGCACTCAACCAATTGCTACCACAAAATGCACATATGATGCTTATGAGATTGTTGGATTTATTATGGGCTAGGCCCATTTTAGAATTTAATAAATCAAATAAACTCTATGGTGTGTAATTATGGAGAATATTAATTGTATCGGATTGGAAGTCCGTGGTCGGGCCGTGGCCGTGGCCGTGTCGGATTGGAAGTCCGTGGACGGGCCGTGGCCGTGGCCATATCCGATTGGAAGTCCGTGGCCGGGCCGTGGCCGTGGCCGTGTCCTGCACGACCTCTCCCTCTTCCACCTCCTGGCCACGGACTATAAAAGGGCGCTGCCCTCTTCCTCCGAGAGAACATAACCGAACCGCAATCCTCGCCAGCGGCAACGAGAGAGTTCCCATCTCGTTGATCCGCGCGCACGGTGAAGCGAGAGGGCAGTGCCTCCGGAGCCTCGCCGATTGAGACCTTGCACGGGGGGTCGGCAATTAGGTTTTTGGGGAGCGTCTTCGCGACTGCCCAACCTCCATTGTTGCTGTTCTTCGCGTTCGTCTTCTTCCTCTACATCCCGGAGAAGAGATCGGCGAGTTCGTCTTCTTCCTCTACATCCCGGAGAGATCGGCTACTGCAAGTCTTCATCATGGCGTTAGAAGATGGACAGACTTCAGGAGCGAAGGGGTATGTACTGTTCATCTCCTCTTTAGTTTTCATGTTTCTGATCATGCTTGTTTCGATAGTTGTTATGCGATGCTTCAGTATGTGTTGTTGCTATGTTTCACTAGATCCAGAATATCGCGCCAGCCCTTATATTGTCTCTCGTTCTTGCTTTCTCGCTATATGTTTTATCTATCTGTCCCAATAGGCCTCGTTAAATTGTTTCGTCGCTTATGTTCCGTAGCTCTGTTGAGATTTTTCTTATGCAATCTGTTTTCAACCATGATATTCATGTTTAATCTTGATGCTATGCAATATATGTCATGTTTATATGTCTTTGATTATGATATGCTTTGCATGATTATTAATCACATGGTTCATGTTCTTTTGAACATGATTGATGATATGATCTTTATTTACAATTATATAAATGTCATCATCATTTTGTTAATTTATGGAATTAAATTGACATGGAAATTGCCTTATATTCTAACAATCCAAAAACCTAATCATAGGCATTTTTAAATGAGAGGTTTTGTCTTTGCATTAAAACCCGATTCTTTTGATGGAAAGAATTTTTTGCTTTGGAAAGCTAAGATGGAACTGTGGTTGACTGCTATGTCTTGTCATCATGCCGCTGAGGGCGAGCCTGAAAACTTGTCTCTGGAGCAGAGGACTAAGTTTAAGGCTAATGACAACCTCTTTAGAGGAGCAGTGATCAGTGCATTGGATGCAAAGTTTCAAAAGAGCTATATCATTCTTCCCACTGGGAAAGCATTGTGGGATGCACTTGTTGGAAAGTTTGGAGTAACCGATGCTTGGTAGTGAGTCAGTACCTCATAGAGCAGCTGTATGACTACAAGATGGTTGAGAACCAATCTGTAGTGGAACAGCTCATGAGATTCGAGCACGGCTAAGGAACTCGAACTATTCCCTTGTCTTCTTCCTGACAAGTTTGTGGCTGGCGGTATAATCGCCAAGTTACCACCTTCTTGGAAGGATTTTGCCACCTCCCTTAAACATAAGAGGCAGGAGTTCAATGTTGAGGAGCTCATTGGCACTCTTGATGTTGAGGAGAGGGCAAGGGCAAAGGACAAAGGGAAAGGTGATGAGACCGCTTCTGCAAATATGGTGCAAAAGAAATTCAACAAGTTCAAGAAGAAGAAACAAAACAAGCAAGAGAATTCTCCAAAGCCTCGTTCGTACGGCACAGTTTAAAAAGAAGAACAACACCAACAAAAGCAAGGTGGGTTGCTTTGTTTGTGGGAGTGATCAACATTGGGCTAGAGATTGCCCAGATCGCAAGTTTAATCCGAGAGAAAAAGTTAGCAAATGTTGTCACTACGGAGGCTGCAGATGGAACAACGGGGTATGGTAATTCTTTACCATTTGTTCTTTCATTCAGAATTCACCGAGTGGTGGATGGATAGTGGTGCCAATATACATGTGTGTGCTGATATTTCTTTGTTCTCTTTTTACCAGTCGGGAGGTCTCGGTGCCTTGTTGATGGGAAATGGGTCGCGTGCTCATGTTCTTGGTGTTGGTACGGTCGTTCAAGTTTACTTCGGGAAAGACGGTGCCATTAAAGAGCGTGCAGCATGTGCCCTCAATAAAGAAGAACCTTGTTAGCGCGTCTATGCTTTGTAAAGATGGCTACAAAGTTGTTCTTGAGGCGAATAAATGTGTTGTTTCTAAACATGGTACTTTTGTTGGAAAAGGTTATGATTGCGGAGGTCTGTTCCGCCTATCCTTGCATGATGTTTGTAATAAGTTGGTAAACTCGTTGATTTTTCCGATGAATCCGATTTGTGGCATTCACGCTTTTGTCATGCAAGTTATAGTTGTCTTATGCGGCTAGCAAACCTCAATTTAATTCCTAAATTTAACCTAGTCAAAAAGTCTAAGTGCCATGTTTGTGTTGAATCAAAACAACCCCGCAAGCCCCACAAGGCCGTCATTGAGGCGAGGAATCCGGCACCTCTAGAACTTGTTCATTCGATCTTTGTGAGATGAATGGAATTTTGACTAAAGGTGGAAAAAGATATTTCCTCACCTTTATAGATGATTCCACCAGATTTTGCTATGTGTACCTCTTAAAAACAAAAGATGAAGCGCTGAATTATTTTAAGTCCTATAAAGCCGAAGTTGAAAACCAACTTGAGAGGAAAATAAAACGTTTAAGGTCCGATAGAGGAGGTGAATATTTCTCTAATGTTTTCGATGAGTTCTCAAGCGTGGAACATGGAATTATTCATGAGAGGACACCTCCATTCTCACCACAATCCAATGGGATTGCCGAAAGGAAAAACCGCACTCTAACCGATTTGGTAAATGCCATGTTGAGTACAATGGGATTATCCAAGGAATGGTGGGGTGAGGCAATTTTGACCGCGTGTCATGTCCCGAACGAGTTCCTACAAAGAACAAAAAGATTACACCATTCGAGGAGTGGGAGAAGAAAAGATTAAACCTCTCTTACTTGCGCACTTGGGGGTGTTTGGCTAAAGTGAATGTGCCAATAAACAAGAAGCGTAAGCTAGGGCCTAAAACTCGTTGATTGTATATTCCTGGGCTATGCCTTCCATAGTGTTGGTTATAGGTTCTTAATTATAAAATCTGATGTGCCTGATATGTATGTTGATACTATCATGGAGTCAAGAGACGCTATATTTTTTGAGAATGAGTTTCCAAAGAGGTCTACACCTAGTGAAACAAATCATGAGAATATAGTTTTAAATGAGCAAGAACTATCTATTCCTATAGATCATGCTGAGGAATCTCCTTTGCACATCCCTGAGGAGGATGAAACTATAGTCACACACAAGAGTAAGAGGCAAAGAGTTGCTAAAACTTTTGGTGATGATTTTATAGTGTACCTTGTGGAAGACACGCCATCCACCATACAAGAGGCCTATTCTTCTCCCGATGCCGACTTATGGAAGGAAGCAAAGAAGGAGTGAGATGGAATCTATTATGGGTAATGGAACATGGGAGGTCGTGGACCGTCCTTATGGCCGTCAACCTATAGGGTGCAAGTGGATTTTCAAGAAAAAGCTTAGGCCCGATGGTACCATTGAGAGGTACAAGGCAAGACTTGTGGCCAAAGGATATACCCAAAAAGAAGGAGAAGATTTCTTTGACACTTATTCACCTGTGGCTCGATTGACTACAATTCGCACTTTGATAGCCGTGGTAGCCTCTCATGGTCTTATCATTCATCAGATGGATGTAAAAACAGCTTTCCTAAATAGAGAGTTGGATGAGGAGATCTATATGGATCGACCGGATGGTTTCATTGCGGATGGTCAAGAGAACAAGGTGTGTAGGTCGTTAAAATCTTTGTATGGCTCCGAAACAAGCTCCTAAGCGAAGGCATGAAAAGTTTGATAATACTCTCACTACCGCTGGATTTGTCATGTGAATGAGGCGGATTCGTGTGTGTATTATAAACATGGTGGGGGTGAGGCCATCATGCTATGCCTTTATGTTGATGACATATTGATCTTTGGATCAAACCTCAAGGTCATTGAGGATGTGAAGAATCTTCTATCAAGCAATTTTGATATGAAGGATTTGGGAGAAGCCGATGTCATTCTAAACATCAAGCTTATCGAGAAAGGTGATGGTGGGGTAACTTTGTTACAATCTCACTATGTGGAAAAGGTGTTGAGTCGCTTTGGATTCGGATCGTGATCCCGCTCCCACACCTTATGACCCTAGCATGATTCTCGAGAAAGAATAGAAGAATTGCAAGGGATCAATTAACATACTCTCAGATCATTGGCTCTTTGATGTACTTGGCAAGTGCAACTAGGCCTGACATCTCTTATGCTGTGTGCAAGCTGAGTTGGTTTATTTCAAACCCAGGAGATGATCATTGGCATGCTCTAGAGAGAGTGTTGCGCTACCCGAAAGGTACTATGACTTATGGTATTCATTATACCGGGTACCCCGAGTGCTAGAAGGCTATTGTGATGCCAACTGGATCTCGATGCCGATGAGCTTCATGCCACAAGTGGATATGTGTTCTTGCTTGGAGGTGGCGCTGTTTCCCCGGAAGTCTTGCAAGCGGACTATCTTAACGAAGTCTACAATGGAAGGGGAACTCGCAGCATTAGACACCGTTTGCCGAGGCCGAGTGGCTACGTGATCTCCTAATGGATTTACCGGTAGTTGAGAAACCAATACCGGCTATTTCCATGAACCGTGATAACCAGATCTGTTATTACAAAGGTAAACAGTTCAAGGAGTAACATGAAGTCCTCAAGACATGTAAAGAGGAGATTAAAATCAATGAAAAAGCTGAAAAACTCCGGAGTTATAACGTTGGATTATGTCCATACGTTGAATAATCTGCGATCGGTTTACTAAGGGTCTGTCATGAAATGTGATAGAAAGTGCATCGAGAGAAATGGGTATGAGACCCACATGAGGTCTACTTTAGTGGTAACTTGCTCCTTGTGATCGGAGATCCCGTGAATTGGAGTGGTGAAACAAGCTAGTAGTAGATTGAGAGGAAAGATCCCTTCTTGACTCATTTCGATGCACATCTTTCCTATCTCGTAAGGCGGGGATGGTATATTTACCTTAATGTATTCCAAGAGCTATTGAGGTGAGATGTTATCCTACGTAACATCTTTTGAGGAATACACCTATATGAGTCGATCGCTGGTCACGAGTCTATGGGACTTGGGTAATCTCTAAATACTCATGAAAGGCACGAAGTGTGACTTATATGCTTCAAAATAAATGGGAATGTCTTTAGCTGCCCAAGATCGATATCGAAAGGACTTGAGTGAATCTCATCTCGCACAAAACCGTCAATTCAAGGCATAGTCCATTGTTCGCTTGTGAATGGGTGAAACTCTTGCTCTAGGTGGATGTTCAACTTAACCGGTCTCCACCGAAACACCGGTATATCAAAGAGCATGGGTTCGATGCTTTACTTTTACAAACCCTAGAGTTTTGGTGGGGATTGTTGGATTTATTATGGGCTAGGCCCATTTTAGAATTTAATAAATCAAATAAACTCTATGGTGTGTAATTATGGAGAATATTAATTGTATCGGATTGGAAGTCCGTGGTCGGGCCGTGGCCGTGGCCGTGTCGGATTGGAAGTCCGTGGACGGGCCGTGGCCGTGGCCATGTCCGATTGGAAGTCCGTGGCCGGGCCGTGGCCGTGGCCGTGTCCTGCACGACCTCTCCCTCTTCCACCTCCTGGCCACGGACTATAAAAGGGCGCTGCCCTCTTCCTCCAGAGAGAACATAACCAGAACCGCAATCCTCAGCAGCAACAGAGAGTTCCCATCTCGTTGATCCGCGCGCACGGTGAAGCGAGAGGGCAGGTGCCTCCGGAGCCTCGCCGATTGAGACCTTGCACGGGGGTCGGCAATTAGGTTTTTGGGGAGCGTCTTCGCGATGCCCAACCTCCATCGTTGCTGTTCTTCGCGTTCGTCTTCTTCCTCTACATCCCGGAGAAGAGATCGGCGAGTTCGTCTTCTTCCTCTACATCCCGAGAGATCGGCTCGCAAGTCTTCATCATGGCGTTAGAAGATGGACAGACTTCAGGAGCGAAGGGGTATGTACTGTTCATCTCCTCTTTAGTTTTCATGTTTCTGATCATGCCTGTTTCGATAGTTGTTATGCGATGCTTCAGTATGTGTTGTTGCTATGTTTCACTAGATCCAGAATATCGCGCCAGCCCTTATATTGTCTCTGTTCTTGCTGTCTGCTATATGTTTTATCTATCTGTCCCAATAGGCCTGTTAAATTGTTTCGTCAGTTATGTTCCAGTAGCTCTGTTGAGATTTTTCTTATGCAATCTGTTTTCAACCATGATATTCATGTTTAATCTTGATGCTATGCAATATATGTCATGTTTATATGTCTTTGATTATGATATGCTTTGCATGATTATTAATCACATGGTTCATGTTCTTTTGAACATGATTGATGATATGATCTTTATTTACAATTATATAAATGTCATCATCATTTTGTTAATTTATGGAATTAAATTGATATGGAAATTGCCTTATATTCTAACAGAGATGATTATGCTCATGAGATGCAAGATTTGTTAAGCCTAAAAACTGGAGATGTTACAGTTGCGGTTGGTGTAGTCGGTGCCTAGTAGTGAGCGGCGGCTTCCACGTCGATGTGGAATTGGCGGCTCGAGAGAAGCCGAGCGCGAGTGCCTAACTTTGTTGATGTATTACGGATTTAGAGAGCTAGATTGGGCCTGACACTTGGGCTAATCTTAAGTAACAAAAAGGCCTAGTTCTCACAATCCCACTGTCAAACGAAACAAATCGTCGTCTTCTACTTCGCTACTTGGTGCTCATGGCTCGCTCTTCATCGCCATGTCGGCTTGCTGCGGTGACACGGCTTCTGCTCAGAAGCTCGACCGCCGGAACTGAGGCAGAGGATAGGGTCCGGGGGTCTGGGGCGATGACGCCAATAGCTGGGGAGTTCGCCCCACCTTGCCCCATGTGTGGCTACGTCCTTGCACATGATTCAACTACATCTACCTGTGTGTTATTAATATAAACTAGACAATACTCTGCGCGTTGCTACGGAAACTTGTTGTATTCTAATGTCTAATTAAATATTCGAGAGAACATAATACATTTTATTATATATGTATGTGATAGCAAATAGCATGTTTTATCTCGGTGATAACAATGTATGTATTTGTCGACCTTTAGTTCGAAAAACACCACCGTATATCGCCCTTTCGCTGCAGTATTGATAGTCGCCAATGATAATGATGTAAGCCATTTTTGTCCGAAATTGCATTGGTACCTGCTGAGGTCAACAACATTGTCTTCTCTAATTGTTGATTATGCTCCCAGTTATTAGAAGGCAGGCAGGCAGACAAACAGTTGAAGAATGCCCCCACTCTTTACACATGACTCAACTACATCTACGTATTTCAAAAAAAAAAAAAACTACTTCTACGTGCGGTAATATAATTTAGATGATACCTCCACACGTTGCTACAGAAACTTGTATTATAACGTCTAATTGAACACATTCGATACATTTTATAATATGAGCAAATTTACAATGGTTGAAGAGGCATCATGAGGCATTTGATGTGTCTATGATTTGCGGACCCATAAGTTGTGAGGCATCAATGCCTAGGCATCAAGAGGCATTTGATGTTTCTATGATTTGTGGGCCCATAAGTCGTGAGACGTCGTGACGCCTCCGGATTTGGGGGAAATTAGGATTCTAATAAAAAAGTCACAATTGTTTTTTTTTATAGTTTATTTTTTTAACCAAGGGTACAAAAGTACTTTTATAATTGTAATAATGATGTTTGACTAGTATTTGCTTTATTAAAAAAGGTGAACAATTTTACATATAATTAGGGTTTAGATGCTTTGCAAAAAGACCATACTGCCCTTCAGTAAATTAATTAACGAAAATAGTAATTCTGATGAGGCATTGAGAGGCATTAAGAGGCATCTAGATGCTTTTCCAACCATTGTAAAGGGCTCTTTATAATATATGTAAAGCCTAAATAGAAAGTATACGGATGGCACAAAATTATATGTACTCCCACAGTGCTTAAAAAAATGCAGTTTTACAGTTGAGCATGATAAAAAATAAAAGAAATGATTACTTTAATTAATGTACCCTTGCAAAGTTCAGTAGCGACGTGCCTTGTGGCTTAGATAAGCATATTAAAAATCTATAAATCTAACTGCACAGAAAATTCAAATGATCCTTTTTTCATTCAATAATTTTCTTACAAGTCAAAAACTAAATCAAAAGAACATCATCGCATCTTCAATATGCTCTTAAGACCGAATATTGCATAAGTTGTTTCACACAAAAAAAAAAAAAAAGCAAAGTTCTCATGCTGACACCATGTATTCTTGATTTTATTTTCCTAGTGAAAAGGAGGTATATGGCGTCAGCCATGCTGACATCATGATGCAGGTGCACAGCGGAGCACCCCGGTCGGCCGGTGCGGCTGCTTGCACACACGCGCGCGAAGGCGAACGCGCCTGGCCGGACTCGGACCTCGAGGTCGCCGGAGTTGCCAATGGCATCGCACCTAGCGGGCGGCGCATGCCTGGCCCTGGGGAAGACCCCGATTTGAAACTGCCGGGTTCGATTATGGTCGCCTCCAGGTTCACAACTGTTCAAGGAGCCGGACAATGTCAGATAGATTTAACAGAAGGCTTCAATCTCAATACACCACTTCTTCCATATAAGATAAATAGTATTACAAAAGACTGTACATCACACAGTACATACAACAGTTAATATTCATGCCGCAGTAAGGAGGTGAAAGATGCAATAACCATGAATTTACATTAAATTCGGTACTCTCAGATTACAGTCGGTCTAACACGAAGTACAGAATTAAGGTGCAACGAATTGTGGGTGACACTGACGCACCCAAATCTTTGGGCCTGCAGGACATCATGCTCAGCGGTGATGGGAGCGTTGGCGCCTGGTGGCTGCAGTAGCGGGCTCGTTTGGGCAAGGATGATAGACCGGCCTTCGACTGCGTCCTGCTGCTCATCTCTTGAACGATCTGGAAGGAGTAGAATTGTCGTGTTTTCAATAGGCATTCGTCCACTGTGTAGCAGTCCGTTTGCTCAGCCTTGAGAGAGGCGGAGGAGTGGGGTGAGGCCGGTTACTCGGAGCTAGCGGGCTTCTCCTTCCTTTGGTCGCGCAATCGTGCACAAATGTAATACTCAACCTTGTATCCAGTAGGGTAGGGCTGCTCGTTCTAGACGTTGGCTACTCGCCTCCGTCGTTCTGTACTTGGTTTGGGTTCTAGGACCGTTTCCCCTCTTAATGAAATACAAGCACAAAGCCTGCTCGCGAAAAACTGACGCACCCAAATTGGCCACGGGAAGCACAAACCCAGACTTAAGCTTAACCTTTGTGCCTTGAGTCAGTATGATGCACAACCGGGCATCATGAACCAGAGCAGTATGGTCAGTAGTCGTGAGCAACTGCTGGGGTTGAGCTGTTAGCCACTATTGCTGTTGCTGCAGCGCTGGCTCGTGCTGCGGGGTGGCGGGGGAGTCTGGAGCGATGGCAAACTGGAGTGCACGGCCCCTGGCCGACTGTAGGATGAAGGCCACCTCGGCTGCTGCCAGTGCATGCGGCCTCTTCCTGCTCAAGATCTATTTTTACTCTCCTTTTCGATTTCTCTCGATTTTTCTTGGAATTGGGTGATGATGTCTTGAAAAAATCTTCTAAACACCCCCAAGAACTTATCTGCAAAGTTTCAGGTCGATCCAAGGTGCTTTGGTCAAGTTTTGACTTGGAATCGATTTTTATCGAGAGCTGTCCAGAAAATACCGGACACGTCGGTAGTCAACCCGGACATGTCCGGGATTTTCGATCTTCGAGTTTCGATCTGATTTTTTGTGGAGATCTCTTCCTTGGTGTCAAATAGCTCTGGTTAAATTTTCACGAATTTTGGACATCATTTGATTAGGGTTTTGGTTTTTCTTCCTCGGTGTTCTGTGTACTGAAAATACCGGACGTGGCCGGTATTCATACCGGACGTGTTCGGTATTTCTGCGTCTGTGGGTTTCTGCTGAGCCAAATACCGGACGTGTCCGTTATGCAAACCGGACGTGTCCAGTATTTCCTGAAGCAGCGCAGTTTCTTCCATTGCTTGCACGCTTGATCTCCGATTCGTTCGCCATTTGTTGCATCGGTTTCGTGGTGTCCCGCTGTGTTCCTTGGGAACATCCACCCACTCATTTGGGTCGTGGACATCACCCTTGCTGATTTGGTTCTTAGGGTTTGATTTTCGGACAAAGACCAAATATTTTAAAAGAAATTTTAGGCTCACATTCACCCTCTCGGTCGCCGTTACCGTCCTTCAAAAAATATTAATATTTATTATGTTATATAATTAGGGTCATTGTGGCCTGGCCTCTGTGCTGCAGTGCTGCCTGCTTCGGTCTGGGTGGACTTCGCTTCGAGAGGAGCGAGCGGCTTGACTAGGCCACGGCCGAGTGGTGGTGGCGACGACGCGCTGGGCCTCATGGAGCGGCCGCAGGGCAGAGAGAATAAACAGCAGCAGGCCGAGGCTGGTCTTGTCGGAAGAGAGCACGTAGCATCACAGGAGGCTGGGCTAGGCGCAAGACGACGGCAGTTACGTTGCTGAGAGTGTGGGCTCGATGATGGGCTTTACCAACTAAGCAGCCTTGGGTTTTTTTTTTTGTTTCTCTAAAATATCGCCACTGATTCTTATGACCGGCCAGCGGTGATAATAACTTTTTTGGTCCACCATTTCTGATGTGACTATGTGAGTATCTGTCAATACACGCGTCAATGATATAAACTCTAATAAATTGGTATTTCTCGGTCCTTAAATATCTATTCTGTTCACTTCCCAATAGACAACTTTGACTAAACATGCTTAAAAAATATTGATTTTCGTATTGCATAATTAGAACCATTAGATAGACATTTGAGAGTCTAGGTTTTAGTGAAATCATTTGGAGATACGAATGTTGCACATTATTTTTCTATAGATCGAGCTAAACTTCTTGCATGCAAACCAATGTTGACGACAAACAGCGGGAGTAAAAGGATGGCTGCACCATAGGTGCCTTTTGCTGAGACATGTCTTTGATCGGCGCACCCATTTGATATGTTTTTTTTAGCCAATAACCAAGATATGTGTTTTAACTTGGCCAATCTCGGGTATCACATTAGTGGCGCGTTCTTTTAACACGTCTATGAACAAAGTTCCTTCTTTTCACATTTTGACATATAGTAGTTATATATGGAGCAAGAGGATGGTGCATAGATATATGGAGTATGGTTTTAGGACACTTTGGCCAATAACTAATATTAGGAGTGGTTTGATGTAACCCTTCTAGATGTCTATTATATATGTACGGCACCATACAACAGGTCAGCTATAAGTGACAAACTAGTCCTTGAATTATGTATTATATATTCATCTTGTTCATTTTTATTATTCATGCATGTTTAAGAATTGAGGTCCGTGACTTGTAGGATTGCAACGAAAGTTGCGGCGCCATTAGTCCGTGATAGCCAGCGATTCTTGATGCTAGTATTTGGAAGCATCGACATTTAGTGAGACAAATAGTGCTTCCATCCTTTCCATGACATAATTTTGCTCCTCAAATCAAAGGACTTATATATATAAACACAGGATGGAAGCACTCGACACCTTTATTATTTATTATTGCATAATGATAAGCACACAATCATACAGATATGAGATCAGCCACGCAAGGAACTAGAGATTTCACACCTACTCCTCGCATTATTATTCAATCGATATTTGCCGCCTGTCGTAAAACCAGATATAATGTAAAATATTAAGGTAGGCATTGTGGCAGCAAATTTCTAGCCAACTTGGTGGTGGGGGAATCACAATGGCCTGGCCGTTTTGGAGTTCGCTGAAGACAATAATACGTACTCTGATGCCGTCTTCAAGTGGTGGTATGTCCGCATCCCGATCGAGTTCTAGAACTTGTACATCATCGCCTTCCCCGTAGAGTTCCCTGATAGTATCTTCTGCATCACTTACGGTAGAGCCAATCAGCTCGGGCCATCTGTCTTTCATCTCAGCCTTGATTGCCTCCATCCAATCAGATAGTATAATCCTTTGGTTTTTCTCCCTTAGTTCTGAAGCTGTTATTATTGCCCACAAGCATCAATAATCAGGAAACATAGGCATGGGTCGACATATGGTACTATGATAGGCATCATTCTTTTAATTAGACTAAGAGCCTGTTTGGCTCTCCGGAATTTCTAAAATTGCATTCTTAGTATAAAGTATAGTTGTGGAAGAAAATCCATAGGCTCTGTTAAATAACGTCTACAACTTTATTTACGTAAGAAAGAAAAATTCATGGAATCCATTTCCTATTTCCCACCCTATGAATCTGAGATACGCATATATATATGTGAACTTTGAATTCAATTTCAGAAATTCCGAGAATCCAAACGGGCCCTAATTAAGTGGATGTCAAATATAGTCAAAAGTATTATTATGTACTACTTGTAGTCAAGGAAGCAATCAGGCTACCAAAATATTTAAAAGAAACATTTATGTAAGTAACAACTAGCAAAAAGTCATGCCTACCTGCAGAGTAGAATACTAGTACAGTAGTAGCCCGTACTTCGATCGAGATGGAGATGATTGGTGCTCTATGTATGTCTATATATACACACTGAGTTTGTATAGTTTGCTTTTTTTCGGTGATAACAATGTACTCTCACTTTGTTTTAAAATGTCTTATTGGTACTAGAAGAAAATTGCAGATAAGTCCACATGCCTTGGTTTGTTCTAAGAAACTAAGTCCGCATGCATGCCGCCAACAAATTCAGCCATGCAGGGAGAGAGACAAAGTCATGCACTAAGTATTTTTTTTTTTTTGAACCGAGGGAACCCCCATTTCCATTCACAAGAAACGGAAATACAGTTTGGAAAGAATTTACAGGAAGCAAGAGATAACAGAAAAAGGAAATGACGCTACCACGACGCTACCACCACTGCCAGTCTGCTTTACTCCAGCATGGACCAGCAGGAGAAACTTCCTAACTGACACTTCCGAGATGACCGACTAGGAACTTAGATTAGGAGCTTTCCTAGTGACGGACTGAGCTAATACATAAACCAAAAGACCAGTCATGCACTAAGTATGAAGCGTAATGTTCATATTTATTTGCAGGGAGAGAGACAAAGTCATGCACTAAGTACGAAGCGTAATGTTCATATTTATTTTTGTCCTTGACCTATGCACCAAGATCAAATGCTAAGTACGAAGCATAATGTTCACATTTATTTTGTGACATTAGTTCGAAAACACCATCGTCTTTTTGTTGTGACTAATGATAGTTGCCGATGATAATGATGCAAGCCATTTGTGACCTTTGCACCCCGGCAGGCGACGCTGGGCCTTCGGAAGACGCCTGGCCGGACTCAAACCTGGAGGTCGCCGGAGTTGCCAATGGAACACGCCTGGCCGGACTCAGAACTGGAGGTCGCCGGAGTTGCCAATGGCATCGCACCTGGGCACCAGGCGGACGTCCCGGCGGCGGCGCATGGCTGGCCCTGGGGAAGACCCCGATTTGAAACTGCCGTTCTCGATTATGGTCGGCTCCAGGTTCACAACTGTTAAAGGGTGAGCCGGACGATGTCAGATATAGAGAAAGGGGACTGAATTTACCCTCCTAATAAGTTCTTATGTCTGTCTGGTGGAGTTGCTCTTCCCACGAAAAAAAATTGGATTCAACAAAAGGTTTCAATTTCAATACACCACGTCTTCCATATAACATAAATAGTATTTCGAAAGACTGTACATCACAAAGTACATACAACAGTTGATATTCATGCCGCAGTAAGGAGGAGAAAAAGATGCAATAACAATGAATTTACATTAAATTCGGTACTCTCAGATTACAGTCGGTCTAACACGAAGTACAGAATTTAAGGTGCAACGAATTGTGGGTGACACTGACGATTGACGCACCCAAATTGGCCACGGGAAGCACAAACCCAGACTTAAGCTTAACCTTTGTGCCATGAGTCAGTATGATGCACAACCGGGCATCATGAACCAGAGCAGTATGGTCAGTAGTCGTGAACAACTGCTGGGGTTGAGCTGTTAGCCACTATTGCTGTTGCTGCGGCGCTGGCTCGTGCTGCGGGGTGGCGGGGGAGTCTGGAGCGATGGCAAACTGGAGTGCACGGCCCCTGGCCGACTGTAGGATGAAGGCCACCTCTGCTGCTGCCAGTGCAGCCTCTTCCTGCAGACAAAGGAGGAAGCGTTGAGAACTTAGATGGTGTGCCATATCAGCAACAACAGTTTAGGACCACGAGCTATAGAATGTTTTATCTAACCAATACTATGGTGATCTTCCTATGCCAAACAAACTTATGTGTATATTATTATGATGATTTGGATCAACTTTTTCATGATCAACACATCTCTTCACAATTGCATCAAATTAGGTACCTGTCTTTGTCGCCGGCGATGCAAAATGCTGAATATCCATGCCATGATGTAGCACGGAAGCAGAAACCCAGCAGCTCGCAGCAGAAAAAGCTGCAATGGATTGAGTCAGCACAGAACACTATCTGGACCGCTAACATCCATGTAAAAATGAAAGACTACAACACTCACCGAGAACATGGTGGAAGCATCATCATCATTTCCTTCGTTGTCTGAGATAGACAATGCATGCCTTAGAAGCAACAGCGCCATTAACTGCAAAACCAAGCAAGGATTTTACACTCAAAATCTGTTGACATTAGGTAAATACTGGAGGAGAGCTAAGGTGCTCAGACTAGGAGCAGAGCAGAAGAGGATTTGCTGTGAAAAACAACAATTTTCGCATTCTCTAAGCAATTAACCAACTAAAAGCACTGTTTTTCCATCCACAAACAAGTTGTGACTTGCGAGATGACTGTATAATATATAAAACCAGTGCCCTTCAATTGAAAAACAAACTGTTTTAGCTTCTTTTTTTGCGCAAGGTTTTAGCTTTTTTAGATACACAATTTTTACTATGTATCTAGACATAAGATATATCTAGATGCATAACAACAGCTGTGTACCTAGAAAAACTAAAACTACTCATAAATTGGGATAGGAGTAATATTTGTACATTGGTTCAGAAAATAAAGGGCAATAAGATCAGGAATTTTAGAACAGTGCTTACAATAAGTGCAGCTGAACGGCAGAATGCAGCACCACTAGCATCTGTAGTACCATAACCATCATACTCTGCCTCAAGAAGACGACGTTGGGCAGCTGCTACAGCCAGAATTCTTGGGTCACGCAAATCCATAATCAAATCACCGCTGCCAAGTAATGCCTTTTGCTTAGATATGTTCTAATTGTATTCACTCAAATGAAAATGGCACAAAATGTCCAAAATAACTTACTCGATGTCTATGGTTGTCTCATCTGGTTGAACACGAGGGGGCGCAGTGTAACCAGGCTTGTATTCCTACAGGTTATCATCAAGTCTGGATGGAATCAGTATACAAGAAAAGAAACATTAAATTGCACATAGGGAAGGGCAAAAGCATGTTCTACAAGTAGTGAGTAGAATCTTCCATAACAGTAAGTACAAAAAATATCCTTGAATATTTATATCATCTCTCTTTTTTTGTGAGTAGAATATTTATATTGCCTCTGAGGTTGTTAACGACAAAAGTGTGTGTGTTGAGGGGGCTAAAAAGGTAGCTAGAATCAATAATAGAACTTAGAAGCAATTCATACTTAAATAAGAATACTGAACATACAAATCAGATTGATCAAAATTGGCGAACTGGATAAATATCATTTAAAAGACACAAACTTATCATATGATTAGTCAGTTTCTTAAAACACCATCCAAACTAAATCACTAGCCAATAAACCACTGAAGTCTAATCACAACATGGTACCAACCCTTCTAGTTCTAGTACAAATCCAGGTAGATGAGCAAACCAACTGCACATGGTGTGACAGCACATGGGTCTTGGACCATTTTAGTTCTAGTTGTTTGTAGTGCAAAATACTAGTGCCATTTTAGTGTCATAACAACCCATTGAATAGAAGAAACATGGGCAACAAGATTTCAGAGATACACATATCAACAAATGTACTACGCCAATTTTGTATCAGCACTAAAAAACTACAACCAAAATGAAACATATATCAGTGGAATGAGCCTGAAAAAAACATAACCGACCTCATGGCAAATTTCACAAGTAGTGTCTCCTTTCTCATTGCACCAGCGTTGCACGCAAGCTCTGTGAGCATACTGCATAAGAAAAGCAAAGCTTTAAGTTCCTTATTGCATCATAGTTTCACACAAAACGATTATTTAACTTTATCACTCAGCATGATACAAAGGAAAAAAAAAACTTTTAGATCACAAAAAGGTATGAAATAAATCACATGATCTTTTTTCTAGGTGAAATTATAAAAGTTCTACATTGACAACATTAGAAGTTTTTCTATATTTGTGGTAGAAGTTGCAAAATGTCCACGAGTGTATATATATAAACTATGAATGATAAGTACAAGCGAACTGGGCGATGAAAAAGGAGCAAAGTGACTAAATACAAAGAACATGAAAAATTGCAGCGAGGATAGTCAGTCCAGAAGTTGTTAATTACTAAGCTCTGTCCAAAGAATAGTCCAGATCAGAACTTCATACTGATCATGATTGTAAACTTAAACTGACAGACCATAAAATTCAGCCAGCCAGTGCTACAAGGCAGAAATGGAACCATTTTGTTGCAAATATATAGTCATAACAAGCCTGATTGCATAATATGGATACACTGTAGCTGAGCCAACTGGTTGATTCCTGTTAACAATGCCGTAGAAACAAAGTGAAACTCTACTATTTATATTAGAACATGCTAAACTGAATAAATGCTTTGGTGCAGCAGCGATTGGGATACACAGAGAGGATATAAACAGGCAATATTACAGGGTATGTTGCAGTAGCGATTGGGAGAGATGATTTGAGTAACCTTGTTCCCACAAGAGTGTCTAGCATTATGAATGCACCATATGATTGTTTTTTTTTTTTTTATAAGCAGGAAAACATGTCAATGGAAATGACAGACAAAAGGCGAACCCGAAAGCAAAAAAGTTAAATTGTTCGTGCAGCTCAATGGGCAACTGTGAGGCTTAAAGCTGTATGCATATAAGAGCGGCACACAAGAACTTAGCAATAGAAGACATGATGTAAAACCTTGAGGCTGCCGCTGCAGGCACACGGTTTCTCAAGATTCTTGACGCTATCTTCCTCCTGGCATATGCGGCACTCCGCACCCTGGATGAGCGGCTCCTCCTCCCCACCGCCCTCTTCCTCCTCGCGGACCAAGTCAACAACAGCTGACGGAGATGCCGCAGCCCCAGCTGGACCGTTCACATCCTCAGACGCCTTCTTGGAAACCCCGTCCTCCTTGGGTTTCGCTAACCCGTCCACATCCACCACCACATGGTCGTCGCCGGCCATCCCGAATCCCTCCTCCTCTGCTGCCTTTGGTACCAACTCTACTCTCAGAAAATCGACCTCCTGCAAGGAATCGGCGTAGCAACGGTAAAAATGATGAATAATCAATCAGATGTTACTCACTCTCAACGATCAACGTTATCGCCATGGTTGAGAATAGTTTCGTTATGTAGAGGCCCTAGTCACGATTAATCCCTGGCTCCCCCCCCTCCCCACTGCTGGTGACCCCTGCCTAAAAATGGATAGCCTCCGTTTGGAACAGCACCGTAGCAGCAGAACCCCTTACCCCTCCCCTGATTACTGAAATTGTACTACTATGCTACTGGAGTCTGGAGCCGGCACTCGGAACCCTAGCAACACCCCCGCCCCCGCCTCCGCCTCCGTCGCCCCCTAAACCTAACAAGCGGGGGAAACCGGACCTCTCCAGGCGAATCCCACGAGGCGAGGCGGCCCGCCAGTCCCCGAGCCCGCGGGCCGGCGGCGAGAACTGGGGGAACCCCGCGCCTCCCCCGACGCGAGAAGCGGCGGCAGCGAGACAGGACCCGGAGCGGACGCGGCGCCGCCGGTCCCGGGCAGGGGGAACCACCGCCCCCGGCGGATCTGGCGGCGCGGAATGGGGAAAGGGGACGGGGGCGTACCTCGGCGGCGGCGGCGGCGGCGGCGGGCGGGCGGGCGGCCCTCTTCCCCCTCCCTTCCTTCGTTCCGGCCGGGTCGGGTCGGGTCGCTTGCAGACTGGAAATTCCGAGCTTTTTTTTCTTTGGTTTTTTCCCAACCGATTTCTGTTTTCCCCTTGTTCTTCTTCTTCTTGTAGTAGTAGTTGTGGGTGGGTGGGAGAGAGAGGGGAGAAAGCGTCTGCGCGCAACGGTCAAACGCGGCGCGCGTCTTCATTGCAGGCCGCTCGGTGGGCCCGGCTGGAGGGCCCCACCAGCCTCCTCTCCGTCCGGCGCGGGTCGACAGACTCATGGAGGCTACCGTTGACGGACGGCGGCGTCATCACGCGTGCTATGCTACGACGGAGAGTCCGTGGGCCGGGCCGTCGGGCACGGCCCGTGATCCCGTCAGCACACGCGTCACACGCGCTTGGTTCTGGCCTGATCCATTCGCCAGCCGCAGCCGGCCGTTGCACCGTCCTCGCCGCGCTTCTTTTTTTTTTTTTTTCTGCATTTCTTTCCTTTTCATTCACTAGTTAAGGGGCGTGTTCGTTGCTACGGGTGATATACAGATAGAATCCGATGATATACAATTATATCATATAGAAAAAAACATACTTTTATGTACTTTGTGTGTTTCATGTCAATTGATTTGTGTTTTTTTATGTCAATTGATTGCATTGTTTCTTCAACATGCTCTTGGGCTTGGGTGTTACGTCGTTGCTCATTTGTTAATCCTATGGAACTTTTTATATGCCCATCGCAATTAAAGTTTAAACAAGTCTAAAAGCAGGGTCTAACATTATGTTTATAGCCAAAACTATTACTCATCACGCATGGATAATTAGCACAAAAGCACACAATTACGAAGAACTTGTCACTCAAAACCAAAAAGATCCAAACAGGATTCCTGTACGCATTCTCATAAAGCAGTACAAGCACAAATTTACAATATTTTTCAAGAAATTGCAACGTCAGTCCTCCACCAGTCTTCACATGTAACATAATTTTTTCTTCGTTAGCCGCAGCAGATGTCACATGTAGACAACAGTATGGCTAGCTTCACTTTCTAAACCACTGATCATGAACATAACATGAAAAATTAATTTAGTTTAGAGCATTCCATATTAGAAATTCATTTATCTCATGTGTTAAGTTTAATTAAGTTTAGAGCTAATTTCCCTTTATGGTAGCTCACAAATTAATTTAATTCATAGCAATCCATATAGCAAATGAAAAATGCAGAAAGGAAACTTGGCTACCGATGATGAAATACATGTGAGAGGTGTGAGGTGTCAGCTTGCTAACACAAATGGAAGATTTCATAAAGCAGATAACTACGAAGGTCACTAATTCACATACTAATTCAATTGGCCAAACAACTCTCAGCTTGTCTAAGGCATTTTTTATAGTCTGCAACTAATATACCAAATTTTAGACTGGGATACAATCTTCTTTTGATTATTTCATTCATACTTATATTTCACCCTGAATATAGATCATAGGTTTGATTTATCTGTTTGTTTGCACTAATTAGCTTTGGTGAGAAATAGGAATAAAAAAACAGGAACATGATCACTGCCTGTAACATAATACTCATGTCATTAACATAAATAAGGGCCAGTAACGTCTTACCTGTAGGTGGTGGGTGTTGGCGTTTAGGCCTTCCTCCTCCTCCTATCTGTTGCCTTCAGACCATGATTCAGGGTGCTGATGCGCTCCTGTTTGCTGCGGAGATTTCAAGGTGGAGAATGAGATGGTTTACTCAAACCATTAGACTGACTATTCCCAGCCTATTTGCATCATCTATGTTCAAACCATTAGACTGACTATTCCCAGCCTATTTGCATCATCTATGTCATCAGAAAAAAAAATGATTTTTTTAAGTATTAACAGATGAAGAAAGTCTCCTTTTAGGCCATAATACAAGTATATATTTAACTTGGTGATGCCTACACAGATGCTGCAGCAGCAGGCATACCTGAATCGGCCAATACAACGTATCTGTAGCCCATAGGCGATGGATGCTGGGCTGCTGGCCCTCCTATCTGCTTTCTTGAGATCAGAATGTGGAGAATAATAGATCAAAATGTGGATTTCATGGTCGGATGATTGAAGATCTTAAAAGCAAATACAAATGACCGGATCTGAATACTCGCCGCAAGGGCATACCTGTAGCTGTAGAGAACGTCGTGCCGCCTAAGCCGCCGACTACGCCGCGCCTCCTTTGTCCATTCCTCCGTCACTGCAGCACAAGCAAAGATAAATAAACACCAAACCCAAATCAATTTGGAACCATGAATGCGAACACACAAATGCACCTTAACTTCCAAAGAAAATCCAACAACTTAGAAAATGAATCTATGACACAAATCAACACAGAAACACAAGGCAAGCATCAGAATCCTTGCTCGGCCATCAGAATTCTTTTTCCTCCTACCAAAATGATTGTACGGTTTATCTCTACACTTTAGACAGACAATGACATTGATAGCAGTCTGCTAGCTTGTCAGCCTCCATTGCCCTCTTATCTCGAACTGTCTCTTGAAATAGGCAACAAAAACATGATTAACATTGCAGCTTGTGAAAGCCATATCTTTAGTAGTTTAGTTGAAAACAAAAGTGATCATATTAAACTCAAGGTAGCCAATTACTGGACATGCAACTTATTATGCTTGTGTGTATCATCGAACGAGACAGTTACATTGCTCTGCAATAATGTATTGAATCACCCCAACCATTGGTAAAGCTCAATCCGTTGCAGAATGAGTAATCTCCACTACACAATGAACTCACCTATTCCAAATCACAATCGCACGGGAGTTTGACAATGGAGACAGACCGTATGCCAGCATCAGAAAACACAAGGTAGAAAACACATGGCATCTTGAACTCCAGTTGCTAGCCATCTTAAATTAGCAATAAAATTGATAAGAATACGGATATGAATCTGAGTTTTGGCGGACACGAGTTGAACTCATAAATCAATTCAGAAGCAGCCAAGGTCAATAGCAACTCACATTTCAGGTAGGGCAAAGGCAAACCGCACAGCGCAGGGCTGCAGGCACACCACGCGTTGGCTGCCAGCCGGCGAACGTACCCCTCCTGCCAGGTGCCGACGGGGACCGACCGTCTCCAATCTCCGGTGGACCGCGGCTGCTGCCTGCCTCAGAGGAGGAGCAGGCTGGCCGAGGGGGAGCTGCCACGGCGCTGCACGGCCGTGCCGACTGACGAACGTCCGTCCTCCGCTCGGTCCGACCGACGACCGCGTCGCCCCTATCACCGAGCACCCGAATCCGTGGGTGGGGAGCGTGGAGCGTCATGGCCTCTTTGCTGCGCCCCTCCGCTTGCCCAGATGGAGACGACCTAGTCACGCGGCGTGGCCGGCAGTGGGAGGAGGAGGCGGCGTCGCGGCGGCGGTCAGGTAGCCTGTCAGATCGGCGGCCTAACCACGGTTTTAGGGTTGGAAGTTGGGGTGGAGGAAGGTGGTCCGACGGCGGTGGAGGCCCAGCGTCGCGGCGCGGCGGCGTGGGCAGCCGTGGAGGACGGTGCACGGGAGGCGCTTCTCTCGATTCGTCGGAGGCGCTTCTCTTCTTCAGCACGGGACGAAGCAGCGAGGCCTCAGCAACCGGCCCCGATCCGTTCGTGCTTTTCGCTTGCGGCGAAGGGGAGCGTGGGAGGTCGTGGGCGCAGGGCGAGGTGAGCTGGAGCTGGGCAGCGCGGCCGCGGTTTCGTGAGGGCGGCGGTTTCGTGAGGGCGGGCGGCGGCGGTTTCGTGAGGGCGGCGGTTCCGCGGAGAGAGAGACCGCGGGGCGGGGGTTGATTACCGCGGTGATTAGCGCGGAGGCGGGCCGATTAGCGGGGGATTACGATACTTTTGGGTTCTTTTAGTAGTAAGATTTATTTTATTTTATTTTTATGTGTCCGTTGAGGTCATGACTGAGGCGCCATTTTATAGTGGTTTTGAGTTCCAACTGTAATCTATCACTGAAGCTAGACGTGGCAGCGTACCGTCTTGCCGTCCTTTTTTTAATGCTGTTACGATTAGCTAGGATTTTTTTTTCGCAACCGTGTCTTTTACCTGTTTTTCATTAAGAGTAAGGGTCAAAAGAGAGACCAAAGCACGGACACAAAGGGCTCGCTAGTAATCGAAGTATTACCGGCGAAGCCCCCACGACAAGAACATAGACACACAAACAAAAGCAACGATACACAAGGGGGTGGGACAACCCCGACTCAACACAGCATAAAAATAGGACAGCAAGACGGTTACTAGCTAGGATCAAGATTGGTGGCGTTTGGGATCGAATAATTAATAAAGTTATTATTGGTTTGGCTGCTGAAACGATACCGACCGTACCCGTAAGTACATATGCAAGTGTGGTTGCACCGGCCACTACTGGAAACTGGAATATTATTTTACCTGACGGTGTACGCTCACAAAAATACACACGAGAATATAATGCCGGAACAATTATTACCAATTAAACAAACAAGGGCGGCCAAGTCCTGTTCGTGTGGACACGCTAGCTGTACATGCTCACAATCATTGGCGCATCCACGGGGTTTGCGGGGGCTGGGGCGTTGCAGCACCCCCGGTGGCCACAAAAACAGGTAATATATTTTTTCTCTATAATTAGTATATAGTTAGTGTATTTTTATGTTTTTATCTATTATTTAGTATAATTTCTATATTCTTGTCATTATTAGTATATAATTAGTATAATTTTTAGCAGAAACATTGTTTAGCTCTCCTTGGTCGGTTTCTGAATCCGCCATTGGTCACAATATTGTTCTGTTTCCTTTAATCAAGCAGCTGCACCACATGACAAGCTAGCTAAGAATTCCGAAATACTATTGTCGTTCTAGCTGGTGTGGTAGTGTATTAGCTTATTATAATCAATTCTTCACGCAAAGGCACAAGAGCTAGATAACTGACGGGCATCGGACAGTACGTACCTAACAAGCACATGCACCCGTACTACCCGTCCCAGCGGAGTAGTCAAACCCAATCAATATTTCGGGCACTCCCATGATTCGATCACGTATGACACAGGAACTATTTGCTGGCCGGCAATCAGCATCGTCAGCTAACATGGAAAAAAATTAATAGTGCATATAGATGATCACTAGCTAGCTAGCTAGCACAAACAGGTCTGCACAAAACGGCAAAAAAAACTGCATCACAGACGGTCTCCCTAGCTACCCGGCCGGCTCCACCCTTTTTGTCACCAAGGGCCGGTTAGATACAATATGCTAAAAATAGTATATACTCCCTCCATTCCAAATTATAAGGCATTCTAAGAATCTTGTAGAGTCAAACTTTTTCAAGTTTAATCAAATTTATATGAAAAAATAATAATATTTATGATGTCCGTTGAGGTCATGACTGAGGCGCCATTTTATAGTAGTTTTGAGTCGGAACTGTAATCTGTCGCTGAAGCTCGACGTTCGTGGCAGCGTACCGTCTTGCCGTCTTTTCTTTTAGGCTACATAATGCTCGATAGGGTTGCTGCTACGATCGATTGCTGGCGTTTGGATCCAACTAGAAATGCTCATGGCGTTGCCACTTATAGCTATTAGGACCTGTGATATTTTGGCACTACAAATTATTTATTGTGAAGTGAATTCAAGATTTATCATTTTTTTGCTATATTTATTATGTAGAAAGAAATATTACAAGTATGTATTAAGAGAGGCGGATTTCATGAGTTAATGGGAGTTTTTTAATATAATAACGAATCATTTTATTTTATCCTTGGTATGGGCATGCTACAATTAAAATTTCTTAGCTATTTGATTAACTAAACTAATTCTCTTAATTATTCTAAGAAAACTATGGAGAAATCTAGATCTACATTTAATAAAATTACAGTAAACTATGTTATGTTATATGTTTAGAGTGTAGTGCTAGTTATGTAGAGTTCAACAAACTTGGTTTGGTTTTTTAAAAGCTTCAATAAATTTATTCATAAAAGAAAAAGAATAATAGATATTTTTTTTAAATATTTTTTGGGTTTAGTAACTATGTAATTCTGAGGTAGGATGGATGAGACATAAATTTCGTTAGTTTATCAACAAAACACGAATGAGATGAATTTAATAATTATTTTAAATTTTTCGGATGATGAAGAAGGTGTGGAAAATATTTGGATAGGCTCTAAAGTGGTTCTAGTTCATTTAGAAAACTTTTGGAAGGAAAAAGGCCTTATTTTTTAATCTTCTGCGTACATTGTTCGTGTGCGCGTAGCAATTTTCTTTGATGAACAATGCGTGAACAGTGCACGTGAAAGCGACCCGCTGAGTGGTTTGAGCCGCGTGCGCGTAGCAATTTTCTGATAAACAATAGCTGAACAGTGCCTTTGAAAACGACCCGTGGAGTTATTTGAGCCGTCCGTTCGAGATCCAACGGCCGCGAATTTGCAGGCCACGTGGCCCTCTCAGGCCAGAGAACGGTGCGTGAATCATTGTTAGAAGATAGAAGATAATAAAGTTTTTTTCTTTTTGGCTGCTGAAAAAAAAAATGATACCGACCGTAAGTATATATATGTGGTTGGGTTTAGTAGGCTAAACAAACAAGGTGGGTAGCTAGCTGTACATCATCGTCATATATTGTTCTGTTTCCCTTGTTCAAGCAGCTGCACCACATGACAAGCTAGCTAAGAATTCGGAAATATACTGCTGGTCTAGCTGGTGTGGTATACAATTAGCTTAACCAATTCTTGCACGCAAAGGCACAGGGGCAAGACTAGGTAGCCAAATGACGGGTATATATCGGACAGTACCTACCTAACAAACACATGCACCCGTAGGCCCCTAGTACCCGACCCAGAGGAGTAGAACCAATGAAAACCAATATTCGAGCACTCCAATGATTCGGTCGCGTTTGACAGGAATTATTAGCTGGCCGGCTGGAACATCCTTAATTTTCCACGAAGGAAAAATCCACAGAATGATATACAACAGTTGATAATCAATTCCATACATCGAATTCTGAGAATACTGATGCAAATAGAAGGGTTTACATTAATAATTACAACGCCACACCTACGTAAACAAAGTAAATCTAACATCCGAAACAACTTGCGAGGGTGGAAGAATAACGCGGAAGCAACTTCAAACTCCAACTTGAGCGGCGCACGAGACCTTCTAATCCTTTCAATCCCTATCATCACAGGAAAACGCACACCGCCCATGATATGTGCGGCCATGGTCAAGACCGAATGAGTTTTAGTGGAAAAGAGAAAATAAAGGGATCTCATGATCCTATATTTGGCTGTGGTTTGCATCTTAGCGCATGCGAAGTAGCAACAAGTATAGTAATAATAATAATAATCAAGTTTAACACATTCCCAAATCCCACACACACATCCATCCACCATCCCATCCATCCCATCCACACATTACCACACCCCCACACACCACACCCACACCCCACCACGCTTCACGTGGCCGGCAAGACGACTCCCTCTCGTCAGGACTCAACGACCCGCAGCCTCCCAGGCTCACGGTCGGGTGTAACATACCCATATCCCAAGAAAGGCAGAAGACTCCTCTCCTAGTCAAGCAAGCATCACACGGGACTGGTCCATAGCCGACGAGTCAGCTATGTATCGATCGATCAACCATACACTCTGCAGAGGTTTCACTATTCCACAAGATAGCCATCATAGGTGTGTCGACTCACCTAGGCAGATATCGATCGCCATAAACCTAGAGCGAATACCATCCTGCCACTCGACCCTGGCCGCCGAGACTGTGAGACATAGTACCAGGCCTCGGGGGTCACTATGTTGGTTAAGGAGGGTGTGAGCACTCTCGGCCCGTACCTCCCGACACATCCGCTTACTCCAGATGCGTAATGGCATTCGTTCTACCAAATGGTTAGACCGTCTCCCTTCCCATTAGAGAGCGAGTGGAAAGTAAGCGTCCAATGATCCGGTCACTAGCCCTCAAGTCCTTAGGTATTGGCCGAGACAAACGATGTCTCCCCGTATGGGCTAATCTTTAACGTGCCGCCACAGCACCCCATTCCCACGGCTCCACCTCCCAGAGGTTCGCACAATAGAACTCCTTAGTCCTCACATGTACCCGCCACAGGCACTCTCATAAAGCGGGGGCACCCAGGCCGTGTCCCCTCGGCAAGACTCGCTCGAAGCTCGTCGTTATCCCTGTCCGGCCGACCCTCACCACACACCCAAGACTCACGCAGCACACCGCTCATCACCATAACCACAAGTCCGGCATCCCAAGCCAAACCATTCCCAAGGGTTCACCACCCGCATCACATATACAATGCAAAGTGGAGTTATTATAAGTATGGTGATAATATATGCAAGCACGCAGAAGGGCGGTAATATATAAGTGCGAGCGCAAGACTGGGTAATCATGGTAAAAGGGCTTCGAACAAGGTAAATATAGCTCAGGCAATATCATGCATCATACACTAGCAAAGGAATAAATATAAAGCACTAGCAATTCTAAACATGCAATGTCTAATAGGATTCTCTAAAAGAGGGTGCTGCCATGACACCTGCGATGTCGAGGAAGTAGTGGTATGAATCCGACAGTAGTGGTACAAGTCCTCCGTAGTCGTTCAGCGGATCCCCACCTCACGTCCCCAGGTCACTCCTTTCCCGAATCGACTCTGAAACCGAAACGTAATAGTCGCGTTAGCGACTCCTATAGAAACCACAAAGAAGCAAATGAAATATAGAAGAACCGAATGCACTCAAACATAGTCTTAAACTGTACATCTCGATTTTAGATGAATTTACATATAAAGATCATAATTTTCGGAGCTCGTATGAATAAGTTATGAATTTCCGAAGTTTAATCAATATTATGAAAAAGATAAATTGCTGAATTATATAGGGCCGGCACGTGGCAGCACCAGGATAGGCCACTTGGCGCGCTGGCGAGCTGCTGATGTGGCACTGACATATGGGGTCCATGATGACGTCATCATGACATCAGCGTTGACCAAGGTCAACCCTAACTGGGCCGCTAATGGGCTGAGATGGGCCGCCAGTGGGCCGACTGGGCTGGACTTGGGCCGGGCTCGGCCCGCCACGTGGCGCTCTGTGGTTCTGCCACGTCGTCTTTCTGGATCCTGAGCGGGCTTGGTCTACGGCGTCGGTTCATCGTGGACAAGTTTCCTTGGGTCCACCTCCTTTGTCTCTTTGCTCTATGTGAACCGAGTCTACGTGGCTGCCAACAACAGGGGCTCGGTCCATGGAATCCGGCGCACGGTGGACAAGTCCACGGGGACCCACCAACGAGGGGCTCGGTCCATATGGACCGAGGTCCATCTTCTTCATTCTATCCTCATCTCTCCTCCTCACCAACCCCTTCTCCCATCCGAGCTCGCCGCCCGGGGGGCATGGGCTGCCGCGGCATGGTGAAGCTCTAGGGCGCCACGGCGGTCCATATTCTTCTCCAACTTGCGCATCGGCTTCGGGAGGTCATGGAGATCTCGCCCATGGTCACAGGGCGGTCCGAGAAGCAGTAATGGCGGCTATCCACGATGTTGTCCATGCGGCGGCGGGCATGGCACGCCGGCGGCATGGTGGCGCAATTCCGGCGCTCTAGCGGATCCCGCACCACTCCGGCGAGCGCATCTGCTCCGCGGCGGCATGGCAGGCACGGCAAGGCCATTAGCGCGGCTCGCGGGGCACTAGGCGAGGCTTGGCCGCACGACGGCGGCTTAGCTGCGGCGGTGCTCCATAGCAACAAGGGCAGGGGCTAGCTTTGCATTCAATTGGCGCTGCGGTCCATCGATTATGGTCAAGGGACGTTCGTTCGGCTCGACGGCGGCTACAAAACCACACGACGGCGCATAGCACGCGGCGGAGGCACACGGCGGCGCGCGGCAGACATGGCGGCGCGGCGGCGAAGCATCGCGAGGGGCTTCAAGGTGTCATCTTCACCTTCCGAGGGTGCTGCGGCATGCAGCAGCCCGCGGCGCGGCTCAACGGCGTGGTCTCGACGGTCGAGACGGCCGGAGCCGGCCGGCGCAAGTGCGCCGCGGTGGCGCTCCCAGAGCGTCCCGCGCGGACGTACCTTCGGTGGCGAGGTCGGGAAATGGTCTCCACCGGGGTCGTCTCTCGTCGGTGGCGTGCGCATGAGATGCGCCCCGTCGCGGCGGACGTGATCCCGGGGGTCCAAGGGTGTCCAAGCTACCTACTTCGCCGGCGTGCGGCGGCGCACCGTGGCATGGTCCGGCCACGGCGGCGAACATGGTGGTCCAGTCCGAGCTCGGCGTGTTTTGGCGCCGGTCTCCCTGTGGCTGGGCTGGTCGTGCTCGGTGGGTGCGTGTGTGCCATGAGGCCGGAGATGGCCCTCGGTCTACGCGCCTCCGGCAGAGACGCCATGACCGGAGATTAGCATGGTCGGGGTTGGAATGGGGGATCTCGGCGTACCAGCGCGGTAGAGGAAGGAGGCTCGAGGCGGCGCGTCGGCGGTGGCTTGGCGTGACGTCGAGGCAGCAGGGTGTCCAGGTAGCAGCCCGGCAGTGCCTCGCGTCCCTTCTTCACCGGCGGCGTGCTCCGTCTTCACCTCCAGCGATCTCCGGCAGCAGCAGCGTCCTTGCTCTCGCGGCTCGGCTCCGGTTTCTCCTTCCTCTCCCCGCCCCCTTCTTCTCCTTTACACTTCCTTCTTCTCCATGGCTTGTCAGGTGGATAGTGATAGCACGCGACGGCGAGGCGGCGAGCGTGACCGTGCACGGCGATGGCGCTAGCGGTGTAGCGAGGACAGCAGGGAGGTAAAGAAGAAGACATGGCGGCGGCTGCTTGGGGGAATTGGGAGAAAGGCACTGGCTGGATGGGGTACTTGTACCCGTGGTGCTAGGGTTCGTGAGGCTCCTGGGCGTCCGTGTCCGTGTGATGCGACGGCCGGGACACGCGGCGGCTGATCCGGGGCGAGCGTACGGACGTCGAGGCAGGGCGCGCGTCCAGGTTGGCGCGAGCGCGGCACGGGCAAGCGCGCGCGGCGTGGTCCGGTGGGTCCCAGCTGATGCGATCGCCAGGGCATCCGAGGCGAGGCAGTTGTGCGTCCACTTCCCGAAATTCACCGGGCGACAGCGCCATGTGCGTGTGCGCGCGGAGAGATAAGCGTCGCGGCCGCGGGTGTCTTTCACCTGAGCTGTCGGGCGCTCGGCGGCCTAGCTGTCGCGGCCCGCGGTCGTCGATGCCGCGGAGGAAGATCGGGCGGTTCAACTTGGTGCTCAAGTATTCCTCCACTTTGGTCAAGGCAGGGGAGGAAAGCAGAAGGGGGCCGGAGTGGAACATATGACAGGTGGGGTCCACTGTGGGGTCCGGTTGTCGGTGGCCGCGTCGCTTGGCTGTTTTCTGGTGGGGATGGGCCGGTGGTGTTTTGGGCCGGCGAGAAAGAAAAGAAGAAGAAGAAGAATAGTAAATGGGCCAGCGAAAATGGAAGAGAGGAATGGGCCGGCGGCTTCGGTTGAAAAAGAAAAAGAAAAAGAGAGTAGAAGGTGGCCCTGGTGTTTGGAGGAAGAGGAGAGACCCCGGGGCCGAGCGGGGTTGTCCCTATTTGGAAAAAATAACGGAGAAGGGGAGAAGGGTTAGCGGGCCGGGCTAGTCGTTTGGGCCGAAATGGCCACTTGCCATTTTGGTTGCTTTTCTTTCTTCTTTTCCTTTCTCGTTTTCTTTTGTATATTGATTTGTTTAGTCCTAATGTTACTTATATAGTGTCACATGGTGGTCATAAGTAGGTCATAGGCTTGTGGGGATATGAGTCCCATAATGGTACATTTATTTATTATATAAATAAATGTTTATATGCATGTGTTGGTTTGTTTAAGCAATACAAAAATCCAAATAAAAGCCGAATCAAGAACATTGAGAGTGATCCTCGTAGGTAACACATAGATGTTATAATACTTAACGATTTTAGGATCTATCACGTGTTCCACTAGTGCTTCCCTATAGTGGTACGGTACCCATTTGGGTGGCATGTGTAACTTGTCAAAGACAATGGCTTATGAAGTGGTGAGGTGTAATGCTATGTTGAATCCAACATGCGACCATGGGTAGGCTTCTATGTGGCGTATTGTTCCCTCTAGAGTTAGCACTAGATACTCTATCTAGGTTGGCTAGGCATCTAGATTATGGGTGGACAAATAGGTAGTTATACCTTAGTCTAAGCGCTAAGCATACTCTATATAACACTATGGCGACTTGATGGTCCACTAGGTTATAAACGTGGGGTTAAGGCACGTCCCTCTAATTTGGCATAGTAGGTAGGTTGTCTCACTATGGTGGTCTAGTGGGGGTTTATCCATCAGAGTGGCTAAGTAACTAGTCAAGCCGAGGTAGGTAGTTCCTACTATCGAGGTATGTGGCTTAGGCAACTACCTCTCAAGGGTAGAGGTATTTTCCTGGGTTGGTGTGGGTTGGTCTACTAGGGTAGTTAGGCAGCTATATGTGCAGGTGGCTTCTATTATCGTGTCATTAAGTATCGGCAATCTCATGAGGAGAGGTATCGTCACAGATTGGCATGATGCCACCATGTAACCAGGGTTAAATAGCTAGTTACTTTGGTGTGGATAGCTTCTACTATTATGGCTTAGGTCTAGGATCGTGGCTCCCCCGGGTGGAGTCATGGGCGAGGTTCACATCACTATGTCTCGGGTTGGGGTGGTAACACTAACCACTAGTTAGCTCTAGTTAGGTTGTAGCTAGTGGTAGGGTTTCTACTATGGGCGGTGAACACGTATACACGTTACACCTTGGTAGTATTGCTCTTTGGGTCCGGCATAGGGTTGCTAGGGTTTAGGGTTATGACCCGGGGGCTATCACTAGGGCATACTACGGTCTTGGGTTGTTCATGGGCTCTCACCGGCAAGTATAGGAGGTTTGCACGGGGTCCGATCACATGTGGCTTAAGATCCACATTAAGTCACATGTGGTGCTGTCGCGTCACGAGCTTAACAACTAAGCACGGGTTCTTTATAAGCAACTAGTAGGGTTTCCTATACGACAAGCAACAAACAAGGGTTTATTTAGAAAAAAATTTTGTAGTTCGGATTTTTGGGATGTTACAGTCCTACCCCCTTATCAGAATCTCGTCCCCGAGATTTAAGGTGTGAAGTACTCTATGTAACAGTAAGGTGATGCTTCTCACAAATCTAACTTCTAGTTCCTTGTAGCTTGATGTGGTTGCTCCATCGAGTTGCAGGAGTGAGTAGCGAAGTCTTGATTTCTTTGTCTAGATCATTCATCGAGTGTGCGCAGGTTTGGTGTTTGTGTAAATGCACTAAGTAGATCTTGAGGGTTTCCAAAAAGGACATTTCGACGATGGTCAAGGAATTTTCGTTGTAGGATGTTTCCACACAGGGTTAGCATGTGGGAGTGACCCAGATTAGTTTAGACTATATCATGTCTTCCTAAATTAAGGAGTGTCATTTAGGCTCCCGATTTTGATCCAAGGTCCAGTGGGTTATGGTTCCACCACGCTTCCGCTGCGCTACTTGATAAGCGTAGATGCTATCTCTTCGTTTAGTCGGTGTAGCCTCTTCAGAAGATTTTGCCAAAGGAATTATAGTCCTTTGTACTTGGTAACTTGATCCAAATTTTGTACAGGGTATCCAAGATGCTTGAGCAATTCTATAGTTATCAGTGGGGGCTGTCGTTCATTGGACTCTCATTGTCATGGTGATTTTCGGAGATCTTATTTTAAAAATAGACAGTGATTTTGTAAGCTTTAAAGTCCAAGGGAGATTTTGAAGAGGTTTGAAATCAATGTGAGTTTTAAAATCAAACACTTTTGAATGGCTTTGTTTTGAAACCAAAACATCATTTCGTGTTTTTCAAATTAAATAGTTTTGAATCATGGTTTTACTTTTTAAACAAAGCAAGACTCCTTTTCAATCATTTAAAAGTTGGGTGGTTTTGAAAATGGTTCAAAATCACTTGCTCATTTTGCAAATCTTGGTTTTTGCAATCAAATTTGGTTTTCGAAACTAGGTTTTGAAAAAGTTCCTTTTGAGGACAGGTTGTAAACAAAACCTTTTCACAATTATTTTATTTGGCAAACGCGTTGCAATACATTTAAAAGATGAGGTTTATTTGAAATAGGTTTGGCTCCTTGGTTGAAATCAAAGGCTTTTAAAATAAAACTTGAGCCATTTTAGTTTGCAAATATTTTATTACGGATTGGTGTGCAAGGCAAAACTTTTGTTTTGAAATGAAATTCCTTTGAAGAGAGGGAAACTTTTTCAACCGAAGTAGAGAGAATTATTTTGAAGAATGTATGGAGTGAGAATCTGAATTGGTCATTGGAATAGTTCAGTAGAGTTAGGTCATGTTGTCCTAGTATTTATAGTTAGTGGTTTATCATAAGGCGATCATCGAAGAGATATTCTCGATGATCTAAGGTAATATGCCACTAATCTTGGGGGCTCTAACAACAGTCTTGTTGCAGGGTTGTTCTCATTCTCTTTACTGTTCTAACTCTTGGCCGGGTCTACAACCATTTCCTTTAGTAGTGGTTTCATAATCCAAAGGGTTGACCTATTCAAGCCAGATCGCTGAACTTGGTTAGAGCTGGTTTGCCACCACTTCTCCATTGTTAACTTCTGTTGTCTCTTATGTCCTTAGAGAAGTAATTGGTGTAACATTGCCATTCTAGCAGGTCGACTACGATTGATATGGCTACCAGTTCCAGAGGGTCACGTATTTTAGGTGATTTCTCGGGCTAATACTGGAATGCTAGCTTCGATGTAGTAACTCGTTTAGCCTCCATAAGTCCTTGAGTGGTCATTCTTTGCAACATTGTTCTTGACCTAAGGTTTCTAGGAGTCAAGTCGTCGAGTTAGCTCTATAGCTAGAAGGTTTGGGGGTGTCGAGTAGCTTCCTTTAGTAGGGGCTCCATTGGGTAGTAGAGTATGAAGCTATTTCTTCCATAGGTTGAGTCCTATGGGTGGCATGTGACTAGCACGATTATAGTCCATGGCGATTCTTGGAAGGGTTGAGCAATGGTTCTAGTAGGTAGAACATGGGTGGGACATTTAGTAGCATGGTTCATAGGGTTGAGGGTCATGTGCTAGTGACATGATTTATCATCAACTTAATGTAATGATTAGATGATTTCAACAATTTAAAAGCATTTAATCTATCCAACACTCATACAAAGAAGCAAGAAGAACCATAAAAACCGATAAGAACCAATCACTCATTACATTGGGTTGATTACAAGGCGATATCCTTGGTAGCTACACCAAAAGATTCGCGAAGAAAACGTACTACGCGTAAGTAGCTTAAAATGGTAGACATTCTACTCTACTCATGGTACAGCTTGTAGCCATGCGGGGTTCATCTTCATCATCTTCTACCTACCCCCTTATCAAGATGAATCTTGTCTAAGAAGCTATACGGGCGGATTTAGGTGCAGGCTGGAAGTAAGCAACGATGATAAGTTTTAAAGGCTTTAAAGCAAATCTTTCTTCACAGGGCTCCTTTTGATAGCGCTTTAGCAACTTGGCATGTTCTAGCTCTAGCATGAGTCTATCTTGGAGAAGTAGGTGTTTCCTTGGTAACCTTGAGGTTGTCATCAGTCCCTTTTGCCTAGATGCGTTCGGCTTCATC
Organism: Themeda triandra; assembly: GCA_018135685.1. NCBI lineage: Eukaryota > Viridiplantae > Streptophyta > Magnoliopsida > Poales > Poaceae > Themeda > Themeda triandra. The sequence continues at coordinate 347,178 of JAENPR010000179.1, read as the reverse complement.
CCATTACCCTATGGCATTATCGAAGGCATCGAGGGCACGGGGTAATAGACGGCAGGAGGCCATGCTCGAAGAGTTCGTACGCATGAATAGCCGTATGGACAATAGGTTGCACAACAATAAGGATTGTGTCTTCTATCTTAGGAATGGTACAAGGCTTTGGTACGACGTTTCCTTTCCTAGGAGATTCTACAGGGTCATCATATAGTAGACTTCGGCTCTTCTAGGCACTACCTTTTTGTGGCCCGTCTATTGTCAGGGGTTCTAACTCTTGAAGCACTTCTTGTAGTACTTGGGCGTATCCATCATGGTACTTGAGGTAGAAGACATGCTTCTAAAAGATCACTATCATTTGCATGGGAGTCCAAGAACATGGTTAGCAAGTCCATTATAAGAGGTAAGCCATGCACGAAATGGTGCAAGGTCGGTAATATAATGAAAGAAGGGCTGGTTCATCCTATTCTATCGTCCAATCCTAAGGGTCTCATCCTAGGGTCAAGTACAGGAGCTGATACCAACTGAAACATCCTCAATTTTCCACGAAGGGAAAATCCACAGAATGATATACAACGAGTTGATAATCAATTCCATACATCGAATTACGAGAATACGAGTACAAATAGAAGGGTTTATATTAATAATTACAACGCCACCTTTGGCGTAAACAAAGTAAATCTAACATCCGAATAGCTTGCGAGGGTGGAAGAATAACGCGGAAGCAACTTCAAACTCCAACTTGAGCGCGAGCACGAGACCTTCTAATCCTTTCAATCCCTATCATCACGGGAAAACGCACACCGCGGATGTGTGCGGGCCATGGTCGGCACCGAATGAGTTTTAGTGGAAAAGAGAAAATAAAGGGATCTGCGATCCTATATTTGGCCGTGGTTTGCATCCTAGCGCATGCGAAGTAGCAACAAGTATAGTAATAATAATAATAATCAAGTTTAACACATTCCCAAATCCCACACACACATCCATCCACCATCCCATCCATCCCATCCACACATCACCACACCCCCACACACCACACCCACACCCCACCACGCTTCACGTGGCCAGCAAGACGACTCCCTCTCGTCAGGCCTCAACGACCCGCAGCCTCCCAGGCTCACGGTCGGGTGTAACATACCCATATCCCAAGAAAGGCAGAAGACTCCTCTCCTAGTCAAGCAAGCATCACACGGGACTGGTCCATAGCCGACGAGTCAGCTATGTATCGATCGATCAACCATACACTCTGCAGAGGTTTCACTATTCCACAAGATAGCCATCATAGGTGTGTCGACTCACCTAGGCAGATATCGATCGCCATAAACCTAGAGCGAATACCATCCTGCCACTCGACCCTGGCCGCCGAGACTGTGAGACATAGTACCAGGCCTCGGGGGTCACTATGTTGGTTAAGGAGGGTGTGAGCACTCTCGGCCCGTACCTCCCGACACATCCGCTTACTCCAGGACGGTAATGGCATTCATTCTACCAAATGGTTAGACCGTCTCCCTTCCCATTAGAGAGCGAGTGGAAAGTAAGCGTCCAATGATCCGGTCACTAGCCCTCAAGTCCTTAGGTATTGGCCGGACAAATATGTCTCCCCGTATGGGCTAATCTTTAACGTGCCGCCACGAACCCCATTCCCATGGCTCCACCTCCCGAGGTTCGCACAATAGAACTCCTCGGTCCTCACATGTACCCGCCACAGGCACTCTCATAAAGCGGGGGCACCCAGGCCGTGTCCCCTCGGCAAGACTTGCTCGAAGCTCGTCGTAATCCCTGTCCGGCCGACTCAACCCTCACCACACACCCAAGACTCACGCAGCACACCGCTCATCACCATAACCACAAGTCCGGCATCCCAAGCCAAACCATTCCCAAGGGTTCACCACCCGCATCACATATACAATGCAAAGTGGAGTTATTATAAGTATGGTGATAATATATGCAAGCACACAGAAGGGCGGTAATATATAAGTGCGAGCGCAAGGCTGGGTAATCATGGTAAAAGGGCTTCGAACAAGGTAAATATAGCTCAGGCAATATCATGCATCATATACTAGCAAAGGAATAAATATAAAGCGCTAGCAATTCTAAACATGCAATGTCTAATAGAATTCTCTAAAAGAGGGTGCTGCCATGACACCTGCGATGTCGAGGAAGTAGTGGTACGAATCTGACAGTAGTGGTACAAGTCCTCCATAGTCGTTCAGCGGATCCCCACCTCACGTCCCCACGTCGCTCCTTTCCCGAATCGACTCTGAAACCGAAACGTAATAGTCGCGTTAGCGACTCCTATAAAACCACAAAGAAGCAAATGAAATATAGAAGAACCGAATGCACTCAAACATAGTCTTAAACTGTACATCTCGATTTTAGATGAATTTACATATAAAGATCATAATTTTCGGAGCTCGTATGAATAAGTTATGAATTTCCGAAGTTTAATCAATATTATGAAAAAGATAAATTGCTGAATTATATAGGGCCGGCACGTGGCAGCACCGGGATAGGCCACTTGGCGCGGCCGCGAGCTGCGATGTGGCACGACATATGGGGTCCATGATGACGTCATCATGACATCGGCGTTGACCAAGGTCAACCCTAAGCGGGCCGCTAATGGGCGAGATGGGCCGCCGGTGGGCCGGCCCAGGCCGGACTTGGGCCGGGCTCGGCCCGCCACGTGGCGCTCTGTGGTTCTGCCACGTCGTCTTTCTGGATCCTGAGCGGGCTTGGTCTACGGCGTCGGTTCATCGTGGACAAGTTTCCTTGGGTCCACCTCCTTTGTCTCTTTGCTCTATGTGAACCGAGTCTACGTGGCTGCCAACAGGTGGGGCTCGGTCCATGGAATCCGGCGCACAGTGGACAAGTCCATGGGGACCCACCAACAGGGGGCTCAGTCCATATGTACCATGTCCATCTTCTTCATTCTATCCTCATCTCTCCTCCTCACCAACCCCTTCTCCCCATCCGAGCTCTGCTCGCCAGGACGGCATGGCCGCCGGTGGCATGGTGAAGCTCTAGGGCGCCACGGCGGTCCATATTCTTCTCCAACTTGCGCATCGGCTTCGGGAGCTCATGGAGATCTCGCCCATGGTCACAGGGCGGTCCGGGAAGCAGTAATGGCGGCTATCCACGATGTTGTCCATGCGGCGGCGGGCATGGCACGCCGGCGGCATGGTGGCGCAATTCCGGCGCTCTGGCGGATCCCGCACCACGCCGGCGAGCGCATCCGCTCCGCGGCGGCATGGCGGGCACGGCATGGCCATTAGCGCGGTTCACGGGGCACTAGGCGAGGCTTGGCCGCACGACGGCGGCTTAGCTGCGGCGGTGCTCCATAGCAACAAGGGCAGGGGCTAGCTTTGCGTTCAATTGGCGCTGCGGTCCATCGATTAGGGTCGAGGGACGTTCGTTCGGCTCGACGGCGGCGACAAAACCACACAGCGGCGCATAGCATGCGGCGGAGGCACACGGCGGCGCGGCGGCGAAGCATCGCGAGGGGCTTCAAGGTGTCATCTTCACCTTCCGAGGGTGCTGCGGCATGCAGCAGCCCGCGGCGCGGCTCAACGGCATGGTCTCGACGGTCGAGACGGCCGGAGCCGGCCGGCGCAAGTGCGCCGCGGTGGCGCTCCCAGAGCGTCCCGCGCGGACGTACCTTCGGTGGCGAGGTCGGGAAATGGTCTCCACCGGGGTCGTCTCTCGCCGGCGGCGTGCGCATGAGATGCGCCCCGTCGCGACGGACGTGATCCCGGGGGTCCAAGGGTGTCCAAGCTACCTACTTCGCCGGTGTGCGGCGGCGCACCGTGGCATGGTCCGGCCCCGGCGGCGAACATGGTGGTCCAGTCCGAGCTCGGCGTGTGGTGGCGCCGGTCTCCCTGTGGCTGGGCTGGTCGTGCTCGGTGGGTGCGTGTGTGCCATGAGGCCGGAGATGGCCCTCGGTCTACGCGCCTCCGGCAGAGACGCCATGACCGGAGATTAGCATGGTCGGGGTTGGAATGGGGGATCTCGGCGTACCAGCGCGGTAGAGGAAGGAGGCTCGAGGCGGCGCGTCGGCGGTGGCTTGGCGTGACGTCGAGGCAGCGCGGCGTCCAGGTAGCAGCCCGGCAGCGCCTCGCGTCCCTTCTTCACCGGCGGCGTGCTCCGTCTTCACCTCCAGCGATCTCCAGCAGCAGCAGCGTCCTTGCTCTCGCGGCTCGGCTCCGGTTTCTCCTTCCTCTCCCCGCCCCCTTCTTCTCCTTTACACTTCCTTCTTCTCCATGGCTTGTCAGGTGGATAGTGATAGCACGCGACGGCGAGGCGGCGAGCGTGACCGTGCACGGCGATGGCACTAGCGGCGTAGCGAGGACAGCAGGGAGGTAAAGAAGAAGACATGGCGGCGGCTGCTTGGGGGAATTGGGAGAAAGGCGCTGGCTGGATGGGGTACTTGTACCCGTGGTGCTAGGGTTCGTGAGGGTCCTGGGCGTCCGTGTCCGTGTGATGCGACGGCCGGGACACGCGGCGGCTGATCCGGGGTGAGCGTACGGACGTCGAGGCAGGGCGCGCGTCCAGGTTGGCGCGAGCGCGGCGCGGGCAAGCGCGCGCGGAGTGGTCCGGTGGGTCCCAGCTGATGCGATCGCCAGGGCATCCGAGGCGAGGCAGTTGTGCGTCCACTTCCCGAAATTCGCCGGGCGACAGCGCCATGTGCGTGCGCGCGCGGAGAGATAAGCGTCGCGGCCGCGGGTGTCTTTCACCTGAGCTGTCGGGCACTGGTCGGCCTAGCTGTCAGCGCTGACAGTCATCGATGCCGCGGAGGGAAGATCGGGCGGCGGCGGTTCAACTTGGTGCTCAAGTATTCCTCCACTTCGGTCAAGGCAGGGGAGGAAAGCAGAAGGGGGCCGGAGTGGAACATATGACAGGTGGGGTCCACTGTGGGGTCCGATTGTCGGTGGCCGCGTCGCTTGGCTGTCTTCTGGCGGGGATGGGCCGGTGGTGTTTTGGGCCGGCGAGAAAGAAAAGAAGAAGAAGAAGAATAGTAAATGGGCCAGCGAAAATGGAAGAGAGGAATGGGCCGGCGGCTTCGGTTGAAAAAGAAAAGGAGAGTAGAAGGTGGCCCGGTCTGTTTGGAGGAAGAGGAGAGACCCCAGCGGGCCGAGCTGGGTTGTCCCGGCTGGAAAAAATAAAGGAGAAGGGGGAGAAGGGTTAGCGGGCCAGGCTAGTCGTTTGGGCCGAAATGGCCACTGCCATTTTGGTTGCTTTTCTTTCTTCTTTTCCTTTCTCGTTTTCTTTTGTATATTGATTTGTTTAGTCCTAATGTTACTTATATAGTGTCACATGGTGGTCATAAGTAGGTCATAGGCTTGTGGGGATATGAGTCCCATAATTGTACATTTATTTATTATATAAATAAATGTTTATATGCATGTGTTGGTTTGTTTAAGCAATACAAAAATCCAAATAAAAGCCGAATCAAGAACATTGAGAGTGATCCTCGTAGGTAACACATAGATGTTATAATACTTAACTGATTTTAGGATCTATCACGTGTTCCACTAGTGCTTCCCTATAGTGGTACGGTACCCATTTGGGTGGCATGTGTAACTTGTCAAAGACAATGGCTTATGAAGTGGTGAGGTGTAATGCTATGTTGAATCCAACATGCGACCATGGGTAGGCTTCTATGTGGCGTATTGTTCCCTCTAGAGTTAGCACTAGATACTCTATCTAGGTTGGCTAGGCATCTAGATTATGGGTGGACAAATAGGTAGTTATACCTTAGTCTAACTGCTAAGCATACTCCATATAACTCTATGGCGACGTGATGGTTCACTAGGTTATAGGCATGGGGTTAGGGCACGTCCCTCTAATTTGGCATAGTCAGTAGGTTGTCTCACTAGGGTGGTCTAGTGGGGTCTATCCATCAGAGTGGTTAGGTGGCGAGTCAAGCTGAGGTAGGTAGCTCCTATTATCGAGGTATGTGGTTTAGGCAACTACCTTCTCATGGGCAGAGGTATTTTCCCTGGGTTGATGAGGGTTGATCTACTAGAGTAGTTAGGTAGCTATATGTGCAAGTGGCTTCTATTATCATGTCAACAAGTATCGGCAATCTCATGAGGAGAGGTATCGTCACAGGTTGGCATGATGTCACCATGTAACCAGGGTTAAATAGCTAGTTACTTTGGTGTGGATAGCTTCTACTATTATGGCTTAGGTCTAGGATCGTGGCTCCCCCAGGTGGAGTCATGGGCAGAGGTTCACATCACTATGTCTCGGGTTGGGGTGGTAACACTAACCACTAGTTAGCTCTAGTTAGGTTGTAGCTAGTGGTAGGGTTTCTACTATGGGCAGGTTAACACGTATACACGTTACACCTTGGTAGTATTGCTACTGGGTCCAGCATAGGGTTACTAGGGTTTAGGGTTATGACCCAGGGGGCTATCACTAGGGCATACTACAGTCATGGGTTGTTCATGGGCTCTCACCGGCAAGTATAGGAGGTTTGCACAGGGTCCTGATCACATATGGCTTAAGATCCACATTAAGTCACATGTGGTGCTGTCGCGTCACAGAGCTTAACAACTAAGCACAGGTTCTTTATAAGCAACTAGTAGGGTTTCCTATACGACAAGCAACAAACAAGGGTTTATTTAGAAAAAAATTTTGTAGTTCGGATTTTTGGGATGTTACACCGGCAATCAGCATCGTCAGCTAACATGGAAAAAAAATACTAGTGCATATAGATGATCACTAGCTAGCTAGCACAAACAAGTGAGTACAAAACGGCAAAAGTAACTGCATCACACGCAGACGACGGTCTCCCTAGCTACCCGGCCGGCTCGGCCCTTTTTGTCACGAAGGGCCGGCTGGGTGAGATACAATATGCTGAAAATAACATATATCTGATTATATAACCATTCCTGCACAAGTTAAAAAAATAGATTATTCGAGCAAAAAAGCTTGAGGATTTTTCTTTTCTACTATGTCGTTGGTTTTAAGTGTTGTAAGGGTAAACTAGCATACGAAATCAAGATAATTTAATGCAAGGGTATTTTGACACATTTAATAAGCTTGTTTGAAACAACAAATTTTTAAGCTAAAGCAGGTATTTATGACCAACACACTAAGTCGTGTAGTCCTTAGTTGGAGCACACTAGGAAAGTGTCCCAAAAAATTGCACGAATATGGAGTCTAGCTATATATATTGCATCACACTAAGACAAAATCTATATTGGAGCACCTGCGCTTGGGCACTATAGGAGCTCACTTGACTCCTAGAGTCACCAAGACTAGGATCCACTAATAGTATATCCATATCCACTCTCAAATGGCATGTCCTAAACCAAATACAAAGCTACGAGACAATCAACTCTACCATGAACTAGCAAAGTTCAAGAGTAACAAGCCTTTGATATTCACTTGATCAACCTCTAAGCTAAGAGCAAAGCATTCTCCTTGGCCTCTGAAGCCCTCGTAATGACCCCATATGCGCAAACCTTCAAAGGATTCAAGAAAGGTCCAAATGAAATATAGAAAACATATATAGGTCACCCATTGGATTTTTTTTTTTTTGAGAAAGCCAGCATCGGAAGATCCGCCAATCCTCACAGAGTGGCACCAGATATCAATCACAAGATGATACATTTCTACTACTAATGTATCCGAAGGATCATACAATGCTCAATAATAAGCATTTCCATGCTAGAACACTAGCCATTGCAGAATGAAGTTGAACGATCCGATGGCCAAACCAAGTTGCAATCAGCTGTGAACTGCTGCAGACATGCCCATTTAAATCTTCCAAGCACACTATCACTGGATCATTTGTCGGTGTCAAGAGTCGAGCAAGAGTGGTTATATATTTGTTGCTATTGAGTCATTGAGTGGAACATGTAGAGTTGTGGCAAGATGGTGTGGCACGTGATGAAGTCCAATCCCATTGGTTGCTATTGTTATTTGATTATTGTTGTTAGCTTATATTGTTATAGCAGTAGTTGTTGTGAAGGCCTAATCAGAGTTACTTCTTGTTTAAAATGTAATTTATAGATCTCTTCCCTAGTTTTATATTCAGCATGCACATGCACCTTTGTAATTAAGTTGTAAACACTCAAAAGCATGACTTCGCTTGCTTCTTCATCTGAGTAAAAAGTAGGCACTTTCCTAAAATTTTAATATGGCTAAGTAACCTTAAAAAGTTTCTTTTGTGTTTTTTGTTCTTTTTGTCGTTTGGAACTTGTTACCTTCCTATTCAGCCACCGGTCCTTATGTTTGTCTGGTAAAAATAATGGTTTATTTCACTTAGTGTCACTGGTAGGTTTTCCCTTTTTTTGCGTTATGTAGTTCCTTTTGGGGTAGGATCATGGCTAATAGCTTTTCCAAAGGCATCTTCTAGATAAGCTTTTCAGAAAAGCTGCTCTGAGGAAGCTTCTCTGTTTTTAGTACAAAGTGTGTACTTTTTATCAGCTAAAAAAACTACCCTACTTGAGAAAGCTTCTATCTTTTTGAGCTTTCTGATAAGCAAATTTTACCAAAAGCTCCCCCAAACAATGGGTAAGCTCTTTAGATTTGGGTATGTTGCATTTTTTGAGGAAATTAAGGTGCCGTATCTTACTATTACTAATTAGAGGCTCCAACAGAGGCTCCACGTTAACTCTCACCAGATGCGCTAAGAAAAAGATAAATGCTAAAAATTCTCACGTTAATCGAAACATCTGGCCATTAATTCAGATGTCTACAATCTCCCATAACCATTGGATGTATTTTGTTATCTAAGAAATTACCCACCTCTGCCATTATATATAAATTGATAAAATAAATATCTCTTTTTTTATGGGAAAAACATAAAATGCATCCATCGAGTACCGAGAACTATATACCACAATTGTTTTTTCAATTATATAACACAACTGCCGATCCAATCTATGTACGCCTAAAAACGAGAAAAAAATAGAAAATGCATCCAACGAAATATCTTCTCTCCGTAAAAGATATCGGTGGCTATACCTAATCCAATCTATCTACGTACACCAACAAATTCTTCATCGTCCGTGCCCTGCAATGCCGCCGTCGAGGACAGGGTCGCGCCGGCCATGGCTGCCGCCGGCTAGACGTCATGCTCTACGGCACCGGCGTCATGGGCCAGCAGTCTGCCTGTCCCCCGGCCTGTCGCATATGGTCAGCCTGGACTTCGTGCCGTCATGTCCGTAAATGTGCATGGAACGCTGGCGGGGATCAAGCACGAAGCACGCATCATGCTCCTGTGGGCACTGCCGTGGGCAAAGGATTCAATCCACTGCATGGCGAGCATCAGCGGCATCATCGGCGGGCTGGGGACGTACACGTCGGTGTCCAGGTGTGCCATCGCCGAGATCGTCATGGTCGTCGTGGCCGAGCTCTCGCGCCACACGGCATCTCGCCTTACGCATCTGGTGTTGGACCAGTGCCCATGCAAACCTGGGCAGTGTTGGGCGGAGTCGGCGACGAGGCACCGCACAGGTGACCGCCAGACATTGCGATGGCTGCAGTGTTCCTAGCCTCCGACGACGCCAAGACGCCAAGTACGTGTGTGGGCAGAATCTTGTGGTTGACGGCAGATTCACAAGCTACAGCATGATGAACCTTCCCTTCCCTATCAAGCCACATGAGTGACTTGGCACAACTTATGATCTAGATGTTGTGGATTTCATTATGCTCTGTTGCTTTGTACTATCGAATTTCATATGCTTAATCTGAAGGTTTCATTACTATGCATCGCATCGATATGATGTCAACCTCCAAGATGGGCAAGATGCATCATGCCACAATGGGCAGTCATGCAATGGTTGGACTGAAAAAAAATCATACAGACCATGGTAATTTTTTTGTTGCCTTTCCTCTATCTGTGAAATAGTTTTTATATATAAATGATATGTTATGCTTCTGTCTTGTGCTTATTTTTCCTATTATATAGGCATTATTCAATGCAAACTAATTATAAGTAGAAAGATCAGAGCTTGGACCTAGAATATATAATTGTTGATTTGCAATAAGTCTGCTAAGCCCCCATCATCAAGGTAATGCATCCATGTATCTCTACATAAACAATGCAACTAATATATTAGTTTTTTTTAACTTTTTGTGGGAAAAGAAAAAGGCAGCACCTATAAGTTATTCGTAAGCAAATACAATCACTTAGAAGTTAAACAACCTAAAAAAATATGCTTCACTGATCCATCACCGAAAAATAATTCAGTACAGTTCTAGGATAAAGAATGCAGACAGAACATCTCAAATAATAGTTTCCATATCCAACCACTTGAAGCCTTAACATGTATCCAAAACCATCCAATATTCCCTCCATCAACATACTATATTTTGTGATATGCTAAATCTTCCTTTATATGTCTGTTCAATTTAGGGTGAAAATGACATAATGTCCACCCTATATGTTAGTTGATGTTCCTCTTGGAGAAAGGAAAATGTGTAATGGAGAATTTTTGTTAAGATACACTTTATGGAGTCTAAGTTTAATTTAGAAGGGCTCTTGGATGTGAGGAGATCTAATTATATTTGTGGGTTAAATTTAGAACAACACGAATTAGTTAAACTACTTTATGGAATTTCACAAACATGTGGTCGTTACTGTGTTATTTTCCCTTTGAGGTTGTGAAGGGATATGTTTTGACATGAGACAATAGATTTCTTTAAAAAATAGTAACAATTTGTTTCAAGACTATTGTTTAATAATAAGGAAAAAGATCAAAACAAGTCAAATACTACTGCATCCACATGACCAATCCAAATATTTGGTATTAGGGTCACTCGAAGAAACTCTTCATATTTTTCCTATTTTATTGCCTACATCCTCTAGCTAAATTTTTAGCTAGATACAAATGGAGAAATAGGATGATCCTCAAGAGTGCACACAAGTTTTAATCAAGATGTACAAAAGTTGTTATAAGGCAAAAATACTTTTACCCAAGATCTTGAAATAATGATTTAGAGAGTGAACTTTAGAGGGACGCTTGTATTGTGAACTTTAGAGAGGAACTTTAGAGGGATATAGCTGCTCTTATATTGTAGTCCAAGTTATAAAAAATTGGAGACTCACTTTCTTGGATGTTTTATATCTATATGAAGTGTGAGCACTACTACCAAAACTAGAAACTGGTCAACTCAAGTACCGTTAATGATGTTTGTACTTCTTTTAGACATGAGTCTGTTTATATATATGTGTGTGTGTGTGTGTGTGTGTGTGTCTTGATTTGCATGGTTTAAAGAATGCTAATAATTTGCATGTCTTTCTTATGGTTATAATACATTTTTCATTATTCAAAAGATATAAGACCTACTCACATAGTTTGTGGGCACTATGTGGGAGAATAAGGTTTTACTAATTGAGGGGCTTCTTTTATGTAGTTTCTATATGTTGCCACAACATTCTAAATAGTCTATACACCCAAGTTTTAGTGGAAACTTTATTTGGTCATGAACTATTTAGTCAATTGTCTTTACACAAGAAAAAAGATATTTTTAGATACCGTTAGCCTATGTTAGAAAATGAATCGTGAAAAGTACAATTTAATATTAGTTAAATGTATTAAGAAGTAGTAAATAATGCTTATGTCTTCTTAAATTCTATCCCGTGCGAGAGCACGGGTTGGTAGACTAGTTGCACCTTAATTAGGGCCGAATATTATATTTAGGCTTGAAGCTGATTTGTATACCTAGTCTAAACGACCGTTTGGAGATCCAACCCAACGTCCACAATCCAACTTTCACAAATCATTTCCAAGGGCACCCACTAACGGTTCCATCATCAAAGAAAACAATCAACGAAAGGGACTGGAAATCATGCATCATCCCCACCCCACATGAAAATGATGAATCAACCCACCCAGATATTCCGTATTCGCTCCACGGATAGTCAGACATGCCGTGACCGCGTTAAATCACCTTCCTTTGAACCAAGGCCAGGCAGAAGAGCAAGGGTTGAACGACAGGTGATCTCGATCTCACGCCAGTCATTGTAGAATTATCTTCAGTATGAGTACACGACCGGCCTCATCTGCTTCAAGGATGCGTCCTGACAACTCTGTATTTTTATATGAAGAAAAAGATAATTCCAGTTGAAATAGTGTAAGTAGCTGAGCAAGCAGAGACACGGACACCCCTGGTATGTGGTATATATATAAAATATGTAACGACAGCGCGTACAAATACAGTATAGTCATCGTACAGTAGTCGAAATCTGAAGAAACTGCGGCTGTGCAATGCAGAGAGAGAGAGAGAGAGAGAGAGAGAGAGAGAGAGAGAGAGAGAGAGAGAGAGAGAGAGAGAGAGAGAGAGAGAGAGAGAGAGTCTATATATCATGGATCATGATCAGTTCCTTCGCTGCTGGGCCCAGGGAGAGTGGCGGTCGTTGGCGCCGGACCCAGGGTAATCCTCCAGCTCCAGATCCATCCTCCCGCCGGCGGCCTCCTCCGCCTCTCCAGCTACGACGACGGCGGCCTGAATAATACATACAAGAAGAATCATGTGAGTCAGTAAATTAACCAAGCAATGAAAAAGAGCAGTACAACTGTACAAGTTAATGACAGAGTAAGTAGTAACTGAAAAGCACTGTAGGTTGAGGACAGTTTGAGAGAGATAAAGACAATCTGTAAGAGACTAGAGAGTAGAGTACATATATAGCTAGATCAAGCTAACCACCTGATCGTCTGCGCCCCACGACGACGATGGCGGAGCCACCCTAGTATCCTTCTGCTGCACCACCTCGAGGCCTGCTGAAATTGAAGTGAAAGGTGCAAGCATGACAATCAGAGATCTTCAGAGAACTGATGAGCAAAAAGATCGAGAACATGTACGGAGGATCATTAATCAGAAGTGTCGGGTCACCACACTTATTACCGGGAGGAAATGAGGCGGCGGCGGCAGCACATGTTGTCGTCGGCGTGTGGATGAGGCAGCAGCAGCACAAGGCCAGGGCGACCACCGCTGCCAGGTGTAGCCGCCTCGCCATCGATCTAGCTGATCAGCTCTGTCCGATCCTCGAGGCACAGGCTTTCTTGAAACAGACGGTGTGGTCGTTGTGCTAGCTGCCACTACTCAGTACTCACTGTTCTTCTGCATCCATGGGGGTTGGTTTGGTTACATGTAGATGTACTGATGTACTGAACGATGGAGCTGTGGATCGTCCTCCGGGACTATTTAATTTATACTAGCGACTTTGCTGTGGACGAATGAAGAAGAGATGGGTCGCAGGTCGATTGAGGCTTCTGAAGCAGCATCCATCGACGCACAATATATAATGCTGAGTAGCTGTAGCGCATCATATCTTCGCTATATAACAACCGGCTTTTCCGCAGCGCGAAAGTGCTTCGTTATATTAGCATTAGCAGTTTAGATCACGGGACAGGGATGAATGATGATGAGCTTTTCTGTACCTAGGAAAAGCTCAATAATAATATAGTAGGTACGGAGTATGTAATGAACTAATGACCAATTGATCCGCATGCGTTGCGTTGTTTCTTTCCTGTGCATTTCCATTTGCATTGGCACTTGGCAGGGGCGCTCTGATGATGACTGATCCAAACGCAAGCAACCTGAAATTTCCTGTCGATGGGCATGCTGCACACATAAAGGTGATTCAGAATGCATGAGAAGGTTCATGTCATCATGTAAAAGATGGCAAAAAAGGAGAACACAGCAGAGGCAAGACGTGCAAGCATACCAAGATGACTCGTCGGAGTTTTAAAACACTGATGCATCATGCATGATGCATAGAAAGGTTGGTAGCAGACTCAAAAGAACACGCACAAAAAAAAAAAAAAAAAAAAAATGTAAGGGAACATTGTGATCAAGAGGAGATCTTATCGGCGTGCAAGTGCAGTGCATGCTATTGCTGCTTGCGTATGCTGGGGCCTGGAACTGGGAGTGCTGCTTGAGGACTGTGCCTCAGCTCAGCTATCCACCAATCCAGTGCGTACCGGCAACATGCTTTTCACTCATATCTTCAAGAGCAGCCAGCGTGGGCTGCCTGCAGACCTGCAAGAATAAACTAAACAGGGTCCATATTTACTTTACTCATATAGTGGATTCAGCACTCGAATATATATATAGTTTGTGATGACCCTCCACTGAACTTAGTAAAAACAGTCCTTAGCAGGTCTGAAGCCAGTTCTACCCAACTGGAGCTCGACAGAGCTATGATATAGGTATTCTCCATTCCTAACATCTGAGTTGTCTTCAGTGAAAACTGCAGTGACATTTTGGTAGAACTTTGGTCCAAGGTTTGTATATTTCAGTGGTAGACTAGAGGTTACCACTGAATTCCACAACTTTAATGAGTCACAGGAACTAGCAGACAACTTGTGGAGTTTAGGATATGATACCTAAAAGCAGCAATGGATTGTTTCGTTCAGATCGTGAGACAGTCTCCCTGTTAATTATGAGGTTGTCATTTCTCTGAAAAGGATGAGTTGAAAGACTTGGCCATGTTGACAGGCGCTTTCTTTCTTCAAATTTGTTGCTCTACTCAAGACGACAAGCATATATGCATCGAGATGTAAAGAAGTTGCAATAATTTAAGATGATCCAGTTTTTGCCCATGCTTCGACACTTGTTTTCATGGAACAAATAAAATACCATCTCAGGTCCTCAGTCTTGGTCCATGTCCATCTTATTATAACAAACAAATACTGGCTTTACTGAAATATCTGGACAATTTATTTTTCTAGGGTCGTCGGTCGTTGCGTCTCACTCATTGTAGGATGGCCGGCTTAAGCATTTCTTCTCCTGGAGTGGTATGGACTCCGATCCGGTGTGTATCAGTTCGTTTTGGCCTGTTCAGTAGTATGCCTGGAAGCTAAACCTGACCGATTCAAGCTGCTTGCCCTGCTGCAGCCTGGATTTCTTTTTAATTTTCACCGGCAGGGAGATAATCCCCACCAAAACAAATATTGATATAGAAATCAACGGTATTATTTTTAGGGAGAAATGAGGCAAAATCCTTTCGTCCAGTTAATTTTGGAAAGCCCAACTAGAACCATACAACAACCCAACAAAAAGGTGAGCTTGTGGCCTATAAAAAAAATAAATCAACAATAATATCCCAGCACAACGGTGGATAGTGGCACAACCACAACACACTAAGATCAAGAGAAGAAACAACACCACAATGACATGAGAACTCTTCAACGATGCCTCCAGTAAGGCCTGGGCGGGGAGATGAGCTGCGGGCACGTGGGGACAAGGCCGATGCGGTCATTGTGGGGTGTGGTGCTGATAGAATCCAAAATTTCCAAGATATCCCGTTCACAGGTCGTGTCCGAAGTTTTTCGTCTATTGTCTGAAATTTTCAAAATTTCAAAATTTGTCCATCCAAATAGACACCAGAGCCCACCTAGTATTCTAACCTTAATCTATTTTTCATTTTCTACCCTCTTCTCTCTCCTAGGTTCAAGTTGCCACGCCTCAACACACTCACATGCTCAAGTCATGTCGCCGCACTCCCCATTGATAGGCAATTGATAATATGTTTTATTTAGTTTTTTATGTTAAGCGGTATAGAAATGATGTGTGCTTACCTACATAAAATGGCTCAAGTTTTGTCTATATTTTTTTCTGCAATTTAATTTCTGCCGCCGATAAATTTTTGATATATCTGATATTTCCATTTTACCAGAGGATTTTAAAATACCGGTAGAGAAAATCTTGGGTGGCCATTGGGAGCGTGGTGTCGATGGGGCCAATGTTCTTCCTCCGCTGCTCCACTATATATATGCAGGCTGATGAAAATGCTTGTCGAATGACATACAGAGCAAAGACGAGACGCTTTAGCAACAGAACAGAAGGACGAACGAGTAACAAATTCTAAATTCGGTACAACCATCGATCTTCCTGGCATGTTTCTGTCTGATTTAACCATCCACATTAGTTAGTACTATGATGTAATTAGTAGTTCAATCTTACTGTTCCCAAATAGCTAGCTAGTTTACTGTGCTATTAATTAATTAATTAATTAATTTGCCGTAGCTGCATTGCATCTGCATGCCGGCGAACATGTCGAGGGCTCATGCACCGGTCAGAAGTCCAGCGCCGGATTGGAGAAACTGTAGCTAGGCCTCGGGCGTGGGCGAGTTCACCAGGTTCATTATGCCAGCCCAGTACTTCTTCTCCACCTCCGTCTGCCGCTGGTGCAGGGACTCGTCGAGAAGCATGCCCGCAAACGCCGCCGCGGCGATGTCCGCGTCAGCGACGTCCACGACGTGATCTCCCCACCGCTGCTGCTCAAGATGATCAACCTTGCGCGGCGGCTCCTCCCCGAGCGTCGGCATCATGGGCTGCAGCTCCGTGGCGGTGCTGGCAGCCGGAGCCGCGGTGCCGTGCGCCTCGTGCACGCCGGTCGAGGCGAGCGCCGCGCTCTGGGGGACAAAGCTCAACGCGGACGTCGTCGGCGAGTAGAGCCGGTGCGCCGCGGCGGGTCTCGGCATAATCTGTGGCAGTACCGAGACGGACGCGGAGGCGAAGGCCGCGAGCGCGCGCAGGCGCAGCCGGCTGGCCTGGCGCTCGCGCGCCTCGGCCTCGAGCCTCGCGCTCTCCCACTGCGCCGTGTGGCTGCTGAGGCGGCGCGCCGACGGTTGCTCTGCGTGCTGCTGCGCGCCCGCCACAGCGGCACCGCCAGCGCCAGCCCCTGCTCCTCCGCTTGTCCCGGCCGCATCCGAGCGCGGCATGTGCGGCCAGGTCGATGCCCATCCTGGCCTGCCGCTTCTTGAGGTGGCAGTTCCAGTAGTTCTTGATCTCGTTGTCGCTGCGATTTGGGAGGTGCTTCGCGATCGCAGACCACCTACAACGCAAGCACGGCGGGCGGAGGCCATGCATGGAGAAAAAAAAAAAAAAAAAACTCTCAGCAATCGCGCACGTTGACAGAAAACTACATCGGCGTAGTAGTACGAGTCAAATCAAAACAAGGAAAACGGCAAGAGAGCAAGCGGTTACAGTGAACTGCCGTGCTCCCCATTCAGAAAATGGCTATTACTACTGCCAAGGTGCAAATTTTCCAATGTAGGTTTAATATTATGAATATTAAAATATGTAGGTTCAGATTTTCACGGATATACTAGTAGGGTTTTTTTTCCGGCGAAATTTCACCGAAATATCCGAAATTTCACATTTATCGGTGAGTGCCGAAAACGAAAAATATACCGGCATACAATTATTTTTTTTGTTTTTTAGCACAAAATTAATTATTTTTTAAAAAATAAAATGCTACATTGCCCAACGAAATTCCCGAAATATCCAAAATTTCGTATTTATCGGTAAGAGCTGAAATACTACTACTACTGCCAAGGTTCAAATTTTCCAGTGTAGGAGTACTAGCCAGGTGTATTCCAAAAATGTATTGTTGGTTCATCTATGCGAAAAGCACACCGTAACGAGCTAGAGAGCGCACTCCGAGAAAATTACTATACATGGATGTTCCCCATCTCGTAGTGCTAAGACACTGATCAGCGTACACATTCACCCATATATCGTGCACTAAATATCTGACCTTCATCGAGAATCATCACAACGGAGTCGAGGGGGCCGTCACCTGTTTCCGAGCAGCGCGTGGAGCTGGATGATGCTCTGCTCCTCCACCAGGCTGAACTTGCCCCGCTTGATGTCCGGCCGGAGGTAGTTGGTCCACCGGAGGCGGCAGCTCTTGCGGCACCGCTGCAGTCCTGCCACACGGCCAGTCGCATACACATGTCCGTTACCGTTAGTGTCAGTTACGACAATACCAAGCATGCAAGAAGCGAAACCATCTACAGCAAGCATCGCCCAGGTCTATATATATATATGATCGATTACTACAGTAGCTTGCATTGCTAGGTTGTAGCTTGCTAGCTCACCGGCTTTGGCAGGCACCGAGCGCCAGCAGCGGTGGCCGTGCTGCTCGATGTAGGCGAGCAGCTTCTCGTCCTCCTCCGGCGTCCACGGCCCCTTCTTCAGCCCATCCTTCTCGGAGCACGGCGATCGCCCCATCATCTCCCGCGTACGCCCGAGTGCACCGAGCCTGCGCTGCGCTGCGATGTGCAGCAACACAACACAACTACCCTCACCTGGCACTGCGATCCTCTCACACACGGAGGCCTCACACTCTCGCAGCAATTCAGCCTGCTTTTGATTGCTCCTTGCTCCTAAATAAAAGTAATGCCCCCAGGAGATCAGGGAAATTGATTGCTCGGGATCCTCCTTTACCGTGTGTTTGGTTGGGGGTTGGAGCGAGCTGGGTTGGGTTTGACCCGTCCCCACGGCTGTTTGGATGGAATCCGAGGTGGGTTGGGTTGGCTCCGGAAAGAATATTCGCGTGAGATGCGGGTCGGCTCCGTCCGCTGAAATCTGGTGGACGGAGCGAACCCCCGTTTTTTCCGTCTGGGTTGAGTGGGTCCCGCGCATACGTCCATGAACGGCGTCGGTCGGCAGCCTGCCCTTCGCCCACCCGCAAAGGCGCGGACCCGTGCCGCCTCGCCGCCCTCCGCCCGTGCGCCTCCAAGTCCCCACGTGAGCCGCGCCGCCGTCGCGAGCTGGAGAAGATGAGGCGCCGGGCTGGAGAAGACCCTCGCCGCCGCCCCGCCCTTCGCTGCGACCCGTGCTGCCTCGCCGCCTTCCGCCAGTGCGCTGCCGTCGCGAGCTGGAGAAGATGGGGCGCCGGGCTGGAGAAGACCCGTGCCACTGCGCCGCCCTTCGCCGCGACCCGTGTCGCCTTGCCGCCCTCCGCCAGCGCGCCTCCAAGGCCCCGCGCGAGCCATGCCGCCGTCGCGAGCTGGAGAAGATGGGGCGCCGTCGCGAGCTGGAGAAGATTTGGCGCCATCGCGAGCTGGAGAAGATTGCGCGCCCGTCTCTGGATCCGCCGTCGCAAGAGGAGAGTGTGGCTGTGGCTGTGGAGAGTGGAGAACAGCGGTGAGGAGAGAGAGGGTGTTCGGGAAAGTTCGGGAGAGTGGGCTGCGGCTCCGTCCCGTTCGGAGGTAGAAGAGAAGGATCACCGGTGTAATTTTGTTTCACTTTCTGGACCTTTATGCAAAAGTGCCATGACTCATAGGTTCTACGGATCTGGCCTTGTCTAATTTATGAAGAACTCAGGGTCTTTAATAAAAAGTTCCCTCACTAACGCTGTTATCTTGCCATCCAACCCATATTCCTCATTTTTTTAACCAAACATAAGATGGCTTCACTCCGTCCCCCAAATCAGAGTTGTAACCAAATGGATGGGTTGACTCCGTCCCCAAAATGAGGGTTGGATCCAACCCAACCCACCAATCCCACAACCAAACACACGTTTAGTTTCATTGTGGCTATAGTTGGCCAGCTGGGCTAGGCCTGCTGGGTCGAGGCGGGAACGACACTAAAAAGCACGGCCCAGGCATTGCCTGGCCGGCTCCCACCGTGCCCATGTGTGCTGTGCCTTGGCCGCAATGTCAACCCACGGGCTAGCCTAGTCACGGCATGGTTTTTGGGCTGGCACGATGCGGCCCAGTAACTCCCCACCGTTGGATGACCTCTGAGGCACTGCAATGGTTGGATTAGATTTCTAACCGTAACTCACGTACATCCAAATTTCCCCAGCCACTCCCATAACTCCTTGCATCGCACAGCGCCGCTGTCCGTCCATCGTCTCCGCCCTCATCTTCCCTAGCCACTCCACCTCTATTCTCCATCTACAGCTGGCCGGCGCTCCCTGCACTCAAAGTCCTCGCGGCAGCGGCACGTCCGGGGCACCTCCGTGCGGCGCGTTGCTGGGTGCGTGACCCCGCGGCAGCACGGTGAGTAGCTCCGGTCCCTAAGCTCACATGCGACGACGACGACTGCGCGATGTGGGATGCGGCGGTTGCCTCCGTGTGGCGCGCGGCTAGTGGCATGACACCAACGACGACGATAATAGCGTGGCGCACGACTTCAAGCTGGCCCACTGGCACGGGGTGGCCCGGTGGCTGACGGCACAACACGACTTATAGAGCATAGGGCCGTGCCTGGGCTGCGACCTTGGCACAGAGGCACTATAGGCATGGCATGGCCGGGCCACCGTGCCGCATAGTGTCGTGCCCTTGCCCGTGCGGTGCTGGGCGGCCTGTTTATCCATGTGGCAGCACACCTAGGGCGGGGCATGTAGTGTGAGTGACTACCCAGTGCAGCAGCGCAGCAGAAATTATATATTTTGTACTATCCTTGTGCCATGAGCCCACTGTAGCTTTCACTCTTCATTTCTCATCTATGTTATATAAGTTTTGAAATTAATTAAAGCACTTTTGCGAAACTAGTGGACACATATGCCACACTGACGGCATTGCACGTGTCTATAAAAAAACTCTGTTCTACGATATAGAATCGAGTTTTTTTATATCGTCAAATAGAGTTTTTTATATCGTAAAACAGCGCGCTACAGTGGCATATGACCCACTGTAGCACGCTGTTGTCCGGTGCTTCTAACTTTTTTTTGAAAATGTGTTGGACTCTTGCTCTTATACTTGTAGATCTTCAATGCCTTGCTTGAGGTGATGTTGACCATCCGGATCTCAATGCCTAAGTCAAGTCACCTTTTGCACCCTTTGAACTATATCTAAAGATACTAGCAACTGATGTTAGTCCAAATAGCCATGTTGATAATCAAACACCTAAGGCCAGTCTCAATGGAGGTTTCACGGGAGTGTCATTCACATTAAATAGACTGCCATGTCAGCATTTGTATGAAATTTCATGAAATTGGGAGGGGAGAGAAGGTATTCGTTTCACCATGGTGAACTATATAGCGGTGTTTCCAAAACATTGGAAAGTGTGTGAAACCCCCATTGAGAGTGTTATTTCATTTCATCCGCATGCATGGAGGAAGGTTATTGGTGGAAGAGAGGAGAGAGAGACAACTATGGACCCATAGAAGTTTTAAATAATATGTGAAACTGTGCAATAAAACTATGCATTGAGGGAGTGAGTTGTTTCGTATCAAAATTTTAAAGTTTTAAATAGTATGTGAAACTGTGCAATGAAACTAGCCATTGAGACTGGCCTAATTCCAAACTAAATGGCTAGGCCAAGGGTCCAGTACTAAAAAAGTAGATTTTACGAGATACTGTCTAAATATTAATTGAGACAGTCATAAAATCCAACCTCCTCATAAAATGCTCCATGATTAATGGAGGCAGTTCGTTTTATTTACCGAGGCTTAAAAGTAGATGCCTCACAAAATGATTTGGCAAGGCAGCCATTTTTTCCACCTTCGAAAATGGATTTACTGTGGCGGATGTCTTAATATAACGGCCCTCGAAAATAGTCTATTTTCGTAGGCTGTCATACTAAGATGTCCACACGTGTAAATCCATTTTTGGAGGCGAGCCACTCTAAGGCCATCTTTTTTATTACGACAGATACTGACCCAATTTTGAGCCTAGGCAAAACCCATATCTACTAGGTTCATATATAAGTGAGACTTAGGGTTTTTTCTCTCTCCCCGTAGTTCATTTCTCACCCACTCCACTTGAAATCCATGGAACCCTCTCTCCCACACACTCCATCCCCCCTCCCTCTCTCCCTTGCTCCCTCAATTCCGCCATTCACTCTCTCATGTGGCCAGTTGCTGCTGGCGGTGTGTCCAACAGCGGTGCTTGCGTCGTGCATCGGCGATGAAGCTCACGTGGCCTCATCGAGAGATTGCTGGTGGGCCTTGCATGGCCACGTCGGCTGCCCAGGCGAACCGAGATTGGAGGCACACACGGTGGTCCACGCCTGCGGTGGTGGCGCACGGGCCGGTCACAACTCGCCATGCCTGCACCTTGACGACGTATCTGGGCTAGCTCTCTATCTGTCGGCGGACCAGGGTAGGTCGAGGGCAGTGGCGTCCCCTAGTGGAGAATCGAGGATGGGTGCGACCATGACGATGATGACATGCAGATCTAGCTAGTGGCGACAACAACCCTTGGATGGGCTCGGCAGACCCATGGACAGGCTCGGTGCTTTTGTCCACAGGTTTTCCTTTCTTATTTTTTTGTTTGATTTACGCAGGCGGGCAATGCAACCGCCTCTCTTAACTGTGACTAACCGAGATAGGCAAGGCCATACCTTTCGACAGATGCGGTTTCTTCGCCTGTCCTAGAAATTCCAAAACGCCCATCTCAGATAAGAATACCGTAGCAATTTCTATTTTCCTTACACAAGTTCTAAAACAATGAAGGTTTAAATAAGTCCTGTATATATCAGTGGTAGAGGTTACCACTGAATTGCATGCTTGATGAGTCACGGCCTCAAGGCACTAGCTAGCATCTTTTTATATAGTACACCTACTCCCTCCGTTCTGAATTAAAGAACATCCTAACTATTTTAAGACAAAATAAGAGAGATGACAATAGACGTATATATCCCTCACTTAACTTCCTCATATAATTAAATCTGATCCGATTCTGCATGATTGTTGGTAGCAATCTACGTTTCCTTATACAAAATATGGAAACAACAATGAGCCACAATCATGCACTATTTTTATTAAGGAAAAAATATCATCATGTCTCCCCAACGCACTATATTTAGGGACACCAATTAAAAACCAGGATGCTCTTTAATTCGGGATGGAGGGAGTAAATCCTAAAACCAGCAATGGATGGTTTTAGACTTCGTTCAGACGTGATAGTGAGACAGTCTCCCTGCTATGAGGTTGTCATTTCCCTGACAAGAAAGGGTGAGTTGACTGACTTTGTGTCTTTGTCAAGTTGACACGCGGTTTCTTTGCTGAAATTGTAACAAGACAGTCGGCAGACTCTCATTCTCATGAGGGGGCACAAAAAAATGAATGAGAAGCAGACACTACAATTTGTTACTCCACCCAAGACGACAAGCATGCATTCAGATGTAAAGAAATTCCCAACTGTAAGGATCAGGTCAACTTTTGCCCTTGCTTCTACACTTGTTTTCAAGTCACCAAGTCTTCTTCGGACAAAGTACCATCTCATGTTCTCAGGTCCTTGGACTAGGTCCATCTTGACAAACCAATACGGGCTTCCCTGAAATTTCTCGACAATTTATTTCCTGGGGTCGTCGGTCTTCAGACTCAGTGTACTTCCTTTTATTTAGTTTAATTTGCAGTTCAAACACGGACAGACCTGCTTGCCGGCGGCTTTGATTTTCGTAATTTTCTTTCATGATGACGAAAATGCAAAAGGGTATTCATACTCGTATTGAAATTAGGACATCTGGCAACGTATAGAGGAAGAAAAATTATACATTAAGGACAACTATATTGGAATGCCAGCCCAACTTTTTTGGACCGGTTCCAACCTGGCCTGATGATCTTGGGTCCAACTTTTTTTTTTATTTGCCATTCCAGCCCACGGTTGGATTTTTTTTTCTAGACCTATAAAAGAAAAGACATTAAAAAAAGCCAATTATTTTAACATCACCAATGATACTAAATTTGTTGTCCTGATTAAAATGGCAGGTCACATATGCTTGCTAAATGTGGCTCCCGGATGAAGGGAGGACATATAGTAGTTTCATTCGACTGCATGTTACAAACAATTGTAATGGTTGAAATTCCTAGATACGTTTTGATCCAAGTTGTAATATGTTTTATTTTTATGGACACATTACTTTAACTTTGCATGAGAATTATTGTATAAGGCCCCATTTTTGGCTCAGTTTCTCTAGTAGCTTTAGAGCATCTCCAAAAGTTTGCTGAAACTCACTTGTTAAATCTTGTGAAATATTGTAGTATCTCCAATAGTTTGCCATTTGGACTTGACAAAAATCAAAATAGTAGGCCCACTTGCTACCGATCAAGTAGCTAGTGGTTGCATGGCAATCTCAAAAAAAAAAAAAGCAAACAAGTGGTTGCATGCGCACCCGGGAAGACCGGCGAGGGGCAGGGCCGCGATGGCAACACGATGGCAACCCTCTGCGCCGCATGGAGGGTGCAATTTAGCAACTTGCTAAAATTTGGCAAGTTGGATGCCAAACTGTTGGAGGATGTTTTTTCATGTTTTGCCAAATTTTTATGGATAGCAAGTTAATTTAGCAAACTCTTGGAGATGCTCGAGCTGTTTCAAATTGATTTGTGCTAAATATATATTTTAAAGATAACATATCTAGTGAAAATCAACCTCTCTGTGCAAACCAAACTTCTAATTTTGTAAAAGTGTGATTAGAAGCGATCGGTTAATTGCAAAATTATCTAATCCCCTTGCGCCCCTTAGATCAATATTGTGTGGCCCAAGTTAAAAGTTTGCAACTTTGTAGGAAAAGGTTGGTTTGTACTAGCTATATTCCTATTTTTAAATAGCTTTACATGTCAAGTTCCTTAAAACGTCCTGTCATGGGGTTGGTGTAGGATGAAGCTGATAAATAGCTACTTTTCCTAACTCCAACTTGCTCCATCGGCCCTATGTGGTTGAAAAGTAAATATAATTTAATCTTGTTTTGCCAAATATAAAAAAATATTTGCGTCCTAAGCGAAAAGAAACTGCAACAACATTTGTTTGCAGCCGAAGAATGCAAATTTCTGCATTTTTGTAGAACATTGTAGTCCAGCCTGTCTAAGAAAAAAACAGTTCATACTCCATGTGTCTTCGGCAACATCAACGCACCCCCACGTCTAATAATCTCCTTATCAAACTAGAACAACAAAGTTAACATCAGTGCTTACTCTAAATGACTCACAAAATGAAAAAAATGTACCAGACTTAAGTGTGTGTGTGTGTGTGTGTGTGTGTGTGTGTGTGAGAGAGAGAGAGAGAGAGAGAGAGAGAGAGAGACGACAGAGTTGTTCACTCCTCACCTTCCAGGAAGCTTCCATGATGAGCGTGAAGGAGGTTACAAGAAAGAATAAATACCATGACCAAGACTCGGAATCTGTCAATCACCATCATCTTGTTGTACACACGCATTTTTCCAAGAGGAAACATCTTGTCATCTGCTTCGATATTTCAGATTAATTCCGCTGAAACAACATACCAACAACAGCCCAACTTGACCTTTACATTGATTCGCGAAATAAAAAAAAAAAGACATGACGACTACGTTTCTATATAACCTCCCGTGTTACATTTCCCTTCTCCCACTCAATTTTCTGACCTTTACTTCAATTTTTCAGACAACAACTTATTCTCACAAAAAGAGCAAGAGCTTTCAGAGCCTAGAAGCTGCTTGCGAGGCCACAGCAATGGAGAATTCATCGTGCGCTGCAGCATGCCATTTTTTGGTCCCCCAAGAGGCATGTGGTATCAACCTCTTCCTCAAATTCCTCATCTGGTCCATCTCAAAGTTCCAGATTCTCCTCCCTTGCTCACCCAAACGCTGCAGCTGCATCTGCAACCATAGCGCTGCTGAGAAGCGGATACAGACACCGGTTATTACCAGAGACAAAGAAGTAATAGAGAGAAGAAATAAAGATGCAGACGATGAGACGGTGCTGACACAAGAAGATTTCAAGACGGTAATGAGAAATATAGGTATTAATCTGGATCAAAACATGAACAGCATGGTCAGCATGGCCATTGGCAGTGATTCCATCTCTCGGATTTTCGACAACGACGAACCGAGCCTGCAGGAGGTACGGCAAGCTTTCTTGATGTTTGATCACAACAATGATGGGTACTTCGATGCATTGGATTTGCAGCGAGTGCTCCATAGTCTAGGACTAGGGGAAGGTGTAGGGGCGGATGAGTGTGAGCAGATGATCGCCAAATATGACAGGAACAAGGACGGGAGAATAGATGTTGGAGAGTTTACCAAGGTTCTGGAGTCTGGCTTTTGCTAAACTAATTTGTTTATGCGTGTGTTTGTTTTCCCATGTTTGAGCAAAACATAGACTCTGGTGATTCATGTCGACCTGGTCGCTGCAGCTTCTCTTGTATATGGACGAAATATTAGCTTACATATAAAAAATCAGATGAAAACTGTTCTCCAAATATAGTACACAGTATAGTAGCTCGAAAACTTTTGTTCTACTTTGTAATCACTTCGCTGGCGTAGCAGAGTTTCAGAGACCCATGTGCTGCACTGAAGGCAGCGTACAATCTTTGTTTATTCATTGAAAATTACAGTCAGAATGGAGAACCTACAATATAAGTGAAAAGTAAGTAATAGACGACCACACTGATATATAGGAGGTGTTGCTTATTCCATTATCTAAAATGAAAAAGAGTGGTTGCTTGCCTTGAACTAATAGAGTTCTGCTTCTTTGTATTCTGAAGAGTTCATCCCGGGGCGTGGTTGCATAAAAAAAAATAGAGTTTTCATCCCGGGGCGTGGTTGCAAAAAAAGTAATAGAGTGGTTGCTTGCCTTGAACTAATTAAAGCGGTTATTACAAAAATTTGTTTCCTATTTTCACTGTAATAGTGGGCTTGTGTTACGGCGGCGAGCCTTGCTGCGCAGGAGGTAGGGAGGCGAGTGGGGAACGCGCGTGCGAGCTCGATCCCAGCGAGTTGGTGCCGTGATCGATTGCGAGGAGAACGACAATAGCTTGACGATGAATAGTAGATGAGAACAAGGCGCCGGGCGCCCAAGGGTGATATAAAATCACAATCCCAGGCTAATCCTTTACTGATACGATAGGTGGCCTTTTATAGGCAATTACAAACCGACTCGAGCTAAGATTAAGGAATAACTAACAAACTCTTTTAGACTCTATGACTTGACAACCAAACTAATCCGGCAAACACTCCCGGTTGCTAACTATAACTCAATGACTTGCAAAACTCGAACTCTACACGCCTGCTCTAGCCACTTGTGCGTGTCCTCCTCTGATACGTTTGTCCCACCATAACATCTCCCCCGGGAAACAGCTCGTCCTCGAGCTGGAAGGAGGGATGGGCTTCACGGAAAGACGAGACCAACTCCCAAGTAGCATCCGCCGATGGCAAGTCTGCCCATTTCACCAGGATATGCCACTCCCCCGACGAAGCTCCGAGCGCAGCACACGTTCTGGATGCAGAAGAGGTCGTCCATGCTGAAGAGGTGGTAGAGGAGGAGTTGCCGACGGTGGAACACCCCGGAACGATTTGAGGACACCGACATGGAAGACGTCGTGAATCCTGGCCCCGTCCGAAAGCTGAAGGCGATATGCAACAGAGCCAACGCGCTCCAGCACCTGGTAAGGACCCGCGTAGCGCGGACTCAGCTTGTGGCGGCGACCCGGAATCAGGGACTGGGCATGGCGATGAAGCAGGCGAAGAAGCACCCAGTCCCCAACATTGAACTCCAAGTCGCGATGCTTGGCGTCGTAGTAGTGTCGCGCGTATTCCTGCGCCTGAAGCAGCCGCGCGCGAACCTCCTGCAAGAACTCGTCACGGCTGGTGAAGAGCGCTTCGACGGCGTCCGTCTGCGCCGTGCCGGGCTCGTATGGGAGCAAAGCCGGCGGCTGACGGCCATAGACCACGGTGAAGGGCGTCGTCTGCAGAGCTGTATGGTAGGACGTGTTATAGCAGTATTCGGCCCACGGCAGCCACTCAAGCCACTCCCGAGGCCGGTCGCCGGTGATGCAGCGAAGATACATCGCGATGGTCTTGTTGACGGCCTCCGACTGACCGTCGGTCTGCGGGTGAAAGGCGGTGCTGAGACGGAGCTGCACCCTGGCCCGTCGAAAGAGATCACGCCACACGGTCCCCATGAAGACGGGATCACGATCGGAGACGATGGACTCCGGGAAGCCGTGCAGCCGAACGATGTCGTGGAAGAATGCCCGGGCCACCGAGGTCGCCGTGTAGGGGTGACCCAACGGTATGAAGTGGGCGTACTTCGAGAACCTGTCCACAACAGTGAGAATGACGCTCTTTCCATGTACCTTGGGTAGAGCCTCGATGAAATCCATGGCGATGTCGGCCCAAATCCGTGAAGGCACCGGAAGCGGCTGCAGCAAGCCAGCCGGGTGCAGGGCGTCCGTCTTGTTGCGCTGGCAGACCGCGCATGCCCGGACGAAGTCGGTGATGACGCGCCGATCGTGCTCGACGTAGAAGTCGGCACGGAGGCGAAGCAGGGTCTTCTGAATCCCTTCGTGACCGGCTGTATGCGTGAGCTGGAGCACGTCGGGAAGGAGCACCGAGGATTCGGGCACGAACACGCGGCCCTCGTGGAGAATGAGGCCGTCCTGGACCGTCCACGATGCACCGTGTGCGCCCGCTGCCACCGCGTCGCGGCGGGCGCCCAGCTCCTCGTCAGCGCCGTACTCCTGGCGGAGCGCCGTATAGACGTCAAAGGTTGGCACCGACAGCGCGGCCAGCTGCGCATTGGCACCCGCCAGAGCCTCCAGCAGTGGGGTTTCCCCGTCGCGCCTGGACAGAGCGTCCGCCACTGTGTTGAAGCGGCCCGGATTGAACTCCACCCTGAAATCAAAACCGAAGAGCTTGGAAATCCACTGAGTTTGCGGGATGGTGGACAGCCTTTGATCCAGCATGTACTTCAACGCATAATGGTCTGTGCGCACCAATAACGCACGACCCCAGAGGTAGGGTCGCCAGTGGCGCACGGCATGAACAAGGCCGATGAGCTCGCGCTCATAAGCCGCCACCTTGAGATGTCGGACGGCAAAGGGACGGCTGAAGAATGCCAACGGGCCGGCGCCCTGGTGGAGGACGGTGCCGAAACCTGAGCCCGACGCGTCGCAATCGACGATGAACTCGTTGCTGAAGTCGGGGAGATGGAGAACCGGCGCCGTGGACAATGCATGCTTCAGGGCGTCAAAGGCCGCCGTGGCGTCGTCGGTCCATAGGAAAGCGTCCTTGCGCAGCAGCTGCGTCAGTGGCGCCACGATCGTGCCAAAGTCTTTGATGAAGCGGCGGTAGTACCCCGCGAGCCCCAGGAAGCCGCGCAGGCCTTGGGCGGAGCGAGGTTGTGGCCACGTGCAGACTGCCGCCACCTTCGTGGCGTCCATGGCGACGCCGGACGCCGAGATCACGTGCCCCAGGTAATGTACCGAGGACGAAGCGAAGGCGCACTTGGCACGCTTGAGGTGCAGCTTGTGGGCGCGCAGCACATCCAGCACGGCCCGGAGGTGTTGAAGATGCTCTGTCCAGGATCGGCTGAAGATGAGGATATCGTCGAAGAACACTAACACCCACCGGCGCAAAAACGGCTTGAGGACCAAGTTCATCAGCGCCTGGAATGTCGAGGGCGCATTGGACAAGCCGAACGGCATCACGAGAAATTCAAAGTGACCGTGGTGCGTCCGGAACGCCGTCTTGGCGACATCATCGGGGTGAACCCGCACCTGATGGTACCTGTCGATTACGGATAACCGGCAGTCCACCATGGGGTATCCCACGGCGGTGAGTTTCGGCAAGGGCGTGTTACGATCTACGATCTAGACGTTCGAGAAACAGAACAAACCACGGACAACAAGGTTTACCCAGGTTCAGGCCGCTCGGAAGCGTAATACCCTACGTCCTGCTTCTCGTGTTATGCTGTATGATCAAGTGTCGGATTACAATAAAGCGCTAAGCTCTCTAGGTTAGGATGCCAGAGAATAGCCTTCGCGTTCTAGGGGGGGTCTTTGGCCGCTTTATATAGCCGAGTAGCCAAGGGTACACGTGAGGTGGTCGGTTACATCAAGTCGTGCCCTAGGAGGACTCTATCTGACCTAACCGACTAAGCATACTTGCGGGACAAGCATCCTTGTGCGCGATCCTCCTCCTGGTCGGTTGCGGACCACGCCATTGTCTTGAAGTTCGGCCCACCAGCCTAGTCGGTAATGGGCCGGGTCTTGTCTTGGTCTGGGCTGTCTTGCCGAGCAGCCCTGAAACCGCATATGGTGGTATACTGGATTTATACCCCCCACAGCTAGTCCCCGAGCACCTTGTATCTTGAGAGAAGTCCTTCGTCTTGACCTGTGCCGAACAGTGTAGATGCAGACCACATTGAGAGTTGGTAGCCATGCGCCGAGCACGTAGTACCGACCACTCGCGGTGCTGATCGTTCGTGGTGCCGACCACGAGTAGTGCCGACCACGAGTATGGCTAACCACCAGAAGTGCCGACCATCAGTAGTGCCGACCACAGTAGTGCGGACCACGTTCAGCCGAGCAGGTTTCCCGAGCAGTCTGTCCTGACCACTGTTCGGTCGAGCAGTCGATGATCTCATCGAAAGATGCATGGTGTTCAGAAAAGAAAAAAAGAATTTTTTCTTTTTAATTGTCCTGAGACGTGGGCCCACGTTGACACATGACAGAACTGTCAGAGCAGTGCGCAACGGAAGCCAGGAAGAGTAAAAATCAACCAGAACTATATAGGAACGATAGGCCCTAAGTCACCGCGAGGTGACGTGGGCCCACGTAGTCCCCAAGTTCGATGGAAGATAGTATATGTTTCATTGAACTTTTTAAGAAAAAAGTCCAAACTTATACACCTACGGCCCTCTGCTTAGGAAACAGATCAGGAAGAAATTCCCAGGACCAAAGATATATGCATTCGTGTTAAAAAAGGACTACCAGGGAGCTGACTGGGCAGTCCCCAGGATAAAAAAGAAGGCCCACGTGCGGTGCCAAGGGAACTGGGCCCGTTTTAAAATTTTACCAAGGATAGTAAAAAATCTGGCAGCCGCACGTGAAGAGTACGGCCCATGGGACCACGGCCCACGAGGGTTAAAAAATGGGTCGGTCCACATGAGTCAGAGGGGGTCCAACCCTAGAAGTCAACCAGACGTCATCCGGAGACTATAAATAGCGGGCACCGCCGCCAGTGGATGGTTCCGCACTCATTGCACTCGCGCTCAAGCAGTTCTCGAGCTCTCCGCATTCCACCGCCGCGCTCTAGAGAGAAGAAACCGCCGCCGCCACCCATTTCGCTGCTAGATCCGCGCCGCAGCAACCGCCGGTGGGGGCATCCAATAGATCTGGAGCCTGCACTCGCACTAGGTCGCCGCGCCGCGTAGATCTAGCCGCCGCCGCTGCTCATCTCGCTAGGGTTTCATCACCACCGCATCGACGCGCCGCCGCCGGAGATGGGAGCGAAGCGGTCGACCAAGAAGGCTGCGAAGGGCGGGGACTCGGCGAGGCGCGGGCCGGACTGGGTCCAATACACCTCGAGTCGGGAGTCGCTCGATTTGCTGGCAAGCGACGGGTACCTGCCGTCGCGAGAGATGGGGGTATGTAGGGAGCCTCGTGGCGAGGACGAGCCGCCCCCGTTGCCAGGTGAGTTCGTCGTATTCGAGGACTTCTTCCCTCGCGGGTTGGGGTATCCGGTGAACGGGTTCCTCCGGGACCTGTGCATATGGTAGTCCATTTCCATTTGCAACCTGGACCCCAACTCTATTTTAACCGTGTCCATCTTCATCGCGTACTACGAGATGTTCTTGGGCATCCCCCCCCACTTCAATTTGTTCCGTCACTTCTTCGTGGTCCGGAAGAAGGGGGTGGAAACCGGGGGATCCCAAGTTGCCGGTGGATGTTACATCCGTCTCCGGGATGGGTTGTCCGCATCGTGGCTGGGGAGTAAGTTCAACTCCACCCCCAAGAAATGGAACAGGAGCTGGTTCTATATGAGCCAGGATGTTTCCGTTGGGAGGAAAGTGCCATGCGACGTCCACCAGATCCCGGAGGCGAATCCCAGGTGGAGAGAAGCACCACCTGTTGGAGATGTCCAGGTGGAGGAGCTGCTGGCACTGATTGATAACCAAAAGGTGAATGGAGCGCTAGTGGCCGGGATGTGGATGGTCCGTCGCGTTCAACCGTGCAAGGAAAGGATCAACCCGCTGTGGCAATACAGTGGGGTGAAGGATCCGGCACGGGAGACGGAGGAGAAAATTGATGAGAACGAGGTCCACCATCTGCTCTCGGTCCTGTTCGAGAAGTATGACTCAAATACTTCTCTGCCAACCACCAAGCAGCTGCCATACCGTCTCAGCAACCCACCACCAGAGGTAACGCGACAAAAAGGTTTACTTCCTATGCGATATATTGTTGTGTCTGACCAGTGACGTATTATTGAGCACTGGGGCTATCTTGTGTGCAGGGACGAAGCATCCAGTATTTGTCAACTGTACCAGTTGAGAACTGGCCAGAGGGCGATCCCCTTCATGGTCAGCGGCATCCGGAGAGGACTGCCGACCAGGGCGAGGTCGAGGACCTTGGCCCTGGAGATGAAAATGATGATGAGGAGAAGGTGGGACCAACCACCAGGGGGCAACGGCAGGCGGCGAGGAAACAGCCGGCCAGTGCCGCCCCCAAGGAGAAAAGCAAGCCGGCCAACCTTGGCACCGGGGGTAAGTTGAACCTCGGCAAGGAGGCCGGCGCCGAGGTCGGCAGCAAGAGGCCGGCCCCGGACAACCTAGTGTCGTCGGACTCTGACGACACCATCACCATCGCCGAGCACCGGCGAAAGCGCCAGGCGCGCACCAGGGATGGGAATGGCGGCTCTAAGTCGCCCCAACGAGCACCGCGGCGGTCGCCGCGGAACGCTGGGCCAACCCCAGCTCCGTCGAAGCCGAAGGCTGCCGCCGCCCCTTCTTCACCAACACCGGGGGCGGCTGCCAAGGATGGCGCCGAGCAGTCCCTGGGCGGGAGGCAGGTCCCGCCCAAGTCAGTCCCCAAGCCTGGCGCGGGGTCTGGGAGCGGGGCGCCGAGGAGCGGCGGCGTGCCCAAGTTCAAGGGCGGCTTTTGCCGGTAAGTAGCTATGTACTTGCAGCTATAATTTTTTGCTTTGAAAATCAGCTGTATGTTCATACCGATTGTTGTTTGTATAGCCGGCCGGGTACAGGCCCCACCCAGAGCTCCACCGGGACTGCGGCCACGCCGCCAGCTGCAGGAATAGCGTCGAGCACGGAGCCCCAGCAGGGCGAGGCGGATGCCACCAGTGCTCCGCCGCACGTGGAGACGCCTCGGGCTAAGGAGCCAGCGGCGGAGGAGAGGGTCCCGTCGCCGGAGGCCGCCCGTCGCCCCGCCGAGGCGAGTCCAGAGCCAGCGCAGGCCACTCCAGGGCCAACTGCGCAGGCTTCGCCAGAACCTGCAGCTCAGCAGGAGCCCTGGGCGGCTGCTCAGCCCAGTCCCCCGTCCTCCCCTGTGGAAGAAACCCATTGGGAGCCGCCGCAGGCACCCGCCACCTCCTTTCCTCTGAATCGTGTCATGATTTCGAGGCTAGTGGGAGAGGAGTGGCAGTCCTATGATGAGGTGCCGGAGGTGGTGATGGAGGAGGGTATTAGGGAGGCCCTGGAGATGCTCACCTCCTGGATCCAGGTATGATGGTTCTTGCATTTGTGATAAATGAGTGTGCGGAGCACGTATTGACTGTGTTGTTATCAATAGACCCTGCAGAGCACCAACGCTCAGCGTGCGCGGACCATTCAGCGGTTCGCGCCGATTGATGAAGAGTGCAGGGTCCTCCGGGAGGAGAAGGCCAACATGCTGGCGCAGGCGCAGGTCTATGAGACCCGGCTCGCCGAGAAGGAGGCTGCTCGGCTGGCGCTGGAGGAGCGGGTGGCCGAGCTGGAGGATGGCCGACAAGGTATGTG
Source organism: Themeda triandra (assembly GCA_018135685.1). Classification (NCBI taxonomy): domain Eukaryota; kingdom Viridiplantae; phylum Streptophyta; class Magnoliopsida; order Poales; family Poaceae; genus Themeda; species Themeda triandra. The sequence continues at coordinate 313,778 of JAENPR010000179.1, read as the reverse complement.
GCCATGTCCTCGCTACTAGGCTAAGCACGGTCTATTGCCGTAGAGATGTGATGGTTTCTTCCTCTGCATCAGGGCTGGAGGAGAAGGTTGCCGCTCTGGAGCGGGAAAAAGCCGCTCTGGCTAAGGAGCTGGAAACTGCCCAGGAGCAGGCCAAGGCGGATGCTGCGCAGATCGCGGAGCTGATCGGTAAGTTGTGTAACTTAGATCAATTGTATGATTTGTCTGCCATGTACTGGATCGAACAGTGCATGCTAACCACGTTGTTTGTATGTAACAGAGACGCGGAATCGCCGGCTGACCCAGTTCCAGTGTCTGCGGGACACATGCGCCTACCTCCAGAAGAAGGTTGACCGGATGACCGAGCACATCAAGCCGGTTCTCCGCGCTGTCTACCCAGAGGAGGTGCACCCGGCGGACCCGGCTGGCGAGGCTGCGCTCGTGGCGGACCAGTGCCAGAGGCTGTGGCCGGTGCTGCAGGACCTCGTCGCGCGGGCGGGCACTTACGCGGTGTCCACGGCGTTGGTGGTGGTCCGCTCAAGGGTGGCGGAGGCTGATCCGGCCACCGTCGCGCTTAGGATCGCGCCGGAACTCAGCGACGCTGCTGCCGAGGAGCTCCGAACCACCTTCATCCCTGTCGCTGAGCAGCTGGTCGGCGATCCTGCAGAGGAGGAGGGTGGTCAGTAGGGCCCTTCGGTTTAAACATTTTATTTAAAACTTGTATATAAGTGGTGCTGAGCACGGGGTGCTCGAAACAAAACTTAAGGCCGTACTAAGATGCAGACAAGTTAGGCATACTTAAGTGGGTGATAAGTATTTTGCCGTTTTTTCTATAGTTTACATTAGGCATAACTTAGATGCATAACATTTAAAAAGAATCATGTCAACAAATAAGTTTTGCGCCCACTCTCGAAGCGATTAGCTCTGTCAAGATGACAAAGGGACGCACTAGTGAACAGCGCGGTACGCCAGGATCACTAGGTACGATCCTAAGTATCTATTAGAGGGTGCCTGCCGGATCTCCTAGTGCTGTGTAGCGTGGAGTTGTAGCACATCGACAGAGGACCGAGACGCAGGACCTTATCAAATCGTTCTCGGTGAGTGTTGACGGTCGTTAAGTATCAATTGTATACCGTCAACGCAGCAAGAGAAAGGACTAATATGAGTTCACCTATTAGATATAGGGGTTACACTGACAGAATTCCATGAGTTTTGGTGATTGTCTATTTCTGCAGGGGTTATCAGAAAGAGAACCAAAGGAGGCCCACATGTCATGATTACATAGAGATAAAGGCCGAACGGGTGAAAAAGTATAATCTAGAAGACTCCAGAAGGCGAACCATGGAAGCTGGGCCCTACCTGGCATAGGCCAGGGTCGGCCGCCCAAGGGGGGGAGTCAGCCGACTCCCCACCTCGACCAATCACGTCGAGACTCGCGGATCCTGCCTCCACCGCCTTTGAGGATGAATAATTATCGTCCATTTAGGTCGGTTTGATCCGAGGGCTGTGGTTCATCCTAGGGGGCTATATATTCAGAGCCCCTGGCCCCCCGGGTGAAACCCTAATTCATTCTCTCTTCATTCATCGAGAGGATTCGGGAAGCGAGCCACCATCTCAATTAGAGCTCCATAGTTTAGTAGCATAGCTACATAGGAATAGATCTAGAGGGAATCAAGCCTAGCTTGGAGTCCGGATCTGTCGGAGTTCTTGGTAATTCCCCTCTACATTCTTGTAATATTCATCATTGTTCGTGATACTATGAGTAGTACTTTATTCTATTCTATTATATCAGACTTGACTTTGCTCTATTTGATTATGTTCTCAATTATGTCGTTCTTAGTCTACTTTGATTATGTGTTTAGCATAGTTGGACTAGAATTATGTTTATGCATAGGATCGTATAGCGCTTGCTCATTAGGCCAATGGGTGAGTGATAGATATTGTGTGGGCATGGTGCCTATACCGTATTTATCTATGATTGCACCGTATATTCTGGATCGTGAGGTAGATCGCGGGAGTGACAGTCCTGTTGAGTCCTTTGTAGCCCTTCTCCCGAGTATAGGTCTAGCAGAACAAACCTATTACGTTGAAGTCATTGCTATGTCTCTTGTCTTCTCTGGTAATATCACTATGCATAGATGTAACCTTTTCCCGCCATGATTGCTAGATGTTCTTGCACTAATCATTGTATGCTTTGACTTTATAGTTAGAATAATATAGGATTATACCCTAGATCGTCCTAGTCCATGCTAGTGTTATAAGCTTAGAGTGCTAAGTTGAGACGGCTATTACTATCATTTTATGTGGCTAAATGCTCTCATTTATCTTATGTCATTTATCATTCATTCCTATATTTTATGTGACACTTACCCTGTATGAGATGATCGATACAGACAAGGTCAAGCTCTCCATTATCGCATGTGCATTGCTCATCACTCATTATCCAGTGCATTCCCTTCCCAGTGGTAAAATTATAAATAACGATACCTGGATTACTCCTGGTTAAATTGCTACATCGGTATTATCTGTGCGCTTGCAGATCCCATATTTATTTCTAATAGCAGTTGCATTATTTAGTACCAGCATTTTTGGCGCCATGTTAGGGATGACAACCTAACACTGAGTGGTGTTAGAAATGTCAACAGCGAGCAGAACGCAAAGTTTAGATGTGACTTATGCAGGGCGCATGTATGCAGGGTGGTGCGAAATTTCAGATAAGAAATTGCAACAGGACGAAAGAGAGACAACAAAAGAGGAAACTTTGTTAATAGGGGAAAAAGTACAAGATACATATCTTTATGGGTAAAAGCGTATGAGCATCTCTATGTGCCATGAGTTTGGCTCTTCGACTCCATCTAGTGTCTCCAACCGGTACGACGTTGGGCGTGTTACAGCCTTGATTCTGTACGGTCCTTCCCACCTTGGAGATAACTTGTGGAGGCCGTCCGTGTTTTGAACACGACGGAGCACGTGATCGCCGACCACGAACAATCATCCTCGGACGTTGCGGTTGTAGTAGCGTCGTACCATAGCTAAGTACTTCTCAGTCCGAGCACATGACTCGAGGGCCTGTTCTTCCTTAGCCATGATGTCCACGTCTCTAGCCTCGTCGGAGGTGGTTTCATCGTGGTAGGCTACTCGTGGTGATTGAAAAACGACCTTGGCTGGTATGACAGCCTCTGAGCCATACACCATAAAGTATGGTGAGACTCCTGTATTGCGACTGGTCTGAGTACGCAGTCCCCAGACCACTGCAGCTAACTCCTTGAGCCATCGGCCAGGTTTGAGTTTGGTGTTAGCCTGGAAGACTCTTTTTTGAGTGCGTCGAGGATCATCCCGTTGGCACGTTCCACTTGTCCGTTAGCTCTAGGGTGAGCAATGGAGACGTACTTGACCTTGATCAGGCTATCATCACAATAATTAAAGAACGCATCGCTTGTAAATTGCGAGCCTAGATCGGTGATGATGGTGTTCGGGACACCGTATCTATGGATGACCTCGTCGAGGAACTAGACTGCCTTTTCGGCCGTGGCTTTCTTGACTGGTTTGTATTCAATCCATTTGGAGAATTTGTCAATAAGCACGAAGACATTTGTGTGGCCACCAGGAGCTGGTTTGAATGGCCCAATCATGTCCAGTCCCCAGCATGAGAAGGGCCAAGTAGCTGGGATTGTTTGTAAGTCATGTGCTGGGACATGAATCTGCTTGGCGAACATTTGGTAGTTAACGCACCGCCGTACGTAGTCCCCGGCGTCAGTAACGGCTGTTGGCCAGTAGAAACTTGCCCGGTAGGCCTTGCCGACCAGTGTCTGGGATGCTGCATGGTTACCACAAGTGCCTTCATGGATGGCTTTTAGAAGCTCGATCCCTGCTTCCCGAGTGACACACTTCTGGAAGATAATGGACTTGGGTGCCTTGCACATCAACTCGCCATTGACCATAGCGTAGGCCTTGGCTCTGCAGACCAGCTGTTGTGCAGCAAGCTTGTCCTCTGGGACAAGGTGGTCATTCAGGTATTTGATAAAGGGCTCTCTCCAGTCTTCCTGGGGAGGCGTCGCCTGGTCGGCTGACTCTGTACCTGTGGAGGTATAAACTCCATATACCCTCACGGCCTAGTTTGGGCCGACACGCTATCGCCAGGCCGGCCCATCAAGCTTCAAGACCGATCGGCTCAAAGCTGGTCGGACAGCCTAAAACAGGCAAGAATATCGAAGACCGACAAGGAGGACAAGACCTAGCCGAGATAGGAAAGTTTAGACTTGTAAAGTATGTAAACTTAGTACCGGATAGGCTAGTTCCAACTTGTAACCTTGCTCCCGCGATATATAAGGAGAGCAAGGACCCCCGTGCCCGAGACGTAATCCGGCATAACACACGAGACTCATACATCCACATCATAATCGAAACAGAGAGTAGGACTAGGGTTTTACGCATCTTTGCGGCCCGAACTGGGTAAACCTCGTGTGATTGCTCCCTGTTTACGTCTTGCTCGCAATCTCGTGCGCCTTCCGCCAATCCATTACCGGTCGGGGCATACCCCTAGTCGGACTATCGCCGATATTTCGTCGACAAAGGCGCGCGCCGGTAGGGGGTGTGCACCGAGATTTCACGTCGATCAAGATGGTTTCCTTCCCGGCTTCCATGACTTTCGAAGCCGGCCTCACCTTCACCGTTGGGACGATGACTGGACAACCGCTCCGGACACCTCATACATCGAGGGTCCGCCCTCGATCCTAGCTCCACATAGCAATGAAGGTACAAATCCTTTGCCTCCTCGGACGAGGCATCATCATCAAAGCTCGAGTTATCGAACTCCGTCTTTTCTTCTAGGCACCAATCAACCACCGAGACGAAAATTGGGCCGATCTCATTCAAGCAACTCATGATCAACGGGATAGGCTCATGGAGTTTTTTGCTCGCTTTGGATCTATCCAGATTGAATCAAAGCAAGAATCACCTACTATCCTTCAACGAGACCAAGCGCCAACAAAACGCCCAACAAAAATCATCGGATCGCAAGATCCTAGATTCAAGGGTTGCATCACCGTTCCCATACGGGTTGCCAAACACCGCCGACCTATTCAGCCACCAACTTTTAGCAGATTACCTCAAAGGCTACAACCGGATCCCTGATCCGCGTCCAGATATGATCGGCTACGCTTTCGACGCACCCGCAGGACATATCGTCAACCATGTGCGCCTCGAAGAAGTCACGGACAACCAATCTCCAGAGAAAACACGTGACGTTACTCTAGACACGCCCAGAATCAACGATTACTACAATATCTTAGAACTCTCGGGATCTGCCCATACGATGGTCTACTCCGACAACGGAGAAGAGGTACAATCTGCAAACAACAGCACCAAGCGTATCGACACTACTCCAGATCTACAACTCACCGTGTTCCGACCCGGAGGAACATGAGGAAATTCAGTCGAGATCCATAACCCGGCCAAATCCACTCATGAGTTACAAAGAATTCCCATCTTTCCCTCCTAGCCTAGGGAACGCAGTATGTCATGTTAGTGACAACGAGGTCACCATCAATGGAGAAACCGACGAACAAAGGCAACAGCGAGAGGGTCGAAACGTAGCCCGGGAACAACGGAGGCAAAACGAAGCCGCAATCCGGTAAATGCCGACCAAGATCGTATGGTCGACGACGCGGGGTTTTCGGCGAAATCTTGCCGATGATTTCGACCTTGTAAACGAAAGACAAGTTCACACAACCCCAAGTGCTAATCTGGCAGTTGCTATTGACCGCCTCAAGACGGCCAACATTCCTCAAACTCCCCAAATTGAGGAAGCGATTGATTTTCTAGTAGCCGCTAAAGCTCAAGTGAACCATATGAGAGAACAAGCGCGCCCAGCCGCATCTCTCAGAAGCCACCGGCCGCGTAGTTTCTTCAGCAATCAAATCCCAGACTCTAGAGAGGGAGGTGCTAACAACAACAACTACGAAGACGATGGAGAGAGTTGTGGGAATTTTCCTCACAACAGATTTCACCAGAGACACAATGATAGAAGACAGATCAACCACAGAGACAACAGAGATTATGGTTAACCCTTAAATCACCATCATGATGAACAATATGACGACAATGACCTCCGAGCAGTCATCAACAACCGATACCGAGCTCGCATGGATGCCTCAGGACCAAAGCCTTATTCGGCTACCCTACGAGAGGTAGTCGGCCCAAAAGTTTCGGGATACCGAGACATCAAAACGTGCGATGGCAAGGTCGACCCGAGCATTGGATCCTCTTATACGAAGTAGCCGTACGAGCAGCGGGAGGGGATGAACACGTCATGGCCAATTACCTCCTATCGTACTCGACAGTGGGCCGAATAATTGGTTATTACGACAACGAGAGGGGTCAATTCACAACTGGCCTCAATGCGACATCTCTTCATCGAGAACTATAGAATAACATGCCGCAGCCTGGCACTAAGTACAATCTAGCAAAGATCGTCGATTACCCGAATGAACCACTACGTCACTACATACGACGCTTCTCGGAAGTCTCGGACAACAATTCCGAGACATTTCGCGCCGAAGTCGTGTCCCTTTTTGTACGGGGATTACGACAACCCGGAAATATTGATCTACGAAAAGAACTTTTGAGAAGACAACCCACTACAACCAATGAGATGTTCAAAATAGCTCGTGAATTCGCTCGCGTTGACGATGCCATGCAACAATTGCCCAAAACCGGACAAGGATACGAAACTTCGAAGAAACGATGACGAGAAAGAGATTTGCAATGCAAAGACATGCGCGAAACGACAGACGTGACAATAACCGTCGCAATGAACGACGACGCGACAATCGCATACAAAACAATTATAGCGAGACACGGATCAACGCGTCCATTCGGTACCACCTAGCGAGAAAAGAAGCGAGACTTCGATCTAGAATATGAGAAGATTCTAGGCCGGACTGCCCTAAACACCCGGTAAAAGGGCATACCATGGGCGAGTGTCGCGGATTCACAAGCAATCTTCGCAGGGCAGCCGCCAAGAAACAGAGATTAATAAAACAAAGTAAGGAGAAACGGCCCGAACGTAAGGACAAGGCCGAGGAAGAAGAAGAAGACGGCGACAAAGATCCTCGGCATCGGTTCAACGAGCCCACCAAACACTTGTCGGCTATGATTTTTGGCGGCAAAGTTGGTCTCGAAAACTCGCGGGACAAAAAGTTACTAAAAAGGAGGATCATGGCAATCGCTAAGTCCGATGGACCAAATACGACATTAAAGCTCCGGCTGGTCGGAACAACCAAGGTAACCTTTAACGAGCCGACATGTGGGCAAATATACCAGATGCCGGCGATTCCCTTTGGTACTCGACCCGAGTCGTTAATCATATACGTATGGAAAGAGTACTCATAGATGGCGGCGGTGCTTTAAACATTCTATTCCTACAAGCGTTTCGCGAGCTAGGTTTAAAATCGAAGATCTCGAACCTTACGACTCACCATTCTCGGGGAGTCATGCCGGCAAACCTTCAATGCCATTGGGAAAAATAACTCTACCCGTTCGCCGGAACAAGACAACACTTCGAAAGAGTACGTCGCTTCATTGTAGCGACTTCGAAGGCGTTTACCATGCCATACTCGGTCGACCGGGATCGCAAAGTTCATGGTCATCCCTCACTACGGATATCTAGTGTTAAAAATGCCAACATCAAAGGGCATTCTTTCTCTCGGAGGCAATGTGCTTATGGCTTACGATTGAAACAAACGCCTACGCAAAGCCCGAATTAGCGAGACCTCAAAGCCCATATGGAACAAACATGCCTTGAAGCAAAACAGATACCCGAAGCCGACCTTCGATCCCAATCAAGCGATCAAAAGGTCAGGCCAACAAAAGCAATGACACAAAGAAGATCGAGCTCATCCCGGAGATAAGGAGAAAACTGCTCTTATAGGAGCCTATTTAGACGATAAATAGGAAGACGCGCTCGTCCAATTCCTACGGGACAACATAAGCATATTTGCTTGGAAACCAAAGAGACATGCCGGGCGTCCCAAGGGAAAAGGTCGAGCACTTCCTTAATGTCTCGAAACCGCCAAACCAATCAAACAAAGATTACGACGGTTTGCTCGCGACGAAAGGAGGTGATTTGGGTAGAAGTGTTAAAGCTATTAGCAAAAGGTTTTATAAAAGAAGTGTATCATCCTCGATCGGCTATCCAATCCAGTTCTTGTACAAAAGAAAAATGGCGAATGGAGAATGTGTGTTGATTATACCGATCTCAACAAACACGCCCTAAAGACCCCTTCAAACTACCTCGCATCGACGAAGTAGTTGACTCAACCGCAGTCGCGAACTGTTGTCCTTTTTAGATTGCTATTCGGGGTATCACCAAATAGCCCTAGCAACTCACGATCAAATAAAAACATCATTCATCACGCCTTTTCGGCGCATACGCTATACGACCATGTCGTTTGGCCTCAAAAATGCTGGTGCAACATACCAACGCGCTATCCAAGAGTGTCTTCAAAAAGAAATTTCCGACCACTGTCGAAGCATACGTAGACGACGTAGTCGTAAAAACAAAGGAGAGCGGATCCTTAGTTTCAAACCTAGAGCGAACCTTCATCGCTTTAAACAAATTTCAAAGGAAAATTAAACCCACGAAATGCATATTCGGAGTACCATCGGGGATACTACTCGGCAACGTAGTTAGCCAATATGGCATTAAACCAAACCCCGAAAAAGTTAATGCGGTCTTAAAAATGACGCAACCCACAGTATAAAAGATATCCGAAAACTTACTTGGATGCATGGCGGCTTTAAGCCGCTTCATATCAAGACTTGGCGAAAAAGGCCTCCCCTTTTTCAAACTATTAAAGGCCAAGCAAAAATTTGAATGGACAAGCGAAGCAGACAAAGCCTTCTTCGAACTCAAGACATATTTAACATCGCCACCAGTTCTAACAGCACCTAAAGATGACGAAGAATTATTACTATACATTGCGGCTACCGATCGCGTGGTCGCACGAATAGTCGTCGAAAGACAAGAAGAGGGACATACATATGGCGTACAAAGACCAGTCTATACATCAGCGAAGTATTAAATGACTCAAAACAGAGATACCCACACGTACAAAAACTTTTGTACGGGATCCTAATAACGAAACGAAAGCCGCTACACTACATTGACACATATCCGATCACAATAGTAACAACATGCCGTTGGCGACATTCTTCGCAATAAAGACGCCAAAGGTCGGATCGTCAAATGGGCAATAGAGCTCAGCCCATACACACTAAAATTTCAAAGCCGTACAACCATCAAATCCCAAGCCTTGGTTGATTTCCTAGTAGAATGGACGGACATGTCCCTACCACCATTTCAAAACGAAGCCGAACGATGGGAAATGTTCTTCGATGGCTCCCTTAAAATAAAAGGAGCAGGAGCAGCGTCGTGTTCAAAGCACCAAGCGGTGATACCCTAAGATACGTGCCGCGTATCCATTTCGAAGCTTCAAATAACGCGGCCGAATACGAAGCTGCACTTCACGGCCTCAAGATAGCCATAGAATTGGGTATAAAAAGGCTCCTCGTCTTTGGAGACTCTAATTTAGTTGTCCAAAGCAAATCAACAAAGAATGGGACCGTACTAATGAAAAAATGGAAGCATACGTGCGTAGATAAGGAAGCTAGAAAATAAATTCTATGTCTTGGAATTCACCTATATACCAAGAGAAAAGAACAAACTTGCGGACCAATTATCTAAATTGGGATCCGAAAGAGCAAAAATGCCACCCGACGTATTTGTTCAAGATTTACTATTACCTTCGTCACACGGGAGGAAGCACAGAACCACCACAAAAAGAAACAGATCCATCGACGGCAAAACCAAAACAGATAATATTCAAGAAAGCATACCGTGGCCCACCTCCAACCAGCAAGCAAATAGTATCATTGCTGCAATCCGACCAAAGACCTTTCGAATAAGTGCTCCAAGAATAAGATCGATCAAAAAATCTATAGATAACTCCAAAGTTATTTATCCAAATAAAAGAAAGCGACAAGATCCCTCAACTACAAAGGGATGTAACGAGCAAATACCATCGGTGGAACCTTTGGAACAAACAAAGAAGATAAAGCCAGGACTGGAGAATTCCCTTTATTCGGTATCTCATTGATGAGGACACACCGACGATAAAATAGAAAAAACGGCGTCTCATAAGACGCAAAACATTATGTCCTAGTCGATGGGCAACCTATGCGCAAAAATGCAAGCGCTGAAGTCTTGCAAAAATGCATTTCTTTCGAAGAATGAGCAGAACTACTACTACATATTCATGAAGGGATGTGTGGAAATCATGCAGCATCAAAAACACTGGTCGGAAAAGTATTCCGAGCAGGTTTTTACTGGCCAACCGCACTCGCCGATGCTAAGAAACTAGTTCAGCATTGTAAAGGTTGCCAATTCTTCGCTAAACAAATTCATGTCCCCGCACATGAGCTTCAAACAATACCGGCCGCATGGCCCTTTTCATGCTTCGGGGACTAGACATGATAGGACCATTCAAAAAAGCCCTAGGCGGCTATCAATTTGTCTATGTACTTATAGACAAATTTTCAAAATGGATAGAATATAAGCCCTTAGTCAAGGCAAATGCTCAAAAAGCCGTTGAGTTCCTACCGTACGTCGTACATCGTTTCGGCGTACCCAACACCATTATAACAGATTTGGGATCCACATTCACAAAGCGGTGAATTTTGGGATTTTTGCGAAGACTTAGGAACAAAAGTAAAATATGTATCAGTAGCTTACCCTCGAGCTAATGGTCAAGTCGAAAGAGCAAATGGGATGATCATAGACGCCCTATGAAAAAGGCTATATCGAGACAACGACACCCATCCAGGAAGATGGTATCACGAATTACCTGCTGTGATATGGGGACTCCGAACCCAACCAAGCAGAAATACCGGCGTCTCACCTTATTTCATGATATTTGGTGCTGAAGCAGTTTTGCCAGATGAAGTAGCATTTGGCTCACCAAGAACAAAAAATTATGACGAAGAAGCCACGAATGAAGTCAGAAAAACTATCATCGATTCAGGAGAAGAGCGGAACTTGGAAACACTCCCAAGAACGGCTAAATATCTAGCGTCTCTACGGCGCTATTACAACAGAAATGTAAAAGAGAGACAGTTTGTGGTCGGAGACCTCGTCCTCAAGAGAATTCAGAAAACAGACGACCTCCACAAATTATCATCTCATTGGGAAGGACCCTTCCTAGTCAAAGCAGTCACAAGACCAACGACTTATAAACTATGTACTCTAGACGATCCACCTAGAGATTTGCCAAATTCTTGGCGCATAGAACATTTAATAAAATTCTATGCCTAGCACCAAGGCAATTGTAATCATTTTCAGACATACAACTACCAATTGTATCAAAACACACCAGATATTGTTACAAAACGGTGCAAAGCACCACAGAGTTTAATACCACAGCTGAGTTTTAAATCATTGTTCTGGGACAAGATCTATCTTGTCAGCAATAACACAAGCGGTGCCCCAGCAAGCCTTTTGCAAATCTCTGAGTTTTTCAGGAGAGGTATCTGCAGGCCTCCCAGACTCCAAACGCTTGAAATCCGCCCGAGGAAAGTGAGACTGCGCAAGAGCCAGAACACTTGACGCAACAAAGCGACTCCCCTTCCCGACAAACTCCTTAAGCAAACGCCACGAACGACGGCATTGATCCACAACGAATTCAGGAACGAGAAGGGGATTTGCTGGCCTCACTTCGCCCCGCGCAAGAACAGCAAACAGAGGTTGCAATCCATTCGCCATGGACAGGTAACGCTCCGTCAGATGCTGATTATCATTTTTCAGCACGCCGAATTGCGCCATATGACGCTCATGCGTTTCTACATAAGTATAACCTATAAGACACAGATCGAAACAACAACAGAGAAGATAAAAAGGGAGAAAATGCACCTCGTGCCTCCCTCTCCAAGCGCTCAACTTCTGCACGGGCTTTGTTCTCCGTCTCCGCTCGTACGAGCAATTTCAGCGGCCATCAAGGCTTTATCACTCTCCAAACCTACAAAGAACAATCAAGTAATCGACATATTCTCGTTAAAACAACAAGTAACAGAGTGAGTAAAACAAACCTTTGTTTTGCTCCCGAAGGGATGCAACCTTTTTTAACAAGGAATCTTTATCAAGTTCCCAAAGCTTTTCACGACCTTCGTGAACACGGATCCGCGCTCCAAATCTTCATTTTTCTTCCGCAAAGACCGTTTTCACACATGGTCGGTTTGAATTGCTCTATGCAAAGACAAACGCTTCTTCAAAGAACATCTTCAACTACTCCGCAAAAGAGATCCTTCACAACGCCGACGTAACGGGCAAAATAGAAAAATTCACCAAAAACAAGTACCAACCTTAATACGAGCATGAAGATCAGCAAACACTTGCTCAAAACCATCATAAACGGCACCCCTGGTAACATTTTCAAAAATGTGCCATTCACCGTTGTCATCTTGACGAGCAACATAGCTGCGGCTACCGGGTATATGGGGACCGGAAGAAGTTCCCCCGACCTCTTCCATTATCTCGGGCGATCTCATTGTCGATGCACTCGGGTCTAAAACTACCCAAATGCATATTCGATATTGATCACCCTCGGCGAAGAAGCCGGGGAAGAATCTAACGCTACTCCGAGATAAGATGGCCGAGTATCCCTAGCGGAGGCCATGATGTTGATACCCGCAAAGTGACCACCGCAGTTCAAGAACAACATTTGCAAGAACTATCCCTGGATCATCAACAACATCGCATGCGGGTGGCACAACTTCGAAAAGTTTCTTGATCAATGATGGCATTGGCGGCGGAGTTATGACTTTGGGAACAGCCTCTCCCCGCTTGTTCCAAAGATTGGCCAAAGCTTCATGACCCAAAGGGTCCCCGACCAAGTCATCAACAATAGGAGCCCTGCAATGAAAATTTTTACATCAATTAAAAAAAATGGGGGGGCATAGCAAAAAGTAACAAGTTTGCAAAACTTACAGCTCAGACTACTCAAAACGCAGACTATACCAGTCTGGCATATCGGTCTTCTCATCCCTAGAAGGGACAGATGTACCAACATCAAAGTCATTCCGCACCACCAGATCATGAAGAGGAAAAGAAGGATCGGTGGCGCAAGAGCTTCTTCATCTTGGGCCACGATGACAAAGAGCACTCCGACCATCCACAGATCGACCCGAGAAGTTATCCCGTGCAAGGTCTCCGAATGACCAATCTGGGTCGGCCGTTGACATAGGCTGCTCCACGACACGGCTAGCTCCCCGCAACAAAGGGAGAGCGCTATCCCGACCACTTTCGGAGCGCAATTTTTGCGCCGAGCAAACTCAGCAAGAGTCGGCTCGTCTCCACAATCGGAATCGACCGACGATCTCGCAATCCGATGACGCCGACGCGTTCGGCCGCCGGAAGCACAAGGTTGTAATGATAAAGCTCCACCGGTCAAGATGCCGATCGTTTCTTCTTCTCATAAACAACCTTCCATTTCCCACCTGCCTTCGACGATCAACATCGATCAACGGATCATCGCCACCGTCATCCTGTCAATACCTCGATCAAAACCCGTACGCCGGGTACTATAGAGCTTCTCCGAAGCAGCAAAATATCAAGAGGTACTCGGACACGTATATATGATGGCCCTATAAACACATGAAGATTAGTCCAACGGCAAGGATACCAAAAAACGTCCAAATACGAAGAAACAAATAAGTAAGAAACATACCGGTGGAGGCGGCATCCTCCAATCATAAGGCTTAATGGTAGGACGAGGGATATGAGTATCCTCCCCGTTTGAACATCTTCGAAGTCTCGATTAATGTCATCAAGTGAAATTTCCTCCGGAGATTCACGAGAAGGGTCGTCTTTAGACGATATTCCCACAAAAAATTAAATCTCTCCTTCGCAGGCCAATACGGTGAGAGATATAAACAACAGAATCAGAATCCATTCGAGACCCTTGAAGTTCATCATGGCAATTATCTCATTCACCTCAATCATCTCAAGTAGCATTTGGTCTATCCGACCAAAAATGATTGGGTTCGGAATATGTGTAATATCACAAGGAACAGTCTCCCCGCTCATTGTCATTTACATAAAACCACTTCTTGAACCAGTCCTTCACATTATCGCATGGGTGAAAGATAGCCAGCGGGAGCGCATCCCATCACGAAGAGAAATATAGCATGCCCCGGCCAACGGACTACCACCCAAGTTTCCCCTCTTCTTTAGTTCATAAAAATAACGGAAGACATTGAAGTTTGGGGGAATTGCAAGATACATCTCGCAATAAGCAACAAAGACAATTGTCATAATTGAGTTCGGGGAGGTTACGAGCGATATCTTCCAAAGGATACAAAGCTCCACCAAGAAAGTATGGATTGGGATACCTAATCCCCGATAAAATAATCCTCGAATACAACTATCTCGCCATCATAAGGGCGTGGGAATGCCTAACCTCGAGGTGGCACACGCCATACTCCAAAGGATGCTTAGGCGGGATCATGCCGCCATCCGCCAAAGCATTCACCGACGCCGCCGTCGATTGAGTGGGCGACCAAATCTGCTTCATCTGCTTCTCATACTCTTTCTGCTCTTTTTTCTCCTTCCTTTTCCCTGTTGCAGATTGACGCCTCTTCGCCATGACCCTCGAAACAACAGATGCGGTTACTTTAGCTAACCCTAGGCACGGAGTTTGGGCGGCGAATGAACCGATTGCAAGAGCTATAGGCAAAATGCAAGCAAACCAAATGACGGCGGCACCAAGAGTTTTTAACCACACTAGGGTTTTTTCCTTAATGGGCCCGGAAAAACCGGGCCGCTTCAAGCTAAAAGGCCTTTTTGGTCGCTTTTTCTCTCCCCATTTAAATTTACAAAACATTTCCCATTACGTACGCATACGCCTTACAAGATAACTCCGAAAGCCGACCCGGTGAGCAAAGCTACCGAAGGTCATTTAAGTCTGTTTCTTTTGCTATAGTCTTAAAACAGCCTCGCTAAAAGACCGGGTTCACAAAGAAAGCTGTTCCAACCCGCTGTAACAAAGTTGCAAGATAGCATAAACAATTCAACCCACACAATCCGACACACCGAGCTGGGATTTTTTGGCCAATGATACCGGTTATTCTCGCACACAAATAGCTAAGCTATTTCATGGGTTTAGATTCAAAACCATGGTCTCACAAACCACGGCTGGGACGAGTTAAGTAGCAAAGCTGCCTTAACTTAATCATGACAAAGTCATGGCATGGTTCAAACCGACCAGCCCAAATGAAATTTGGCCTGCTCGGTCTCACTCAAAGAGTGGTCGGAAACACATAAAGCACGATATAATGATCAGTTGTCTTCTTTTAGACCCTGACATAACGTGTTCCACCTCATCTCAGGCTCGGGGACTACGTGGGCCCACGTCACCTGAGAGGTGACATGGGCTAGACCTTTCTTTTAGAGCTTGCCGCAACATATACTATCTTACAGCAACCTCGAAGACTACGTGGGCCCACGTCATTTGCATGACTCGGCCTGATCCTTTCTCTTTACAAAGAGTTTAGTTTCAAAACTAAGCTAAGGCAACGACCAATCACGACAGATACCATGTGATGGCAGGCATCACACACTAACGTGGGCCCACGTCTCCAGATTTGGGACCCTTTCAAAATTCTTTTTTCTTTTCAGGAGCATCATAAATCTTTCGGTCAAAACCGACAACGTCAACCAAGTGTAAGCAAAGTGTGGTCGGAAGCATTAGACGGTCCTCCAGCCCTGCTCGGACCACATGTCCAACATGTGTCCGACCACCCTTTCTCACTCAATCAAGCAAGACGGTGTTTTTTCCCTCAAGATCCATGATGCTCGGGGACTAGCTGTGGAGGTATAAACTCCATATGCCCTCATGGCCTAGTTTGGGCCGACACGCTATCGCCAGGCCGGCCCATCAAGCTTCAAGACCGATCGGCTCCGGCTGGTCGGACAGCCTAAAATAGGCAAGAATATCGAAGACCGACAAGGAGGACAAGACCTAGCTGAGATAGGAAAGTTTAGACATGTAAAGTATGTAAACTTAGTACCAGATAGGCTAGTTCCGACTTGTAACCTTGCTCCCCGCGATATATAAGGAGAGCAAGGACCCCGTGCCGAGGGACAGACCGGCATAACGCACGCACTCATACATCCACATCATAATCGAAACAGAGCAGACTAGGGTTTTACGCATCTTTGCGTCCCGAACTCCGGGTAAACCTCGTGTGATTGCTCCCTGTTTACGTCTTGCTCGCAATCTCGTGCGCCTTCCGCCAATCCATTACCGGTCAGGGCATACCCCTGGTCGGACTATCGCCGATATTTCGTCGACAGTACCCTCATCATCTGCCTGCTGGCTGAGGAGACCGTCATCATCCTCAACGTTGGCGTTACTGAACAGCGTGGTCAGGACATTGACCTCTGATGTATCTTCTGGTGTATGTTCTACCTGATCAGAGATCGAAGGCTTGATTAGATCCTGAACAAAGACACCAGGGGGTAACTTGGCACGGGATGAGCCCAGCTTGGATAGTTCGTCTGCCCCTACGTTCTTTTCGCGGCGCACATGGATGAATTCCAGGCCATAGAACTTGTTCTCAAGTTTGCGAATTTCGGCGACGTAGGCATCCATCTTTTCGTGGACTGTATCCCAATCTTTGTTGACCTGCTTGACGACTAATATCAAGTTCAATGGCGATACGAAGGCTGTGTAGGGCTGCTTCGTACTCGGCAACATTGTTGGATGCTTTGAAGTGGATGCGTAAGACATACTTTATCGTGTCCTTAGAAGGGGAGATAAAGTAGACGCCAGCCCCTGCACCGTCGATGTTCAAAGAGCCGTCGAAATACATTGTCCAGTACTCGGCGTTTGAATCGGCGAGAGGTAGGCTGATGTCCGTCCACTCCACGATGAAATCAGGCAAGGCCTGTGACTTCACCGTTCGTCGGGCGCGAAACTGGAGAGTTTACTCGGACAGTTCTAGCGCGTACTTCACGATCCGACCACTGGCGTCCCGATTGCGGAGGATGTCGCCAAGTGGTACATCGGTGACGACCGTGATCTTGAAGGCTTGAAAGTAATGGAGCAGCTTGCGCTTAGTGATCAGGATTGCATACAGGAGCTTTTGTACTTGATTGTACCGCTGCTTGGACTCGCTGAGCACTTCACTTATGTAATATATAGGACGCTGGACTCCATAGACGTGACCTTCCTCCTCACGCTCGACTACTAGCACAGTGCTGACCACGTTGGTCGTCGCAACTATGTATAGGAGCAACTCCTCGTCCTGCTTTGGGACTGTCAGGAGTGAGGGGGAGGTGAGATAAGCTTTGAGTTGTTTAAAGGCCCGGGTCGGCCTCCTCGGTCCACTCAAACTTATCTTTGGCTTTGAGCAGCTTTGAAAAAGGGGAGTCCTTTTTCACCCATCCGGAGACGATCCGCTCGGGCGGCTAAGCACCCCGTGAGTTTTTGGATGTCTTTGACGCACCGGGGTGGTCATAGTTTCAAGACGTCGGCTACCTTCTCGGGATTTGGCTTAATGCCGTCCTGGCTGAACAGGTGGCCGAACAGGATGCCGGATGGTACTCCAAAAACAAACTTGTTAGGGTTGAGTTTCCATTGGAACTCGTTGAGTTTCTCGAATGTGCGCTCGAGGTTAGTGATCAGGGAGTCCGTCTTTCTGGATTTTATTACCACGTTGTCTACGTCGGCCTCGACGAGATCGTCGGCGATCTCTTTCTCGAGGCAGGACTGGATAGCCCGTTGGTATGTAGCCCCGGTGTTTTTGAGACCGAAAGCCATGGTCGTGTAACAAAAAGCACCGAACGGGGTGATAAAAGCGATTTTTTCTTGGTCCTCCTTTTTAAGGGCTATCTGGTGAGACCCGGAGTAACAGTCAAGAAACGAGAGCAACTCGCAACCGGCGGTAGAGCCTACGACCTCGTCGATTCGAGGGAGATTGAATGCCTACTTGGGGCAGTGTTTGTTGAGATCTGTATAATCAACGCACATCCTCCACTCTTTATTCTTCTTTTGAACAAGCACCAGATTGGCTAACCAGTCCGGGTGGTACACCTCTTTGATAAAGCCAGCAGCTTTGAGCTTGGCTACTTCTATCCTAATTAACTCCTTGCGGTCGCGGGCGAACCGGCGCATCTTCTGTCTGACTGGCTTGGCAGTCATCTTGACATCGAGGTAGTGCTCGGTGTTGACAGTCGTTAAGTGCCAATTTCTACCGTCAACTAAACATGAGAAAGGACTAAAATATGTTCACCAACTAGATATAGGGGTTATACCGACGAATTCCACGAGTTTTGGTGAATGTCTCCTTTCTCGCGGGGTGTCAGCTGAAAATACCCAAGGAAGGCCCACATGTCATGATTACATAGAGAGAAAGACCGAACGGGTAAAATTGTATACTCTAGAAGACTCCAGAAGGCAAACCCTGGAAGCGGGGACCCACCTGGCAGAGTGGTGGGTCGGCCGACTCCCATCTTGGGTCGGCCGACTGCCCACTTCAGCCAATCAACGTCAGCCTCGCGGATCCCTGTTCCACCGCCTTTGAGGATGAATAATAATCGTCCGTTTAGGTCGGTTTGATCCGAGGGCTGCGGTGCATCCTAGGGGGCTATATAAGCAGGGCCCCTGGCCCCTGGAGGAGGCATCCCTTAAACCCTAATTCATTATCTCCCAGCGGGATCAGAGTTGTAGAGGCGTCCCTTGAATGGATGACTTCTCTTCTCTAGAGAATTTGAGCTAGACACTCCAATGTAGTAGATTAGATCTAGATGAGAGTTAGGGAGAGTGAAACTACGCTCCGGTTCTGAGAAGTCTTCAGAGATTTGGTATGTCTTTGTATCTACTCTTTGTAAGACTTATGCTTAATATATTTATCTTCTCTATCTACTTTATGCCTATCTTGTGATTGTTTAGTATAGTTGTTATGCTTTAGTATGGGATCTTTGCTCGTATTGAGTGCTCTAGTTATTGCGCATAGCTAGAGTAGTAATCGATAGTATAGGCATGGTGTCTAGAGAATAGGTTACCTGAGGTTGCGCTCAATCCCACGGATAGTTGTGGTAGCCCCAGAGGTGACAGCTCTGTCAGGCCTTTGTATTCCACCACGTTCGGGTTGGTGTTTCGTAGAGCTTTCGGCAGCCTTCTCCCAACTACACTTTACCCAGTCTTCTTCGAGAGTTAGAAAGGACCTGCTGCTCCAAAGTGCTATTGTATGATTGCTATATCTATTCATCCCCTGTTATCATAGAACCAAAGTAATAGAGAAGTATATAGGAACCTTATCTCTCCCGTTGTCCTCTCACTCTAGCTAGCTACTCATTTATTATAAAATTCTCATGTGTGCTTTTATTCTTAGATCCTATCATATATCATTTACCCCCGCTTTAGTCTAGTTGGTTTACTAAGTTAGTAGATGCATGATGGTGAGTTATCGATTCTTTAACCCTTGCTTCCCGTGGTAAAATATAAATAACGATACCCGGATACTCCCGTAAAATGCTACAATGGTATGTTCCGTGCGCTTGTGGAATCCTTCTTATTTTAGTTGCACTTAACAAATACCAACAAGCATTTTTGGCGCCGTTGCGGGGAAGCAATCGGTGTTAAGTTTTTTGATAGTGATCTTGATGTCTGCTAATTTAGTGTATCACTAGCTTTAGTAGGATTACCCCTTGTTCTTTTTAGTGTGGAATAGACAGACAAAAGAAGCCGTTTTGACCTTCCGGCAAGTTTCCACAAGAAAAGAAGAGACATTGAAGAGCCCAGGGGTCCCCCAACATTCAACATTCATCAACATTGGAACCCCGCCACCTCACGGGGAATGTAGAAAAGGTCGTCGTCACAAGAATTTCAAATCACTTCACAAGTGACGAACATAGACGCCGAACCGCTCATAAATTTCATCATGTGAGTCATGGTAAGTATGATCAAGAAAGGTGAGATAGTCTTGCTCATGGACTTTAAAATTGATGAGTAGTTATCTTTTTGAATTCTTGCACCCCACTCGCATGTTTACTTTTAACAATTCATGCATTTTTTCCGTTTAGCTTATTTATGTTTGCTCACCATTGCATGTTTAGTTTCTTGCATGCATTCACATCGCCGCATCTAAAAAAAAAATTGTTTATATATATATATATATATTTCCTCACCATGATCATGCTCTGTCATCTCCATTTGAGTAAATCTCTATAGTGCTTTCATGTCACCTTTGTTTGCTATAGTATGTTTTGGTTTGGAAGTACTTCTAAGGGTATTTCCAAAGGCTTTTTAAATTAAGCGTGGTGCTTAGGTTAAATAGCCTTCCTTAATTAAATTAGACATGGAGTCTAGTTTGGTTATTGAGCTAAAATTATGTTTTAGTAGATATTGGTTATTTTGTTGGACTAACCCCTACGTAAAACTCTCAAATCCAATTTGGGTAAGTCAAGAGATGAACACACTTCGCAGATGAAGCAAGGCGTACGATGAACTCCAACAACTTCGCACAAAAGACACAACTCATTCATCGTCCAAGGAAGAATTGTAAGTAACAAATATCATTCACATTGTTTTTTGTTGCAACTTACCTTTGCCTTGAACCATGTTAACGTGCCATAAAAAAGAGCCGTTAGAAAACATGATAAATAAAGTCTATGCTAAAGTAACTCGAAATCCATCTCCATGTTAGCATAGATGAACTTTCAAATAGAAGGTGGATAATAGCCCATAGTTTGAAATTGTTGCAATCCTTTGGGTATGTGTCCACTAACATTTTGCAGGAAAGAATTTATGATGTGCCTGTTCATGGATTGGCATCACCGTGAAATTGCCACTTCGGGATAGAAGAAAGGAGAAGACAAGAGTGCCACAAGAAGGATCAACATATTGAACTCACTCAAAGAAGTGGATCAAGGCGACAAGCTATGAGCAACTTTGAAGACATCATAACATTGAGCTCAAAACTCGAGCTAGGATGCCAATGAGGAGCGGGGTGCAACACATCTCATTTTAGTCAATTAAAGACCTGCTCTCATTGTTCCTGAAGAGTGAAGACACCATCTTGCACATTGGCAGCAAGGACAAGGATGGAATGTCATGCATCCTTGTGTCAACCAATCATCATCAAGGGTTGACTATCGCCCAAGCCCAAGAAGACCATGAACAATTACAAGATGGTGTCCCGAAGCCATTGGAGATGAAGTATGCATACAAATAATAATGAAGCCTCTTCTTGATCATCAAGACAGATGGCGTGTCGTTAACTGCAACTCTTCACCATGCTGCTAGAAACCATCAAGGAAGAACTCGAGTCTACATCTCCAATGAACATCAATTCATCAACCAAGACTCAAAGAAAATCAAGAATGGTTGACGAAAGAAGAACATGCAACCGTGTTGTACGCTCATCCTAGATTGGACAAGACAATCAAAAGCGAAATGCAAAAGAGAGATCCTTGCTCAATGGACCTATAATCAAAAGTCCCTCTTAGACAAATGAAGGCTTAAGAACAGAGGACAAGCAGTGTCTAAGGACATAGAAGTACAACACACTCTGAGGGACGACTCAACACTCATATTTGGTTTCACGTGGCGAGTAACAACAAGGTCAAGCTTGGGGGAGGAAGGCCGATGACTCTTCAAACAATGATCCA
The DNA here is from genome assembly GCA_018135685.1 of Themeda triandra. NCBI lineage: Eukaryota > Viridiplantae > Streptophyta > Magnoliopsida > Poales > Poaceae > Themeda > Themeda triandra. The sequence continues at coordinate 292,057 of JAENPR010000179.1, read as the reverse complement.
GCAATGCTCTTCCTCTTTTCAAGCCCCCGTCACTCTGGCACGCTGAGAAGAAACAATGAGTGGAGCACAAGGTCTAGGAAGGAAAAAGAGTGCAATTAGAAGACAAGATGCTCATGAACAAGTCAAGGAGAGAGGTTAATCAAGTAAGACAAACTCCAAGAAGAAGTAAAGGACCACTAGAAGCATCTACTCTTCATCACAAGGTCTCTACCTTTGGGATCAAATGATGCACTGAAGGAGTGAACATGACAAGAAGTCCTGTTCGGAGGACTTAAATCACCGAACCCTCGCCAAGAAGGTAAGTTGGTATTTATCAGATTTCCTTTCACAAAGATTGCATTTTCCTTTAAGCAAATTTATTTTCCCTACATGCATCTTAATTGCATCTTCGCTTTACTATCTTTGCACTAGAAAAAGAAAATAAAGATGTTGTGCATTTGCATCCGTAAAACTACTAAGCCCCATGTGAATAATCATTCATTGTGGTGGCATAAAAATAACTTTTTAGCATATCTATTTTCTCTCGTCTCGCATTCCTTTATTATAAAAAAGATAAAAATATTTCTTGTGATCCCGTTATAAGACATTTGAGTTAAGGCTGTTCTAGACAACCAAGGTTTAGAGGTTTTATCACTAACGCTTAATCGGTTCCACAAGCTTTGTTGTCTATTTGAGCTTCACGAACATAAAGGATCAAGAAGAGCTAACAGACGAAGGATGTCTAGTCTCCCGTCGAAGTGCTGCCCTCAACAGCTTGAACGCCGTCTCCAACAAAGAACTATCCACGAAACTCCGGAAGACTAGAACTCCTTCACCGCCCGTCGGCAATATCCGCAGACTATGTCAACATCCAGCTTGGGGGAGAGCATCCCCCGTGTATCAAGCTAAGTGTTCCAACTTGTCTATTTATTTATAGAGCTTGCTAAACAACTAAAAAAAAGATGCATAAACCCAGAAAGATTTCCTTATTTATCTTTTCTACTTTTGGAGAGCTCTTATTAACTGTCTTTAAGTAATCTCTAAAATAAACTCTACATGGAGATGATGAATAGTTGCTCTGCCGTAATTCCTCTCAAGTACCTAGTTTTCAACCTTGCACTCTCCCGAGTTTTAGGCACAACTATTTAGATTTGAGATTTCCTCTGAACCTGGAACTCGTGGGTAGCAAACACTTGATCTAAGTCTAGGTGGTTGACGGGTATGATATGGGAAGGTTTTGAGCTGCTGTCCATCTTGCTCCTAGAGATGCTAGAGTTCTGGAGAATTTATCTTTGAAAATCTTAAATTATTGCATGATGAGTTCCTTTATGACGAGTTCAAATTCCTACCACACCCATATATTCATGCTTACTAGATTAGGAAAACCCATCTATTTATATAGATCATTTTGTAGGCATTGAGTGTAGTCTTTTTAGGCATTGAGTGTGGTTATCTTTTGTGGACCCATAAGGAATCAGATCATGCAATTCTGATCAATACTATGTGCTCTCCATCCATTGATCTATGCTACTTCTATCCTCAGAAGCATGCACCCATTTTATAACTACTATATTCATTCTGTGCTACTTCTGTCCCTAGAAGTACCACCCACATATAGATCCATATTCACCATATATTGTGCTATCTCTACCCTGGAGATACGCACCTATGCTGCTCCTACTCTGGGAGTACGCATTCCCCCACATACTGTGCTGTCTCTATCCTAGAGATACGCACCTATGCTGCTCCTACCCTGGGAGTACGCATCCATCCATCCATCCATCCATCCATCCATCCATCCATCCATTCTTCCACATATATATACATATACATATGCAACTCATTTCATTCCATTCAGAAAAAGGTTTTACTCCTATCCTGGGAGTGAACATCTAGAAATAATCATCGCCATTCCATTTGTCTACATAAAAGCTCCAGTCATTATCATTTCAAGTTATACACTCCCCGTTGCTAAAGTTTCATTTTCATAGGATTGGTTGCTCTAAAAAAAAGGAAGAAAAAAAGAAAAAAAGAGAAGAGAAAAAATGAGAAAAAGAAAGAACATGAAAAAAAAAAGAGCAACCAAGTCCTCCTCTTCAAAGGTCTTCAAAGTTTTTGAATAAAGGGAGTTATGTTATCCCCAAAGGAGCAAGTGTTGAAGTAGATGTTCACCAAGTGATCACCCCTCATAATCATTTCCTTATCGTCATCATCCTATCATTCATCCCATTCCTTCATTCACATGCACATATGACTTTATTATTATTTTAGTTCTTTTGGATCCATGGCTTAACTATGCAATATATGCAAGTGAGTTTTGAGTGTCACCCCACCTATGAGCTCCACATAAGCCTATTAGAAAGTAGGGTGAGAGAGAGAAGGCACTTGCCACTATGCCTTGGTTCCACAAATACCACATATTCTGAGAGAAGAGAGAAGGCATACACTACTCATGCCTTGGAGAGGATCCAAAAATACCACAAATGAGAGACTAAAAAGGTTCATACAAGAAACTCTGAATTTTATTTCAAAACTTTGCAAAAACTCCGGGATAATAGTTGATCAAAGACCGAGAAACATGGCGCTTGACTTGACCGTTCTATCTTTCAACTGCTCAAGACCCAAGTGACGGTTACAAGCCCCATGGTGAAAGGTAATATGAGTAAGTTTTGAGTCAGAATAGTTCACTCTAATTCGGAGAAGAGTTCTTGTTTGAACGCATGTGTACTTTTGAGGCGTGAAAACATTGTAGCAACTCCTGATCCACACTGAGTTTATCTTTGCTCAGGGACGAGCAAAAGGTAAGCTTGGGGGAGTTGTTGACGGTCGTTAAGTGCCAATTTCTACCGTCAACTAAACATGAGAAAGGACTAAAATATGTTCACCAACTAGATATAGGGGTTATACTGATAGAATTCCACGAGTTTTGGTGAATGTCCTTTTTCTAGGTGTCGCCTGAAAATACCCAAGGAAGGCCCACATGTCATGATTACATAGAGAGAAAGACCGAACGGGTAAAATTGTATACTCTAGAAGACTCCAGAAGGCAAACCCTGGCAGCGGGGACCCACCTGGCAGAGTGGTGGGTCGGTCGACTCCCTTCTTGGGTCAGCCAACTGCCCACTTCAGCCAATCAACATCAGCCTCGCGGATCCCTGCTCCACTGCCTTTGAGGATGAATAATAATCGTCCGTTTAGGTCGGTTTGATCCGAGGGCTGCGGTGCATCCTAAGGGGCTATATAAGCAGGGCCCCTGGCCCCTGGAGGAGGCATCCCTTAAACCCTAATTCATTATCTCCCAGCGGGATCAGAGTTGTAGAGGCATCCCTTGAATGGATGACTTCTCTTCTCTAGAGAATTTGAGCTAGACACTCCAATGTAGTAGATTAGATCTAGATGAGAGTTAGGGAGAGTGGAACTACGCTCCGGTTCTGAGAAGTCTTCAGAGATTTGGTATGTCTTTGTATCTACTCTTTGTAAGACTTATGCTTAATATATTTATCTTCTCTATCTACTTTATGCCTATCTTGTGATTGTTTAGTATAGTTGTTATGCTTTAGTATGGGATCTTTGCTCGTATTGAGTGCTCTAGTTATTGCGCATAGCTAGAGTAGTAATCGATAGTATAGGCATGGTATCTAGACTATAGGTTACCTGAGGTTGTGCTCAATCCCACGGATAGTTGTGGTAGCCCCGCAGGTGACCGCTGCAAAGCCTTTGTATTCCACCACGTTCGGGTTGGTGTTTCATAGAGCTTTCGGCAGCCTTCTCCCAACTACACTTTACCCGGTCTTCTTCGAGAGTTAGAAAGGACTCCGCTGCTCCAAAGTGCTATTGTATGATTGCTATATCTATTCATCCCCTATTATCATAGAACCAAAGTAATAGAGAAGTATATAGGAACCTTATCTCTCCCGTTGTCCTCTCACTCTAGCTAGCTACTCATTTATTATAGAATTCTCATGTGTGCTTTTATTCTTATATCCTATCATATATCATTTACCCCTGCTTTAGTCTAGTTGGTTTACTAAGTTAGTCTAGTTATCATATTCTTTAACCCTAGCTTCCCTATGGTAAAATATAAATAACGATACCTGGATACTCCCGGTAAAATGCTACAATGGTATGTTCTGTGCGCTTGCGGAATCCTTCTTATTTTAGTTGCACTTAACAAATACCAACACTCGGCCTTTTTCTTGGGAACACCAGGCATATCGGAGGGTTTCCACGCGAATATGCTGATGTTCTTCCGAAGGAACTGGACGAGAGTCGAGCTCTGCTCCAATCTTGGTGACCTTGGAGGGGTCGTCATCGGAGAGGTTGACCGTCTTGGTGCTTTTCACCTTGTTGGATGGGCGCCGACCAGTCCCAACAGGTTGCTCGAGCTCAGCGGGTGGTAAGTTATCGACACCCAGGCTGGTGTGCTGCGTGTTGCAGGTCTTGGAACTCTGCCGCAGCGTAGGCGGTAGTCTCACACTCCCGAGCCATGAAGACGCTGCCACGCAGGGAAAGCGTTCCCTGCTCGGTGGGCATCTTCGACACCAAGTAGCCGCAGTGGGGGACAGCCATGAACTTGGCGATGCTAGGGCGGCCCAAGATGGCGTGGTAGGTCCCTTCGAAGTCAGCCACGATGAAGGTGATGTGCTCGGTACGGAAGTGCTGCTTGGTCCCAAACTGCACATCGAGGGTGATCTGCCCGAGTGGGTATGAAGGCTTTCCGGGCATGATGCCCCAGAAAGGGGTGTCATACGGTTGTAGCTGCTCTTGAGGGATACCGAGCGCCTTGAAGGCCGGGTAGAAGATGATGTTCAGAGCACTACCACCGTCGACCAGCACTTTCTCGAAGCGAGTGTTAGCTATCACTGGGTCGAGGACCAGTGGAAATCGTTCGGCATCAGGGATGCGTGCCCACATATCTTTGCGGCTGAAAGATATGGGCTGCTCGGACCATGCAGTTAGCTTGACATCGGCAACGAGACCATCGGATTCTTGCATCGCGATAATGGCGCGGGTTAGCAGCTTCCTATCGTGACTGGTTTCAAGTCTGACCTTTCCGCCGAATATTACGCCGACGAAGTTCTTCTCAGCTTCCTTGAAAGCGTGGCGAGGGTTGACATCTCGTGTGTCGTCCTCTTCTTCTTCTTCTTCTGCCTTGTCGGCGGGCTTGCTCTTGGCCTTGGGGTTGGGGCGAGGCCTCTTGGAAGCGGACTTGATGAGAGCGTCCGTCAGAACTCGGCACTCGCCCATGGTGTGGCCTTTGCCAGGATGCCGAGGATAGTCCTGGGAAAAGATCTTGTCGATTGCCTCGTCCCCGACCAGCTTTTGCCCCTTTACCGCGTTGACGGTGTTGTCGTTGCAGTTTCGGTTGCACTTGCCACCACCGTAGTTGTCCTGGCCACGGCGTCTGAAGTTAGGTTCATTGTCGTGGGGGCCAGGTCCTCGGATGAAACACTGGTTGTTGCGGCGCTCCTCTTGTCGGCGTGGTGGTCGGTCAGCTTCGCTTTCGTCGTCGGAGTTATTCCAACGGTAATTGCGGTCTGATGGGCCATCGTCGCCTCTGTTTAGGCCATCGTCCAGGAGCGTGTAATCATGTGCGATGGCGAGTAGTTCCTCCATGGTTTTCGGCTGTCTGAGAAGGAGAGCCTTTTGGAGGTCTCGGCCACGTGGTTGGACCAGGCCATCGATGAAAGCCTCGACGGCTGTGTCCTGAGAGATCTCCAGTACGCGATTCCACTGGTCCGAGAAACACCGAATAAACTGCCGCAATGACTCTTTTGGGCAAAGGTGGACCTGTTTCAAGGCATACTTGGTTCCTGGTTGGACACAAGTAGACTTGAAGTGGTCGACGAAGACTTGGCGGAGCTGTGCCCAGCTGTGTATGGACCCGGGTTGTAGCCGGAGCAGCCAGGTGGTGACTGTATTGTTGAGCACAACGGGGAGATAGTTTGCCATCACGTACTCATCGCCCCCTACTGCTCGGACGGCCACCTCGGAGAGCATGATCCAGTGGGCTGGATCTGCTTTGCCATCATACGCCCAGATCTCCGAGGTGCAGAAATTTTTAGGCCATGTGACTGCCTTGAGCTCCTCGGAGAAGGGTGGGATGCCACCGATGTTTCTGCGTGGCCGGAGGCGCTCGTCGATCCGCTCTCGGAGGTCTCGGCGCTCGGGTTGGATTGCTTCGTCGTCTTGTCGGCCCTGGTTGCCTCGCTAGCGATTAGGGCGTCGGCGACTATTCTGAGGGCGTACGCGTCGTGGAGCTCTGCCCGGTTGTTCGACACGGTCGTCGTAGTCCTCTGCGTCGTCGTAGGCATATCTGCCATTGTGGGATGAATTGTCCCCTCCACTCTCGACTCGCTGCTCACATCGATTCCGGTTCTGCCGAGAACGGCGGGATCGGTAAGAGCTGGCCATGGAGCCCATGGAACGGAGGTTGTTCACTTGGTCCTCGGCCGCCGCGAGGAATTCCTGAATCTCGTTGAGTCCAGGGGTCTCAGGGGGGAGCTGCTTCAACTTCTCCATAGCCACGACAATGTTTGCCGTGGGGGTCTCGTGGACCACTGGGTCGCCAGCACCGTCGAACTCGGGGTTGAGGTTGCAACGCCAGGGTCGGTGTCGTGGTCCAGCACCTCCATTGGGACGACCCTGCTCGGCGATGCGGCGTTGGTTACGATTCTCGTTACGACCTTCTCTGGCCTGACGCTGGGTGTCTGTTTCGTTTGGAGCCGGAGGCTCGTCATTACTAACCATCAAGATTGTTGGTCTGAATCCAGGTGGATACTTGGGGAAGACCAGCGCGCTGCTGGGTGTATCCGTCTAGAGGTCGGTCATGTCCTCGGTGGTCGGATTGAGCTCCGTATCCATGAAGTAGTCTTCGTCCGTGGAGAGGTACTCGGTGTAGTCCGGAGAGTACTGCGCGAGTAGATCAGAGACGGTGGGAGAATCCGGGTTGGCGTCCTGAGACACGCTCCTATGCTCTCGGATCTCAACCATGCCGATCACGTGTGCAGGGCTCCTCGGCGCGACGTCCTTGAGCAGGAGTGCGTCGAACCGTTGCTAGAGGTCCCTCTCATACGCCGATGCCACGTTGTTCAACCCGAGAGATAGAACATGTGGCGGAGCAGATGGATCTGCTATGGAAAGCTGGTCGGTCGGAGCATGACCTTTTGATTGGTCGTGTGCTCGACGGCCGTGTCGTGCTTCGATGAACTCGCTCAACCTGGGGAGAGGAGGAGCGTTGGTTCTGTGCTGTACCCGCTCGGTCGAGGTCAGATGGCGGTCTTGGTTGGGATCTAACCAACGAGGACTCTTGGCCAATCTGGGAAACAGGGCTTCGTCGACGTGGTCGAACAGGTGTGAAATCAGAGAAATCTGGGCCTCTGCGGATCAATTCCTGCGTGGCTTTGACCAGTTCTGTGATCTCAGCTAACCCGCGACCGTGTTGATCTTTAAGTTCGATCAGATCCGAGTTGTCGATTGGCTTCCGTTTGTAGCACGAGAGTTGATCTATGAGTGCTTGGAGGTCTGTTGCATCCGCCGTTGCCGAGGGCAAAGGGGAGTCCTGCGCGGCTGGTGCTGCGACCGGCGGCGAGGCGGTTGGCGCTGCGGCCGGGTGAACGGACGGTGCTGAGACCGTCTGCTCGGTGGGTGGTGCTGAGACCGTTTGCTTTGTGAGCGGCGCTGAGACCGACTCAGATGCTCCCGTGGAGGTGAGGGGCACCGTCATCTTGGTGGTCCAGGTGACCGACCCGAAGGTGAAGGCGTCGCTGGCCTCGAGATCCATGGAAGCGGGGAAGGAAACCATCTGGATCGCCTTGAGATCGAAAACTCCACCCCCTACCTGGCATGCCACTGTCGATTACAAATAACCGGCAGTCCACCACGGGGTATCCCACGGCAGTGAGTTTCGGCAAGGGCGTGTTACGATCTACGATCTAGACATTCGAGAAACAGAACAAACCAGGGACAACAAGGTTTACCCAGGTTCAGGCCGCTCAAAAGCGTAATACCCTACGTCCTGCTTCTCGTGTTATGCTGTATGATCAAGTGTCAGATTACAATGAAGCGCTAAGCTCTCTAGGTTAGGATGCCAGAGAATAGCCTTCGCGTTCTAGGGGGGGTCCTTGGCCGCTTTATATAGCCGAGCAGCCAAGGGTACACGTGAGGTGGTCGGTTACATCAAGTCGTGCCCTAGGAGGACTCTATCTGACCTAACCGACTAAGCATACTTGCGGGACAAGCATCCTTGTGCGCGATCCTCCTCCTGGTCGGTTGCGGACCATGCCATTGTCTTGAAGTCCGGCCCACCAGCCTGGTCGGTAATGGGCCGGGTCTTGTCTTGGTCTGGGCCGTCTTGCCGAGCAGCCCTAGAACCGCATATGGTGGTATACCGGATTTATACCCCCCACAGTACCCGCTGTGGAGGTCCAGCTTGGAGAACACTTTGGCCCCGTGGAGTTCATCAAGGAGCTCTTCCACCACGGGGATTGGAAACTTGTCTTTGGCAGTGGCCGCGTTGAGCGCGCGGTAATCCACGCAAAATCGCCAGGACCCGTCTTGTTTCTTGACAAGAAGGACCGGAGCCGAGAAGGGCGAGGTACTGGGCCTGATGATGCCCTGTTGCAGCATCGCTTCACATTGAGCCTCCAGTTCATCCTTCTAGAGTTGGGGATAGCGGTATGGCCGGACCGCCACTGGCTCGGTGGCCGGCTTGAGGTGGATGTGGTGGTCACAGGCCCGTGCCGGGGGCAATCCGGTCGGCGCGGCGAAGACATCCTCGTAGGAGTCGAGCAGGCGCTCCAGGAGCTCGCTCTGGGAGCCGTTGTCGGTGAAGAGCTGACCGGCGAGCAGGTGGTCGGGCGCCGGCTCGGGCGTGGAGGGCGGCGCACCCACGCCCATCCAGACGACGCGACGGCCGCAGAGGTGGAACGACATGCGACGCGTGGCGAAATCGTAGAGGATGGGCCCCAGAGTGTGGAGCCATGCGATCCCCAGTACGATGTCGCAACCGTGGACGGGGATCACGAACATGTCCACGGTGAACTCCTCTTTGCCGATGTGGAGGTGAACGTCGCGCGCCAGGCCCCGGCAGTCGACGCTGTCGCCGTTGGCCACTATGACGTCGGCGCCGCGGCTGTCCTGGAGCGGGAGCGCCGCGCGGCGAGCCGCGTCCGTGCTGATGAAGTTATGGGACGAGCCGGAGTCCAGCAGCGCCGTGAACTCATGGGATCCCACGCGAACGCAGAGCTGCATCGGCGTCGTGCCGCGGATTCTGTAATAGCAGACAGGGAGATCATAGGGGCATCAGGATCAAACGGAGGCTGTGCGTCACCGGGCGCTGGAGCGCTGTCATCGTCGCCGTCGTCTGGTTCCTCGATGATGTAGTCGGCGGCTTCAAGGAAGAAGAGGCGTGCACACTTGTGGCCACGAACATAGGGCTCATCACAATTATAGCAGAGCCCCAGTTTGCGACGCTCTGCCATCTCCTCTGGCGAAAGTTTCTTGTAAGGCCGCAGCGGTGTCGCGTTCGCCTGGGGCGCGCCCGAGCGTTTGCGTGCTGGAGCGGGAAGCGCCAACAGCGCCGGGGCGTTGCGGCGCTCGTAGGCGCGCGCCAGGTGCATCGCCCGCTGTAGATCCTGTGGGTCATGGAGCTCCACGTCAACCTTGATGTGATCGGGCAGGCCCCCCGTGAACAATTTGGCCTTCTACCCTGGTGAAAGCCGACCCGCGTGCGCCGCCCGAGCTTGGAACGCCTCCATGTAGGCGTCGACGGTCGAGGTGAATGGCAGCCGAGCGAGATCGGATAGATGGTTCGTGCTGAGCGGCGGACCGAAGCGCTGCTGGCACAAGGTCCGAAAATCCTCCCACACCGGACGGCCAGCATCGGCCTCGAGCACGATGTACCACTGTTGGGCGACGCCGGTGAGATGATATGAAGCCAGCCATACTCGGTCATTGTAGCGAGTATTGTGGCCGCTGAAGAATTGCTCACACCGATTGAGCCAGCCCAAGGGGTCCTCCTTGCCGTCGTACGTGGGGAAGATGAGCTTGTGGTACTTGGGCATGACGTTCCCGGCCAGAGCGTCGTCCGGCGCAGGGTGGGCCGAGACGCGCACTGGAGCGGACGCCGCCGGCGCCGAGGTGACAGGCGCGCCCCCGGTGCCGTTCAAGATGGCATCGAGGGACGGGATTGGTGACGGCGAGGGTGAGAAGCTGATATGGGTGATTGGCACCCCCTGCGGCGGCACCGTCCACGGTGGCACCTGTTGCGTGGTGGTCACCGTGGGTGCTGGCGGCGGGAGCACCGGTGTCAAGGTCGGCACCGATGGCTGCGGCGAGAGCGAGGACGCTGAGCCCGAGTCGCGCCACGGCAAGGCGCCGGGGTCTGGGAACTGCAGCTGAGGGAATTGCGCCGCTGTGGGGAGATCGAGGCCATCAATGGCAGTCATCCTTTGCGCCACATTGGTGACCTGGAAATTCATCAGGGCCAGCTGGTTTTGGATACTTTGGAGGGCGTTGTTGAGGTTGGAGAGCATGGCGGAGGGAACGGCGGACATCGCCGGCTGTTCTTGGGGCTGGGCGATCTGAGGGAAGGAGGTGGGGGTAATGATCCCTGAAGCCTGCACGACCATGGATGGCGCGAACAGGGTCAGGGGCTGGGTGGTGACAGCGGGGATGGGCGGTATGGTGGAGTTGGTGGTGGCGGCGGTGGTGGACGAGGTTGATGCGGTGGTGGTGGTGGCGACGGCGGCCGTCGTGTCCCCGTAGGTGGCCATAGAGGCTGATACCAGGTTGTTACGGCGGCGAGCCTTGCTGCGCACGAGGTTGGGAGGCGAGTGGGGAACGCGCGTGCGAGCTCGATCCCGGCGAGTTGCTGCCGTGATCGATTGCGAGGAGAACGACAATAGCTTGACGATGAATAGTAGATGAGAACAAGGCACCGGGCGCCCAAGGGTGATATAAAATGACAATCCCAGGCTAATCCTTTACTGATACGATAGGTGGCCTTTTATAGGCAATTACAAACTGACTTGAGCTAAGATTAAGGAATAACTAACAAACTCTTTTAGACTCTATGACTTGACAACCAAACTAATCCGGCAAAGACTCCTGGTTGCTAACTATAACTCAATGACTTGCAAAACTCGAACTCTACACGCCTGCTCTAGCCACTTGTGCGTGTCCTCCTCTGATACATTTGTCCCACCATAACAGCTTGGGTGGTTTCAGGTAATTTTATCTATTTTAGTATTTTGATCATCGCATTTGGAGTCCGGACAAAGAAAACAGCTTTCGGAGGGCTGACCCAGCCGAAATCTTCTTAGCTGACTCTCAACTTTCTCAAATGCAAGAGCGGACTGCACCTTTGCGTTCCTCAGGTAGAGATGGTAAAAAAACATATATGTATCGTCTTGCTTAGAGTCCGAATAAATTAATTATAAATTTCAGAATATTTTTTTGCCCGGGACACGCAGAAGTTGGCTTAGCCCAATTTTGCAGGTACAGAACATATCTTAAACACATTTTGACATGATTTGGAAGGGATTTTGACTCCTTTGGGGTTAAGGTCAACCCCATCTTATAAATGTAAGGGCCCCTCTTTTGAACTACTTCTCCTCGCTCTTCATCGGCACTGCATCGACGGTGGACCAATGAGGGTGAAGCTCTAGAGTGGCAACCCATAGCCACCGCAAGCCCTGATGGAGTACTTCCTAAACATGAGAGACCTCCTTAGCGTATCTTGCGTATCACACTCCTGATGAGGCTTCTTCAACGACGTGTTTTGCATATCGTGCTCATCATTGCATGTACAAGATCCATGCGTGGACGTACCCTAGGCGCTGACTAACCTAAAAGTCGGCAAGGCCGTACATCAAACGATCTAGCTCCTTATGGGTGTGGTGACCCAACTCGGCGTCAACAAAAGTTATTCTTTTGCGGTGTCCACAATTTCACAATGAAAATTCATCACTTTTTTTAGATAATGGATAGCAAATATCCGGCCTCTACATCCGAATGATGTACACAACCAATTACAAAAAGAGAGAAAAAAACAAAAGAGAGAAGCCATAGTCTTATACATCGACCAGGACATTACAACAAAATGTAAATGCTTATACCCTCTATTTAATCAATGAGAGGGCGTCCTTGGCTTGCTCTGCACGCCGCAGCTAAGTCCCGAATGCCGCAGTGCAGGGGCTTAGGAAGGCTTTCGCAAGGAAGGAAATTACAACGATGCCCCCAATGGGGAATATGACGTCGATTTCGTCATCGCCGCCAGCCCAGAGCTAGCCAGGCAGGGTTTTCACCCGTATTCCAAATTCCTGCAAAAGCACATCCAAGCCGAACTTGCAGACGACAAGATGCCGGAGATGATCGACAGAGTCTTCATCAACTGTAGCGAGGCAACCTTTGATTTGGACGGCAGGCGATCCGAGCACGACGTCCTTTGATGTGGACGTCGAAGCCGGCTTGCGGGCTGCCTGGGAGCAGCGTGGCCAGCTCCCAGGGGTCCAAATCACGACCCCAGACGTCGCCATTCGCCGCTGCAGCAGGGCCCGCCGGGTCCCTCCCCGTCCATTGCAGGAGAGGGTCGGTCGGCTAGAGTCGTGCCCAGCCACGGTACGGAGGCCTCGCGAGGTTGAAACCCGCGACGAGCCCACCGTACCTCTTCTGTCGCCCGGCGTAGCCGTTCTGGTGCCGGATCTGGGGGCAGGGGGCGCAGATTCGTGCTCCCAGGCCCCTAGCTAGCGCGCCGCCACCGCCGTTGGCCGGCCTTGATGGAGCCGGTTGTCACCAGGGCCGGTGTTCGGCAGGCTGAGGCTCCTCGCGCCACGGCGCCCACTCACCGACGCCGGATTCGGTGGCGGGGGACGTCGCTGGCCATTGTCATCTTCAGGTGCCCCCCGACGCAGATCTGGCGGAGGGGGCACGGATTTGACCCCGCAGTGCTCAGATCCAGCACCGAATGAGAAGACGTCCGTCGCATCCCCGCGTCGATGGTCATGGCCGTGGAGCCGTCGATGACGTCAATCAGCCCGTCGGCGCAGTTCAAGGAGACGTGGTCTATCCAAATGTCGCTGGACCCAGCACAGAAATGTCATCGCCATCCCTCTCCCCGCGGACCCCCGAGTGGTGGACAAAGTCCTAGATCGCGCCACCGGCGCGCGGGATGTCGTCGGGATGTGGAGGTTGTGGAGGATCACATTGTGCACGATCTGCAATGTGATCTGCGCGCCCGTGATATGAGGCGTGCAACATCTCGCCCATGGACTCCTTGGCGGCGACGATCTTCTTGAGGATGGCGCGGAACCAGACCGTGAGGGCGTTGGACTTCTTCAGCAGCGCGTGGCCGCGGGTCGCGCCGACGAGCCGGGCCTTCATGACGCCCAGCATCATCACCGTCGGCACGACGTTGAGGTGCTGGTTCTGCCCTGCCATCACGCCGCTCCGATCTGCAACTGCCGATTTGACGAATTCGGGGATGGCGGGCCGCGCCGCTACAGATCCAGGTGGCGCCGCGCCGTCGACGGTGGGGGAGGGGCAGAGGCAGTAGGAAGGGAGGAGAGCAGAGGGGAAGGTGGCGCTGGGAAGGCCGTCGGCGGTGCTGGGATGGCCGCCGGCGGCGGTGCAGGGTCGGGGCTAGACCCAGTCACCCGCAGCCCTCACCCACGATGGTTCTCTCCCTTGGATGAACTGCTCTGGCTGCAATATCGATGGTTCCATGCTCAACTTTCTCATGTAATCCCAATATATGTGGCAGTAGTGTTTAGCAAATCCCTTGGATGAACTGCTCTGGCTGCACTTTAGGTGTTTCTGCTTGATTTTCTTCTGAGGCTGAAAATATGATTCCAATGAATGGAAAACCTTATTAATAGTGGTAAACTTGAACTAAAAACAAAACATGTCATACTCGAGCTGCATTCTAATGTGTAGATTATATAGTGCCGTTTTTCAGTCCATTCCATAATTCACACATACAATTGTTTGAAATGTAGCCTGAAATTGCCGGATATAATTTTGTGTTTATTATCTGAATGCAGCTCTAAGCAGAGCAAAGGTATTGACCTTTTTTACTTCCTATAAAAATAGAAAAGGTTTGAATTTGGCTAAGATGTGTCCCGTTCTGCTCTCGCCCAACACAATACATGGCCCAGCACACCACTTTGTCCGCGGCCTCTATGGTCAATCAAATCACTCAAGAGGGAGAGCCATGGATCCTGTCCAGCACAAACACTTGAAGTGTTACTCGTGCTTCGGTCATATTGCAAACTATCTATCCTGCCATAGAGTCTCTAATCGATAGTTCTGGTGCTCTGTCCTTGTTTTGTAAATGGTTAGTCTAAGCTGACCATGCTTGCAAAAACTTTTATGAACGTGATTCACAGGGTCACTGATTTTTTTTTCTTTTCTAGAGTCGAGTACAAAATAGTAGCTGGAAGATGTAAATAATGGAGCTTGTACAAGTTCACATTTTACATTTCTACTAATGTAGCAAAGTTGAATAATGGAGCCATGTGGTGCATTGAAAGCCTCTGTTCTATGATACAACAATAGCCAGGATGGACATTTCATCCATATATAGAGAGAGACAGATTGCTAGTGGATTTCATTTTGCCACCAGAGTTGTAAGTAGAATTGAAACCGACAACCTTACAACCCTCTTACTCGTGCCCGTGCCCGTCAACTGAACCATCAAGTAAGTTCATTCTTAAACTCTTGTCCATCATATTTAGACAATGGAGACACGTGCACTCTTGTTTTGCTTAGGAATGATGGAGAGTACCAGAAGCATAGGGGATTGGCGCAGGCTGGATTTGGACAGCAAGACAGCACCAACTTACAACAACCGCCATGACTTCATACAGAGTCCATTTTAAGCATGCAAGCACTTGATGGAAAACTCGTCAAGTATATTTTTAGATGGATCTCAATTCAAGTTCACAGCAGCTATGAGGCGACCGCAATTGTCTAATAACTCCACGGACCTTTTCTTCGGATACCTACTTTTAGAGCATGCTTCGGTCAATAAGGATCTCATGCTTTGGTCAATAAGGATCTCATGCAACCAAGCAATGGTTGCCTTTATTTCTCTGTTATTTTTAGAGAGTCGAGAGTGCCGCCTAGCTTTGCTCTTTCTTGTATTTATGGCTCCTACATGCCACCACAACAATTTGGGTTTTGTTTAATAGAGTTAGCCATTTGCTACCGCCTTTCAGCGCGCGTGTTGGATAAACCGCCCGTCTGATTGTAAACGGAACCCCACCATCTTGTGATTTCAGATTGAAAGATCAATATATATATTTTGCAAGTGATTGTTCAAAGTGTTCTTGCTTGTTCTTCGATTGCTTGCAGGAGGAGTGCCCTCGTGGCCGGGTCGCGCACCACAAGAACGCAGCGATCCTTGGAGTCGGTGTATCGGTTGCTAAGGCGCATCATCCTTGGATGGTTGTAGTCGGATCGTGAACGTCGTCTCCTTCCACTAAATCGAAGTTATCCATCTCCACCAAAAAGATCGGGACACCCTCGTTCTTACTATGTGGTACTCCATACTTTTTAGGATGTTAGTACTATCTACACAGATCAGTGGGCTTGGGAGGTCTCAAGAAATTTGCCTGGTTAGCATTACAGATGCCCTTCTAAAATTCCCTTAATGAGCTCTAATGTTTTATTTAGCTTGTTTAAGTTACATTTTGAACAAACTTGTCGATGTTTTCAGCACTTGAAGGTTCTGATTTTGTACCGGGGATCCCAGTGGAACCTGTAGCAGCTTACACAGAGGGCGGACTACAGAACCAGTGGCACAGACCAGACTAACATACTGTGGATATAGGTCTGAGCCCTTAGACATTCATGCCTCAGGTTTGGGATGAACAAGAACATATTGCAGGTAATTGTTAAATTTATATCATTAACATTTTCCTTGCTACTACTTCTGAAATTTTGAAGTGTTTGAAATAAATCGTTAATTAAGATTGCACCTTGCTATGAATGCTTGGCATGCAGGACTGGAAGAATAGGAATAGATACTGTTCTGCGGGCGCGACACAAATGAAGCAACTCTGGTGCATCTGTTCCCACCTTCCTCCCTCACATTGTATTTGATGAAAATTTCATGAAGTCTGCTCTTTTAGATTTATGGATAAATAATTACTTGTAATCTTCTTGATTTTTTCCTTTCTTTCTCTGTGGAACTCACGGTGTACTGCAGCGTAATTTTGTATTTTTTCTATTTTTCTTTTTACCAGAGATTTTTTTAGGGCCATGATATCTGGGGAACTCACGGTGTACTGAATCAGGGGCAGACGGTGCTTTCGGATACGAAAAATAGGGGCAAACGAACAAAGTTGAAAAAACGAGGGCAAATGAGGAATTAGCCTCCAGAATAGGGGCAGCTGCACAAATGTCCCAATTAATAATTATGATGCTCTGTCCATGTTTTTAATTATAAATGGTTAGTCTAAGCTAACCATGATTGTGAAACAGTAGCCAGTAGATGTAAATGGAGCTCGTACAAGTTCACATTTAACATGCTAGGGCAGCAAAGCCGCATAAATGGAGCCACATGGTGCATTCAAGCCCTCTGTTTCATAACACGACACTAGGCAGGAGGGACATTTTATACATATATATAGAGAGGGGGATTGCTAGTTGCTTTCATTTTGCCACCAGAGTTAGTAGTAGTATCAAAACCAACAACGTTACAATAATGTTCAAAAATCCCTGGCACTCCATAGTTTTTAGGATGTACTGTCTACATATATCAGTGGGCTTGGGCGGTATCAAGAATTTTGACTGGTTAGCATTATAGATGCCCTTCATAAATTCCCACCATCAAGGCACGGACAGTTCCCAACCCCGCCCTATGCCGTGCATATTGCGGGCGATATGGCATAGCTGATCAACCAACAGCCACTCGAAATGCGGATCATGGTGGGCGTGCTTGTGATGGTTACCATCA
The DNA here is from genome assembly GCA_018135685.1 of Themeda triandra. Classification (NCBI taxonomy): domain Eukaryota; kingdom Viridiplantae; phylum Streptophyta; class Magnoliopsida; order Poales; family Poaceae; genus Themeda; species Themeda triandra. Next base: position 275,118 of record JAENPR010000179.1, on the reverse strand, counting down.
GCTGGAAGCTCGTGGCCTTAATCGTGTCTTCGTCTGCCTTCCGAACGCACAGGATCAGGAGAACGGTCGGGTTTGGGGATCAGGTCCTCCAATGCAAAGCAAAGTGATAACACAGTGTTGCCGATCTTCTTCTTTAATCTGTACATACATATTAAAGTTGTAGATCGCTAAAATTCGTGCCTCCTTCACATTCTACTGTTGCAGGAACAGTAAACAGAAACTGCGCTTCGCCCACCTGCCCGCCGATGCATGGCTCCCGAAGCCTTGCGAATCACCTACTCGCGAACACATCAACACTCCCGAACCCTCCAGTACCAAGGGAAGAAAAAAAAAGATCAGTTCACCGTCCGGCTCCTCTCCCAATCCCCACCGTACCACTGCTTGGCTTCCAGTTCCGGTTCCCTTGGGGGCGCATCTCGCGAGCGTCAAAAACCGGCGCTGTCCGCACCTCACCCGCCTCCCCTGCCGTCGCGACACCGCCGGTGCCACCAGTCCAGTGCCCCACCCTCGCCGGCTATGATTCGGTGACACGCAAGCAAGGGAGACCCGCAGCACTGTTGCAGTGCGAGCGAGGCCTCCGGCAACAGATACAGGTAGACGCCTTTCTCTTCCTCATACCTCCTGCGCAGTGCTTCACAGTCAGGTCCATTCTACCAAGCAGCAGGTGCGGGTCGTCCACGCCCACTAAGGGTGTGTTTGGTTCTCGGCCCAAGTTGGCCAGGGTGGCTCCATGTGGCCCGGCTAGACATGGCCTGGTTCAATGTGGCAAGGGGGTGCTTGTTTGGTCCGCTGTTGCATCTGGCCTGGCCCGACTTGGATTATGTTTGGTTTCCAGGGTTAGAGGCTGGCTGGCCCAACTTGGCCAGGGTGGGCTGTGTTTGGTTTGCACCTCAGCTCCGGGTCCAGTTCACCTGGCCAGCCCAAGAGTGAGGTTACCACCCCGCGTTCGTACCCTCCTATTTAATCCTCTCCGCCGCCAGCCGCCGCACTCGGTCACCCCAGTCTTGCGCTCACCACCCCACTCACCTCGTCTTCTCCGTCCGTTCCCCTCCTCTCCCCCAATCTCGTCGGTGTCGTTCTTCTTCACCGGCGGCCATGAGCGACGCCTCCTACGCTTAGCGCGCCATGGACGGCGTGCTCAATCGGTGCGACGGCGGAATCATGTGCACCTGCCCCAGCGTCCACTCCCCTCGGTCATCTCCGACGACTCTGAGGTATGTGCGATGTCTTGTTCCCCTCCTCAATCTAGGGTTTGGTTGAGAATGCTCTGAAGATGAATCTGTAATGGGAAATGCTTCAAATATTCTTCTTTATTGGATCAGTAGTGGTATCGATCTAGGGTTTGGATCTATAGTGGTTTCGATCTAGGGTTTGGATCTTCCCCTCCGTTTCGATTGGCTTAGTGTTAGGTTCTATTGACTGGATGATTTGCTTGTTCATGTTTGTTCATGCCATGTTATATATCGGTGATAGTGCTAAGTTCAGGATGCTTTGCTTGATCATGTTTGTAGGGTGAGAGCGACCTGTCTGTTCCCCATGCCTTTCCTGAGCAGGAGTGGTCTGGCCTGGGTACAGTCTTGCTTAAGACGTGCCACCATGGTCGCCATTGCGTCCTGAAGAAATGCTGGGGCGGCAAGAACACATTCAGGTGTTTCTTGGCATGTCCTCATCAGGTATGGTGGCCTCTTTTCCTCTGTTTGTGTAAAACAAGATCAAAATGACAGCTTCTCCACTCGATTCCTCTTTCTGTTACTGACCGCCTCTTCTTCATTGACAGGATGATGAGAACTGCCGCTACAGGGAGTGGCTCGATGATCCTTGTCCAGAGCGTGTTCAGAGGGTGTTCAAGAGCATGTGGAAGGAGCTGACTCTCTGGAAGGCCATCGAGTCTTTCGGCCATGAAGAACTTGTGGAGGCGAAGGTGCAGAAAGAGGACGCCCTGAAGGCCAAGGCCCTGATGGAGGAAGAGAAGGACCGCACCAAGAGAATTGCAGAGGATATGTGTGGGCGCTATCAGCGACATGCTGCTTTTGCTTCCCATGACAAGAAGAAGATGTTCTACATTGTCTACTGCCTCCTTGGTGTGGTTGCAGTGCAGTTTGCTGTGATGATCTTCTTGCTTCGCAAGTGACAATGAAGCTGCTGGTAGGGCTGCTCCATGGTGCATCAGGTTGACCATGGAGCTGGCATTTTGATAGTGACAAGGTCACTTTAGTGTAAGTACTCAGTAGTGGTTCTGCTGTCTGGTGATGGTTTAAGTTAGGTCGTGGTGATGGTGCTGGTGATGGTTTTAACTTAGGTCCTGGTGACTATGAACTTGTGGTGATGATGATGACTGCCATGTCTTGGCAAATTTTGTGGTGCCCATGTGTTTGGTGCACCTTATGTAAAAATTATCCCTGGTGGGAGTACTTTGGATGGTTGATGTAAAAATGAATACTAGTTGGTGCAACTTTGGTTATTAGTACTTGTGTTCTTTTTTAACTAGTGTATGGTTATGATCTATCTACTGAATGTTGTGAAGTGTAATGAAAATTGCAAATTGATAGACAAAGAAAATGATGCTAAATAGATAGCTTGTTAAGTTTGATAGGGCTGAATGTCGATTACAAATTGCCAATGCCGATTACAGTTATGACAAATTGCAGATGCCGATTACACCTTACGTAGGACTGAATGTCTAATTATCAAATACATGAACTTGTTACATCATTAGCTCATTTAGGCGACACTAACAAGTAAGTAGAACTGTACAAGAACAGCTACCACCAGAACTGCAATCACCAGGTCTTTCATGTTCACCGCTTCTCCCTCTGTTGCATGATCCAGTGCCTCATCTTCATGGTACTGCTCCCTGGTAGGCTCCTTGAGCTTCATCTTCTTCTTGTTCTCGACCTCCTCAAGCTTCTTCTTCTGGTAAGCATGGAATGCCTCCTCTCCAGCTTGTTTACTAGGATAGCTTTGATGCAGGTTGTTCTTGTACCCAGCCACTTGCTCATTAGCAGCAGCCCAAGTTGGGTACACACCTGGGTTGTGCCCTTCAAAAACCATATACACCTTCATCCCCTTGAAACAGCACAAGGTATAGTATCAATTGCAACCCAACTATGACATCAGAAATCATAGTGCAACTAACAAACTAAAGCACACATCACAGAAAATGGCACACAACTAGCATCATCTCATTAACCGAAGACATAAGCATGTTTTAGTTCAAGAATGCATCATGAAACAGGAGCTAATGGGGGGAACTAATCTACAGCTCCAACTGCCAAGAGCTACCCAGAACATACATCAATAGGATGTTGCATTATTACAAGTCAATATTGACACAAAAAAGGGTGAACTGTTTCAGTTCATGCATTCTAGCATTCTGCTGCTTGCTTCGTGTCTTCCATTGCCTTCCTCTCACTGAAATGCCATCTTGAGCCTGGCCTTCTCCAGGTAGGTGTCGATCCAAAGCTTCTTGTCCTTAGCTGTCATCCCCACAAACACCATGGCTGCTCCTTTGTGCTCCATCAAGTAGTTCAGGCATTGCATCAGGTCACTTCTGGCATACCCAGGGCAACCCATGACTTCATCATAGATGCCAGGAGCTGCCTCAGTGTGGTTCCCTTCAGTCAGTGCAGCATTCAGCCCCAGATTGCTTCAGTGAACCCTGTCATCAGAGCAGCATCTTCTTCATTGAGCACCCTCTTCTTCTTCTTGCTGCACTCTCCCTTGACATCTGCCTTGCACTTCCCTTTGCCCTTGACATCAACCTCTCCCTTGCGCTTGGCCTTCCTGTTGACTTCTGGTGCATCTTCCTTCTCCAAGTCGACCACCTCATCTTTAGCTTGAGTTCCAGGGACACCCAAGGGCTCATTGGACCCCATTGCATACCTACCAGTAGCTACTCCAGTGGCATAGATGTTCTGCATGAACTGGTAGTTGGCAATGGGGACATTGAGATACTCAGCATCCTTTGGGTGGTCCTGCATGTAATAAAACAATTGCAACAGTTAGTGGTTGGAATACAATGCTCAAAATTGATAACAGAATGTAACTGAAATGCATTGCTCAAACTTACCCTAACATAGCCATGGTAATGTTCAGGTGACAAGGTGATCATGCACAGGTCTTCATCCCAATTGGCACCACTCAGATCCCTTAGCCTGCATACCTTCACCCACCTGGACCTCCACTTGCGCAGATGGTTGTAGACCTGTGTACCTGTGACAGCCTGCCCAATGTAGCTCTGCAAGTCCTTTGCCACAGCATTGACATGGCAGTCCTTGAAGCCCTTATCAGTCCTAACTCCCTGAGTCACCAGATCTGAGAACTTGCTCATGAAGGAGGACATCACTGGAGTCCAGTTCAGTCTAGGTGCACCTCCATTGCCCTGTGGCAGTGGCTGTACCTCAGGCTGATCATGCACAGGTTCCTCATGCACTTGACCCCCAAAGATATCAAAACCCTCAAACCCATTCATTGCTGGTATGTAAAACAAACAGGCAAATGAAGTTCATAGCATAAAAGGCATGAACATGGCATCATGAAACAACTAAATTGACAGAAGTAAATGAGTTCAACCTTACAACAAGATAAATGAGTTCAATAGTACAATAATAGTTCAGCAAATGGCACACAGGTAGGGAAACAATAGTTCAAATTACAATAAATGGCATCAATGCCAAGAAATTGGTCTTATAAAACTTAAGTAATATCATAGGGAGCCAACAAGCTGCTGCTGTTCCTAGTCTCAATGGCCACCATGCCTAGCTGCCCACATCTGGTTGGCCCAAGTGTCCCTCTGTTCTGCCCAGGCAGCATTGTCCATTTCATTGTCATTATGATCAAGTATTGGGTTGGGCTCCCAATCTTGCTCCAGTGGAATGACCTCATCTTGTCCAAACATGAGTATCCAGTTGTGGAGGATACAACAGGCTATGACAAGCTTCACTTGGGTCTTGTAGGGGTGGAAAGGCTTGTTGTAGAGGATCTTGAACCTATTCTTCAATGAACCCCAGGCCCTCTCCACACACACCCTTAGGGATGAATGCCTGAGGTTAAACAGCTCTCTAGCATTTTCTGGGCCCTAACACCATACTCACTAAGATGGTACCTTGTGCCACGGTATGGTGGGAGGAAGCTTGGTCTAACTGCATATCCAGCATCACACAACAACCACTTGCCTAGAAAGGAATGAAGGGGAAGAGATTAGAGGGTACATAACCTAACTTGTCCACTATGGAAATAAGGGTAAGTACCTTGTGCCACCCTAAGGCCATCATCTCTTTGTATAACATCTGCTAAGACTCTAGCATCATGTGCAGACCCTTCCCAACCAGCTATGACATATGTGAACCTTAGGTCAAAGTCCACAGAAGCCATGACATTATGAGTAGTAGTATGCTTCCTGCCCATGAAAGCCTGCTTCTTCTTCCGTGGTACTCTAGCAAGAACTTGTGTGCCATCCATTGACCCTACACAGTCCTATTTTCACATGACACATGATCAGGATTGCACTAGTATGAAGGAATGGAAGAAGAAGTGGTTCAAAGAAACCCAACCTTGAAGTATGGGTACCATCTGGGGCTGCCAAGGATTTTTGCTGGGGTAGCATTTGAAGGAGGGCAAATCATTTCATTCCTGAGTTCACCAACAGCAAAAAGGACTTCCTTGAAGTGCCTACTGATAGTTTCAGTAGACCTAAGGAATTTGTACTTGATGACTCTGAATCTGGTGTTATGCCCCACAACTAAGAGGAACATGGCCACCTGTTCTTCTATCTGGCTAAAGATGGTGTCCTTCAAGAGACCCCCAGATCGAAACAGGTCACAAAGCTGGAAAAAAGGGGCCCTCCTCATCCTCAGCAGCTCTATCATGCTAATGTCATCTGGCTGGTGGATGAACTTCAGGTGAACCATCCTGTCCTTATCCCTCTGTGTCATTGGGCCATAACAGATCCCCCTCCTAGAAGTAGACACCCTTCTGAATCTAAGGAAGAACCAGGCAGACATGACCACAACCATTGCAGCCCCCCTAATGACCATACGATGCCTAATCGGTTCCATGGTGCTAAGCAAGAATAAAAGGAGACAATATCAGTATTAACAGGTTCCATGACTGACGACAGTGACCAAACCCTAGCTGCCATGACAAGAAAACATGGATCCTAGGCTACACAGCAGGGCAAGAAGACATGGTACCAATTACTAGGATCTAAGCAGCAGTGTATGAATCCCTAATCAGTTCTAGGGACCGGCCCACGACAGCTAGCTGCGCCACCCAGATCCACAACAGGTTCAATCATCGACCAAATCAAAACGAAAAACATGCAATCGACAGTACCCGCACAGATCAAGAGCTAGATCGACTAACAGGAGGACAACCAAGAACAAGGAGCAAAGGGACAAGGGGATTCCGCCGTGTACCATGGCCAGTTCATCTTACCAGCAGCGACGAGGAGGATACCCACCACCGGCGGGGACCCGAGGAGGAAGAGGAGGGACGGGGGCGACGGCGAGAGCGAGAGCGAGTGAGAGAGTGGAAACCCTAGCGAGAGCGAGTGCGCCGCCGAGGGAGAGTGAACAGTGACCGGGAAACCCTAGCGGGCGGTGAGGAAGCCGGTTTTATATGCGAGCCCGGCGGAGCTCGGGTTGGCCAACTGGGCCCACGCGGAGGGGCGCTCGCCGAGCCAGCCCAAGCCAGGCTCCAGAAAAATGCCTGGCCGGTCCGTTTTTCTGGGGCCTGGCTATCCCCAGTACGGAGGCCGGCTGGAGCCAGGCCAGGGAGCCCAAAAACGAAACCAAACAGGGCAATTTCTAGCTATCCAGGCTTAGCACAGCCCAATACACCAAACCAAACACACCCTAAGTGTTTGGAGAAATGCCGACGGATAAAGAATGGTCCTTTTTCGTCTTAGTTTATGCTCTGCCCAACCTGGATGCGTGCTCATCTCTCTTCTCTGCAGCATGGTGTTACTGGGATTTCAATATGTGCATATGATACGCTCACTGATGTTAGGGTCATCGTCATGCTCATCTATAGCAATGGTAGTGCTATGCAGAAGATTGCAGAGAAATTATTTAGCTCTGTACTGCAATGCTCACTCTTTATGATAAACCATACTTTTATTACAGCATGTGCACAAAAGGTTATTATGTTTTTTTAGAAGGGCCGGCAAAAGCTTTGCCGGGATTTCTATTAGACGAATAAAAAGAAAAGGCAAGTGTCAGCCTAGTTTTTTGACTGGAAACCGGGCCAGAAAAACCATACAAATAGGAGGGTACCCTACTCCACTGCACAAAAAAGGTACCAAAACTACTCAACTGCCATGATCGGATTGGGTCAACGACGCGGGCAAAAAGCGTCTTGGTCGAAATGACTCAACTAGCAACTACCTACTCAACTACATACTCCACTACTCAACTCGATTAAAACCACTTGGTCGAAGAAAAACCCTTCAACTCCGAAGACGCACCCTCGAGCACCGAGCACCCAGACGCGACCAAACTCTAGCAAAGGGGGAGCATCCCAAGCCACTCCAAACACACCAACCAAACGAAAATCACCCCGGACCCCCGGATCTCCAAGACAACTGACAACTTCCACTCGAGCGCGTTGGATTGGGACATTGACCGCCAAACCACTCTGACTACTCGTTGGATCTCTGAGGTCCCGAGCTTTCTCCGCCGTCGGGGGTGACATGGAACAGCCGATCCACTCCTCCTCACTTTCATCTCGCCGCCACTGAGAGTCTCAGCTGTCCCAAGAGCACAACAAGGAGCTTCCAAGATACAAAAGAAATAGTGGCCTTCCCTTCGTCCGGTCGGATTGGGACTTCAACACGAACAGGAAGGTCATCAGGCACACCCTGGCCATCTCCTCGCCCGGTCGGATTGGGACATCGACACGAGCCTCTCCGACCACCGCTACCCCAACCTCACCACACATTGAGAGCCTCTCCACACGCCGCCGCACCCGTCCGCCGCCGCCTCATCTTCAGGAAACAGCCACGAACACCAGCCACACCACTGAGGTGCCCATGGTGCTCGAGCTTGGCTACAGCCCACCGTGCCACCATGGCGCCGTAGGCACAAGCCAAGACAAAACTGTCGTCGGCCGTGCCACCACGGCACCGCCGACACCCCGCTTCGCCGGCCGGGGAGGAATCACCAAGACCACACCTCCATGGAGGGAGATGACGCCCTCGGGCGCCGCCGCAGTCTAGCCGGAGAACCCAGCGCGGCTTTCGCCGGTGCACCCCCAAACCCATTGGAAGACAGAGCCTGAAGAGAGGTCGTCCCAGTCCTCACCGCCGCGGAAGCAGACCGGCAACCCCGGTAGATCCCGTCGGGGGATGGGGACCGGGGGAGCCGCCGCCTAGACCGCGAGCATCCCCGAGCAGCACCCGGCCATCCGGCGACGCCGCCCTGACCTCCCCGAGCGCGCCCGGCCGCGACGCGACCACCCCGCCACCCGGATCCAGCGCAGGGGACCGGATCCGGTGGCCCCCACGCCGGATCCGTGCCGAGCCGGGCCGGCCGGTGGCAGGGACTGCAGATCGACGAGGAGCCCGGCCACCACCACCCAGCACCAACGCCGGCCCACCTCCAGCGCCGGCCACCTCCACAACCACACCTCCACCAACGCGCCACCACCACCGACGCCCGCGCGCGCGGCCAGGCTCCCACGGGCGCCGCCACCCGACGCCCACCGCCGCCAAGACCTCGGCCCGCCACCCGCTCGTGGATGGCCGGATCCGGGGAAGATGCCCCGCCGCCCCGTCACGGGAGGCCGCGTGGGCTTCTCGCGACCTCCTCCGGAGGCGGCGAGGCGAGGGCGGGAGGGGAAAGCTTTGCGGCGGCGCTAGGGTATCGCCTCCGTGTCGCCGGAGCGGAGGCGACGCGGGGGTGGTCTTCGGGGCTATAATACTGAAACTAGACTTTTCCTCAAAAGGTTATTATGTTACTTTGCTTATTTGAGTTGCTATCATCGCTCCTCCCCATTTGCGGCTGAACCGGCTAGTTTCTTTCCATACGTATCTCTACTATAATTGAAATCTTCTCTAAGCCACCTCCCTCCTTCAGGATCAACGACTCACAGCACACCAACTACGGATGCAACGTCTGAGATTAAAAGGTGAGAAGCCGCTTCCAACTCTCCCCCACGCCCACGCTCACTTGCGCGGCCCTCACCCGACGCCGTGGGTTCGAGCGCCGAGTGCCGCACCCACACGGAAGCAGCCTCGAATCAATCATCACGGAACAAATTCCTCTCTCTCCCCGCTCCCTCTTTCTAAGTCGCCGCCAGTCGAGCGTCGCCTCCATCCCCTTTCCCGTCGCCGTGGCAGCCAGGAGGTCGTGGCGACGCCGTTTCTCCCCAATCGCCGCGCCTTCGGTGCCCTTCCCCTCGGCGCGCGTGCATCTCTCTTCCTCTCTCCTGAACCCTGCATCGAGGACGGAAGGTGGCCCAGATCAACGACTCCTTCAAGTCGTTCGCGGACTTCTCCAGATGCGCGCCATGGAGGAGTGGCTGTTGCCGGCGGCAGACGCGGCGGAGATGGTGCTTGCCAGGGCCCGTGCCTGCGCCTGCGTGCTCGCCAGTTGGGGTGACAGCGGCAGCATGCCAGGGCGGCCGTCGCCAGGCCGCGGCGTGATGCGCCGCTTCGGGCGTCAGGAGGAGGCGACAGACGCGCGCAACGCCGAGCGAAGCCGCTTCGGCCTCCAGCTCCTCGGCGCAGGCGCCGAGGCTGTCTCGTCACCCGGTAAGACCCGCGCACCCTCACGCTGCGCTCACCTGCGGGCGATCCGATCGGGATATCTCTGTCATGCAATCCAATTGCATCGCTGCCTTAGATCTGACGCATTCGTCGTATCCGAAAGAACCTATTTGACGCGGTGTTAGGTTTGCGTGGCAAAGCTTTACATGTTCGCTTCAACTTTGTGTAGGGAAAATTTGACTAGCACTTGTGAAGCGTGCAGTCGTTTTGGTTAGCCTGAATTTTGATGTGAAGCAAATACGCAGCTCATGCAAATAACAAGATTGTGCCAATGCTCCAGCCACAGAGATGATTCTGGTGTGCATGTTTAATTCCCCAAGATTGCTAATCGTTTCTGTCATAATAATCGCATTGCACGAACTCTGATGTTTCTGCTTACATTGTTGCATGGATGTGTGCCTAATCTGTGTCCTTGCCTGTTAACAATGGTGGGCAAATGCTACTGTTAAATGAATATGTTGTCTTTCATTTGTTTCCAGTAGAGATGCATGGACGATTTATTTGCGTTTCTTACGATTATTGCATCACGCAAGTAAACACTTTAAATGGTCACTGTTGTATTTGAGTGTCCTTTCTCTATCAGGACCATCTTAAATTTTGGATTAATGCTATCAAAGGACTTGTTGCACTTCTGAATGGAGAAACAGAATCAGCTGTCCAGCCCATGGTTCATAGTAGAGACATTTCTGGAGGTAAAAACCAAACACAAAATGCTACCATGAGTATAGGAGAAAAATTCTTGAGGCATTTTGCATGGATGATATGTCTAGAAACCTTTTAGCAGCCAGAAACAAGGAGGTTTCTCTTGGGATCACTTGCTCATATGGCCAGTTCTTATCTCACTCTGGGAAGTTTGCTGAGGCAGAGGATTATCTCACCATAGAAGTTGCTTGCTTCTGTGAGGGATTGGAGGGATTGTACAGGAAAGCTTTCATTAGGGTCCAGGCTGGAGGGATTGTACAGGAAGGCCCTAGAAGTATTGAAAGATCCTGCTATTAATTCTGTGAGTACTAGCAAGCAGGTCGATTGGAGAGATATCATCTCACTTACTATAAGTGAGTATGCAGAGCTGTTATTAATTCAGTCTAATAGGAAGGCCGAAGGTGAAAAGATGAAGCAGTGGGCAGAAGATGCTTGGAGGAACCGTAGGCTAACGCTAGCACAAGCTCTAGAGATGCAGTCATTATTGTGTCTACATGATGCTATTTTTTGACCTGTTTTATTTCTCCAGGTTGTCTAACTAGATTTTTTTGTGAGAAATGACAATCTCTGTGAGACAGTGATATGTGTTTTCTGTTGTGGCATACAATAATAGAGATGTTCTTCTTGGTGTGACACATTTTTGTGAGTTCATGCATGTCAATTCAAGATCATTTTTTCTTCATTTCCCAAAATTTTATCCAACACCAAAACAATAATATCCAATCATTTTTATCCTCTTTCTTAAATCTTTCAGTTTAGGGTACATTGTATTCTGCTCAGTGATGATATTCTGGATAGCTGTTTTAAGGTGCCCAGGAAACTTGGGTCTTGTGATTATTTTACTGTGTATCTCTCCTTGGTAACTATTGAGTGTAAACTGTAATAGCCCTAAAAAAATGGTTGAGCCAAGAGGCCCTGCAAAGTTTTTGTCACTATCTCAAAATTAATTGATTGCTCCATCACTTTTTTGAGGTGTTTCTATGTAAAGCATACTCCAAATTAGGTTGACATATGTATACTTCATTTGCTAACCTGAACTGATGGACTATTGATTCTCTCATGACCAATGATGCTCCTCTAACTCTTACAAGTGAGGTAATCTAGGTTGTCTTGGCTTTTCATTGGAAGGGAACACCTAGAGTCGATGACTGGCTTTTCAGGTGAGGTAATCCTATGGTTTCTCTCATTTGGTTTCTTGTTGCTATCTTTGCTTCTGCATTTACTTGGTTGGTCTCTATGTGAGAATGACTACACATGATTTGTTTGAATGCTTATGTCTTGGTTTGCTTTAAGGGCGGTGAGACAAGGACGACGAACGGCTTCGAGTAAGCAGAGATGGTGTGGATCGGTGACAACCTTGGCGTAGCGCGAGGTGGACGTCATGGCATAGCATGGCTACCTGCATCGTCGATGGACCGAGTGGTGGTGACTGCAAGGAGTCTGGGGCAAGCGGAACTATCATGCCTTGTTATAAATTAGCAGTTTATAAATTACATGGTTGAAGAAGAGACATTTTTATGATGCCTTCTTATGCGTACAAGTGTTTTTCTGATTATATACATGGTAATATACAAGTGCACCTTTGAAGTGCACCCTTGAAATTAAACCGTAGCGTTAGCACGGGCATTATACTAGTGTGTTCTAGTTGGATAGTTTCTTTCCATACGTATGTGTTCTAGTTGGATCTTGCTTTCTATTACCCCTATTTTAGTGAATTGTTTAAATCAACGTTTTGGAGTCGGGCAACTAGAAGAACCAGATCGTTGCAGTTGCCTCCGTCGACTGGACTCTGTAGTCGGTTGATCTGAACCATTCAATAGAATCTGACGGTACACAGTTGCCATGAGGCTCCCAGGTGCTGCATGCCTTCGCGACTTGGGCCAAGGCCCAACAAGGATGCTGCTAGCGGCTCCAACCGTCCCTTCTCCATGGCTTCATGGCAGATGCTTCTTCCCCAACTCCGTGGCCCATCCAGCATTCAGGAGGTCGAACGTGCGTGTGGGAGTTCCATGGCCGTGCACGTGCGAGCAGCTTACAGGAGCACCTGTGCGCGGGAGCTCCATGGCCGTGCACGTGCGAGCCACTTTTGAGCAAGAGCGGCTGCAGCGGGCGACCGGGCTCGCGGGCTGGAGCGGCGGCTTCGGCGGCGATGTACGACACGGTTGGCCCCGGGCAAGCTGGCGGCGTCGGGGAGAGGTCATGGATGTTGTCTTCGCACGGCCATGGCTAGCGGTCGGGTTCGCGAGCGCGAGCGGAGCGCCGGGCGCCGGCAGCGAGGCGCATGTGGATGCAGGCCATGGCTGCCGGCATTGGACAAGGCCTGGGGCCAAAGATCCCGCATGAGCGTGCCGCGAGGCCGGGCTAGCGAGTGCCAGCGGCTGCAGCGAGTTCTCCTGTAGCAAATTTGTCGAAGTTTTCAGTACTGAAGGTTCTACTTTCGTACCACGGATCCCGGTGGAACCTGTAGCAGCTTACACAGAGGGCAGATTACAAAACCAGTGGTAGAGAGCCGGCAAACATACTGTGGATTCAAGTCTGAGGCCTCAGACATTCATGCCTCAGGCTTGGGACGACCAAGAATATCTTGCAGGTAATTGTTACATGCCTATCATCGAAACATTTTCCTTGCTAGTACTTCTGAAGTTTTGAAGAGTTTGAAATAAATCATTAATTAAGATTGCACCTTTCTCTGAATGCTTCGCATGCAGGACAGGAAGAATAGACATAGTTGTGCGGGAAGAAAATTGTATGCGCGACGGGCGTACCGTGCAGTCTGCGCGCTCCCCAGCTCGATGATTGCCGCGTGGACGTGCATTCCATCGGATGGCAGCTGTAAACTGCTCGGCCTGTGCTTTTCCATCGGCTCCGCATTGTAGGATGGCTCGGCTCAACGTACATATCGACTCACATCTCAGTCCCATCCTTCCCATCGCGACCCTCATCTCCTCTGACTCCGGCGTCGCGCAGTGTCCGATCCTCCGGGGGAAGAGCACGGCGCCGCCTCCACTTGGGAAGAACTTGTCGTGGCCAGAGCACGGCGCACACGGCATCTACCTGGGAAGAGCACGGCGCGGCCAGAACACACGGCGCGACCTCTACCTGCTGCCGTTGCCGTACATCGCCGTCGCACTAGCAACAACATCAATTTCGTACATGGGAATCATCCATGAGAGAAGAAGATCGCATAAAGCCAACAGTCGTGCTGTCTTCTTGCCTCCAATGTCTTCCATGGAGAGGCTGCTGGTTGATCCATGCATGGAAGCTGCTCGTTGATCCATGGAAGCGGCGGCGGCGGCGTGCAAGGGCGGGCGTCGTCTCGTATTCAACATGACTTCGACGAGCTGAGTCGATGTGTACGTGGAGCCGAGCCATCCTGCGATGCGGAGCCGACGGAAAAGCACAGGGCCAACCAGTTTACAGCTGCCGTCCGATGGAATACGCGTACGCGCGGCAATCATCGAGCTGGGGAGCGCACGGACTGCGCGGTACGCCCGTCGCGCATACAATTTTCTTCCGTTCTGCGGGCTTCAGTGCGACACAGATGAAGCAACTCTGGGGCATCTGATCCCACCTTCCTCCCTCACATGATAGTTTTGCCTTTAATGGGTAAGAGCCTTCGGTTTAGTATCAGGAGCACGTGATGAAACAGAAGTTGAGCCACTACCGGGAATTTCGGTGGGGTTGAGTTGGATGGGACCACTTTACTTCCATTGTAAAGTTAGGTGATTTGGGTTTTTTTTTTTTTTTTTTTTTTTTTTTTGACGAGAAAACAAAGGAATATATTAGCAGCATTCTGCTGAAATTAGGGTACAGAAGTCTATGGCCACATCTTGTAAGATTTGGGCCATTGGGCATACTGGTACATGATCACTTCTTTTACAAGAAACATAATTTATTCTGGAATAACTAGATGGAGCTCTGAAAGCTGAAGTAGCTAGCAAGTGCGCTTGATCATTGTCGTTTCTTCCTATCTTGGTTATCTTGTAGAGTCTGCTACACATGGCTTTTAAAAACCTTTGCGTGAAAGGTTTGATTGTCCAATCCGGAGGATTTTCCAGATCACCATTATTCAGATGATCTGCGAGGACTTGACTGTCTGTAAAGAAAGAGATCTCCTGTTCAGTAAGGCACCTGCAAATTGTAGCTGCTGCTGCAAGAGCCGCAGTTTCGGCCATGAGTACAGATGTGCATCCTGCAAAATTGAGTTGTAATTTGAAATTGAGGTTGGCTAAGGGATCTGCAGCATAAATTCCCAGTCCTGCTGTCCTTTCAATACAGCCACCCTGGTCAGGAGTGGTGGAGGCATCAACGAAGCATTTTATGCCTTCCGGGTCATCCAAGGAACCTGCATTATGATCACAAAGTTGTATAGATTGTGGCAGCTCATCAAAATTCAATTGTTTTTCCTTTGTTTTTTTGTTGCAACACCAAGCTTAGAGCATTGTTGTGTGCTTTCACCGCATAATGAACCTGCATAGCATTCCATTTATGCTTTCGAAAACGAAGATCATTTCAAGCTTTCCAAATGTACCATAAAGTTATAATGATATTGGTCCAAACATTATCATTTGTGCAGGTGGACAGAAGAGTATGCAAAGTTTGTTGAATGCCATCCTGCTCTGCAGGCAGATCAGTCAATCTAATAGAGGGTCTGAAAGAGAACCAGACCTCTCTTGCAAAGTCACAGTGAAAAAATAGATGACTTTCATTTTCAGGTTGCTTACAAAGAGCACAATTTGGGTCAATATGAGTAGAGAAACTACCTGCTCTTTGACCCGTTGCCAAAGCCCTGCGAATAAGCCTCCAAGCAAAAGTTTTTATATTGGGGGATAGATTTTTGTGTTTCCAAACCTTTTTTAGGAGATTCAAGGCATCTGCAGATAAGCTTCGAGAGCCCTGAACTGGGAGTTGAGTTTGATGCTCACTGTTAAGGAACCTGAAGGCCGCCTTTGTTGTGCACTCTCCTTTCATAGAATGTTTCCATTTGATATTGTCATCTCTATCTGAGGGAATTGTGTGAGTATGTGATATAGTATGAGTTGCCGAAGCATCAAAAATAGTGCTAATAAGATCTATATTCCATTCATTAGTGTTTGGTATCCAAAGATCAGAAATGGTGTTTGGTAAGCTATAAGAAGGAGGCAAGGGATTAAGATGTGAGTAGATGTCCTTCCAAACAGGGCACCAAGGGGAGGACCAGATATTAGAATTACCTCTCTGTATCTGAACGGAGCAGTTATTAACAATAATGTCTTTGACACTCATGATAGAGGACCAGAAAGCTGATCTAATGCTACTTACCTTTGCCCTCCAGAAGCTGCAGTTTGGGAAGTATTTGGATTTGAGCACCTGTGATAGAAAAGCATGTTTACCCGTAGCTATTTTCCACGCTGAGTTCAACAGAAGGCTTTTGTTTACAGTTTGTATGTCTCTTATACCCAATCCACCCTCTTCCTTTGGCCTGCAGATATCTTTCCAGGACCTGAAATTGAAACCTTTCCTGCCATCTTCTTCTTGAATTCCAGACCACCAGAACTTT
The DNA here is from genome assembly GCA_018135685.1 of Themeda triandra. NCBI lineage: Eukaryota > Viridiplantae > Streptophyta > Magnoliopsida > Poales > Poaceae > Themeda > Themeda triandra. The sequence continues at coordinate 259,111 of JAENPR010000179.1, read as the reverse complement.
CTAATGATGGAAGTGATCTTTGCAAGAAAAGACTTTGAGAAGAGAATGGTGGTCATATAATATATGGGAATGGAGGACAACACAGAGTTGATATAAACAAGTCTACCAGCATGGTTGAGCTTGTGGGCCTTGAGGCTATTTAGTTTAGCTTTAAACTTGTTAAGAATGAAGCTATAAGCTCTATTCCTGTTTGAATGATTAAAAATAAGAGGATGTCCTAAGTAAACAGTATTTGGCAGAAGATCCTGGACAGGGAAGATGTTTTTTACCTCTAGCTTACTCTGTACATCCGTAGCCTTACTGAAAATGATGGACGATTTGGCCAGATTTGGTGTTTGACCTGAAGATCTGCAAAATGTCATGAGAGTTTCGTGTATCCTGGTAGCTTCCTCTCTTGTAGCTTGCCCACACACTATCAAATCATCTGCAAAAAGTATAGAGTGTATTGGGGGGCAATTGGGACCAAGGGTGATCCCTTTTATATTGTGTTGAGAAGAATGATTTTGTAGGGAAATTGAAATCTCATTTACAGCTATATAATGAATAAATATGGAGAGAGAGGACACCCTTGTCTTATTCCTCTTTGTGGATGAAAAGAAGGAGAAGCCTCACCATTAATGATGACTGACATAGTGGTGCTGGATATGCAATTGTAGACCAAGTTGATGAACTTACCTGAAAAACCTTGTCTCTTCATATCTCTTGTGATAAAGCACCACTCAATGCGGTCGAAGGCTTTGGCTAGGTCTACTTTTAGGAGGAACGCCTTTTGCTTCCAGCTCTTTAGATTAAAGTTTGTGGATGATTTCTTGAGCCAAAATAATATTAGTAGCAATGTGCCTCCCTTGAATAAAAGCTGATTGGGTCGGATGAATAATATGAGGCAGGTGATTTTTAATTCTATCAGCAAGGGATTTGGCAATGATCTTATAAGCAACATTACAAAGACTTATGGGTCTGTAATCTTTAGGAGAGCTAGGATTTCTGATCTTTGGTATGAGGGTAATGTGAGTTTTGTTAATTTCTATTGGAAGAATTCCATGAGAATAGAAATCTTTGACTAACTTACATATGTCAGCACCTGTCCATTCCCAGGATGTTTTGTAGAAACCTGCACTTAAACCATCTGGTCCTGGGGCAGCATTGCTTCTCATGCTCTTAATTATGCTTTTGATTTCCTGTTCATCTAGAGTGGAGTCTGTATAGAGATCTTCTATTGGCATTTGTGTTTGATCAAGGCTTTCTTCCTCTAAGTTTTGGTACCTGTCATGATAGCTAGAGGAAAACAACTGTATAAAGTATTCATTAGCAACTTCAAAAAGTTGTTCTTGCGTTGTAGCATGGGTGCCATCCTGCTTTTCAAAATGAGTAATTGTGTTTCTTCGAGATCGTTTGATAATACTTTGATGGAAAAAGCTTGTGTTTCTGTCACCTGATAAAGCCCAGTCTTTTTTATATCTTTGCTTGTGATAAGCCTCTTCTCGAGCTAGAAGATCTTCATGTTGCCTGTGATAAGCCTCTTCTCGAGCTAGAAGATCTTCATGTTGTTTCATGGGGTTGAATGATTGTGAAAGGTAAATGATACTTTTTTTTGCGAGGATTAAAATAAATAAATTTAACACTTCATCTTAGAGCGAACTCCATATATGAGTTCGAACTCTGCCCTATAGAATATTGGAAAAGAACTCTGTTGAGCTCGTACTAGCAGGCCAGGCCAGGAGCAAGGTTCGATGAGTAAATGTAGGAGCAAGGTTCGATGGGTAAATGTAGTATTTCTTATTCATTGTGGGGCACAAGGTAATTGTTGTTTGACTATCGAACTCTGGGTACAAGCGAACGGAAGTCGGTTGGCATGTGAGACTGGAGGTGCTCTTAATAACAAAACATTAATTAAAACGAAGTGGAAACTCCCAAAAGAAGTCAACATAAATCATGTCTATCCGAGGTCGTTAACTTCAGATACGAATAAAACAAGCCTATTTTGTTAGCTAGTGATGAAAGTTGTTCGTGCCAACTATCTAGATGTCGTAGCAAGGTTTTAGAAGAAGCTAAGTCTAATAAATCTGTCTAAGTTTATAACTGGGTATGCAAAAGGACTGAATCTGTCTAAGTTTATAACCGGGTTTAATGCATCCATATGAGTTTCTTCATATTTCTATAGACCTTAGATTCTGTTGTTTTCCTATGAAAACAACAAATCCTCACAAAAACCGACAAGCACGCGCGAGCACATACATAAACAAAGGAGCAGCCGAATCGGCCGCTGGTTACAGTGCTCACCCAAGCAAAATTAGCCAACCAGCCTCCTCTTCTTCCTTTTCCTGAGCAAGTCTTGATCCGACTAATTGTTTCCAAGATTAGCACCTGTTCAGGGGCCTTCTGATATTTTTAGTTGGGCTTTCACGCAAAGCACAATGAATGAGTCTGCACACTGACTAAATCAATGCGGGCAAGAGGCTCTTTGGTGGACCTGCATATGGCAGTACCAAGGCTTCACATGCACGCCAGCTAACCGAGGTGGCTTCACACAGTCTGCACGCCAGCTTGTTTCAAATGAATATGTGGCATCAGTACACATTTAATCATATAATCATTGATGCCATGAGCCTAGTTTGACTAAGCTTGGCCACCATGGGTGAAATTCAACAAGACCCAACATGGTAGCAATAGAACTTAATTGGTTCTCTATATCGAGGTGGTGTCTGTAGCTTCTCTTGTAATGGATATATAGGACAAAAGCAGGTGAAAACTGTTCTCTTAAAATTAGCACAGTAGAGTAGCTCCACTGGCATATATAGCAGAGTTTCAGAGGGCCATGTGTTGTATTGATGGTAGCGTACAAGCTCTGTATTCATTGAAAATTGCAGTCAGAATAGAGAACCTAAAACAAAACTGACAAGTAAATATTAGATGGCGACATTGGTATATATGAGTTGTTGTTTCCCTGGGACCAACAGAGTTGTACTTGGCTGTATTCTGAAGCTACAATATGACAATGTCAAAAGTTCCTAAGAGCAGTCCCAATGCATATTCTCTAGAGTAGTTTTCAAGAGTTATAAATTACACTCTAGGCTCTAACTTTTCCAATTCGTAGTTTCACTGGAGCACGAGATCCTGGGCGAGAAGAAACGAAACTACCAATTTCACCCCAACGCAGTTCTACTTCGTTTCATCAATAGGAAACGGTTCCTCTTATTTCCTCTCTCTCTCTCTCTCTCTCTCTCTCTCTCTCCATAATAAATCTATTGCCACATCAGCAATTTGCATAGTTGGTAGGATAGTTAATTGAGATAAACTATCATAAATACACCCTTGTTACTGCCCTAAATACTACTATCATTTTTTTTTTCTTGAACTACACAGGAGAGCAGAGAGCTGCTCATCATTTCATTAAGGTTGAAACTAGCAGTACAGAGTCCAGAAGGACCCAAACCTGAGTACAAGAACAAAAGCACACGCACACCACACCTCACGAACTAATCTAGAAACTCGCCTCAAATAACAATAAAAGTGACCAGCAACCAAAGGGCCTAAGCACCAAGGGCCAGCAAACTGGGCATGAGCTCTTCATCGACCCAACTACTAGTCTACTACTATCACATAGCATGGATTGAAATGGCGTTCTTCATCGGACAAATTTGTTACATATCTGCATTGTGCAGGGGCCTTGGGAGGTATCAGGTGATTTGATTGTTTGAAACGACACCTAAAAACACCAATATGCTCCTTGTACTGCCGGATAAATTTGTGTTTATCTGAATGGAGCTCTAAAGCAGAGCAAAAGGCATTGATCTTGTTGACTTCCTATAAAAATAGAAGGACTGAATTTGGCTAGCTAAGATAGTCTTCCGCTCGGCGAACACAATGCATGGCCAAGCACACTTCTTTGTCCCCGACCTCTCTGGTCAATCAAATCACTCAAGAGGCCATGGATCTTGCCCGACACAAACACTTCAAGTCTAACTCTGTGTTTCGGTCGTGTTGCAAACTATATATCCTGACAAAGAGTCTGTAATTGATAATTCTGGTGCTCTATCCTTGTTTTTAATTATAAATTGGTAGTCTAGGCTGACCATGCTTGCAAAACAGCAGCCGGTAGATGTAAATGGAGCTTGTACATGTTCACATTTAAGATACCTGCTAGTGCAGCAAAGTTGCATAAATGTAGCCACATGATGAATTTAAGCCCTCTCTTTCGTAACACAACACTAGCCAGGACGTTGACGGACATTTCACACATATATATAGAGAGAGGGATAGCTAGATGCTTTCATTCTGCCACCGGAGTTGTTAGTAGCATCAAAACCAATGAGCTTACAACATTGTTAAAACATCCCCGACACTCCACAATGTTTAGGATGTACTATCTACATACATCAGTGGGCTTGGGAGGTATCAAGAAATTTGACTGGTTAGTATTATAGATGCCCTTCTAAAATTCCCACCATCACGGCACCGACCGTCCTCTAGACCGCCGTAAGCCATGCACATTGCGTGCAATGAAGTAAAGCTGCACGAGCTCCAATCAGATGCTATGCGGATCATGCTGGGCGTGCTACTGACGGTTCTCAGCAGCTGGAAGCTCGTGGCCTTGATCGTGTCTTCGTCTACCTTCCGCATGCTCTTGGCAAGATGAAGATTCGGGTTGGGGATCGGGACCTTCGATGCAAAATGATAAACATAGTGTTGTTGATCGGCTTCTCTGGTTTCTTTCCATACATATGCGTTCTAATTGGATCTTCCTTTCTATTTTCCCGTCATTTTGGTGAATTCTAAATCAACTTTTTGTAGTCTGGCAACTATGGCCAGGAAACCAAACGCCAACTGTTCATTAATTATTCAGGGGAACTGCTCCTGTAGTCCTCTCCTAAAAATTTGCACACATCTCAAAGCAACTTATCTCTGTTTATTAATTATTTTCGTAACTAATTCTAACCTGGGTCCCGAGTGGGCTCGGCCTGTACATGCGTAGCCCTGCCCAGACCAGAAACCCAAGTATCTCCCGTGCGGCTCTCGCCCTACGCTCTCTTTGCCCTCAAGCCTGGACGCCTCGTCCTCCGCTATGACTACATTGTGCCGCCGTTCCATTCGTCGACTGGAATTCCACGCATCGGACGGCGTCGTTCGCCCGTTCCAATGAGGCTAGTGCTCTGCCACATCGTGTGCATGGAAGTCTGCCACCTGCTGCTGTCTATGCTGGAGGGCTGCGTGGGCGGTGGCCCCATGGTGGACGCCAGCTCGGGCAAACCAGATGAGGCTGCATCTCCCTGACGACGCCGACGAGGATGTGGTAACAGCGGTCGCCAAACAGACTCCACGACAGCGGCATTACATGGCAGGGCCTCCAATTTGCACCCCGAGCCGTCGAGGACAGTGTCGTACACAAAGATTTTCAATGTACTATCACTACGTGAAAAACCCACTGTAGGAGCGCCTCGCCACTTCTAGTAGGGGCGGCTCGTGATCCAGCCGCCCCTACAGTGGCTGGCGCGGGGGAGGCTGGCGGCCAGATCACCAGCCGCCCCTGCTAATGCACTGTAGGGGCGGCTGGTGATCCAGCCGCCCTTACTAGTGGCCTGTAGCCCCTACAGTGGTTTTTCACAAAATTAGTTAAAATGAGGCACCAAATGACCTCAAATTAAAAACTTTTGAATACAAGATAGTTTTGTCTCATCAAGATACATATTTCATACATATAACACTTTTGTATTTAGAAAAGTTTTAGTAAACTCTTCTCACGGGGTTTCAAAATTCAAGGCGAGACTTGGTCAACCATAGTCAAACGAAGTACCAAATGACCTCAAATGAAAAACTTTTGAATACAAGATAGTTTTGTCTCATCAAGATACATATTTTATACATAGAATACTTTTGCATTTGAAAAGTTTTAGTAAACTATTCTCACAGGGTTTCAAAATTCAAGGCGAGACTTGGTCAACCATAGTCAAACGAGGTACCAAATGACCTCAAATGAAAAACTTTTGAATACAAGCTAGTTTTATCTCATCAAGATACATATTTCATACATAGAACACTTTTGCATTTGGAAAGGTTTTAGTAAACTCTTCTCACAGGGTTTCAAAATTCAAGGCAAGACTTGGTCAACCATAGTCAAACGAGGTACCAAATGACCTCAAATGAAAACTTTTGAATACAAGATAGTTTTGTCTCATCAAGATACATATTTCATAGATAGACCATTTTTGCATTTTAAAAAATTTTAGTAAACTCTTCTCACAGGGTTTGAAAATACAAGGCGAGACTTGGTCAACCATAGTCAGACGAGGTACCAAATGACCTCAAATGAAAAACTTTTGAATACAAGATAGTTTTGTCTCATCAAGATACATATTTCATACATAGACCATTTTTGCATTTGAGGAAGTGTTGGTAAACTCTAGTCACAAATTCTTGAATCCCACACATACTTAATGAAACTTCATGCGGGACGAGTGGATTTAGAACTACACTTTCGCAACGCTTTGTCGAATGCAAAAATGACCTTTGTATGAATTGTTCATCTTGACGAGTGGATCAAACTTGATGTTCATAACTTTTCGAGGTGGGCCCGCCTAGGGGGTCAAAAACCCGCGTCTAGCCGCGAAAAACTGAAGTTTTAAAGTTTGAGTGGTCCAAACAATCCCAGATGAAAAGGTGACCATTGGAGAAAATATGTATCTTGATGAGTGGATCAAACTTGCTGTTTATCACTTTTGCATCTGAGGCCATCTAGGGTCTGGTCAACGTATATTTTCCAAAAAAAACAAAGGTTTGATTTGGTCAACCTAGGTCAAACGAGGTACCAAATGACCTCAAATGAAAAACTTTTGAATACAAGATAGTTTTATCTCATCAAGATACATATTTCATATATAGAACACTTTTGCATTTGGAAAAGTTTTAGTAAACTCTTCTCACGGGGTTTCAAAATTCAAGGCGAGACTTGGTCAACCATAGTCAAACGAGGTACCAAATGACCTCAAATGAAAAACTTTTGAATACAAGATAGTTTTATCTTATCAAGATAAACATTTCATACATATACCATTTTTGCATTTGAGAAAGTGTTGGTAAACTCTAGTCACAAATTTTTGAATCCCACGCACACTTAATGAAACTTCATGCGGGACGAGTGGATTTAGAACTACACTTTCGCAACGCTTCGTCGAATGCAAAAATGACTCTTGTATGAATTGTTCATCTTGAAGAGTGGATCAAAGTTGATGTTCATGACTTTTCGAGGTGGGCCCGCGTAGGGGTCGAAAACCCGCGTCTAGCCGTGAAAAACTGAAGTTTCAAAGTTTGAGTGGTTCAAACAATCCCAGATGAAAAGGTGACCATTGGAGAAAATATGTATCTTGATGAGTGGAGCAAACTTTCTGTTCATCACTTTTGCATCTGAGGCCATCTATGGTCCGGTCAACGTGTATTTTCCGAAAAAACGAGAGGTTTGACTTGGTCAACCTAGGTCAAACGAGTACCAAATGACCTCAAATGAAAAACTTTTGAATACAAGATAGTTTTGTCTCATCAAGATACATATTTCATACATAGAACACTTTTGCGTTTGTAAAAGTTTTAGTAAACTCTTCTCACAGGGTTTGAAAATACAAGGCGAGACTTGGTCAACTCTAGTCAAACGAGGTACCAAATGACCTCAAATGAAAAACTTTTGAATACAAGATAGTTTTATCTCATCAAGATAAACATTTCATACATAGACCATTTTTGCATTTGAGGAAGTGTTGGTAAACTCTAGCCACAAATTCTTGAATCCCACGCACACTTAATGAAACTTCATGCGGGACGAGTGGATTTAGAACTACACTTTCGCAACGCTTCGTCAAATGCAACAATAACCTTTGTATGAATTGTTTGTCTTGATGAGTGGATCAAACTTGATGTTCATGACTTTTTGAGGTGGGCCCGTCTAAGGGGTCGAAAACACACGTCTAGCTGCGAAAAACTGAAGTTTCAAAGTTTGAGTGGTCCAAACAATCCCAAATGAAAAGGTGACCATTGGAGAAAATATGTATCTTGATGAGTGGATCAAACTTGCTGTTCATCACTTTTGCATCTGAGGCCATCTAAGGTCCGGTCAACGTGTATTTTCTAAAAAAGCGAGGTTTGACTTGGTCAACCTAGGTCAAACGAGGCTACGAATGACCTCAAATGAAAAACTTTTGAATACAAGATAGTTACATCTCATCAAGATACTCATTTCATATATAGAACACTTTTGCATTTGGAAAAGTTTTAGTAAACTCTTGTTACACGGTTTGAAAATCCAAGGCGAGACATGGTCAACCCTAGTCAAACGAGGCGTCAAATGATCTGAAATGAAAAACTTTTGAATATAAAATAGTTTTATTTCATCAAGATACATATTTCATACATAGACCATTTTTGCATTTGAGAAAGTGTTGGTAAACTCTAGTCACAAAATCATGAATTTCACATTGATTTTATGAAACTATATGAGATATATCCATTTGTGAACAATGTATAGTCAACTTTGTTAAAATGATTTAAAATTTTTATGGCAAGTATGTAGATCCAAGTTATGGCCACACATAAAATATTATATTTTTATAATTAATTTTGGTCATTATTACATTTATTTTTGTATTAAACTAGAGAAAGAGGGCTGAATTACTCGTTCAAAACATCTCGAAAAATCTAAAACTTGATGTGTTCTTAACCTATGGCACGCATATGGTTGAGAAAATATTTAAGGCTCATATGACGTCAAAGTGGTGCATAATTTGTTGATTATTAAACATGACAAAAAATGGAAAACTAATTTAAAAATACATTGGAAAAAACTAAAAAGTGCCGAGCAGCTGGTCAGGCCTAAAAAGCACCAAACAGATCGCTTCATCATGCGGCCCAGCTTAGGTCAAATGTCCCTGACCGTCCATTGCGATCGGACGGTCAGAACTGCTTCCAGGCCAAACAAAAGCAGTGAGCCATTGAACCCTAACTCCTGTCTCCTCTCCCTCACCGCAGCCTCCATCTCCTCTCTGGCCCTCCCCCCTCCCTCGGTCCCTCCCTTCCTCACTCCCTCGACGGCCATGGCGGCAGAGCGGCCTCGCACGCCGCGGGTGATCGGAGGTGGTGGGCCACGCGCCATCGTCGTGGGCGCCGTGCTCGCCTGCGGCGGCGGCGGCGCCTGCAGCAGCTCGAGCGCATCAACGTCTACTACAACGAGGCCAGCGGGGGCCGTTTCGTGCCGCGCGCTGTGCTCATGGACCTGGAACCCGGCACCATGGACTCCGTGCGCTCGGGCCCCTACGGCCAGATCTTTCGCCCCGACAACTTCGTCTTCGGCCAGTCCGGCGCGGGCAACAACTGGGCCAAGGGCCACTACACCGAGGGCGCCGAGCTCATCGACTCCGTGCTCGATGTTGTTCGCAAGGAGGCCGACAACTGCGACTGCCTCCAAGGTACGGTCTGGTCTGTCTACCGTTCGTTCGTCGTCGAGCCTCGTAGATAGATCTGGATGGACCTTCTGTTGGAAATGTGTGGAGCTAGTGCATTTTCTAATGTTAGATTAGAATGGCATGTTGTGATATTATGGTTCGCGGCTCGCCGATTTGTTGCCTTGCTTCGAAACCTATGTAGATCTATCTGGGTGCTTTCCTTACATTTCGAGTATGCATTCTATTTTACTTGGATGAAATGTGTGGTTTGGTTTCCCATAATAATTGCCTATGCGGTTCAAAGTATCCAGTGATTCCTTAATTGCCCGAGTGGTTCTGGTAGTAGCAGCTAATTTGTTCAATTGCAGCGTTCATGGCATTTAATTTGGCATTTCTGCTGGTATGGTTCATCATCCTTCGTCACAAATTTGGCCAGTACCCTATTTCTGGCTGTGCTGCACTTCTCTGTTATTTGTGTTTGTTATTATTTATTTAAATCGTGTAAATGGCTGGGCAACTTTGCCTATGAGAAATTTCCTCTCTGTCTAGTAATGTAGCTTACAACTACTCTTGGCTAGTGCTTACTGGAGGATATTTGCTTCTGGTTCATGTTAGGGTATTGCATTTTGCTTGGTTTGCCCATCTTGATGTCATCTTATTATCTACAAAGCAACTAGAATCTTGGTTATTGGATATTTTGCGTAAAAAAATTGCTTCTGTCCATTTGAGTTATGCTTCTGCTACAAAATTGTATCTGAAATAATCTTTACCTTTTCTTCTGCAGGATTTCAGGTTTGCCATTCATTGGGTGGAGGTACTGGCTCTGGGATGGGCACCCTGCTCATCTCAAAAATCAGGGAGGAGTACCCAGATAGGATGATGCTCACATTCTCTGTTTTCCCATCGCCTAAGGTGTCTGATACCGTGGTAGAACCTTACAATGCTACACTCTCAGTTCATCAACTTGTTGAGAATGCTGATGAGTGTATGGTGCTTGACAATGAAGCTCTTTACGATATCTGCTTCCGCACTCTGAAGCTTACTACACCATCTTGTAAGTTTGCATTGCTACTTTGCTGTCACTGCTTTAGTATTTATCGATCATTGGTTTCATATCTTGGTGCAAAAGAGTGAATTTATAGTCATCTTCGTCTGAAATCCTGTGACACAAATCTATCCCTTGGATGTCTTGTGATGCTGCAATGAATTACATGGTCCATGTCTGCCGTTGCTGCATATTTATTGCAATCATGCACTACTTGATTGAGTTAATGTGTTTGTCGGGCACATGCATCTCACTAGAATTTTGACACCATACTATCTGTTCTGAAGTTTGCTTTGCATTACAGAATACAATGATACAATGATGCACTAGATGACCATTCATGATTCTCTGTCTTGTTTCTTGCATTTGCTTCTGCCATTTAGATATAAATAAATCTGAATCTTGCCTGTTTTTTATGTTTTCCAGTTGGTGATCTGAACCATCTCATCTCTGCAACCATGAGCGGTGTTACCTGCTGCCTGCGGTTCCCAGGCCAGCTGAACTCTGACCTCCAGAAACTTGCTGTCAACTTGCTGTCAATAAGCTTTTCAACTTCTAACCGTTGTTTCCTTTGCATTTTGGCGTATCATAGTTTGAAATGTCGTTTTTTTTTTCAGTTGTGAACTTAACATTGATTGATCTTCCGGGGTTGACAAAAGTTGCTGTAGGTAAGCTGTTCTTCTATTTATTGAAAAAGGATAAGAAGTTTTTCCATTTGGTATTAGTGTTAGCCTCACGTCTGGCAACTTGTTCATTTGCTGATACACAGAGGGACATTCTGAAAGTATTGTGCAAGATATAGAGAATATGGTTCGCTCATATGTTGATGAGGTAACAAATTAACTTAATACCTCTGGCAACTTGTTCAACTGTTCTTGTATTACCTGCAACATGGTTCCATTAGTCTGTAATCTGTTTTTTTGGGTTCCTGTAACTATTGGCATCATGTATTTTGGCAGGTGGCATGGTGGTTAAAGCAGTCTGTGATGCTTAAGGCAACCATGCTTGCAGCAGAGGATGTTGACAAGATGAAAGGTAGTGAGCTAGCTAGCAACTGCCATCTAAAATATAGAGTATCTTGGTTGTGCCACAAACATTTCTCCATTTAGGAAGCAGTAGCTTATGTTGCCTTTGATTTATGACTTAGGAAGATAGTAGCTTCATATCGAGAAATGTATAACTTATCTTGATTTATGACTTAGGGAGATAGTGCTTGTAATGACGATTTAAACTTTGCTCGTGTGTTTGTAAACATATATATATATATATATATATATATATATATATATATATATATATATATATATATATATATATATCTCTATATGTGGTGGTCAGATTTGAATTTGAATTTGAATTGCTATGGTCAGATTTGGATTTGGATTTTTATTTTTTTTTTGCTGAAAATTCACTGTAGGGGCGGCTCTTGATTGAGCCGCCCTTACTACACGACCACTGTAGGGGCGGTGATCCAGCCGCCCTTGCTGTGCCTTCCATTTAGTAAGGGCGGCCGGATCACCGCCGCCCCTCACAGTGGTCGTGTAAGGGCGGCTGGTGTTGGCCGAGCCGCCCCTACTGCAGCCCCCCCACTGTAAGCGCGGGGGCGTAGCGGCGGTTACTGTAGCCGCCCCTACAGTGCTACAGTAACCGCCCCTATAGAGCCTTGCTGTAGTAGTGTATTTATAGAGATTTAGTAATCTTGCTGTTTTGCGTCTATGCAATTACTTGTACTTCAACTGTTCAATAAATCCTGTACGTACTTTTTTGCAATATTCTGCTAGGAAGCTCGGTTCTGTGAACGCAGAGGATGACTTATTCGTAAGAATATAGCAATGCACAGCTATGACTATCACTGCAAATGGTACGTTAAAATTACTAAACGTTCTAATGCCATCACCATGAGGCACCACGCTGGTGGGAGTTGAGAGGGCGGGTTGCGTTGTCCGGGACGCTCGCCTGGTGGACAACACCGTGAGCGCACGACGGGCAACAGCAGGCTGCAGGCCGGTAGGTATGGCTGGTCTGCCCTATTTCTCGACGGGAGCAAAGGATGCAGTAGCGGCCACACGGGCTAATTAATGGAGAACTAGGCGTAGGGATGTGGAGGTCGGGCGGCGAGCAGGATGCGGTAGCGGCGGCGGTGGCAGAGCCGGCGCAAAGAAAAAACTGACGCCGCAGGAAGGGGATCGTAGTAGGCGGAGATCACGGGCACGAATCCATTTTGGGTTTTTGGGTTGGGTACTGCATGGACGGGCCGAGCTATTTGAACCCGGATTAGAATTAACTAGTTCACCAACCCGTGCTCTCGCACGGGTTAAAATCTTATAAGATAGTGATCCATATTAATTACTTATATTAAATTTCTTTTTCTCTTCACTAATATTCTAAATTAATAACTGTAATAGGTACCTTATAGTATATACTCAATTGTGATAACCTATCAAATATTGATTGATATATTTTTTATCCATATCCATAGTTCTTTTCTTTCAATAGCAACCCGGTGTCTCTCCAATATATAATTGGTTGAAACATTTGCTTAAATTGTGTAGTTTTAGCTACAATGTCTATTTTTGATGACATGAACTTGAAATTTGATTCTTCTCCCCAAAATTTAAGCTTATTCAATCTTCAATTACAATAGCTATAATTTACAACGCTATTATAGTTTACTGAATTGATGTCAAATTGTTTTAGTTTTTTTAAGATTTTTAGTATCTATCCTTTTATTTCTACTGTTTTCAGAAGTAACAATTTATATGATTAACCTTTTTAGCACCATATATATTTAGTTTAAACATGAATAAACTTATGTGTATAAACTCTTATTACATCCTTTGATCTACTTTATATTTTCTAATGCTTATTGCATCATTTATTCAAAAATTTTATGTTTCATTTTATAAAAGAATATTCTAGGACCTAGGCTGCCTTCTTAGTTTTCACATGTCATAAACAGTACTTTCAGCATGCACCATCAAGATTTTGAATTTTTTGAATCATATTAGTATATTGTTCTGTTAAACAAATAATTCTTAAATTATTTGTCTAAGATTCATATGACATAATGTTTTCATCGAAATGTTTAAACAGTTTTTTAGGATAATGACATCATGAGTGTTAATATAACCTAAAGTGAGTTGTAAGTGCCATTAGCACGTGGTTTGCTAAGGATATGTTTCCAAACTTGATAGCCTATTAAAACATTATACATACTAATGTATGTTTTAACTTATGGATGTTGAACTTTTGTTATTAGCTTAAATTAGCATTAACATATAAATTTGAGAGTCTGTTGTTGTTTTTCTATAACGGTTGAGAGCAGGATAATTTAGGTAAATATTGTATAGCTATATATTACTTTACATTATCCTTGAAAAAGATAGAGTTGTATAATTTTAAAAAAACAATAGCTTGTAATTTGAGGTAATTTAATACATAAGTATTAAGTTGCAAACGGGTCTCCAACCTAGTTGTTAGAACTCCTCAGTAGTACTGCAATAGGATAGGTTCGAATCCCCATGGCGACGAATTCTAAGCTGGGTTAAAAACACAAAAAGAGAATATGTTGGTGTCTCCCCTACCGATGGTTCAACAAACATTATTATTAAGTTAACAAAAATAATACATGATGATCAATAAGGATTATATGAAAATTTATTTGTGTGAATTAATCTGTGGACATTAAAACTAAAATTATACCTAATCGCCAATAAGTTTCATACCATGTATAGACAGATTAAAGTATAATTATAGGATCTAGCAAGATGGCCATACCTTTATTGTCTACATGTGCGGCCGGTGCCGACGTTAATGTAGATGTTATGGTCATTGGACGCCATGGCACCAGTGTCCTACTTGTTCTGCCTTCCCTTTCTTGACGTAGGTCTCGTCATCCCCATGATGATGGCACACACCTGTCCTTCCATCCTCTCAATGTGGCTAGATTGAACATCAGTAGTCAGTACACGGTTAGACACCAACTTCTTTCATGGGAATGCCAAGTGTTGGATTGAAAGCAGTTGATAAATTTTCTTGATGCTTGGATATTAGGGTATTTTTGTTAGTGAGGGTGCACAAATGTTGTCTACTTCATTAACATCGAGTGGTGTGTGCTTACCAAAGTAGATCAAGGTGCCTTGGTGCAGCTAGAATCTCGATCACGTCAAAATCATCGTGTCGGCGTCGGCTAATTTAGTCAAAGTAGATGGCGTCAATGCAACATTACTTGTCTTGTTTGTGTCCACCGACAATAGTCGGTGTAGCATAGCCTTTCTCATCAGTGTTTATCGATAGATAGTTGGTGTAGCATTGCCTTCCTGTTCACTATTTGTTGGCAGATAGTTGGTATAGCGTCGACTGCCTCGGTGGTGTTGGTTGGCAGTGTAGGGTCGCCTTCTCTGTGTCGTGGCATTGTTTGGGTAGGAGCCATTGCAGGTGTGGCGACCATACATGTCTCCTTGCTAACTCCATGGATCCAGACAATACCAGAAACCATACATGGTGCTTTGCAAGAATAGAGAAAAATCAGATTTTTTTCTCCTTCTCACCTATGGAGGACGACGTGAATGCCATCACCTTCCTCGCTTCGGGAATGTACCATCTTCGATCTCCAGTAGACAGCGCGGACCATGCGATGATCCACAGGAGCTTCGGACACTGATAGATGAGGAGGTGTTGATCACAAAGATGTTATTGAACGCGCGTTGTCCATGTTCGTCTTGCTCGCGCAGAATGTGCTGACGTTGCAGTTGGGGCTACTGATAAATTCATTTGCTCCAATCTTGCACAGCGACCAGCAAGGTCTGTACATTATCGATGGGGAGCCAAGGCCTGGTGTTCCCCAAGTATCCAGCTCGTATGCATCTATAGCGATCAAATATTCGAGAGCCTTTTTGCGTCAGCATTAGATGAGGCACTCGGTTTTTCAGGCACTCTCGAGGTTGAGATCCCTTGAAAAAAAAGTTAAGAGGCTTCTCTGTCGATTGTATAAAAAAACATTATTATTAAGTTATTAAAAATATACCTGATGCTCAATAAAGATTATATCAAAACTTATTTCTTTGAAGTTTTTTTGGCAATTTATTTGTGTGAAGTTATTTAGGGACATTAATATTAAACTGAAAATTATACCTAATGGTTAATTAATAAGTATCATATCAAATATGTTGTAAAAGACAAAACAGATCAACAAAACAGATCAAAATAATTACATATGCATGTAGTCGTGTATGAAGGCAGTTTCAAACTAATTTTGTTAACAATTTTACACTAATTTTGTTAATGATTTTGTATACATGTACCTTTAAACAGTCATTGATGGTGACACTACGAACCACCCTCAAACATTAATACATGTTGCTTTGAAAAAAACTTCAATTCATGTTGCACTACTCTAGACCTATAAGTCCTGCCATCTCAGACCCTAGGGGTAGAGTGATTGTGCATGCATGTCGTAGACGTCGGTGTTGTATCGTGTAATCTCAATAAGAAAATTCATTATATATTATGTAGGCAAGCAATACAGAAACAATATTGGATCGCGCATCCTCACCAGTTCGCTAGAAAGAAATCAATGGGAAACTGCACAGCAAAGCCTCACGCAGACTAACAGCATGGATGTCTCCTAGTCAATGAGAGCCGCAATCAATTTTCAACATGGGAGTGGTACCTGGTGCCATTATACGCTGTGGACATCCAGCGTCCCCATGTGGAGACATCGATGCAGTGGACATCCAGGGTCTCCGTGTGGAGACATCGATGCAGATGTACGTGCGTCCTGCCATGTTGGTGTACTATTGCTTTGCTTGGCCGGCCGACAATTAGTGTCATAGCTGCCCGGCGGCGGGTGCCGCATGGAGGGCGGTGCCCTAATTTTCCATCTTCGTTGCAACATCTTATCGGGCAATAGATATCCCGCCAACGATATATAGCTTACAGGCCGATGGAAAATCCTTTGCCGCACGTAGATTTAAAAAAGTAACTAATGCATTTATTTCTTTTTTCTTCTTTTTATTTATAACAATAATGGCAAAGGTGGGTAATTTTTTATAGTATATAAAGTAAATCTAATGGCTACCGATTGTCAAAGCCCATAGATTGATGGCTAGATGTTTCTAATTAATGTGAGAATTTCTAGCATTTATCTTTTTTTAGCGCGTCTGGTGAGAATTAACGTGGAGCCTCCGTTGGAGCCTCCAATTAGTAATAATAAGATAAGATAAGATTACGACAATGATTAATAAGTACGGATAAGTTGCTTTGAGATGTGTGCAATTTTCTAGAGAAGAAGTATTGGACCAGTTCCCATTATTCAGGCTTGTTTTGCATGCATCTACCCAGATGGCGCTGACACAAGAAGATATCAAGACGGTAATGAGAAACATAGGTATTAATCTGGACCAAGAGATGAACATCATGGTCAGCAGGGCCATTGGCAGTGATTCTGCCACACGGGTTTTTCTACGACTATAAGCCGAGTTCGCAGGAGGTACAACTGGCATTCTTGGTGTTTGATCACAACAACAATTGGTAATTTGATACATTGGATTTGCAGCGAGTGCTCAAGAGTCTAGGACTAGGAAAAGGTTTAGGGATCGATGTGTGTGAACAGATGATCACCAAATATGACACGAACAGCAGAACAGATGTTGTAGAGTTTACCAAGGTTTTGGAGTCTAGCATTTGCTAAACTAATTTGTTTTTGTGTATTTTTTCTTTAACAAGTTTGAGCAAAAGAGACTGATGATAATATGATCCTGAGATTTGGTCTTGAACCGTATTAGAAGAAGATACCTCTCTTGAATCTGCCCAAGGAATTTTTTCCTTCAATCATTTTGTATCATGTTAGGATTAGTTACATTCTAAACACTAACACGAAGAACCAAGATACTTTGGCATAATGGAAAATAAAAATGAAGTCTAGAAATATTCACATCTATTCTAAAGAAGAGCTTATTGCTTATTTGGCCTTGATAAAAAGTTCAGTTACTTATTTGGCCTAAATTTTTTCGAAGTTGCTTATTTGGCCTCAAATTAAAATTTTATTACTTTTATGGCCTTCTGTTAGTTTTGAGGCGTTAACGGTGTGAAGTGACATGTAAAAAGACCATTTTACCCCTGTGGCATGCAACCATTAAATAAAGGTCCTGCATGCAACCGAAAAACTGGCACTTCCTGATTTCTAGCATGCTGGCGCGTTGCATGGTCTGCATTTGACGTGTCAAGTAGTAATTTTACTTCGGTGCATATCTAAAGACGTGGAGATTTGAAATAATCCAAAACACATCGAGATTTATATATGACGTGTCAGTGCGTATCAAAGTAGTAATCGAATCACAACAATTTTACATAGGAAAACTTTATCAAAATCATCGTCGCACATGGAGATTTGAAAATGAGGTCGCTCCGTCGCTGTGTAGATCCAAAAACGCCAAACACCATCAGCCGTCCAGTCCTCGTAGCCATGCAATCGGTCATGCTATACCGTCCTTGTCGAGGAAGCAGTCGCAGCAGTGATGAAGGAGGACCGCCGGTGACGGGCGAGTGCATGCGGAGGCACCCGAACGGGATACGGTTTTGCTGCTGCGTGGTTGAAGTAAAGGGGAAGGGTAACTTTGTCTTTTTGCGTGTCATGGAGTGGGGAACTAACGTCAATACCTAACGGAAAATAACAGAAGGCCAAAGAAGTAATAAAATTTTACTTTGAGGCCAAATAAACAACTTCGAAAAAAATTAGGCCAAATAAGTAACAGAAGTTTTTATCAGGGCCAAATAAACAATAAGCTCTCTAAAGAATGAACAATGCTGCACATAGCATAATTTACTGTGATAAACATGGATTTTTTTTGATACAACAAACATGGATTCCTAACATGTAGATTATGTAGTGTTTTGCAGTCCATTCCATAATTTGTACGGACAGTTGTTTGAAATGACACCTGAAAATTCGTGTTTATCTGAATGCGGCACTATGCAGAGGAAAGGAAGTGATCTTGTTGGCTTACTATAAAAATAGATGTTTTAAATTTGGCTAAGATGAGTCATCCTGCTCTCAGCTAACGCAATGCATGGCCCATCACACCACCTCGTCCCAATCTCTCTGGTCAACCTAATCACTCAAGCAGAGCCATGGATCTTAGCCGGCACAAACACTTCAAGTTGTAACTTGTCCTTCGGTCATGTTTGTTAGCGGCACTGAGGATTTTGGAGAATTGGGGGAAGGGAAGCGGGAATAATAGTTTGTTACAAGTATTCATGATGCTTCACCCAAAAGCTACTCAGACATATATAGACATCCAGTTACATCAGACGGACGTATGCAACTTTACTTGCTCCTCTAGTCTGGACCGTAGAAGTGTGGGTTCTGGATTCTTGGACGATGTAGTGCCGTCTGCAGTAGCCCAACAAATTTTCAGGACCACCAGCCAATGCTGTTGTCGGATGAGCGTCAGGAGAAGCACTTGCAGAGTCTGACGCTGGAGCTATAGATGTAATACCAGGCCTGACAATGCTGCAAACTATCCAGCCGCAGTCTCTAATCAATCAATAGTTCTGGTGCTCTGTCCTTGTTTTATAAATGGTTAGTCTAAGTTGTACATGCTTGCAAAAACTTTTACTAACCTGCTTCATAGGTTCACGAAAAATGTTTTGACTTTCTGGAGTTGAGTACAAAACAGAAGCCAGAAGATGTAAATGGAGCTTGTACAAGTTCACATTTATCATTTCTGCTAGTGTAGTGAAATTGAATAATGGAGCCACGTAGTGCATTGAAGGTCTTTGTTTTATAACACAACACTAGCTAGGATGAACATTTCATCCATATATACAGACAGATTGCTAGTTTGTAGGAGCCACCAGAGTTCTTAGAAGTATCGAAACCAATGACCTTACAATAATGTTCAAAAATCCATGGTACTGCATAGTTTGTAGGATGTATTATCTACATAGAACAGTTGGCTTGAGACGTATCAAGAAATTAGACTGGTTAGCATTATAGATGCTCTTCAAAGATTCCCACCATTCTTATGTTTTAGATAGATTAAATATTTCTAAAAAAACTTGTGGATGCTTTCAGCTACAGGAGTGGAAGAAACAGTTCAGCGGTCTTCAGTGCGACACAGATTCTGCAACTTTGGTGTGACTGCTCCCACCTGCCTCCCTGACATGATATTTTTCCCTAGAGGGTGAGATCCTTCAGATCAGTATTGGAAGTATGTGATGAAACCAAAGTTGAGATATCTTGGTTGAGTTAGATGGAAACTTCCATAATAAAATTAGGCAAATTGGGGTTGAATGATTGTGAAAGTTAAATGATACATTTTTTTGTGCGAGGAAACTCCCAATCATAATCAACATGAATCATGTCAATCTGAGGTCGTTAACTTGAGATAATAATAAAGAGATTTGTTACCGTGCTTGAAAGGAACCACCAGTTCCGTCTATCAAAAGTATTTATCCCAGGTATTAATTGCGAAAACTAATTAATTTTAATTAAGGGCAGTTTAGTACTTCTGCGCTCATCTCTGATCCAGTACTGCTCTGATCCCCATCGCTACCCCAATTCGAAGGAAGCTGCTCCGTGGCGTACGTAGTGACTCGCGAGCCGCTCCGTGCGCCGCCCGCATCGCTGCCAATAGCGTTGGCACCGTCCTCACCACCGCTCATGGCGATTGCAAGAGACCGCCGTGTTCGCCATACCTGCTCTCCTTCACAAGCCGTGGAGTGGAACCGTTGCCAATAAGCCCCAAGCCACCGGTTGCCGAGCAGAGGCTTCCATGGCCATGGCCATGGCATCGCCGACATTGACGTAGGAGCTTGGTAGGCTGGATCTGCGGCGTTCGAACGGTGGTGAGGGGGACGAAGATGACGCGTCACAGCGACGGAGCCGGTGATGAGCACGGTATGGCGAACACGGCGGTCTCTTGCAATCGCCATGAGCGGTGGTGAGGACGGTGCCAACGCTACTGGCAGCGATGCGGGCGGCGCACGGAGCGGCTCGCGAGTCGCTACGTACGCCACGGAGCAGCTCGCGAGTCGCTACGTACGCCACGGAGCAGCTTCCTTCGAACTCGGGTAGCGATGGGGATCAGAGCAGTACTGGATCAGAAATTAGCGCAGAATTACTAAACTGCCCTTTATTAAAATTAATTAGTTTTTGACAGACGGAACCAGAGGTTCCTTTCAAGCATGGCAACAAATCTGTTATTGAGGAGGGGATACAATTATATCTGTTCTACAAGCACGAAAACTATTGCTAATTTGCCCGTGGAATCGAGTACCAAAAGTACAAAATAGCAGCTGGAAGGTGTAAATGGAAGATTTGTACTAATGGACATTTCGTCCATCTGTTGACACAAAAAGTGACGCACTGTGTCTCACACACAGCAAGCCGGAAAGCCTAGCTTCAATCGGGTGCCCGGGCGTTGAATCCGGAAGCGTGCCAGTCGATTTGACCTGAAAGTCGACAAGGGATAAAACGGTAAGATCAAACCTGGGCGTGCTGGGTGATACTGATAGCTTCCATCTTTACGGCCCTGAAGCCACTTACGACGACACATAGCTATAGAAGCTATCTGCCAACATGTTTGCAATTCATTCGGCTAATGTAACATAACTAGTGTAAAAGGAATTGATTGCCGAATACGTATACATGAAGACATGTTTGAACAAGATTAAATCATTAAAGCATATCAAACTATATCTCAAGTTTAAAGCATCATCAAGCACAAACAATTAAAGATAAGTAACTTATAAATATAAATCTACTAAGATAACACATGTATAGGCTACTCCAACTAGTCTGCCGCACGTCTAGCCTTCATAAACCCGTCGAGCACATGCTAAAGCAAGTTAATCGACCGCATGATACAACTTTCTATAAACATATACCACTCTCTACTCTTAGATCAATCCACCGCATGATACAATCTAACAATAAAAAGCTAAAAGCACGTAATTGCCTAAATAGATCTATAAATACTCGTTACACGTGTGAGCATAACTGTATCGGCAAGGTTGCCGAATCGGGGTCCATGAAGAAGGAACAAACAAACTATTGCGATCTAGAGTAAAGCAAAGCCTACATCTGCCGCACGATATCCAGCTTTGACTAAGACCTAGACGCTCTAACATGCATTGAACCCGCAACATGTAACAATCTAGATCGATCTAATTCAGCTATGTGAACTTGATCTACTCGATATTGAATAAGCATGAGAGGATGATCGAGAGCCGAAGAGAGCATCAATCTAGATTGGGCAAAAGAGTGTTGCAAATAAATAGACATTAAACTAAACATGCAACATATGATAACTTAATGAATCTATTAGATCATGCCAAATCTAAAAGAGCCGATAACTATCTTTACTCATGTCTTAATCCGCCGCACGATACAAGGCACAAGCAAAAACTTCCCATGATCGAGCTTAGATCTACCGCATGTTCTAAGCTAAAACAATGAGACTACTTGCATCACATCTAAATCCACCGCATGATACTAGACATGATAACAAGGTTGCCGGGACTTACGGAGGTCGACGGATCGATTGGCCCTCTCGAAGAACTCGACGACACGACTAAAAGGACTCGAAGGGTGGCACGTAGCCGGTTGTATTGAATTGGTTGTGAACCCTTATTACAATGGTCGAGGGTTTATATTTATACCCTGGACAAGACATGAGTCCTAAACGACTACGATCTATCAAACAAAATTGGAAAAAATACATAATCCCAACTCTAACCATAATCGGAGTCCTTGATTGATGACTCCTTCCCTTTTAGGACAGCTTTTCCTTTCCCTTTTTGCTTCATGAGTAAAGCCATCGCTCAACCGAGAATAACCGACCGCTTGATCATTTGCCGAACACATGGAAAGTTAGCCGACCGCACACAGATTTGCCGAATCTCTTCCTCTCGTCATTCGCGGGCCCACCCGCCATATCCTTTACCAAATTTTGGTGTTAACACATGCCCCCTCAATTTCGAGATAAAAGAGATTTTATTTCGAAATTGACCATAAGCGCCTTCTGCCTAGGTCAGTACTGCCGAAACCCGCAGCCGCCACTTGAGATTCGAGCTTGCCAATACTCCTAATGGCGACGAAGCTTCAATCCGCTCCATCATGGCGACGGGAACTCAAGAGGAACTCCTGGAGGTAACCCTACTTGCTTCACTTATTCGGCAACTTTTCCGAATCAATCTCTAGATGTGCCTTCAATTTATTTGTCTCTACTTTTCTGAAGGAGATGAGGAACGAGATTTTGGTTCCCAACCTTGCTCACCCTGAATCATTTTTCCTTGGTCCGATGGGAGATCCCAACCCGAGGGAGTTTATTGAGAAGGAGACCTTAAGGATCCCGTTTAAATCTAGAATTGCTTCTCCGAATAGGTGGCCAAACACCTTCAAGACCTGGCCTCTTCCCTCAATTACAGGATGGCGTAACTGGTACCGCAGAATGCAAGCCAGGAACAGTGACTTTTGGGAATCACAGGACATCCAACATTGCTTGGAGCTATCTTTAGCAGATACGCCAAGAAACAACTCCCTCTTGATAGCTGCCTCTCATTTTTGGTCTGATGCTGTAAATGCATTCATCTTTGGCCATGGTCCTATGTTGATCACCCTGGCAGATATCTTTATGATGACTGGTTTGAACATTACCAAGCCAGCATGTCCTTTCAAGTACAAAGGTACCAGCACTCAGAGGGCAGTCAAGTCAGGAGGTGGATGGGCAAAATACATCCAATCTTATGCTTCAGATGGTGCTGTATCTGACAAGGAATATAAAGCCTTCATGAATATGTGGCTATGCAGATTCATTTTCTGTGGCAAATCTAATGAGCCAACTCTGAATCACATAGTAATGGCTGAAGAACTAGCTGGAGGCAAACTGATTCCCCTGGGCAAGTATCTTCTGGGAGCTGTTTATCATATAATGCACCGAGATCATCGTCCAAATGCGCAACCAGGGCGAAATCTCCCGTGTCAATGGCCCTTGGTGGCTTGTTCGGATGTGGTTGCGGTTGTACATGCATCGATTGTCTCAATTGATCTCCACAGTTTGGGTTTCCCATCTGTTAATTATGCTTTGAAGGTGAAGACCCTGCATGTAAATCCCGCGGACATATGGTGAAGCCGCATCTTCTATTGTCATCGACATAGACATGGGCCACCTCTTCAAGATTTTCTACAAGGGATTTAATCATATAACTGGTTCCCTTACGCGTAGAAAATGAGAACTTCACTCTCCCTTGCAAATTCAGTTATGAACTTGGTTGCACAGATGATGACTCTAAGGAGATTTTCAACTCCTTCATCAGGCCTTGTGCCCTGCCAGCAGAATTTCACCATGGCAGGTTGATAAATTCAACCTATGAATTTTATAATCCAAACATGGTTGCCAGACAACTTGGCTTTGGTCAACTGCCCCCAAGGCCATACTTTTCAAGTATCATAAAACCTAGGGAAGCACTGTTGAACAGTACTAAGGCTAACAAGGTCTTCAATCTTGGACGTACACTCCCTTCATATGAGCCTAAACCTTTGGTGATAACTGAAGTTGTTCATCCTTCATTCAACCTTTGGTGGCGAGAGTGGCATTCTCACATTTTCAGTACCCAAGTTCATCCCCTGTGCCAAGCCTTAATGCCTCAATTCACTTCTGATGATGAGGTATTTTCCTTCTCAGGACCCCCTTTATCTTTGTGCTTTTATTTTCATATCTTAATCATCTTTTGAACAGGATAATGCTCCTCCAAGCCCCTCAGAAGTTCAATATTGGCAACCTGGTCCTGTTACTGCACTGGAACACAATGCTCCAACTTTAGCAGTCTTTAACAGGATCCCTGCTGATGAGACAGTGCTTTTGAAGGATTTGAAAAGAAAAACTCCTTCTTCTCCCAAAGACACTACTATTCCCAAGAAGACAAGATCAAAGAAAGTCAAACCACTTCCTCAGGTATAAATGCCCCCAATCTCTGTCTTTATTTGTTGGTGCATCCATATTCATCATTCCTTTTATCAGGTACAGGCCAATCAAAGCCCTGAAAAAGTGGTAAACTTGGAAGACTCTCCTGAAGCTTCTACTGGTCAAGCAGATGCCAATGAGAATGTTGGCAACCCTGGTATATACTTGCACTTGTGCATCCTTTTTCTTCTAAATAATGCACTGGTACTCATCATGTGTTCCATGATTCAGATGAACAAGGAGAAGCAACAGAAGAACCCTCTCCTCATCAGGCTGCAGACTCATCAATCCCGGCTATACAGGTTGCTTCAACAAGCCATGAGGTTGTTAATCCTGAAGTAACTGTGGCATCATCCACTCAACATATGGATGCTACTCAGGAAGCATTTGATCAAGTATTTGCCGAAGAGGTACTACTCTCACTTCACTTGGTCATTTTCATTTAGATTGAAGCATTCAGCTAAATTACCTTCTCTGTTCACCAACAGGACACTGCTTGTCCACAAGCCAGTTTCTCCCTTATTGCTGAAGAATTTGCTAAAGATGATGAAATTTCTTCCAGCCAGCAGTTGTCATCAGAGAACCAAGCCAGACTGAGGGAGATAATTCTTTTCTTAGATAAGGACATAGTCACCTTGACCCAAGAGTCAGACAAGATAAGGGAGACTGCAGAGCTCATTGACCAAGAAATTCCCTCTGATCTTGCAGCCACTTTAGAAGCCTTGTTCCATCTTGATAATCATTTTGCTGCTGTCAAGAGGGCTAATAAGAACACAACTACCAAAGCTGACTTGGAGAATAATAAGGTGGCCAAGGAGCAGCAAGTCAAACGACCTCTACTCTGAAATTAAGCTGACCAAGCACTCCTTAGACACTTTAGAACCAGAGCTGCAGATCATGAGGGCTAAGAGGACCAAACTCGAAAATGAATTAGCCCATCTGAATGCTAAAATTCAGTCTCATGAAGCCAAGCTTGCCAATCTGCCATCTCTCGATTCGGCTAAATCCAAGATAACCTCAGTCATCAGAGAAACCAGACAAATCAAGAGTAAACTATCCAAGATCCAAGATTCTGAAGAAGAGGATCAGAAAACTCTTGAGGAGCTCAACTGAATCAAAACTGATGCCATTAACGCCATCAATTCATTTCTGAATGTGTAACCATTTAGCTTGTGATGATTATGTAAACACTATGCTTTCCTGGTCATGTCATGCTTGAAAACATTTATTCTGCTGAGAAATAGAAATTTTTCTCCTCTTTCTATTTTTTACTCGTTTTAGCCGAATGTCATCGGCTTTCTGAGCACAACTGCTTTTTCAATAAGCAACCACCTTTATCTGAATGCAACTGCTGTCACTCTAAATTCAGGCTTTAGCCGAATGAACCTTGTTTAGACATTTAGCCGAGCGCACTCTGGGAATCTGAAGTGATAGCAATAACCGGCCCGGCCCAATCCAATATCGGCCCATAGAGGTGTGAAAACCCTATTTCATCGCTTGGTTTTCCCGAAGGCTCCGCCACTGCTCCCAGCATTCATAAATAGGGCCCTTCGGCACCCATCATCACATCCAAGCACAAGCAGTTGCTATTCTGTCCATCTCTTCTACTTCCTTCTCCACCTTCAAGCCAAAAAACCCCACCACCACCGATGGCGAGCGGCGGCGATCGCGGCAAGCGCCCGGCCGAGGACGAGGCGGAAGGAAGCAACGCCCGGTGCCGGCGGTGAGATCTCTTCATCTCTTCGAGTCATACTGTCATAGATTTTATGCCTTTTTACCCGATCTTGATTCTTGCCCCCCTGTAGTTACTGATTCATCTTCTTGATCATATTGCAGGGGCATTGGGATCACCGGCAACTACGTCTCCAACTTCGGGAGGCAGGTTGCTCGGGCTGGCACTCATACCCCTTCTCCTGCTTCTGCTCTGGCGGCGGGAGTAGGCAACCACAGCGGTCGCCGCCTGAGGTAATGAGATAACCTCCTCATTTTCTCTTCGTGGCTTTTCTTGACAACTGATCTTGACTCTCTTCTTTGTTTCAGGACCGTGAGGATGGGCTCTGGCCAGTGGCACCTCCTCTCACTGGCCGTGGTGGCCGCAGCGCCTGCTCCTGCTCCGGCTCCGGTTCCGGCTCCTGGTCCTGCTCTGGCTCCGGCTCCGGCCCCTGCTCCAGCCTCGTCGGGGCCCTCCTCGTCAGGGTCCTCCTCCGGCAGTTCGTACCACCCCTATCCATGGGGTAGGGAGGACGAGGAGATCCCGCCGTACACCCGCTACGACGCTGCTGGATACCTCCGTGAGAGGGACGAGGCACGGGAGCTTCTTAGTGAAGAAACTAAGAAGCATGGGATCGCCCAACTGGAGTGGGAGGATCAGAGCAGGCAGCTCTGCGAGGCTATCACCAGTATGGCTTGTGCTTCAAATATTGCTTGATACCTTGTTTTTTCCAATCCGCCTGCTCACTTAGTTCATCTGTCTTCTATTTTTGCACACCTCTCCGAGGAGCTCAACCGCCTGAAGGTGGCGGCGATGAGGGTGGCTGACCGGGTGAACGCCAGAGGCCCGACGGTGGCCGATCGTCTGGAGGCAGTGCCTGATCAGATTGATCGGGCAACCCTCCATGGTGTGCGCCTCGGCACTGCTCTCGGCCTGGCGGGGGTATCGTCCTGGACTGGGGACGAGTACACCGCCGTGCCGGTCGGCTTCCGGGATGGGCCTCCCCACGAGATCGACGACATCGAAGGCCTCCTGGGGGAGTACGACGACCATGCCCGCGCCGCGGCCGACGCCACTCACCCACAGTCGGTCCCCAACAAGCTCTTCGAGGAAGAGGAGTAGCTTGTATTAGGACTGGCGCGGGTTGTAATAAAAAATTTTTAATGAAGAATGTTGGTCTTCCCTTTGTTCTTGCTTGCTTTGATTGCAATGGCGTTTATTCTATCATGTTTGTCCTCGCGAATTTCCATTCCTTAGCTAGAATTTGATTGCGATATTCCCCGAATGCAATTTTCCCGAACGCATGACGTCACTCTAACCGATCAAATCTCGGTCCTGTTCCACGACTTGACGGTTTGTAGCGTAGCACTTCAATTCACTTTATCTTCCCCCAATAAACCTACCAGCTGAGAGATAAAATTATAACTATTCACTTATACTTAAAAATTGCTCAAGGCGATACAACCGTATTGGCTATTTTGTTCTGAAGACGATATACGTGATATCGGCTATTTTTGCGCTGGAGGCGATATATTAATATCGGCTACTTCTCTCAACTTCTTTCCTTTATTCTCAAGGCGATTTTTCGTTTAATCGGCTATATTGCATCCGAGTCTTGATTATAATCAAGATCCAACTTCAATACTTGGATAAAATTTCTTGAGGTATCTGCCATTGATAGCTCTTGTAAGCTCTTCTCCAAATAATGTTTTTAATATGTATGCATTGCTAGGTGCACAACTAACCACTCGAAAAGGTCCTTCCCAATTTGGAGACCACTTGCCGAATGTTTTATCTTTTGTACCAATCGGCAATATTGTTTTCCAAACTAAATCTCCCTCTGCAAATTGTTTGACCTTAACCTTTTTGTTGTAATACTTGGCAACACGCATTTTATTCTTCTCAATATTTTCCAAGGCTTTGAGATGTATCAAATGCAAATCTTCTAATTCATCCATCATCAAATTCTTATAATCCTTTTCTCGTCAAGTCCCTTTGCAACTCAAGTCTCCTTGATCTTGACTCGCAATTCCCAAGGTAGTACAAACATTGTGTCCATAAACCAACTCATATGGAGATGCTTGTGTAGATCCATGGCAAGCCATTCGGTAAGCCCACAATGCTTCGTTAAGGACCAAGTGCCACCTTTTTGGCTTCTCATCAATCTTCTTTTGGATGATCTTGATCATAATCTTATTTGATGCCCCTGCTTGGCCATTGGCTTGTGCATAATAAGGAGAAGAATTATACAACCTTATTTCCATGCTTTCGGCAAAGTCACAAAACTCTGAAGAAGTGAACTGAGTCCCTTGATCAGTTGTTATGGTCTGTGGAATTCCAAATCTATGAATTATATGCTCCTTAACAAAATTGATCATATTCTCTGATGTAACCATTTTCAAAGGAATAGCTTCAACCCACTTGGTGAAATAATCTGTAGCCAATAGCACAAACTTGTGTCCTTTGGCTTTGGATGGAGGATTAATCTGCCCAATTAAATCTATACCCCATCCTCCGAATGGCCAAGGCTTGATTATGGGGTTTAAAGCGAGATGCAGTGCTCTTTGAATATTACCGAAAAATCAACAGTCTCGACATCCTTTGTAATATTCAAAACAATCCTCTAACATGGTTGGCCAAAAATACCCAGTCCTTCTGATTATCCACTTCATTCGGTAAGCCGACTGATGTGCACCACAAGATCCTTCATGGACTTCAAACATAATATTTTTAGCCTCTTCTCGACTCAAACATTTGAGCAATACCCCATCTATAGACTTGTAGTACAACTGATCATCAAGAAGCACAAACTTGAGGGCCTTATACCTGAGCTTTCGGGAAACTCTTTGAGATGGATCTTTCAGATAACTGATAATATCACTTCTCCAATCATTATCTACTTGATCAGTATTGAAAGTGCATTCTTCAATAGCGAAGACCTCCTGATTTTCACGATATCCGAGGCGCTTTGAGCTAACTTGTTGGCTTCTCCATTGTGCTCTCTAGGGATATGATGCAAAGTAACCATCGAAAAACTTTTCAAAAGTTCCCGACATTCTTCATGATATTTTCTCAACACATCATTTTTGCACTCATATTGCCCTGTTAATTGATTGATCACCAATTCAGAGTCACCAAACACTTCAACAGCTATGGCTTTTGCCTTTATCAGTAACCGAAGGCCTCTAATCAAAGCTTCATACTCTGCTTGATTGTTAGTGACAGGATATTCAATTGAAAAAGCAAACTCAAATGTCTTTCCACGTGGGGATATCAAAAGAATACCAGCACCACCACCTTTGTCACATGATGATCCATCGAAAAATAATGCCCATGGGGCAATGTTAACCATCTCAACAGACAGATCACGGTGTTGAGTAATAAAATCAGCAATTATCTGTCCCTTTGCTGCTTTTGCCGATTCATACCTCAGATTGAACTCTGATAGTGCTAATACCCATTTGCCAATCCTTCCATTTAAAATTGGCATTGACAACATGTGTTTTATTACATCAAAACTAGATACCACCACACATTCGGCATTCAACAAATAGTGCCAAAACTTGGTGCATGAGTAATAAACACATAAACAGAGCTTTTCTATAGCCAAATACCTTGTTTCAGGATCTAATAGTTTTCGGCTAAGGTATGCTATTATTCTTTCTTTTCCATCAAATTCTTGCATATGGGCCGATCCTATTGTTAGGCTATCGGCCGCCACATACAGCTTGAAAGGCTTCTCAAGTTGTGGAGGTACCAGTACTGGTGGTGCCTTCATATATTGCTTGATCTCATCAAAAGCCTTTTGCTGCATGTCACCCCAAATAAATTTCTGATCTTTCTTGAGCTTCAACAATGGAGAGAAAGGTAATACTCTTTCTGATAAATTGGATATGAATCTCCTCACAAAATTGATCTTGCCCAGCAATGATTGCAACTCTGTGAGGTTAGTTGGGGGCACAATCTTGTCTATTGCTTCCATACTCTTCTTCCCAACTTCTATTCCTCCTTTGTGGATCAAAAATCCCAAGAACTCACCAGCTGAGACTCCAAAGGCACATTTATTTGGATTCATCTTCAAACCATGTCTTCTTGTGCACTCCAAAGTCTTCCTTAAATAAGCTAAATGTCCTTCATGGTCCCTGGATTTGACCACCGCATCAATAATGTAAATCTCTACAATCTTACCGATTAACTCATGAAAGATATAATTCATGGCTCTCGATAAGTTGCACCAAGATTCTTCAACCCGGATGTCATAACTATCCACTCAAATAGACCAATATGGCCAGGACATCTGAATGCTGTCTTTGCAATATCCTCTACTACCATAAAAATTTGGTTATAGCCAGCATTACCATCTATAAAACTGATAACTTCATAACCTGCTGCTGCATCTACTAGCAAATCGGCAACTGGCATTGGATAACCATCCATGGGAGTGGCTTTATTAAGGTCTCTGAAATCTATGCATACTCTCATCTTCCCATTCTTTTTGTAGACAGTACTATGTTTGAAATCCACTCGCATACCCGCATGGCCGAATAAAGTTTGCTTCAATCAATCTTTCAACTTCTTTCTTTACATCGGCCAATACCTCCTCTTTATAAATCTTTCGTGGAGGTTGTTTGAAAGGATGAAAACCAGGCTTAATGGGTAGCTTATGCTCAACAATCGATCGATCTAACCCTGGCATCTCTGTATAATCCTAAGCAAAACAATCTTTAAACTCTTTCAAAGCAACTCTACCGACTTCACTTTGTATTCTCGGTCTAAATTTGCACCGATGTACATCGGCCTTGGCTTTGAACTCGTCACCAACATCAATTTCTTCTAACTTATCGGACGACATGAAACCACGACCCAGTTTGCCCTTGTTGCCATCGATTGGATTGCCCATTAAAAATTACTGTCAGAGCCGACTGCTTGGATCGGCTGTTGATCTCTGTTGAACACATTGACAGGACCTTCTTTCCACTATTTACCCGAAAGGCAGTCTAGTCCATCATACTCCCAGTAAGCAGGCTCTGAAGCAGTGACACTTACCGAATCATCAGCGTGAACAACTTCAACATCATCTCCAATCCACTGAATGAGAATCTGATGCATAGTTGAAGGTATGCAGCAATTAGCATGGATCCAATCTCTTCCTAGAAGCATGCTATATGCCCCTTGCCATCAATAACAAAGAAAATTGTGATCAAAGTCTTGGACCCAACCATCAGTTCAACATGCACAGCTCCACTAGTGTCAGAAGCATTGCCAGCAAAATCTCTGAGGATCATGTCAGTCTACAATAGGTCCTGACTTGTCATCCCAAGCTTCCTGAACGTCGTATAGGGCATAATATTGATAGCAGCTCCTCCATCAACAAGCATCTTGGTCAGAGGTTTGCCATTGACATATCCTTTCAAATATAATGGCTTCAAGTGATGATTTTTAACTGGCTTATCAAAGACTACTTGCCGAGTCAACACAAGTTGAGCCATCAGGTCTCGGCATTCAGTTTCATCAAAATCAGAATAGACTTCATCCTGAACATCTTGATTTTCAGGAGCCCTAAACTCCAATGGGATGAAGAACACCATGTTAGCATCAGCCGAAGGACCCTGTCCATCATCCTTTTTCTTAGGACGCCATACTGGCTTCTTTTCGGCTAATTCTTGTTTCAGCTCTTGATTCCTCAGCCGCTGAACTCTTCTCTTCTGGCTTTTCCTTAAACCAGGAGGACACCATTGACCCCTTTGCCATCTATATGAGCTCTCTTCTCCATTGTGAACACTGTTATAAGCCCAAGCTTGATCTGCAAATCTTTTCCTTTGATGTCCATCAAAACTGTTTACTTTTAAGCGCTGATCGTCCTCAGGAACTCTGAAAGGATCAAGATGCCCAAGAGGGGGGGGGGGGTGAATTGGGCTAATTCTAAAAATTCTTGCGGAAATAAACCTACTAGCCCATGATTCACCCCTTTGTGCCTATGTGTGTTCCTAGACAATCGATCAACTAAAGTTTTGCACCCTAAGTTCCAATCCTATTCTAGCATGGCAATTCTATGAAAGTAATTGCAAGAAAGTAAGTGCTAGAAAGTAAATGCAGAAATTAAGGGGACAAGGAACACGGCGATCTTTTTCCCGAGGTATCGGAGAGTCGCCACTCTCCACTAGTCCTCGTTGGAGCACCCGCGCAAGGGTGTAGCTCCCCCTTGATCCTCGCAAGGACCAAGTGCTCTCTAGGGCTGATTCTTCATTGCTCCAACGCGGTGAATCGCCAAGAACCGCTCACAAGATGAGTTGGGTCATCCACAAGCACCGCTGGATGATCACCAAGCTCCAATCACCACCAAGCCATCTAGGTGATGGCGATCACCAAGAGTAACAAGCACAAACTCTCACTTGACCTCACAAAGCCTAGGGAGAAGAGTGGATGCACAATAGCTACTCTCGATTGCTCATGAACTCATGGATTCTTAAATCTCTTCAAGTCATGAGGCTCTTGCAACTCTCCTGCTCTCACAAGGTGGCTGTCAGCTAAGCAAATGAGCAAGAGAACCGAAATGGAGGGGGTGTGGTTGTATTTATAGCTAAGGCTGAAATCCAACCGTTACCCCGCAATTCAGCTCAGTCGTGAACGCGGACGCGTCCGGCGCCCCCCCGGGGACGCGTCCGGCGCTTAGAAACTTTCAAACAGCTGACTAGCCGTTGGGCTACAGTGCGAGCGCCGGACGCGTCCGGGGACAGCGTCCGGCGCGTCCGACCGAGGCCGGTCTGCTTGCCCAAGACTTGGAACTCTCTATTCCGCGTCCGGCGCTCGCCGGACGCCAGGCCAACGCGTCCGCCGCTCAGGGCAGACCAAGGCCAGCTCAAGCATGCGCCGGACGCGTCCGGCGCCCTTGGCTGGCGCGTCCGGCGCCTGTTGAAGCTCCCGTTTTCACTTGATCAGCGATCCTTTGAAAACGGCGACAACTCCAACCACTCTCAGGGCCCTCAGGTAACTTCCTAGCGCTAAGATTTCACCAGTGTGCACCACACCTAAACCCGAGACTCAACTAGGTCAAGCTACCCATTTGTACCCCCCTTAATAGTACGGCCAAAGGAGAAAGCAAAATCCTAACGACTAATCCGATGTCTCTCAACACCATCGACAATTGGAACTAACCGTCCTTAACCTTGTCGTCCATCCTTTGAAAACCGAAACGATTTCCATCGATAAGAGGGCATGACAACCACAATGCCTGAGATTCCATTACCATGACCTAACCCACACTGTTTCTGCAAAACACACGTTAGTCATAGTAATTTATATTGTCATCAATCATCGAAACCCACATCAAAGGGGCCTAGATGCTTTCAATCTCCCCCTTTTTGGTGATTGATGACAACCTCTGGAGTATGAAGAGTTTAGTTGAGGTTTTCAAGCATGTTTGATTCACATGAGCCTTTTGACAATAAGGGCAAGGGTTAGAATGACTCATGTGACATCAAACCAAAAGATCTGCGCTCATATAATCTGCAAAAACGAGTTAGCACAAGACAAAAGCATAGCTCATATGGAATCAGAGTAAAACGCGGAAGCCAAGCACATATGAGCGAAGAGCCAGGTGACATAGAAGGTGATACCAAACAGAAGAGCATATGTCATTGTGATTGAAAGTACCTCACACATATCATACAATGCATAAAGTAAACATGATGCATGCAAATGTATCAATCAAAAGAACCAAATCCCAAGCTGAGAGCTCCCCCTAAGTCTACATACTCCCAACTCTCCCCCTTTGGCATCAAGGACCAAAACCTAAGACTGAGGGGTGGAAGGAGCAGACGAGCCGGTCTCACGAGCATGAGGAGCATTGACGAACGCTGAAGTGTCATCTGGGCTGTCGTCTGAGCTCTGCTGGGTCTGAGTGACAGGCGCCTGCTGACCCTCTGTCTGTGACGCTGGCGGTGAAGCGGTCTGGGTCTGCTCAACTGACACTGTGATGGTCACTGTCTCCGTGGTCGGCACTGTGACTGGAGCTGTCTCTGGCTGACCCTGTGGCTCGGACGGTGGAGGAAGTGGAAGAGTAGGAGCCACCTGTGGTACTGCCTCAGTAGTAGGAAGAGGATCTGTAGAAGCCACTGAGGAAGGTATAGTGCCTGATGTGCCGGTGCCTGTCACTGGAGGAATCTGCTGCTGCTGAGGTTGCGAGTCATGCTGAATAGGCTGTCTCATGTACTCAGGTGTCGCCTCTCCTGTGAGTGCACTGTAGGAAGCCTGATGATGGGCTGCACCTGAGTCTGGAGTGAATAACAGATGAGAGCCAACAGGTGAGAAGCCAGTGGAAATCCGTGGAAAACCAAGGGACACCTGAACTGCTGGAGAAGAAGGTGCTATGCCTGAAGCTGGTAAGCCCGCACTCGTGATCGGCATCTCGAGAAGGTCCTACTCCCAAAGTCTGTCCCCGCCGGGCCGACTCGGAGCCGAGGGAAGAATTCCCCGAGGTACCGTGGCACCCGTCTGCTGAAATAGTGAAGCAATCAAAGTCATAGTCTGCAGTGCCGCTCGCTGCTGTAGCCGATGCTTTGTGCATCCCGGCGAGCTCGTATCTCGCTAGAGCAATCTCATGCCGCTCCTCGGCACGCTCCCCGGTTGGCACCAACCTGTCAAGTACCCGAGTCAAGCGCTCAATGGCTGCTCTGAACCGCCCGCCTCGCATCATGCGACGAGGGGAGGACGAACTGGAATGTAGTACTCCTCATCATCCTCGAGTCCGAGGTAGTAATCTCATATCCCGCTGCCTCGCCTTCGCAAGCTCGCTTCTTCATCTCGTCGCTAGCCGCTCAACTCTAGCATCCCGCTCGGCTCTCCTGTCTCTCAGAATCGGATCTCCATGTTGAGGAATGACTGGAGGAGCATCTGCGGTGATCCTGACAATCTGTGAAGCATCATAGGAGCCAAACACCTCATAATTCAGTGGATCTTCATATTCCTTTCTGATTGAGTCTAGAAGATCACCATTTCTATAGATGAGCCAGGTGATCCAGTGAGCATAGTGCATCAGGCGATAGTTCTTGAAACTCCCATAGATAACATCTTCCATATCACAAAGTATCAAATCCCAGATGTCAAAGGGAATCTTCCTCATAAGATGAGACACTACCCACTGCTGGAGCCTAGTGAATCCGTTCCTGAAACCGGGCCTAGCCAGAATTGTATACCTCTGAATCTGATCAAGGACTCGAGCAAGGCGTAGCTCATCCTGTGGTGTCCTGCTCGACCCTGCACCAAAATTAGGTCCAAAGACCTCTCTCATGATCTCAGGAGGTGGCACTACTCCTCCCTGTGCACGGCGGGTGGCTCAATTCCTGGAAAACACAGCTGATGCAGCTTGATGGGCTGCTCTGAAATCCCCAAGAAGTTCCTGGCTTCCTCACTGGACAAGTTCTGTCTCTGACCACGAATGGTGTATGAAATAAGTGAATGATTTGGAGCAATCCACAGTGTAGCATAGAACTCTAACACCCATTCTAGAATATATCTGCCAGATCTTCCAATTAGATCAATCATGCCTGGCTGTGCACCCAAATACTCTCTGAAAGCCTGGCCCAACACATGTGAGAAAGAGTCAGCTATCACTGTCCTCTGCTTGGTGATCTTCGACTTCTGCCTGTATGCCTCAACTAGGGACTTGTGCAAGGCTGTGTAATAAGGTGCACCAGCTCTCTCTCTGGAAGGTGGAAACCAGGTGTTTATGTCCACCTGCCTGATAGCCTGAATCTTCTTGGCACTCACTGTCAAAAGGTCCTCTCGTACTCGCCTAGGTCCCGTAGGGCCCCGCCGGGCTGCCTCGTGGAGTAGAAGAAGGACCCGACTCCCGTGACTCGCCGGGGCTGCCGCTACGGGAGAGTCCCGACACGAGAGGACCGTCGTAAAGGAGAAAGATCCTGCTGCTCAAGAGTGGTCTCCTCTCGCCTCGGGGCCTCTCGCCTCGCCTCTGTGCTACTCTTTGCTGATCCAGGCTCTTGTATCACAATGCCCGCACCCCCGCGAAGCTCTCCTCTCAAGACGCTCCGCGCATCCCGAGTATCGGTGGCTGTCTCTTCCTTTTCCTGAGGGTCAATACTTTCTTACCCTTTGCTTTCTCAATCATCTTAGGAAGATTTGGTCTTCTATTTGAATCGTCATCTCCCCCTGAACCCCTGCCTGAATTTTTGCACCTGGGCATGGCTGACACTGCTACTGATCAGGCAATATGAATACTGAGAGAGGATGAACTGATGTCTTAAGAGGCTTGGCCTCAATCCATACCCGTAAGCTTGGCTTAGGGTTTAAGCTGCCACTGACACTGCCAACTGACAGGACAACCAAGTAACCGGCTCGCTGCAAGAGATAGAATAGATAGAGATATATAACCAATAAGCATTTTCCTAGAGATGAGAGATCCTAAAAGGAAGCATAGCATTAGGTAAGTGTTTAGATAGAATATGACATTATACCTATGACACGACCAACTCCTGTGAATAGATGAGAAGACGACAGTGTTGGGCACCCTCGGTGAAAGATGGAGTCACTGTAGAAACATTATGTCAAGAGATTGACAAAACAGTGATCAGAAGGTGGTTCAGGCATTTCACCGAACACCTTGAGTGCGGGGTGGCATCTTACTCTGGATTGCCCTTCCCTGTTCATGAATGACGCCGGCCGGCGAGCAATCACGAGAAGGAGAAGGCCACAGAGCGCACGCCACGGACGGAGCATGACTACTTGCCGGTGAAGATGAGGAGCTTTGAGCGGCGGCAATGGCGGTTTAGGGCGGCGAGCTCGGTCTGCTGGATGGTGCGCACGAATGGAAGAAGAACGCGGTGGCCGGAAGGGCACACGGCGGTGGCTAGGGCTGGCGGGTGCGCGCGTGGAGGAGGAGGAGCAAGGCGGCGCTGGGCGGCTCGACACAGTGGCGAAAATCCTTCACGGCGGCGAGCTGTCGGGACGGCGCTCAACCGGGGTGACTCTCGCGCGCAGAGAGGGCGCGGCGGCTGGAATGGCACGCGGTGGTGGAGGAGCAAGGCGCGGGCGTGGAGGCTGGAAGCAGAGGAGCAGTGGCGGCACGGCACTAGGGCTCGAGACAGCGGCGGCGTACAGAAGC
Source organism: Themeda triandra (assembly GCA_018135685.1). Classification (NCBI taxonomy): domain Eukaryota; kingdom Viridiplantae; phylum Streptophyta; class Magnoliopsida; order Poales; family Poaceae; genus Themeda; species Themeda triandra. The sequence goes on along the minus strand of JAENPR010000179.1, from coordinate 221,847 downwards.
CGGAGGAGAAAACGGCCGCGGGCCGATTCGATTTGGAAGAAGAAGAAGAGAGGGTGGCCCCACACGTCAGATTTAATGACCTGCACTTGTCCTCATTCCGCCGGACGCGTCCGGGATGAGTCCGAAGGACCGTCGGACGCGGACCAGAGACTCCAAGAAATCTTGTGCTCAGCTCAATCCCGTCGGACGCGGTGCAGACGCGGTCGCCGGTCGCGGGCGAAACACTGTTTGGCGTCCGGCCAGTCTTGTTCTTCTGGCTTTCTCAGCGACTCATCTTCATAAGGCGCCGGACGCGTCCGCCGGTTCTCCAATGTGCGTCCGGCGCTCTTTAAAGAGCTGATTTGAAGCTTTTCTTCGCGGCACCTGCTCCCAATTGATTTCCAAACTTTTTAAGAGACAACTAAACACAGTTTGGAGTCAATATGAGATCCTCACTCTCAATCACTCGGTTTTTCAAATAGTCTCGCCATAGGCTTATAATAATTTTTGAAAATAAGCAAAGAACACGAGCGAGGAACAACATGTGGCCATGAGCTTGAGTTTCTAAACCAATAGAAGCATCAAAAGCTTTCTCAATTCATGGACGAACACAGAGGTTGCTCAAAAGATAAACGAAAAGAAACGAAGAGCAACACACAAGCAAGTTAAAATTACTGGAATTTGAATCTAGGTGGCTTGTCAGGTTTGAACCAAGGGTAAGCTTCTTCACACCTCCGACGAGGGTTATCTTATCCATGTTAGACAAGCCCTATATGCATTACAGAAATTTAAACGTGCTCTATAATACAATGCAATGCAACCGACAACACCTTTCATCTCTTCCTTGTGAAGTTGCTTAGGTCAAGGATATTGAGCTCATTCCTTAACCTACAAAAGGTTGATTCATCCAATGGCTTTGTGAAGATATCCGCTAATTGATCCTCACTTCTCACACCTTCTAGAGATATATCCTTTTTAGAGACATGATCTCTAAGAAAGTGATGGCGGATATCTATATGCTTTGTACGAGAGTGTTGAACCGGGTTATTTGCAATCTTTACTGCACTCTCATTGTCGCACAACAGAGTCACTTGACCAAGATTCACACCATAGTCAAGGAGGGTTTGTTTCATGTACAAGATTTGTGCACAACAAGCCCCCGCTGCTATGTACTCTGCTTCGGCTGTGGATAGAGCAACACTGTTCTGCTTCTTTGATGACCAAGAGACAAGTGACCTCCCAAGCAAATGGCACCCTCCGGATGTGCTTTTTCTATCAATTTTTGCAACCGGCATAATCCGAATGGGAATAGCCAACAAGTTGGAATCTTGCTCCTTTGGGATACCATAAGCCAATGCTTGGGGTGAGCTGCAAGTACCTAAGGATCCTCTTGACAGCACTCAGGTGGGCTTCCTTAGGATCGGCTTGAAAGCGAGCACACATACACACACTAAACATGATGTCGGGCCTAGATGCAGTGAGGTACAACAAGCTACCGATCATAGAGTGGTAAAGAGTTTGATCCATAGAGTTACCTTCCACATCAAGGTCGAGATGCCCATTAGATGCCATAGGTGTGTTGATTGGCTTGCAATCCTTCATATCAAACCTCTTGAGGAGGTCCTTGGTATACTTCTCTTGTGATATGAAGGTCCCTTCCTTCATTTGCTTGATTTGAAAACCAAGAAAGAAGGTGAGTTCGCCAATCATAGACATCTCGAACTCTTTTGACATCATGTCACCAAACTTCTTGCATTCTTCTTCATTTGTTGAGCCGAAGATGATATCATCAACATATACTTGACAAATGAAGATCTCTCCATTAAGCTTCTTGGTGAAGAGTGTGGTGTCAACCTTCCCGATAGTGAACCCCTTCTCAATGAGGAAGTCCCTAAGGCGCTCATACCATGCTCTAGGGGCTTGCTTAAGCCCATAAAGTGCCTTGGACAACCTGAAAACATGATTAGGACAGCTAGGGTCTTCGAACCCGGGAGGTTGATCAACATAAATAAGCTCATTAATGAAACCATTAAGAAATGCACTCTTCACATCCATTTGAAATAGTTTCATTTCATGGTGTGAAGCATATGCAAGAAGGATACGGATGGCTTCAAGTCTTGCAACTGTGCAAAGGTCTCTCCAAAATCGAGGCCTTCAACTTGAGAAAACCCCTTTGCCACGAGCCTTGCCTTGTTTCTCACAACATTGCCTTGGTCATCTTGCTTGTTGCGGAACACCCACTTGGTACCTATGATTCTTGCATTCTTGGGACGCTCTTCAAGTGTCCAAACCTTGTTGCGGGTGAAGTGGTTCAATTCTTCATGCATGGCATTCACCCAATCCGGATCTTGAAGAGCTTCACCTACATCTTTTGGTTCAACACAAGAAACAAACGAGTGATGTTCAGCAAAACTAGCAAGTCTTTGAGATCGAGTCATTACACCCCTTGAAGGACTCCCTATGATTTGATCTTGTGGATGATCATGGAGTTTGGGAATTCTCTTTTCAACCACTTGAGGAGTTGGTTGGGGAGCGTCAACATCTTGAGCTTGTGCCTCTCTTTGTTCATGGGAGACATGATTATCTTCATGTTCGGTCATCCCATCATTTTCTTTGTCATCTTGAGGCACACTTGAGGAATAAGAAGGCTTGTCAATGACTTGCACTTCATCATCATCTTCTTTGGGCTTGACGTCTCCCACGGGCATGTTCTTCATTGCTTCCCTCAATGGTTCATCACCTACATCATCAAGATTCTCAATTGCTCCTTGGGAGTCGTTAGATTCATCAAACTCCACATCATATGTTTCTTCTACCAAACCGGTGGCATGGTTGAATACTCGATATGCTTTGGATTTTGATGAGTAACCAACAAGAAAACCAATATCACAACGCCTTTGAAACTTCCCTAGGTGTTGCCTTTTCTTGTAGATGTAGCATTTGCAACCAAACACCCGGAAGTAGGAGACGTCCGGCTTCTTCCCATTGAGCAGCTCATAGGGGGTCTTGCCATGGAACTTGTGAAGGTATAACCAATTTGATGCATAGCATGCTGTGTTGATAGCTTCAGCCCACAAGTTCTCTGGGGTGTTGTACTCATCAAGCATTGTTCTTGCTAGAGTGATCAAGGTCCGGTTCTTCCTCTCAACTATGCCATTTTGCTGAGGTGTGTAGGTGGATGATACTTCATGTTTAATCCCAACTTCATCACAATAAGCTTCAATGTTGGTGTTGTCAAATTCTTTGCCATTGTCACTTCTAATTTTCTTGATCTTGACATCAAATTCATTTTGAGCTCTCTTTGCAAACTTCTTGAAGCAAGGGGTGGCTTCGGATTTGTCATGAAGAAAGAAGGTCCATGTATATCTTGAGAAGTCATCAACAATCACTAGACAATGGAGTTTCCCACCAAGGCTCTTGTATGTGGTTGGTCCAAATAAGTCCATGTGCAGCAGCTCTAGCACTCTTGAAGTTGACAGAAAAGCTTTGGTTGGATGAGTATTTGCAACTTGTTTGCCGGCTTGACATGCACTACATGGTTTGTCCTTCTCAAACTTGACATCTTTCAAGCCTCTCATTAATTCTTTCTTCAAAAGCTTCTTGAGTGTACTCATCCCAACATGTGCTAGCCTCCTATGCCACAACCACCCAAGTGAAGTCTTGGACAGCAAACAAACATTCAGATTTGCATCTTCGGAGGTGAAATCCACTAGATAGAGATTGTTGTATCTAAAGCCTTTGAATATCACAGGGAGTCTTCTTTCTTTGACACTATCACTTCCTTCTCATCAAACAAGCATTTGAATCCAAGATCACACAATTGACCCACGACAGCAAGTTGAAGCTCAATGGTTTAACATAAAGCACATTTGACAAAGAGTGATCATTTGATATTGCAACTTTGCCCAAACCCTTGACTTTGCCCTTTGAATTGTCACCAAATGTGATTCTATCTTGATCTTGTTCCCCTTCATCTAGTGAGGCAAACATACGAGGCTCACCGGTCATATGTTGAGTGCAACCACTATCAATAACCCAATGACTTCCACCGGTCCTGTAGTTTACCTACACACAAGAGATCAAGCTTGAGGTTTAGGGACCCAAACTTGTTGAGGGCCCTTGACTTTCTCTATTAGAGACTTTGCAACCCAAATTTGCTTAGGCCTATTCTTATTGGGGGGACCTAAGAAGGTGACATTCACTTGTCCTTTTGAATCCTTTCTAATCACATAATGAGCATTGTATGCAAAGGGTCTAGCATGCTTGGGCAAGGGTTGTGGTGGTGGAGTTTCACACTCATGAGCAAAGTGACCTTCTTGTCCACACTCAAAACATCTCTTTGGAATGCCACTTCTATCGGTCTTCATCACGGTGTTCATCAAAAGCTCACTTTGAAGTGACTTCCCTTTTGCAAACTTGCTCAATCCAATCTTGAGGTGTTCTTTCTCTTGCTTGAGCTTCTTGTTCTCTTCTAGAAGTGACTCATTTGTTGATTGCTTCAAGCATGACATCTCAAAGTGGAGTCTTTTGTTCGCTTCTTTGAGCTTCTCATTCTCAAGTGCTAGTCCCTCATCTTCAATAGTGACGGTGTGACTGATTTTTGCTTGTTCAAGATCCTTCTTGAGCTGTTCATTTTCATTTTTTATCTTGACATAGTCATCATAATGCTCGGTCACCACCACTGACTTGCCTTTGCTGCTAGCACCTTGCTCAATGATCTCATCACATGATGTAGCTACATCATTCTTAGCAACATTGTTAGTAGCCTCATGTGTTTCGGCAAGAAGCTCATAAGCCATCGCTAGATTCCCATGATTAACTTTAATAGTTGTGTACTCCTCTTTTTAGAGAGCTATAACTAGATTTGAGCTCATCATGCTTCTTCTCAAGGTTCTCATTTTCAACTTTAAGCTCTTTTGAAGAAGCTTTGAGTTCCTTGAGTTTAGAAGACATGATTTCATTTTGATCTCTAAGCTCATCACTAGTTTCTGTATAGCTTCCATTTTTTCTAGAAGAGAAGCATTTTCACTATCAAGCTCATCACATCTTCCTCTAGTCTTAATGATGGTTTTTGAGTACTTTCTAAGCAATTTAACAAGCTCATCATAGGTAGGTGACTCATACTCATCATCACTATCACTTTCACTACCACTATCATCACTACCACCATGTTTGGAATGTACCTTCTTTTCACTTTTAGCCATAAGGCAAAAGTAGGATGGAGTAGATGATGATGGCAAGATTTGTGGAGGTGGTGAAGATCCAATGCCAATAGCAGCCACTCCTTCATCATCACTTTCCTCATCGGATGACCCACAAGAAGATTCAATATCGGTGAGCCAGTCACCAACAATACATGCCTTGCCATCCTTCTTCTTGTGATGCTCTTTCTTTTCTTCCTTCTTCTTGTGATGCTTGTCTTTCTTCTTCTTTTCTTTTTCTTCATCATCACTTGAGTCATCCTTCTTGTCCTTGCCCTTCTTCTTCTTGTACTTCTTGTCTCTTGGAGGCTCCGAACATTGATGAGCTAGATGTCCAGTCTTGCGGCGCTTGAAGCACTCCATTTCGGAGATGGGCTTCCTTTTGCTACTTGTGAAGAACTTCTTCTTCTTGCCATCAAACTTGACACCATTCTTGTTGAGCTTCTTCAACATCTTGGTGGTCTTCTTCACCATGAGAGCAAGACTCACATCATCAATTTCAGCATCACTAGAATCATCATGAGTTGCCTTGGCCTTGCCTTTTCTTGAGTGACTTGCATTGAGGGCCAAGTCTTTCTTCTTGGATGATGAGCCATCCTCGGGGTGAGATGCATGTACATCTCATGAGCATTGATCTTTCCCAATATTTGAGTTGGAGTAGCATTGGAAAGATCACCTTGGTGAAGCACGGTGACAATGTGCCCATATTTCTCAATGGGGAGGACACATAGGATCTTTCTTGCAACATCGGATGGCGACATTTGAGTGAGTCCAAGCCCATTGAGTTACTCTACAATAGTGTTCAAACGGGAATACATCTCATTAGCACTTTCATTAGCTTTCATCTCAAAAGAATTTAACTTGCGCATAACAAGATGATAGCGTTCCTCACGCTCACTCTTAGTTCCCTCATGGAGCGCACAAAGGTCGGACCATAGTGCATGGGCGTCCTTGTGGTTCCTAACGCGATTGAACACATCCTTGCAAAGACTGTGGAATATAGCGTTCCTTGCCTTTGCATTCCACTTCTCATAGTTAGCCTCCTCACCGACAAGGTTAGCTGAATCCTTGGGTTTTGGGAGTCCTTGAGAAGCGGCACGGAAGCATCCAACATCTATCGCTTCTAAATGTGCTTCCATGCGAATTTTCTAATAAGGAAAATCGTCTCCCTCGAACATGGGAGGAGGTCCATCCCCATGGGACATCTTTACTCTAGGCGGTTAAGCCTAATTTAGAGCAAACCGGCTCCGATACCACTTGAAAGGATCAAGATGCCCAAGAGGGGGGTGAATTGGGCTAATTCTAAAAATTCTTGCGGAAATAAACCTACTAGCCCATGATTCACCCCTTTGTGCCTATGTGTGTTCCTAGACAATCGATCAACTAAAGTTTTGCACCCTAAGTTCCAATCCTATTCTAGCATGGCAATTCTATGAAAGTAATTGCAAGAAAGTAAGTGCTAGAAAGTAAATGCAGAAATTAAGGGGACAAGGAACACGACGATCTTTTTCCCGAGGTATCGGAGAGTCGCCACTCTCCACTAGTCCTCGTTGGAGCACCCGCGCAAGGGTGTAGCTCCCCCTTGATCCTCGCAAGGACCAAGTGCTCTCTAGGGCTGATTCTTCATCGCCTCCGACGCGGTGAATCGCCAAGAACCGCCACAAGATGAGTTGGGTCATCCACAAGCACCGCCGGAGGATCACCAAGCTCCAATCACCACCAAGCCGTCTAGGTGATGGCGATCACCAAGAGTAACAAGCACAAACTCTCACTTGACCTCGCAAAGCCTAGGGAGAAGAGTGGATGCACACTAGCTACTCTCGATTTCTCATGAACTCATGGATTCTTAAATCTCTTCAAGTCATGAGGCTCTTGCAACTCTCCCCGCTCTCACAAGGTGGTCATCGGCTAAGCAAATGAGCAAGAGAACCAAAATGGAGGGGGTGTGGTTGTATTTATAGCCAAGGCTGAAATCCAACAGTTACCCCGCAATTCAGCTCAGTCGTGAACGCCGGACGCGTCCGGCGCCCCACCGCCGGACGCGTCCAGCGCTTAGAAACTTTCAAACAGCTGACTAGCCGTTGGGCTACAGTGCGAGCGCCGGACAAACAGCTGACTAGCCGTTGGGCTATCAGCGCGCGGACGCGTCCGGGGACAGCGTCCGCCCGGCGCGCCCGACCGAGGCCGGTCTCGCTTGCCCAAGACTTGGAACTCTGCTTCAAGCGTCCGGCGCTCGCGGACGCTGTGCCAACGCTTCCGCCGCTCGGGGCGAGACCAAGGCCAGCTCAAGCATGCGCCGGACGCGTCCGGCGCCCTTGGCTGGCACGTCCGGCGCCTGTTGAAGCTCCCGTTTTCACTTGATCAGCGATCCTTTGAAAACGGCGACAACTCCAACCACTCTCAAGGCCCTCAGGTAACTTCCTAGCGCTAAGATTTCGCCAGTGTGCACCACACCTAAACCCGAGACTCAACTAGGTCAAGCTACCCATTTGTACCCCCCTTAATAGTACGGCCAAAGGAGAAAACAAAATCCTAATGACTAATCCGATGTCTCTCAACACCATCGACAATCGGAACTAACCGTCCTTAACCTTGTCGTCCATCCTTTGAAAACCGAAACGATTTCCATCGATAAGAGGGCATGACAACCACAATGCCTGAGATTCCATTACCATGACCTAACCCACACTGTTTCTGCAAAACACACGTTAGTCATAGTAATTTATATTGTCATCAATCATCGAAACCCACATCAAAGGGGCCTAGATGCTTTCAAACTCTTATCCCAAGTCTATCATGGACGGGACGGCAGTTGACTCGAGATTGCCTGTACTCTGAATATTGATCACTGCATTCAGGGCAATTGTTCCTAGCCGGCAACTTCAAGCCTTCATTTCAACAGTGTCTGAAGAAGGAATAGTTCCAATGAGACTGTTCTTGCTCTCTCCTATACTCTTCTTGTTCCCTTTGGCGCACTTCTGTTTCATATCTCCGATGCTCTGCCATGAACCTGCGCTCTTCTTCAATGAATTGCTGCTCCTCATCATACTTTAGCTTTTTCTCTCTGCCACTTATTCAACAAGTGTCGTGCTGTAACTCTGCGCTTTGGCTCAGTGTGCATTCGGCAATTCTCCTGGGCTGCATCTAAAGTCTGGCCCTTTTCTGTTCGGCTATTTTTGAACCGAACTTGCTGCACCTCTTCTTTGGTAACTTGCCAATCAGGATCAACATCACCACTTTCTTTGGCTCTTTCAGAGGTTAGAACTTTCATCTTTCCCTTCTCTTTGGATTCACCAGCATCAATGATGCCTATAGAGAAAGAGATCATGTTCTGGGGAAACGGCTGATTATCTACCTTCATTTTGCCGTCAAACCTCAAGTGTCCATCTTGAATAGCTTTCTAAATCTTAACTCTGAACACTCGACAGTCATTGATATGATGAGAGCTAGTATCATGATACCCACAATACTTCTTATCCTTCACTCCTTCTGGGCATAGCATAGGATGTCCTTCTGGCAACTTAATGCGTCCTTCCTTTATTAGATACAAAAAGAGTATGTCTGCTTTGCTGACATCAAAATCATAGGACCCTTTCTGCTGCTTCACCCATCGCTGACTAACCAAAGTAGGCTCCTTCGTCCAATTCAGCCGCTCGCGCAGCCTACTTCGTCTTCATCTTCATATTCGATGCTTCCTCCAAAAATCTTGATACATATCAATAGTTGCACCGTTCTTCCGAAAGCGAGCATCTCTCCTGAAACCCTGGGCTTGGTTACTCATTGCTGTCAATTTTTGTGCAAGCTGCCCGAGGTCTTCAAACTCCATGCCGAATAGCTTATCCCTGATGTGTGGCAACATGCCCGCAATGACCAACTGTAGGAGCTGATCATCGGGTATATTCAGAGAGTAACACATGTTCTTGGCTTCTCTGAATCTGCGAAGATTTTCCATTGGTGTTTCAGTGGTCTTCATCCTCATAGCCCACAGATCAACCATCTTCTTCTCATTGGTCCCTGTATAGAAGTATGCATGGAACTTTTGCTCCAATTCTGCCCATGTTCCAATGGAATTGGCCGGCTGTGATGCAAACCATGTGAAAGCCGGCCCTGTTAGAGACATAGGAAAATATCTGATTCTCCAAGCTTCATCACTAGCAGCCTCTCCAAGTTGCATTAAGTACCTGCTAATGTGCTCAATGGTACTGGTGTCATCTTGACCAGAGAATTTAGTCAAATCTATTGGTGGCTTTACTCTTGGTGGAAGAGCTACTCTATTGTACCATTCTGGAAAAGGTGATTTGTATGCATATGCCTGATTCTTTGGTTTCAGGCCGAACTGATTCTGCATCATATTAGCCATTCTCGTCAGAGAACATCATTGGCATCTTGTGCCCCCGCCTTCCGAAGGTACTCCCGATGCACTCCTATACCCCGGATTCGGCAAAGCATTAAGGGCACTGTAATCGGTAAACTCATTGTATCCATCTCCATAAACATTCTTCTGCAACCTGTTTGCCATTGGGGAGATCTTGTAAGCAGATGCAGGTACATCTGTTGTTGCACTAAAGGCTACCTGTCCATAAGTTTGCTGCTCAGTCACAGGAGGTTTTTCTTTCTCATCATAAACAGCTCCATCTTTGCTTGTACCGATCATCTCTCCTCCTCCGGTTGGCTTCCCTGAAGATTTTTGGGTGTTAAAGAACACTGGTCCACCAAGCTCTCCAAATTTTTCTTCAAAACGCTTGTCAGCTGCTGGACCGAAAGTATCAACCATGACTTTGTGGAAGGTGTTCAGAAAAGCTGTATTATGGTTCAACATGGTATCTCCCACAGCTTTATAGATGATTCCGACCACCCTCTGCATCTCCTCTTCATCAGTAATGTCAGACTGATTGGCGAGAAGAACTCTTGGCAGTGATTGCTTTATGATCATCTTGCCACTCTTGTTCTTGGAGAAAGACATCAAACACTTCTGCTGGTACTGCTCAACTGCTTGCTCCACCATCTGGCGTTGATCTGGCTGCAGCTCATCCATAACCACGTTCAGAACGTGATTATTGTCAATCTCCAATCCCATCTTAAACTGAAAGTGGTCCCACCGGGCGTGCCAAAAAGTGTGTTGACACAAAAAGTGACGCACTGTGTCTCACACACAGCAAGTCGGAAAGCCTAGCTTCGATCGGTGCCCGGGCGTTGAATCCAGAAGCGTGCCTGTCGATTTGACCTGAAAGTCGACAAGGGATAAAACGGTAAGATCAAAACTGGAACGTGCTGGGTGAGACCAGACAGTTCCATCTTTACGGCCCTGAAGCCACTTGCGACGACACATAGCTATAGAAGCTATCTGCCAACATGTTTGCAATTCATTCGACTAATGTAACATAACTAGTGTGGAAGGAATTGATTGCCGAATACGTATACATGAAGACATGTTTGAACAAGATTAAATCATTAAAGCATATCAAACTATATCTCAACTTTAAAGCATCATCAAGCACAAACAATTAAAGATAAGTAACTTATAAATATAAATCTACTAAGATAACACATGCATAGGCTACTCCAACTAGTCTGCTGCACGTCTAGCCTTCATAAACCCGTCGAGCACATGCTAAAGCAAGTTAATCCACCGCATGATACGACTTGCTATAAACATATACCACTCTCTACTCTTAGATCAATCCACCGCATGATACAATCTAACAATAAAAAGCTAAAACCATGTAATTGCCTAAACAGATCTATAAATACTCGTTACACATGTGAGCATAACCGTATCGGCAAGGTTGCCGAATCGGGGTCCATGAAGAAGGAACAAACAAACTATTGCGATCTAGAGTAAAGCAAAGCCTACATCTGCCGCATGATATCCAGCTTTGACTAAGACCTAGACGCTCTAACATGCATTGAACCCGCAGCATGTAACAATCTAGATCGATCTAATTCGGCTATATGAACTTGATCTACTCGATATTGAATAAGCATGAGAGGATGATCGAGAGCCGAAGAGAGCATCAATCTAGATTGGGCAAAAGAGTGTTACAAATAAATAGACATTAAACTAAACATGCAACACATGATAACTTAATGAATCTATTAGATCATGCCAAATCTAAAAGAGCCGATAACTATCTTTACTCATGTCTTAATCCGCCGCATGATACAAGGCACAAGCAAAAACTTCCCATGATCGAGCTTTGATCTACCGCATGTTCTAAGCTAAAACAATGAGACTACTTGCATCACATCTAAATCCACCGCATGATACTAGACATGATAACAAGGTTGCCGGGACTTACGGAGGTCGACGGATCGATTGGCCCTCTCGAAGAACTCGACGACACGACTAAAAGGACTCGAAGGGTGGCACGTAGCCGGTTGTATTGAATTGGTTGTGAACCCTTATTACAATGGTCGAGGATTTATATTTATACCCTGGACAAGACATGAGTCCTAAACGACTACGATCTATCAAACAAAATTGGAAAAAATACATAATCCCAACTCTAACCATAATCGGAGTCCTTGATCGATGACTCCTTCCCTTTTAGGACTGCTTTTCCTTTCCCTTTTTTGCTTCTTGAGTAAAGCCATCGCTCAACTGAGAATAACCGACCGCTTGATCATTTGCCGAACACATGGAAAGTTAGCCGACCGCACACAGATTTGCCGAATCTCTTCCTCTATCATTCGCGGGCCCACTTGTCATATCCTTTACCAAATTTTGGTGTTAACGCCATCTATCTATACTATAATTGAATTCTTCCAAAGGAGTGGGAAGCCTGGATCTCACCCCCTGGCCCCACAGCCTGGCTTCCCACCCTCCTCACCTCCTCACCCACACCCTCACCTCCTCACCACGCCCGAGCCCTCACACTCCATCTCCGTAAAAAAAAGAAATCTACTCTCATTCTTTCTCTTTCCACGTCGCCCTCTTCCCACGTTGTGACTCAATTCAAATTTGAAAACGCCGTGACTGCCGCCACGATCTACGTGGTCGTCGGAATGGAGGGAGCCCTAGAGCTCGGTGCGTGCAGTGTGTGGCACAAGCCCGGCGTTGATACAGGGGCACGGCGACGCGCCAGGATCTACACGCTGGCGTGGATACACGAGGTGATGACCAACACGATCGGCGGCGCTGGCAGGATCTACACATTCAACGCGATCGAGTGCTGCAGGCCGCGGTCAGGATCTTCATCTGCACGCGATCGGGTGCTGCCAGGATCTTCATCTGCACGCTCATCGTCGGGTGCTGCCGGCCTGGTCAGGATCTTCATCTACACGCTCGCCGTCGGTGGGCAGGGGTGCTGCCAGGATCTACGCGGCCAGCTGCACGCTCGCCGCCGGGTGCTGCCGGCTGGAGTCGATCTCTTCATTCACCGATCGGTACGGCTGCATTAAGAAACGTTTGACCTGTGATGATTCATATCCGGTCCTGGTGCCTAATCTTGCCTGAATTCTGTACACGAGGGTACTGCTATGAGCTAGTATTTTTTTGATCTATTAAATACTTATTACTAGAAGGTAATTATGATGTGTCGAAATAGGTGGTTCAGAGTAACTCATTTATTTTTTTTCTTGAATACGCAAAAGACTTGCGCATCTTTTTCATTAAGTAGAGGAATGCAAAATGCAACGCAGTACAACAAAGCTGGGGTGGAAACAGGATTTGAAACAAGCACTGCCACCCCCGACAAAGAGCAACAAGAAACAAAAAAAGAAAGCAAGCAAGAAACAAAGGGCCTCCCCGCCCAACGAAACAACGTGTGGAGCAAAGCTCACGCGCATACATCACCCTAGCAAATGACCACACCGACGACGACTAATTACATGAAGCCCCGGGCGACAGACGAAGACGAAGAGGGAGCTCATGACGGCCTCATTGGAGCCTTTAAGAAGGGAATGATGTCGTCTGACGCCAACTCCAGGGGTACTCCACCGGAACCTTCGCTCCCGAGCCCGCCATTCGTCGCTGACGGACGGAAAGCCGGCGATGCCTTCAGGAAGGGATGACGGGGTTGCCGTTCCCGGGCAAGCCCAAGGAAACCGGTTTTCACCATTACCGTCGCCTGAGGGGGTCCGACCTCGACCCACCACCCCGGTGGAGAGGAAGGGCCCAACCGCCCGTCGAAGATCCGTGGTAGTCATCGCAGGGGATCTGGGGCAGCGTGCATCGGAGCGGCCCACCCCTCGACCCACCGCCCGGTGGAGAGGGCGGGCCCCGTAGAAGTAGATGGCGTGCGCGCCTGCCCGCCCGGCCGCCCAGCCCCTGTCCTCGGCGGCACCCCCGACACCGGCCGAAGTCCCCTGACCTCAAGACCAGGCCAGAGCGGTGCGCTAGTGGGTTTGAGTTAGGCTCGGCGGGGCTGGGGGTGTGTCAGCAAACACCGGCGCCGCCGCACGGCAAAGGGAGAGGGGCGGCTCACGCGAGGGCCATCCCGCCGCCAAGAACTGCCCTGCTGCGGCGGAGTTGTGGTTGGTGGCTTCCCCGCCGCAACGACCCTAGCTGAGGCCCCTGCCTCGAGGCCCGGGTTGCAGCGGGCGCGGGGCACAGCAGGTCAGGAGGCAGCAGGGATGGTCCTGGCACTCACCGCCCCCCTCCCTGTCCAGGGCGAAGGGGGTCACCGAAGCCGGGCCAACCCGACGGCCAACGCCGTGGGAGACGGAGGATGCGGGGAGGCAGAGGGGGAAGACGGAGCGACATCCGGCACCACCCTGGTCGTGGCGCCCCGTGCCTCCAGACCGGGGCACACAAGCTCGAGACCCGACCGGGTGGGGGGTGGATCCGGCCGCGGGAGGGGCGGATCTGGCCGCGCCGCCGCCGGCCGACCGCCGGAGCCTGGGAGCCGCAGAGAGAGAGAGAGACGGAGAGGGGGGCGGAGGAAGGAAGGCGACGCGAAGAGCAGCGGGGGAGGTGCCTTGTTGAGCCCCCCCCCCTTCAGGCCGCCGCCGCCGGCGGGAACAGGGCGGCGGCGGCCGGCAAAATGCCGGAGAGCGGGGGTTTTGGCGGCGGGCCGGGGGTCCCCGGGTCGCCCCCCAGGGGAGGATGACACAGGGTCGGGGAGGAGCCTCCCTGCTCCTAATCCTCAGCTTAGGTTTATCATTTATCTGTGCATTTACAAATTCAAACCTGTTTATGCTAACCATAGGTTAGCATTGTTTACCAAACTATTCAGATCCAACCAAAATTGTTCATACATAAGACTGACAACTGATCAATCTCAACACATTCATTTCAGTACAAACTCGAAGTTCCTAACACATTCTTTCTGGTCATCATCGTCTCAAACCTGATGTCATTACTCACTAGCCGTTGTCCAAGGATTCTTGGCTATCTTATTTTACCTTTTCTAATGTGGCAGGTTACTGCTCGTGCTGCAAAGCACCCCAGCCCTACAGCACTAGCGACCTTTGCATTGGGGTCCATGGAACATGGGTCAAAATTGAAGTCATTACTTCAGAATAATTGTACCCTCTCCCTGATGATGTTAAGATCATCTCAACATCTTTGTCATAATATCCATGTAGCAAGCCAGGGCTGGACCAGAAACTAACCAAGCGCCCCTCCCAGATTGTCTCTGTCAAAAGGAAAAAAAACTCGACCCAACCTAGGAGGAACTAGGGGGCTTTTTAATTAAGAAGAAAATAGGCACCCAAATTTGCTCCCGACTGGATTCGAACCTGGATGGCTAGGTGTAGTGCCACATTGAGTCACCGAGCCAAGTGAGCCAGGCTCACTTCCCCTCTCTGTCAAAAGGAAGGATTTTGAGGCTCACCAGAGATCGAACATGCACAAGATACGATAAGTTCATCATATGTTTTTTGTTTCTCTGTTGTTCTTGTATTCTTTGAACCTTGTTTGGTAGATGGTCTTTCTGATCTGATAGTTCTCGAACCAATTGAAGGGATAGGAGTATGAGCATTTTACAATCTGCGGGGTGAATGCTGAACTACCCTCAAATGGCAACTTTGGCTACTCTAAGAACTATGATGGATACCTATATTCCCATATCAACATTTGGGCAAGGCTGAAAGGGTCACATCTTGTTGATGTAGCTCCCACATTTCTTTTCATCCAGTGTAGAAATGACTCTGAAGACATGAAGGACACTCTATTTCTGTGCTTGCCTGCGTCGGAGTCATCAAAAGATGCTGATATGCTCTCTGTAAGCTGTATCCAGATTAGCTTGCATGATTGTTCTTAGTAGTGTTATGATTGTCCTTTTGGCATAAATCTCAAGATCTGTGTCCCAACAGACTGCACATCACATATTGGGTCCCCTCATGGAAAAAATTGCCGAAAAATAATGATGTCATTGTGCTCTTATGCAGTTTTGGGCAGGTCTGTTTGCTAGCGCTGACAAAGTGATGCTGACTGCTGGGTGAATGTCATGCTGAAGCAAAAAAGAAACATTAGGCCTTCTCCGTGACTAACTGGAAGGCCACTATATGAAGCTATCGTCGTCATAATTTGGCATCAAGTATTATCCCCTGCACTGATGAACATCTCTGCATGCAGGATGCTTGAGAATAGCTTTAAGGAGGAAGTATCAAGGTTTGTAGAACATTCTTTTATTTTAAAGTTTTCTGAATATATGTATATGCGCATCTAACTATCTTTCCTGTTTGCCGAGGATGTGGGCTGTTGGGGTGTGGTCGGAAGTGGTCCACCCCCTCGCTTGCACGCCGCCGCAGGAGCAAGGTGAAAGTCAGTAGCGAAAGTGAAACGTCATTTTCGCCGTTCTCTTCGGAAAGGTGCGGTCTAATGAAGCGGAAGTGATGGCGAAAGCGAGTTGTCACTTTCGCTATTTACTCTTCCAATCCGTTTTGGCCAGAAGCAAAGGCGAAAGGGGGACGTCACTTTCGCCAGTTCTTCTTTCGGTCACCACGATCGAATGCGTAAGCGAAAGTGAGATTCCTCTTCCGGGCATCGCGGTCGGATGCATAAGCGAAAGTGGGATATCACTTTCGCATATTCATATTCCAGCTGCCATGGTCGGGAGCGTAAGCAAAAGAGAGATGTCACTTTCGCCTATTGTCTTTTTTCTTCCGGTCGTCATTTCCGGTCACCTTGATCGAAAGCATAAGCGAAAGTGGGATATCACTTTCACTTATTTCTCTTCCGACCAGCGCAATCGAAAGCAAAGGTGGAAGTGGGTTTTTGGCTTTTGATCTGGTTTTCGTTTTCGGATTATCTTCATCCAGCTTGATTTTATTGTCCTTTTTAGGTGTCGAACTTGTGATGGGTGATTGGTGGGCCGAGCCGTGGGCCGCATTGGGCCGCTTGAGTTCATCCGGACCTTGGGAGACGGTCACGAAGGTCGGTTCAAAGAAGAAAAAGACAATTCGCCCTTCACATGGTTGAAGACCGAAGTTTAGATTCAGGGCATTTTGGTCATGTAAAAGTCCACGGACTATATAAATAGACCCCCAGGGGCATTTTGTAAATGGACCGATGCTGGAATGGAATAAAGTTGTTCGTTCTCTTCGCTGTAAGCATTCGTTCTTTACTTTTGCCTTAATATTCGTTCTGGTCTTCGGTCAACACTTGCTGGTGTTCGGTCCTTGGAGCGAACACCAACATTGGCGCCCACCCGTGGTTGTTGCTCGACACAACCATGCCACCGAAGGGAGGACGGAAGAAGGCAACAGGAGAAGTCACCACTACTCTTTCACCTTCCGCAAAAGAGTCAAGACAGCAGGCAAATGCTGGCACTTCTGCCAGAGCAGAAGCTCCAGCGACAGACCTTGCAAGAGAGATAGTTCCATTCGCAGAAACGACGTCCGAAGACGAGAATCAAAATCAAGAGGAACCGAAAGATCAACAAGACGAACAACTCAGACAAGATGACATTCAGGTGAATGATCATGCTAGACTCATTGAAGCGGCTCAAATAAAGTCAAGGGGAAATCGAACTCTACAAAGAAGAACGTGATCGCCTAGCGAGATACGTCGCGCCAAAAACAGAAGCTTTAACTCAGCAGCAAGTGCAAGAAGCGGAAGCAAGGAGGATAGCTCTGCAAAGAGAAATAGAGTAGCTTCAGGTGGCTCAGCTTCAGGTAGCTCAGCTTCAGACACCTCAAATGCCACCAAACTTCTTTCAAGAGAATATTCAGCCAAGGCCGATGGAGCAAATCACTTTGGACCCAACTTCCCCACTTTCACCGGAATTACAAAGGCACCCATGGCCAGCAAATTACATGCCAAAACTGCCACCCTTCAACGGGAAATCAAACCCTCGGAAGTTCCTGGCAAGTTACGAAGCGGCAGTACATTCGTCCGGAGGGGATACAACCACTTTGGCAAAATCATTCATTATGGCGGCAGAAGATGTTGCTTATGAATGGTACATTTTGGCGGTCCTTAACTCAGATTTTTACCCGCCAACTATAGGTCATTATGGGGGAAATAAATATTTTATTTGACATATATCTTTACTATTGACCTAGTTCCACCCGTGCTTGGAGAAAATATTGTTTTGCGTAATATACACCAAGTGCAGGAATTTTCGAAATAAAAAAAGGCGCTTTTCGGAAGGCGTAAAAGGCGAAGGAAACAAGGCAGCCCACCTCGGGGTCGAAGTGGGCCAAAACACCAGAGAGGCGCGGCCCGCAGGACGGGCCCACACGCCAAAGGCGGTCAGGGGGCGGCGTCACCCAGGCGCGGGCGCGCCTGGGGCGCGCGCGCGCCAGCCCTGCCTCCAGGTGGGCCCGACCAAGGCGGTTTGCCTCCTTCCATCTGGGGCATGACGGTTTCGATGGTGATTTTACCTCAATGCCCCTGAACTACCTCCAGCGCCCTATAAATGAAGAGGAGAGGCCCCCCACCTTCACACACACCATTTGGAGTCATCTCTACACCTCTCACTTGTTCTTTTAGCATTAGTGTTGGTCAATTGGAGCTAGGCAAAGCTACTTGGAGAGCTTGTCTCTAGGAAGAAGAGCTACACCTTTGGTATAAATCTATGGAGCATTCTTCCTTAGCCAAGTTCTTATTACATTTATATAGTCGTGCATATGAACTAGAGTATAGTCTAGTACACGATATATTCGATGATCAAGAACTAGGTCATAGTTCTTGTGAGAGTTGTTCATCGTGTTCTACATTGTTCTTCATCATTCATATGTTTTACTTGTTTAGATTAGATTGTAGGAGAGGAATAGCGGTTCGATGTGCCTTCGGGTTTGCCTATGTCCTAGCTCATCCATCCGTAGGGTGGGAGTCCTGGGGGGATGTAGTTAGCTCTTTAGTATGCGGACATGGTGTCTGGGTGCGAGGGAACCTTCGAATATGTCGGCATGCCACGGTTGAGGTGGTAGGTGGCAGGTGGTGACAGCCCTGTACATCCTTTGTAATCCCCCACGTTCGCATGTTGAGTAGGAGTTCGTAAATGCCGCCATCGACTGGCAGACCAGTTGCCGTGGTCTCCCCATATTCCTAGTCTATATTCGAGTCTTGACTTGTATAACATGTGGAATTAGCTGTTCTAGCAATGACTATATAGGACCTGCCTGCTCCGCGTAGATTATTCTTTATTCTTTATTTTACCTTAATTCCTTTGAGGTTGCTCTAAGTGTGTGTCCACTATCCAAACTACCGTATGCTTACCCCTGTATAGCACATTGGTCAGTTTCTCTTCATGCTAGATATTATATTCATACCCATGCTAGATTACTTAACTACCCCATGCCTTCCTTTGGGAAATTATAAATAACGATACCCTGAATACTTCCGGGTGAAATGCTGCGATGAATGATCCGTGCGCTTGCGGATATTTATTCTAATAGGATGTGATCTATCTCTTGGCAACACTCGCGTAGTTGCTAGAACCAGTTTCTAGTAAATATGTTGAGTAAAGCCATTTAGCGTTTCTGGCGCTGTTATCAGAATTAGGCTCTAAGTCTATTTTGGTAATTGCACTAAGAAATGCCAATAAGCATTTCTGGCGCCGTTGCCGGGGAAGGCATGGAAGTTAAGCATCTAGCAGCATGGATATGCATATGATATGTAAAATGAGAAATGACAATGTCTATATAGGCTAACTTTTATGTTTTCTCCCGTTGTGGATGAAAACAGGATAGTGCATGACCGGTTTCTCTCTGCCGGAAAATTTCAACTCAAATCCGGAAGCAGTCCTAAGGAGGAAGAGGACTCGTGCCCTTTCCTCTTCTGCTCCACTGACAGATAAACCAGTCACCACCGCACCTACTACGCCACACTCCATGGCCAAGTCCCTGCCCGAGTTACCTGTCCCCAATGTTGCCAACGTGCCCACTAGGCCCGCTGTCGACTTGGGAGACAAGAACTTCGAGCTCAGGACTGGGCTCATTACCATGGTGCAGGCAAGTTCATTCTGTGGACTGCCTAGTGAGGACGCCAACGCTCATCTTCAGCGTTTCTTGGAGATATGCGACACCATCGTCACCATGGCTCAGGCTCTTCCCTTTCTCCCTTGTGGGAAAGGCGAAGACCTGGTTCTACAAGGACAAGGCCGCTGTTGACACATGGAGCAAGTGCTCCACCGCATTCCTCGCTAAGTTCTTCCCCATGGGCAAAACCAATGTCCTGCGGGGAAGAATCGCCAACTTCCAGCAGAATTCGCTGGAACGCATCCCTGAGGCATGGGAGAGGCTCTAGGAGTACATCCAGGAATGCCCTCACCATGGGATGGAAAGTTGGTTGGTGCTCCAGAACTTCTACAACGGGTTAACACCCATGTCGAAGGGGCACCTGGATGCCGCAGCTGGCGGCGCCTTTCTATCATTGACTGTTGATAGTGCCACGGCACTAATCAACAAAATGGTAGAAAACCAAGCTTGGGGGGGAGGACCGCGCTCCCACCAAGGGACAAAAAGGCATGCATACCGTGAACAAGGCGGATATGCTTGCCGCAAAAATAGACCTACTCCTGAAGAAGATTGACGGTGGTGCCATCAATGATGCATCTGGCACCGTCAATGCCATAGACGCTTGCATGATGTGCGAAGTCTGTGGTGAAGCTGGACACTCGGGGAATGACTGCCCCAGACTCATGAAGAGGTCACCTACCTCAACAATGGGTTTCGCCAGCAGCAAGGAGGAGGGAATGGCTGGAATAACCAGTCCCATCCTCCATTCCAAGGTAATTCGAATTACGCCTCCGGGTTTAATTTGAATCAACCTTCATTAAAGGACCTGGTTTACGGCCAAGCCAAAATAAACAAAAATCTCACCAAAAAGATGGTGCAACATGACAAGATCCTGGGAGACATGGATAAAAAGCTGGAAGGTCTCTTATTCGCTGTCAAGAGTCAGCAAAGTTTTAACAACATGATAGAGACCCAGCTTACCCAGTTAGTTGCCACTCTGCCCGAAACTGGGGATAAGGATGCCAATGCTGAGCTAAAATCAGTAACAACAAGGGGAGGGAGGTCCACAAGTGACCCACCATACCCTGACCAAGCGGCATCAGGAAGGCAGAAAGCACAGAAACAGAGGGAACCTCCTGTAGAGGAAGAGCCACAGGAGGCAACACCAACGGGAGCAACGATAGACTATCCTGATACAAGTAACCTATCGTTGCCCACCAGAACCAAGAAGCTGACCATGGATGAACAATTCGCACGCTTCGTTGAGATGATAGGGAAGGTACATGTGAGCGTCCCACTCATGGATGTCTTGCATGTCCCTTTCTATGCAAGATATGTGAAAGATATCATCAACAACAAGCGTCCTCTACCATCCACAGTGACGGTCAAACTGACGGAGGAATGCAGCGCAGCAATACTTAACCAGCTGCCTGAAAAGAGAAAGGACCCTGGATGCCCAACCATCACTTGTTCAATCGGGGGCCAACAGTTTGACCATGCTCTTTGTGACCTGGGGGCCAGCGTGAGCGTCATGCCAAAGACAGTCTTTGACAAATTGGATTGCACACAGCTTGCACCAACAACCATGACGCTCCAGCTGGCCGATTCCTCAATTCGCTACCCTGCAGGTATTGCAGAGAACATCCCGGTAAAAATCCGAGGATATTTCTTGCCAGTTGACTTCGTGGTGCTAGACATGGAACTCACCAAGGAAAATCCTCTCATCCTGGGGAGGCCATTCTTGAGCACCGCTGGAGCCCAAATAGATGTTGGAGCTGGAGAAATCCGCTTCAACATAAATGGCCAGGGGGAGAAGTTTGAATTTCGACCCCGCAAGCAGGAACAATGCAACATGATCCGTATCAAATATGGACCAAACACTCAAGGCATACGGGAGGTCGAAATCCAGCCCCAGGCCTTCATGAGCAAGCCAAGGAAAGAAAATAAGGAGAAGCCAAAAGCAACTCCTAAGAAGGAGCAAAAGGCTGTGACACAGCCTAAGAAAAAGAAAATTACTCCTAAACAAAAGGGCAAGAAAGAAGAGGTTTCCACACCACCAAAGAAGGTGGTGCAGAAGGGACAGGAAGAACCGCCCGCCGCTGCACTACCCAAGGTTATCAAGATGGAATGGAGACCCAAGAAACCAATGGACATACCATCCACAAGCACAAAGATGGAAGAAGTCCTGCCCAAACAAAAGACCAACCCTGGGCCATGAGCTACAGGATAGCTTGGGGGAGGACCCCCACTTGAGGTACCAGCATTGCATATTTACTTTCTCGCAATTTTATTTTCCTTTGTTAGCATGTTTAAATTCAAGTTTCTTGCATTGAAAAATTCAAAAAAAAATTCCATTCCATATATGTGCTATGAAATGTTTAGTTCCACCCATGTTGAAATGATTGGTTGCTCTATTTTATGTCTCGCTTGTACTTGTTTAAAATAGAGTTTTCTCTAGTATTTGGGTTTATCGGCTTTACATTATCATGCTCTAGAAACTTGATTTAGTGGGTTGCATACAATTACTCTCATCTAGGTTATTGCGTGATATGATATAGTGACTTAGACCACAAAGCAATGACTTTGTCCCTTTGAGAAAACCCGATGTCCGGAGTCTTTGTTTCAAAAATTTTCAAAAACAATAGTTCCTCAATGATCGCGAAATACCCACCAGAGCCATATGATTTATTCATAGTAGAAGAACCTTCATACGCTGCTTGTTCGTACATTGAGTTCGGTCGGATTGTTACCGACGCGAGATTATAACTCTACACCCATGATTGAGATTCACTTGCACCCACCAAATAAATGCCAACTTTTACACTGAGAGTTGCGCACAACATGCACCCTTCACCATCAGCCGACTCTTACACTTAGAGTTGCGCACCATTTTTTCCACCCAATAAAAATGCCGACCCTTACCCTGAGGATCACGCACCCCTCTCTTGTAGTTTGCAAAACTCTCCATGCATTATTCATCATGACATCTCTCTCCGCCTCATCCTTTCCATCAATAAGTTATGGGCTATGTTCTTAGTCGAAAAAAAAAAAAATATATGAGAAAAAGAAAGAGAGGAAAGAAGAAAAAAAGAGAGAGAGATATATATAGTTAGAAGATTTATTACTCTTGTAGGCAAACGGGAAAAATCTTAGATCCCCGTTCAAAAAAAAAAAGAGAGAATAGTTTTAGTGTTCTTTGATAGCCCATCAGTTCTTCATCTCATTCACTCATAAAAGAGAGTATGTCATGATGCATGGAGACCCAAAAATACCACAAAAATTAGGAATCATCCTTCATTCCATCCACACACTTGCACATCTCAATCAAGGTGTATAGCTTAATCTCCGTAAGGTTCAGTCCTTGACCGTACAACATATGTGATACAAGTATGCCCACTTACATACCTACCCAAAACTCCACTCTCGCTTTTAGTGGTAGGAAGAAGGCAAAAATCTGAAAATGCCTTTGGTGAGGTTACTATACACTTTTGAGCGATCGAGTGGGTCATTTGAGGAACTTGGTTTATTTATAAAAACTTACAAAACCTCCGGATCGAAAGTTGATCTTGGAACGAATGAAAAGCACCGGTCTTTGAAACTGTTCTATTTTGCAATCGCCCAAGACTTGAGAAAATTAGAAGCCCCACTCCGTCAGGAATCATAGAGAGACACAATTGCCGATTTATTCAAATAGCAGTAGAACACTCTCTTTTAGCTTGTACACTTGAGATATAATCGGCATCGTAGCAACCCCTAATCAACAACCCAAAGCAAAGACTTGCTTGGGACGAGCAAGAGGTAAGCTTGGGGGATCTTGTTGGCGGTCCTTAACTTAGATTTTTACCCGCCAACTATAGGTCATTATGGGGGAAATAAATATTTTATTTCACATATATCTTTACTATTGACCTAGTTCCACCTGTGCTTGGAGAAAATATTGTTTTGCGGAATATACACCAAGTGCAGGAATTTTCAGAATAAAAAGGCGCTTTTCAGAAGGCGTAAAAAGGCGAAGGAAACAAGGCAGCCCACCTCGGGGTCGAAGTGGGCCAAAACACCAGCAGAGGCGCGGCCCAGAGGACGGCCCAGGCCCACACGGCAAAGGCGGTCAGGGGGGCGCGCCACCCAGGCGCGGGCGCGCCTGGGGCGCGCGCGCGCCAGCCCTACTGCCAGGTTGGGCCCGGCCAAGGCGGTTTGCCTCCTTCCATCTGGGGCATGACGGTTTCGCTGGTGATTTTACCTCAATGCCCCTGAACCGCCTCCAATGCCTATAAATGAAGAGGAGAGGCCCCCCACCTTGACACACACCATTTGGAGTCATCTGTACACCTCTCACTTGTTCTTTTAGCATTAGTGTTAGTCAATTGGAGCTAGGCAAAGCTACTTGGAGAGCTTGTCTCATGGAATAAGAGCTACACCTTTGGTATAAATCTATGGAGCGTTCTTCCTTAGCCATGTTCTTATTACATTTATATAGTCGTGCATATGAACTAGATTATAGTCTAGTACACGATATAATCGATGATCAAGAACTAGGCCATAGTTCTTGTGAGAGTTGTTCATCGTGTTCTACATTGTTCTTCATCGTTCATATGTTTTACTTGTTTAGATTAGATTGTAGGTGTTGGAACATGGTTCCAGCAGGTTTAATATTTGATCGTAATCACAATTACAATGCTAGAGTGTGAAGAGAGAAGCTCTTCCACTCCAGGGAGTCATCCTTTACAACAGGGGCTGGGGGGCTCCTTATATAGCCAGCCCAGCTCCCAAATACAAAAAGACATTACAACCCCAAGGGGAAACAGGGAAACCCTAATCCTACGACCCTTCCAGGTGGGGCTGGCAGGGGCAAGGTCGTCCATTGGAGCACTTAGCGGCCCATGGGCTCCTCCTGGGCCTGTCAAGCGTTCTACGTCCTTCTTGCTCCCGGGCTGTTGGTGGGCCGTCTTCCATGGGCCAGATGCCTCAGCGCTAGCCGGTGGCCTTCGCCATGCTCCCGATGCCTCCGCCTTGAGGTCTTCCGCTCGATGCTTCCGACGGAGGCCGGGGTCTTCGTCATCGGCCCGGTGTCTCCGACGGAGGCCGGAGGTCTCGATCCCTAGGCCGATGCCTCCGCTCGGGGGACTAAGGTCTTCACCGTCGTCCCGGTGTCTCCGCCTGCTGATCGGAGGTACTGTGACGCATCGGTCGGCGTGGTCTCCGTTCACTCCTACACAACAGGTTAAAGCATGTATAACAAAATAGGATAAATGGGGGGTCAATCGCCCTTGAGCATGTACCATGTCTCCGCTGCTGAGATGCCTTTTCCCAACATCCCCCCTTTGAGGGTTAGGTCCAGCGGAGGCGGGCCCTGGCCATCAATTCTTGGCTTGATCAGCGAAGACCATGGCCTTATTTTGGTTTGCGTGTTGTTTGTACGACTGGCTGACAAAAATATGTTTATATGTCTTTGTTTTCTCGATGCCTCCGTGACGTTCGGTGCGTGGGGATTGAATGTTCATGATATTTTTGAACATTATGGAGGTTTTTTGTCAAAAGATTTACTGTCGTCTCCGCATGTTTCTGCTATTCTGGGTTTATGCTCATTTCGTTCTATTTTTTGGTCTCTCTTTGTTTTGATCTCAGCCCAAGTTGATAACTATCTTGATGAGCTGCCCTTCGAACGCCTTCTGCGTCTTCAACTGGAGCACCATTGCATGGTGAGCATGTTTTGGCCTTTCGCCTTTTCTCTTTTTCTTGTTGTAGTTTCTTACCCCTGTACTCTTGGTTATAGACTCACCACATGGCCTTCACTATTGAGCACCGGGGGGCTGTGGAACTTGCTCAACGTACTCAAGCCATTGAGGTCCTGAAGGGAGAAGTGGAGACCCTTGGCCGCGAGAAGACTGACCTCGTGGCCAAGGTTTCTAACTTGGAGGCAGCGCAGCAACAGTCGGAGGCCCTGAAGAAGAAGGTCAAGGACTTGGAGCTGAAGCTCAAATCCACCGACGAAGCCAAGGACGTTGCTGTGGAACGTGCCAACAAAGCAACGGAGGTGTCTGAGAACCTCCGCACCCAGCTGACCTCAATGGAAGGGACCGCAGCGACCTTCAAGAAGGAGGCAGAGAGATTGGCTGCGGAGGTCGAGGCGATCCGGGTTGCCGGTGCTGAAATTACGGAGGCATACTTGTCCACCCTTGAAGAATTTGGCGGCGTTGCCTCTCCTCTTCCCGCTGACTGCACCGCCACAGGCTTGATGTCTTGGATCAAGTCTAACTTAATGAAGCTGTCCCTGTTTGTTGGAGGTGTATCTGATTTTGCGGCGAGGGCCTCCGCTACTGGGTTAGTGAAGACCTTGATCCGCGGAGGCTTTGACATTGGCACTATAGATTTTCCCAAGATCTTCGATCCGTCGGAGCTTGGGAAAACTTCACGCTCAATTCGCAAGACCGTGCAGAGCTTCCTGAGATCCTTCTGGGCACCTTTCGGCCGGGCGGAGGCTATTGCCGCTGCTGCTGCGATGCAAAAGGTAAACTCCTTGTTCATTTTTCTTTTCTGCTTTCTTTTTTGTACTTGTCGTTTTCTTAAGTTTGTTTTTGCGTGTCCGAAGGCTGCTGCCGGAGGTCGGACACCGGTTAGACTTGTGATGAAGGGTGTCCCCGTCCTTGGCGAAGCTTCCAAGCCAGTCTTTTGCGGAGGCACCCAAGTTCTTCAGGCGACCGTGTCTCCGGTGGGGATACGGGCCGAGACGGAGGTCCAGACGGAAACTCAGGTGGACTCTGAAGTTCGTGCCAGCTCGCCCGCGGAGACATTACAAGAGGGGCAGGACAAAGATGCTGAGAAGACCGTTGAAACTCGCGATGTCCGCGGAGAGGAGGTAGACTAGGGTCTTTTCTTTCTCGTAGTGTAAAAACACTTGTTGATTTTGCTGTGGCGCCTGGTGTGCGCGTATTGTAACTAAACTTTCTTTTGTGCATGCTATGGAACTTATGGGTGAATCCTCCTGCGCAGGTCTCCGATTTAGAGCCTATGCAGGAGGTGGATCCTGCAACCCCTACGCGCGATGGCGTTTAAGTTAGCGGTTTTTTGTGGGATTGCTGGCGGTCAGTGTTTCCTCATTGTAGCGTTGATGATATGTTTGAGGTTGTTCGCGCTCAGCTGGACGATAGGCGCGACACTGTTAGCGGTCCTTAACTCAGTTTTATACCCGCCAACTATAGGTCATTATGGGGGAAATAAATATTTTATATCACATATATCTTTACTATTGACCTAGTTCCACCCGTGCTTGGAGAAAATATTGTTTTGCGAATATACACCAAGTGCAGGAATTTCCCGAATAAAAGTACGCTTTTCGGAAGGCGTAAAACAAGCTCAAGAGCAAGTGGGCCATCTCGGGGTCGAAATGGGCCAAAAGCACCAAAGATGGATGCGACCCGCATGGTGGCCCAGGCCACCCGCCAAAGGCGGTCGGGGGCGGCGCCACCCGTGCGCGAGCGCGCAGCGGGCGCGCGCACGCCCCCCCGCCGCAAAGTGGGCCCGGCCAAAGGCGGTCGCCTCCTTCCATCTGGGGCATGACGGTTCCGCTGGTTATTTTACCTCCATACCCCTGAACCGCCTTCAGTGCCCTATAAATGAAGAGGAGAGGCCCCCCACCTCAACACACACCAACACAAGAGCCTCTCCCTCCACACTTGTACTATCTTTAGTAGTTTTAGGATGTAGTAGTAGGAGTTTGGCAAGAGCTTTGTAAGAGAGAGGCAAGGATCTCTAGAAGGAGAAGCTTGGTATGAATACTTTGGAGAATCCTTCTATGTTCTTGTTCTCGTTCTATCAATATAGTTATGTTCTTGACTTAGAGCAAAGTTCTTATGACATATATTGTTTACATATGAACTAGCATATAGTTCCTATGTTACATTCTTGTCTTATAGAACTTTATTCTTAACCTATCATACATGCATGTTTAGTTCTAGAGCTAAGTTGAGGTGATGAGTTCTTTCTTAACTTAGTCTTGGTCAATGTTGGTTTGCGGGTTCGTCGTCCGCCCTCGTGGTGGATACTCCAGTAGAAGGACCCCAGAGACGGGTAAGCCTTGAATTCACGCTAGAGTAGTAGTTATAGCATAGACGTGGTGTCTAGGCTAGATACTACCTTCGTTTGCCTCGTGCCCCACGGTTGAGGTGGTAGGCGGCAGGTGGTGACAGCCCTGTCCGACCCTTGTAATCCCCCACGTTCGGGTTCGACGTAGAGCCGTAGGCCGGCAACACTTGGCAGACCAAGTGTTATCCGGTGCCCGAAGTAGATCAACAGCGACTAGACTATTTTAACTTAGAACCTCCGACCCTATTTAACAAATGTGCTTGGATGATTATCTGCTGTCTTGACATAGCTATGTAGGAATGCCTCGCTCCGAGTCTAGGTTATTCTTTATCCTTTCTTTTCTCTTTATCCTTGAGATTGGCTTAAGTGTGTGTGTCATGTATCCAAATATAAATCCCTTTTACCCTTTGTTATGAACATTAGTCTATTATGCAATCATGTTATCTTGTCCATGTCCAAATTAGACTCTTTTATACCAAATTTAATTTGAGAAATTATAAATAACGATACCCCGAATACTTCCTAGGGTGAAATGCTACAACGGTATTTCCGTGCGCTTGCGGACTTGTTCTGTGAATGCTACGAATACCTAGTGGTGTTTCTAGTGACATTGCCATGGACTTTGCAATCCTGGTGATGACGCTAAGAAACGCCAACAAGCATTTCTGGCGCCGTTGCCGGGGATAGACTTTTTATCTATCTTTGGTGATTGCGCTAAGAAATGTCAACAAGCATTTCTCGCGCCGTTGCGGGAAGGCGTTGGTTAAAAGAATTTATTAGGGAATGTTCATGATAGCTTGCTTGTGTTGTAGCCATTGCTCAAAACAAAAAAAAAAAATTATTTTTCTTTATCGAAAAAATATTTATAAAACTATTTTCAAAAAAAAAATATATAGTATTTATTAAAAACTTGGTTTGTGTTCGAGTTTTGCATGAAGCACGTTTCGGTTTGAAGTATGGTTGTTGCAACATCATATTTTCATGGGCTCTTTAAATTAAGCATGGAGCTTAGGTTAAATTGCCTACTTTGATTGAACGATATGTTGGTCACTGCTTTCGAAATTGCTGCATGTGATCTTTGAATAATTATACCAAGCCAAAAAAATCTCCTTTTTTGGGGGCAAGTTGATTAGCCATGACGATGGAAGCGAATCATAGCTTCCGGCTATAAACTTCATCCTAGTTTTTGGCGGTCAAGCTTATGACCATAAAGCAAGCACTGCCGGGAGGTACCCGGATTATTAAAAAAAAGAATCTCTTTCCTCTTACCAATAAGGCAAGGCAATGTTTTCAAGTTAGTATGCACCTTCGGGTATTCTTGGTCACTAACCATTTCGTGTGGAGATTAAGAAGAACAAGGGACATATGGTACGTGAAGACACAAGAGTCACATCAAATAAATGTTTGATGCCTTTGGTGATCCAGGTCTCCCCACACCGAACTTTCACACAAAAGTCTAAGTGTGGCGGAGGATGACGGAAGTCTATCCATAAGGCCATGTTGGTTAGAAAAGAAAAAATATAGAGATGTCTTTGGCTCTACCTTGCTTGAGAAAAAAGGGAATAAGAGAAAAATGAAACAAAAAGACAAGAAAAAAAGAATGCTAGAAAAAAGAGGAAAAAAGTTATGCAAAAAAAAATGATGAAAGGAAAGAGTGTTGAAAAAAATCATGTTTAAAAAAAGAAAGAAAAAAAGAGAAATATAAAAAAAAAAAATGAAAAAAATGGGAGGAGAGAAGGAGAAGGGTGTCCCCACATAACCAAAGAGAAACGCCTTTGGGCTTCCCAACTCCATCCAACATTGCTTCGACAAGCAAGAAGGGCTCACCTCCAAGCCTTTGCTACAACTATCAAGACCCATGGCCCATACATGTTGAGCTATGTGGCCTGGGCAAAGCCATCATGCCAACCGCAGCAACAACTTTGTCATTACATCCATAATGTTGCCGGTAAACAACTCTCGGTATGCAAAGGTAATGTTCACCAACTCATTTACTCACTATCTCCATAGAAATAAAAGTCTTGCTTCTTTTGTTTATGGTTATACTTCAGTTTGGGTGCATTCTAATTAAATGCATCCATAGGCCATTTTGATTTAAGCATGGTGCTTAGATTAAAATAGCCTTCTTTAATCAAATTTTGACTTGGTGTTGAAATTTGATTAATGAACTTGGAGTTGTTATCATAAGCAATTTAAGTAACTCATGTTGGAGACAAAACAAGGCATGATCTTTTTTGCCTTGTTTGAGTTTGAATAAAAGTTGGTCGAGCATTCTTTCAAAAAAACTTTGGTTATTTTTTTCACCAAAGTAACACCTCATCTCTTTTGGATGAATCTTATCTATATCCTTTCATGCCTCCAATTCATATGTTGTATGTTTTGGTTTGGAAGTGTTGGTTGTGCATCTTTTGAATTAAGCATGGTGCTTAGTTTGATTAAATGTACAATCATGCTTCCATAGGCTCTTTAATTTAAGCTTTATGCTTAGATTAACGTGGCTACCTAGATCACATTAGACATGGTGTCTAGTTTGATCTTCGAGCCAAAGCTGTCAGTATAGATTTTTGGTGGATCATATGGACTAACCCCTGCAGGGATTTATCAATTTCATGGGGTAGTCTTGGAGATGACAACAGAGATGATCTTTTGTTTGGTGAACCCAAAAAAAAAGGTCATAACATAATAATAAATAAAATAAACCTTTCAACCCCAAGTATCTTGTCCCGTTATCTCGATGTCACCACAAGACAAGCTTGGGGGAGGGGATCTTCCTAGCATGCTCAAAGAAGGCCATGAACCGAGAATCACACCATAGCATGCACCACTAGCGGCATTCCAGTGATGGTAAGTAAAGAGCTAGCTTGGGGAGGACCCTCACACGAGGTACCCGCATTGCATATTTAAATTCCCGCAATCTTATTTTCTTTTTAGCATGTTTAAATTCAAGTTTCTTATCTTGCATTGAAAATCAAAAAAAAAAAAAAAACTTTAATTCCACTCTATATATGTGCCATGAAATGTTTAGTTCTACCCATGTTGAAATGATTGGTTGCTCTGTTTTATGTCTCGTTTGTACTTGTCTAAAATAGAGTTTTCTCTAATATTAGGGTTTATCGGCTTTACATTATCATGCTCTAGAAACTTGAGTTAGTGGGTTGCATACAATTACTCTCATCTAGGTTATTGCGCGATATGATATAGTGACTTAGACCACAAAGAATGAAACGTCCCTTTGAAAAAACCTAACGTCCGGAGTCTTTGTTTCAAAAATTTTCAAAAGCAATAGTTCCTCGGTGATCGTGAAATACCCACCGAGCCATATGATTTATCTCGTAGAATAAGAACCTTCATACACGCTTGTTCGTACATTGAGTTCGTCGGATTGTAACCGACGTGAGATTATGACTCTACACCCATGATTCAGAATCACTTACACCCACCAAATAAAAGCCAACTCTTGCACTGAGAGTTGCGCACAATATGCACCCTTCACCATCTGCCGACTCTTACACTGAGAGTTGCGCACCATTTTTTCCACCAAATAAAAATGCCGACCCTTACCCTGAGGATCGCGCACCCCTCTCATGTAGTTTGCAAAAAAAAATTCTCCATGCATTGATTCATCATGACATCTCTCTCCACCTCATCCTATCCATCAATAAAGTTTTGGGCTATGTTCTTAGTCGAAAAAAAAACAAAAAAAGAGTGAGAGAAAAGAAAGAGAGAAAAAGAAAAAAAGAAAAGAAGAAGAGAGATTTTTTTTTATAGTTAGAAGATTTATCACTCTTATAGACAAACGGGAAAAGTCTTAGATCCCCGTTCAAAAAAATATGAGAGAATAAATTTAGTTGTTGTCTCGATAGCCCATCATTTCTTCATCTCATTCATCAATAAAAGAAAGTATGTCATGATGCATGGAGACCCAAAAATACCACAAAAAAAAATTAGGAATCATTTTTCATTCCATCCACACACTTGCACATCTCAATCAAGGTGTATAGCTTAATCTCCGTAAGGTTCACCCTTGACCTTACAACATATGTGATACAAGTATGCCCACTTACATACCTACCCAAAACTCCACTCTCGGCTTTAGTGGTAGGAAGAAGGCGAAATTTGAAAATGCCTTTGGTGAGGTTACTATACACTTTTGAGCGATCGAGTGGGTCATTTGAGGAACTTGGTTTATTTATAAAAACTTACAAAACCTCCGGATCGAAAGTTGATCTTGGGACGAATGAAAAGCACCGGTCTTTGAACCTGTTCTATTTTGCAATCGCCCAAGACTTGAGAAAATTAGAAGCCCCACTCCTTCAGAATCATAGAGAGATACAATTGCTGATTTATCCAAATAGCAAGTAGAACGCTCTCTTCTAGCTTGTACACTTGAGATATAATCGGCATCGTAGCAACCCCGATCAACAACCCAAAGCCAAGACTTGCTCGGACGAGCAAGGGGTAAGCTTGGGATCTTGTTGGCGGTCCTTAACTCAGCTTTTATACCCGCCAACTATAGATCATTATGGGGGAAATAAATATTTTATATCACATATATCTTTACTATTGACCTAGTTCCACCTGTGCTTGGAGAAAATATTGTTTTGCAGAATATACACCAAGTGCAAGAATTTCCGGAATAAAAGTACGCTTTTCGGAAGGCGTAAAACAATCTCAAGAGCAAGTGGGCCATCTGGGGTCGAAATGGGCCAAAAGCACCAAAGATGGATGCGACCCGCATGGCGGCCCAGCCCACCCGCCAAAGGCGGTCGGGGGCGGCGCCACCCCGAGCGCGAGCGCGCACAGGCGCGCGCGCGCCCCGCCGCCAGTGGGCCCGGCCAAAGGCGGTCGCTCCTTCCATATGGGGCATGACGGTTCCGCTTGGTTATTTTACCTTCATACCCCCGAACCGCCTTCAAGCCCTATAAATGAAGAGGAGAGGCCCCCCACCTCAACACA
Source organism: Themeda triandra (assembly GCA_018135685.1). Classification (NCBI taxonomy): domain Eukaryota; kingdom Viridiplantae; phylum Streptophyta; class Magnoliopsida; order Poales; family Poaceae; genus Themeda; species Themeda triandra. The sequence continues at coordinate 189,280 of JAENPR010000179.1, read as the reverse complement.
CACCAACACAAGAGCCTCTCTCCCTCCACACTTGTACTATCTTTAGTAGTTTTAGGATGTAGTAGTAGGAGTTTGGCAAGAGCTTTGTAAGAGAGAGGCAAGGATCTCTAGAAGGAGAAGCTTGGTATGAATACTTTGGAGAATCCTTCTATGTTCTTGTTCTCGTTCTATCAATATAGTTATGTTCTTGACTTAGAGCAAAGTTCTTATGACATATATTGTTTACATATGAACTAGCATATAGTTCCTATGTTACATTCTTGTCTTATAGAACTTTATGCTTAACCTGTCATACATGCATGTTTAGTTCTAGAGCTAAGTTGAGGTGATGAGTTCTTTCTTAACTTAGTCTTGGTCAATGTTGGTTTGCGGGTTCGTCGTCCGCCCTCGTGGCGGATACTCTAGTAGAAGGACCCCGGAGACAGGTAAGCCTTGAATTCACGCTAGAGTAGTAGTTATAGCATAGACGTGGTGTCTAGGCTAGATACTACCTTCATTTGCCTCGTGCCCCACGGTTGAGGTGGTAGGCGGCAGGTGGTGACAGCCCTGTCCGTCCCTTGTAATCCCCCACGTTCGGGTTCGACGTAGAGCCGTAGGCCGGCAACGCTTGCGTACCAAGTGTTATCCGGTGCCCGAAGTAGATCAACAAAATGACTAGACTATTTTAACTTAGAACCTCCGACCCTATTTAACAAATGTGCTTGGATGATTATCTGTTGTATTGACATAGCTATGTAGGAATGCCTGCTCCAGAGTCTAGGTTATTCTTTATCCTTTCTTTTCTCTTTATCCTTGAGATTGGCTTAAGTGTGTGTGTCATGTATCCAAATATAAAGCCCTTTTACCCTTTGTTATGAACATTGGTCTATTATGCAATCATGTTATCTTGTCCATGTCCAAATTATACTCTTTTATACCATGCCTTCCTTTGGGAAATTATAAATAACGATACCCCGAATACTTCCGGTGAAATGCTACAATGGTATTTCCGTGCGCTTGTGGACTTGTTCTCAGAATGCTACGTAATACCTAGTGGTGTTTCTAGTGACATTGCCATGGACTTTGCAATCCCGGTGATGATGCTAAGAAACACCAACAAGCATTTCTGGCGCCGTTGCCGGGGATAGACTTTTTATCTATCTTTGGTGATTACGCTAAGAAATGTCAACATACACCTTCGTTGGGTCGCTAGCGTGGAGGGGTCCTTGGTGAATTTGGTGCTTGTCGGTTTTGCATAAGATGTTTCTTTTTCCTTGTTGCCTTTTTCTGGAGGTCATGTATGTGTTTGCTTGTAGCTTTTTCTTAAGATTTGTCTGGCATGCTGTAATGGAACTCGGAGGTTTTTACTTCATATGCGGAGGTTGCGTAAGAAATCTCGATGACAAGTTTTTATGATCTTTTTGCGCATGTCCCGCGCCGGTTTTACCCGATTTTGAGCTAAGGCCGGAAAATGGAGGCATTGTTTTCGCTTGCTGTAGTTTTGGAGACTTATCTCCGCGTTGCAACGCTACTTTATACTAAGTTTGAATTACACGCGTAGGTTTCTGGCCAGATTCTGGAGACTTTTGCTCGGGTACCTTTTTATTGATCTTTTGAATGGTCAGCTGTTGGTTTACATGATTCCATGCTAAGGCATGGAGACTAGGACCTTAGCGCTGCCTTTTCTCCTACTATAGCTAATTGGACATGGTCCCTTGCTAGTGGGGACTCTCAACTTGTCGCTAGGTACCACCAATCCTCGGGCTCACTCCCATGTGACATTCCACGCTTTAGTTGAGCGATTTTGACCGGGGATGGCGGGACGTTACGAATTCTTACGCGGTGTCCCCCCTAGCCCATTTTCTTCTCTGAGGAAAGGTTCGTTGGTGCATGCTCTGAAGAAAAGGGGGGTGTGCCTTTTGGTCTATGTGGCCCTCTGCTTACGAATTCTTACGCCGTCTCTCTATTGCTACCGTGAAACTCTTGTAAATATACATCAACCTCCATCCCCCCTACTCTTGACCTGTGCCGTGTGTGATGCTGGGGGTGGATGTTGAAGGCGCTTCCCTTTTATAGGCCTTGGTATGGCTAGTTGACTTAATTGTCTCTGATTTCTTTGGTACAGTTCTTAGTGAATGCTATGGATCTTGTGTTTAATTTTTCTTGGTATGCCCTCTTAATTGCTCAAGGCCGGGGACAAATTGCTGTTGATGGTACACTGCGGCTGGATTTGCTTGGTTGCCACTAAAGGCTGTGATACGGGGCTCGGCCTTTTAATGTAATAGATTGCGGATCAAGGTGTTTACTTTTTATGATTTTGGATAGGCATTTATGTGCCCTCTTCCTTCCTGGGGCTATATAAGGCTTGTGGTTTCTGATGCTACTTAGTTATTCGGTGTAGTGTTGCTAACACTTTACTTTCATGAGCGCATGGTTTTGCTGTTAGATGCACTTGAGGCTGATACTGAGTAAGAATTCGTAATGGCTACATTGCAATGGTGTGCCGCTCTTCTGCTAAGAGGTCTGGAGTGGTATCCGGCTATGAATACTACAGCGCTTGTCACCTGGTGCATTGTTCTGAGAGATCGCCCTGCAGCGCTTGGCTTTGTAGTGGGGTGAGCTAGTATGAAGTGTATCGGTTGGCAGTTTGTATTCCGGGTACCAGCAGCCGAAGTCCGTCAGTGCTGAGGCTCCTTCCCTCCTCGGCGATGGAGAATTGCAGCGCTCTTTGCTCTTTTGCAGGCTCGTTTGCTGATTGTAATAGTAGAAAATGGCATGCCTTCTCTTGAGCTTAGGTGGCATAGAGCTAAGGCATTGGTGACTCTTGTAGCCTTAATTTTGTACTTGTTTGCAAATTAATGGACTGGAGCGATTTGCATAGGAGACGTGTTACCTCCTCTTTATTTTCGGTTGCCTTTTTAGTTTATGTCGACTAAACTGCTTTGACTATTTTGGTTTTTGCGAAATGTGATTGAGGTACCTCCGCTGGTTTTGCGGAGGCTTGATGCGTGCTTGGTCGGCTAAGCGACTCTTCTTTTAATATCGGTGCCCTAGCCGTCTGCTTGGGTCTTTTTCCGATTTTGGTGGATGCCTTTTCGGCTTTGTGGGTCCCTTAGTGCCTGACTCATCAGGTCTTTTTCTAAGGGTTTTCAACCTTCTTGGAGGTCGCTTACAAATCTTTTTGAGGCCCGCCGATCAAGGCGAAGTTTAAAGTGACCTCGTCTGATGCTTAAAGCTCTCGTCGAATATTGCGGCTGCGTTGCCAGTTGCTTTCGACTTAGCTACCTTCTGGTGTTTTTGGGGTCCTCTTTATATATTACGGAGGTTGATTACAACGGAGTTGCCTTGTTAAAAACCTCACCTCCGATAAGGAGTCCCCGTGTGAGGAAAAGAGTGCGATCCGACTTGAAGGGAATGAAAAAAAACATGAAAATAAACTACTGGATATCTCCGCTTATAGATTTACGGAGGCTCCTTACATTTTAAATGTAGTATTTCCCGAGGTTGTCCACATTCCAGGTGTGGGCTGATATTTTCCCGTTCTCATCTTGCAAGAGGAACGATCCTTTCCTTCCCCGCTTGGTGAGCTAGGTAAGGTCCTTCCCACTTCGGTTGCAGTTTCCCTGCGTTTGGGGCGTTCGGTTTCCGACGGAGGACCCAATCTCCTTCTTTGATATCTTTGATGACCACCTTGGCGTCCCTCCACTTCTTCGTTTGGTTTTGGTACTTGACTACATTGTCTACGGCTTCTAGTCTCTCTGCCTCCATCATCTCTTTACTGTACTCTTCATTTTCTGCTAGTGCCTGTTTAGTGACCCGGAGACTCTGGTTTCTTAGCTCCTCCGGCATCATAGCCTCTTCTCCATACAGCAACTTGAAGGGTGTGAAACCGGTGGCTCGTGAGATGTTCGTGTTGTGAGACCACATGACCTTAGGTAGCTCCTCGACCCATTTTCCTTTCTTCAGACCATGTAGTGTTTTCGAGATTGCTGAGAATATGATTCTGTTGGACCTCTCAACAGCCCCGTTACTCTCTGGGTGGTATACTGAGGCAAAAGCCAGCTGAGTGCCGATACTTCTGCAGAACTCTTTGAACTTGTCGGAATTGAATTGCTTTCCATTGTCTACTGTTAGGGTTCTTGGGATGCCGAATCTGCACACTATGTTCTGCCAGAAAAACATTTTTACTGTTTCTGAAGTGATGGTCGATAGTGGCTTGGCCTCAATCCACCTTGTAAAGTATTCTACTGCTACGACCGCGTACTTGCTGCCTCCTTGAGCTGGTGGGAGTGGCCCAATGAGGTCCATACCCCATCTTTGCATAGGCCATGTTGGTGGGATGAGCTGTGTCTCCCCCCTGGTTTGCTTTGGTTTGCTGAGAAATTTTGGCAAGCGCTGCACGTCTTCACTATGCACAGGGCATCTTTTATGTGAGTCGGCCAGTAAAAACCTTGGCGAATAGCTTTTGCAGATAATGCCCTTGGGCCTATGTGGGATCCACAAATCCCTGCGTGAATGCTACGTAGGAGTTCCTGGCCTTCTTCATTGCTTAGGCATTTGAGTAGCGGTTGCACTATGCCTTTTTTGAATAGCTGTCCCTCTATTATGGTGTAGCTCCTTGCTCGAGCTGCCAGCCTCACCGCGCTAGCTTCATCTGAGGTCACATGATTGCCATTGATTTGATCTATGATTGCTTGTCTCCAGTCTTCTGATTGGATTAGCAGTACCTCCGCAAATGCTCTATTTAACCTGGCCATGGCTGGTTGCTGTACCTCTTGGTAGAAAGTGCCTGCCGGCATGTCAAGCTTGTTTGCTGCTGCCTTTGCCAACTCATCAGCCTCTGTATTTTCTTCCCTCGGGATGTGTCTGAGGGTGAACCCTTTGAATCTTTTCTCAAGGCCTCTCATGACCTCTAGGTATCTTGCGAGTTTAGGTTCCCTCGCGGTGTACTCTTTTTCCACTTGTCCTGCTACCAATTGTGAATCTGTGTTTACCAGCACATGAGTAGCCCCGAGTGCCTTTGCTTTTGTCAATCCCAATATGACACCTTCATACTCTGCCGTATTGTTTGTTGTTTTGAAGCATAGTCTAGCTGTATGTTTTGTCCTGATTCCTGATGGTGAGAACAATATTGCGGAGGCCCCGGCTCCCTGGATTCCCCAGGCACCATCCGTGAAAAATTGTCCAGTGGGATCTTGTCAGCTCAGCCACTGGAATCTCTATTTCGTAACACCGAAGCGGTAGGCCGGATCGGCAAGTGGGCAGCGGAGCTGAACGAATACATAATTTCATTTGAGCACAGGTCAACCATCAAGTCACAAGTGCTAGCAGACTTCATAGCAGACTGGACACCGAATGCAGACGACTCCACAAAGCAGTTTGATGAACCCGAATGGATTGTGCATCGACGGGTCGTGGTGTTCAGCAGCGCAGGAATCTCACCATACCGACACCACCGAATGGGCCAAGAATACGATACGCGGCCCGTTGCGCTTCCTCACCACAAACAACACACCGAATATGAAGCGGTACTCGGGGCTACGAAAGCTTAGAGCACTCGGAGTCCGATCTTTGTGATGATTCGGTCGATTCACAGGTAGTGGTCGGTCATGTTCAGAAAGAATACACAGCAAAGGACCCTGAGCTATCCACATACCTGGCCACCGTAAGGAGAATGGAGAAATATTTCACGGGTTTCACCCTGAAGTATATCCCAAGGTCGGAGAACACCGAAGCCAATGAGTTAGCAAAAGCAGCCGCCAATGCCAGTCTATTGCCAGCTGATGTCTTTTACCAAGTCCTAACAGCCAAGGCTGTCAAGGAAGAAGAAGAGTCACCTTCGGTCGTCCATGCAATCGCAAGCGACGACTGGAGGGCGCCCATCTGGGCATACCTCAACGGCACATACGAACCAGCCTCAAAGAAAGATATGCACCGAATGAACTCCAGAACGAAACAATTCTCCATCATAGGGGAAAACATGTACAAGGAGGGCATAGTCGCTCCAATGCTCAAGTGCATAAGAAGAGGAGAAGGGAAACAGCTACTTACCGAGATACATTCGGGTTCGTGTGGAGCTCACAGAGGTCATCACGAAATTGCCCACAGAGCAATGAGGCGGGATTCTCTCGGCCAACCGCCGTTGTCGATGCTAAAGAGATAGTGAAAACATGCGGGGGTTGTCGGATGTTCGCAAAGAAGCGAATACCCCCACTAACCCCACTTCACCGGTATTCCCAACTCCGGCCGCTTCAGGCGTTGGGGTGTCGACATAGTTGGAGCATTACCCCCGCCGCCAGCAACCTCAAGTATGCGGCGGTGGCTCGAGTACTTCACCAAATGGGTGGAAGCCAAGCCACCGGCTAAGATAACTTCGGGGACTTTGATCAACTTCGTGTGGCAGCGAATCATCTGCCGTTTTGGAGTACCTTCATACATCACAGTCGACAATGGCAAGCAATTTGATTCGGCACAATTCAGAAGGTTCTGTGAAGAGTTGGGGATTAAACTGTCATTCGCTTCGGTGAATCACCCAGAGTCAAATGGGGCAGTCGAAAGAGTAAATGGTGATATATTCACCACCATCTCAAAGACGCTCGAGGAATCAAAGAAGGGGAAATGGGCTCAAGAGCTCGTCACTGCTATTTGGGGTCACAACGTCTCCAGGTCCAGAGCAACGGGTTTCACCCCATTTCGGGTGTTGTTCGGTGAAGAAGCCATAACACCAGAAGAAGTAACAATGGGTTCGTTTAGAACAGAGATATCGCCGACCAACCCGATTCAAAGAATGGTAGACGTAGAAACGTCAGACCAGAGGAAGCTTCAGGCTGCAGAGAATCTAGATAGATATCATGCCGAAACCAAGAGTAGAAGAGACAAGAAAATTCTGAGGAAGGACATCAATCCAGGGGACATGGTGCTCATCCGCCAGCCAGACAAACAAGGCAAACTACAGTCACCATGGTACGGACCGTACATCGTGGCAAGAAGGGTTGGCACTGGCGTATTCACCTTGGTAACCGAAGATGGAAGTGAATCAACTCACACCTGGAATGCTGATAACCTACGCCGATTCTACCCGTGATCATTGCGCGCTCCAGAAAGGGGGATGTAATAATTTAATTTCATGCAACTTCGGTACATTCGTCTAAAGACATTTGGGGCTCTGCACTCTTTTTCCTCACTGAGGTTTTTAACGAGGCATCCCGTGTAATAAGTCTAACTTCATCCATGGTTACGTTCCGCGTAATTATATTTGTATCTGCGATTCATTCACCGAATACACTTTGGTTTGTACCGATTGGAACAAGGTTGTAAGCAACCCTAAAGGCCAGAGAAGGCTGGGAACTCCTGCGAAAATGACAGGAGAAACCACAAATATGCAGACACGTCTGTATAATTGTTTGTATGACTATGTCACTGCAAAAGGCACTGACATCAGCCACACATTCACCGAAAACGTTCAGGCAACAAACGCCTGTCCATATGTTCGGTATCGATGCAAAAGGTTGCAAGCAACCGTCATCCACCAAAGTGGCAGCCATGTGCGGTATAGCAGGCTTAATTAATGACAGAAAGTACCTGTCAGAATTTAATAACCAAGGTGGTTCAATGTATTTATGAACTACACGATCATAGCAGCCTATATAAGGGCACCCAAACCTCCCTCACAAGTCATTCTATCAAGTCTGGTTTATCTCAAACATGAGGAGAGCGTTATTAGGAATTCGTGCAAAATCATCGCCAAATAGGCATGAGAGTCCTCAGGAAAGAGCGAATTCGGGTAGCTGAGAGGTTCACCGCATCTGGTTTCAGTGCTCCTAGCAAGGACAATTCGGTCCTCACAAGATATACCTCAGCGGTCACAGTCCCAAGGTCAGACCCGGCATTAGTCCGCCAAGTGGCCGAAAAGCATGCGCCTTTCACCGCGTTCTGTTCTGCATGACCATGTGCCAGTTAATGGTGATGTGGAACCATAATGAGGTTTCCATAGATCATGGTGCAACGCAGCGCGATGTCAGCATCGGGGCCTGTTGCCTAGGCTTCGGTTAGCCAGCCGAAGCCACCACCTCGCGTGTTTTGGCCGGTATCACCCGCCACGAGAGCTTCTCCATCTGTGAGATCGGTTATCTCCGGCACCACAGACTCCTCATCCAGAGCAGCGGTGGCGTTGGAACATGACGTATCAATCAATAACACGTATGCAAAATAATGTCATCCACCACGGGTTTCTGCATCCTAGCAACGAACTGCAGGGCCACAGAATGCCTTCGGTCAACCCGGAGATATTTTGGGTGGTGATGCGCCAGAATAGTGTTACAAATAAACCATCAATTGTAACAGCCAGCATTGGCACCCTTGTAATAAGAAAATAAAGAGACATATATCACATTCTTTGTTTAAAAATATTCCCTCAGTCCAAAAAGACGGGGCGGAACGGGTAGCAAGCCCAACAGACGATTACCGAATTCTACAAGTTCAATTCGGTTCAATAGCCGAACAAATTCAAAATTAAACGAGGCAGACGCACCCCTTCGGTCTAAAAAGACGGGGCGGGACGGCGCTTGCCAACAACATCCTAGTCCGGTATGAAGGCCGAAGGGTCGCGCAGATTCGGGTTTGCAAACCGAATCCTCAATTTAGATTTACCAATTGCTCGTTCTTCGGCCCAAAAAGAGGGGGCGGGACAGCGCTTTTAAGGGCAGGAATCCATGTAGAAGACCGAAGTACATCGCAAAGTAAGACAAACGCCAAGCCTAACGATACGCATTCGGTCAAATCATACTTTAAAGCATCCAAAGCGTTGTCTTAGATGATTCGGTTTTGAGAACCGAAGCAATATCCCAACTTAAATAGGTGGCATTACACAATACTCGCAGACGGCCAACATGCTAGCCTAAGAAGTTTACCAAAATACTACAAGTGTTTCCAAGGTCACAGGCACGTAGTTCAAACTCCAGGGGCAAAAGAAGAGGGGTCCAAGGCAGGAGTCTCATGAGGGCCAGCAGCCAAAACAGATTCGGTTCTTGTTCCTCCATCTTGAGCGTCAAGCACTTGTTCATCGGTGGCGGCTAGTTCAGCAGAAGCGTGAGGGGCTTCGAGGGTACCCACCGGTGTCTGCACGGTTGGGAAACCTTCCCGGGCATTGCGCTCATCCATGTAAGCTTGAACCCGGTCCTTGATTGCCGGTTTCTCGCTCGGGTCCTACAATATAGTAGGTCATGTCAGTTTCGGTAGAGTTAACCGAAATTAAAAAAGAATATACCGAAAGATAAAATCAAGCAAGACGGCGAAATCAAATTACCCTGGCACATGCATAGGCTGCCCGAAGCAGAGCCAAGTCTCGCCCTCTAGCTTCGGTCCAGAAAAGGTCAAAGAACCACCTTTTAGCAGCAGCTTGGACATCATCGTCCGGTTTCCAGTAGCTCATGGCATTCTCAAAGCATGTGGCTTTCTCAAAATGGTCGCAGCCCTCCTCCTTCACCGCCTTCATCAGGGCACGTGCTGTTTCAAATCCAGCATATTCGCGGCCCAGCTGAATGGCATGGTCAAGCTGGGACAACTCTCGGTTAAGGAACTGAATCTTCTCCAGCGCTGACTCGGCAGCAGCAGGGGGCTCGCAATCCCCACCGACACCATTCACCACTCGGCGGAGAAGGAGAGTCAGCTCGTTCAGTTTTTCACCCACTGCGCGACCGGCGGTTTGAGCCCTTTCGGCATCTTGACGCGCATCACGCTCAAGCTATTTTTGGGTCTCCAAAGCAGCTTTGGCTCGCCTTTGGGCGTCCAAAGCTGCTTCGGTTTTCCCAACCTCTCGAGTAAGAAGGCCTTCGGTGTCCGCCAGCTTAGTCTCCAGCCGTTTAACTTCTTTGTCCTTGAGGAGAAGCTGTTTTTCGGCATGGGCTAGGGTGGTATGGCCTTGCTTCAGCAACGCGCCAGATAAAACCGAAGCCTGTGATCAAGCAAGAAGACAAACGCCAATACTTATAAAAGTTCCCGAACCAGGAAATTAAACGCGCAGTCAATAAAAGACACTCACCGAAATAGCATGAAAGTTGACAGCCGAAAGCATTTCATTTCGGTCGATCGCAAGCAAGGCCTGTTCGGTCCGGGCCGGCCGAAAGGACGAGCCGCACTCCCGACCGAAGCCCAAAGCAGCTTGGGAGGGCAAAATACCCACTTCGCGGGGTCCACGTACGCCCACCAAACGAGCGTCGAATCAACTCCTAAAGCACGAGCAAGTTCATAAGTCTCTTCTGTTCGGGGCTATGTTCATCAGCAGAACATGAGCCCGAATACACCCTCAATGGGCCGAAATGAAAGCTTGATCGCTCAAGGGGAACAAACCCTTTGCCGAACAAGACATTCGTGGACATCTCCGGTGTCATGCGCATTGATTCGGCATGAAACCGAGACTTACCAGGGTGCCGAGCAACAGGGGTGAGACTCCGTGGGCCGCTTGCATTCTCTGGCACAGTACCCGAAGTGGCTTGTGTAGCAGCTTCGGCGGGTCGGGTAACAACTTCGGCAGGGGCACCCAGATTTAAGCCGCTGGTGGCTCCCCTAGGCCGAAGCTGCGAGGTGCGAGCCGAAGTAGCTCCATCTCGGCCAACCTTCCGCTTCTTCGACGTCAGCTTGAACCCGCTCACGGTCGGCTGATCGTCAATCGCTAGGTCGCGCGCACTCCTTATCTTGCCGCCAGCCATCGAGGAAGCCTCCTCACTAGATTCGGCGAATTCCTGCAGAAGCTAACCGAATCAGAACGAGCCGAATCAATCAAAGAATCCATATGCAGTTAAAACGAGTCAGCAGTACAAAAAGCTATGAGTTAGATTTCTAAGCCAAGTCTTTCTACCGTGTGCCCGGACACAACCGAATCAGCTTTGGCCGCGACAATAACTTGATTACGGCTCTGTTTTATGGGTTTCACCCATTCTCGCTTGGCAAGCATGCGACATACCCGAACATCTTCGTCTTCCCGAGGCCGTTTCGGGCGACCAATTTCTCGGCGTCGTTGCGCTTCGGCTTGGCGCGTACCACGAACGTTTTGAGAGCCATGGCCTTGAGCACGGCCGCTTCCACGACCGAGTGGTGCGTTCGGTAGAGGAGCCGAATCATTCGGTCCAGCTGCAGCGTCAACTACCCGTTTTCTCATTGGGGGAAGCCGGTCAGGGTACTCCACATTCATGCACTCCCAAATTCGGTTGAGGCGCCGAAGTGACCCAAGTTTAGCCATGCTCAAGTCATACTCCTTGTCGTTGTACGGGTCACATAGCCGATTGGCCCGTTTCTCCATTTCTTTAACAAAATCAGAATCTGAATCGTACCCGGCTGGTCGGGCTAGATTGACTGAGGGCCTTCGGTAACTTGGTGATACGAAAAAGCCATCAAATCTCATGCTAGTGCAAAGTGGCCATCGTCCAAGAGAAAGCATCTCCTCAACAAGATATGGGCTGGTTTGCCTTTCGGCCGTTTGCCGATAGGACTCAGCGGCAGCATCATCAAGCGATCCCATAGACATTTCTGGAACCGAAACAAGACCCTCCATCCGAGTCATAACCGAAACTAGAGGATGAGCTTTTGGTCGGCCTTGTTCCTTAGCAAGTGCAACATCGGCATTATCATAAACTCGGTAGTAAAACCAATGCTTTTTCCAGTCTTGCCATTTGTTCTTGAAGGTGGGAACTATGCAGGCAGCTGTGTTACCTTGAGCAGGGACAAAGTTGTAAGAGCCCACCTCCAACCGAAGTTCTTTTGTACCGGCATCATCAGTCCCATATGTGGAGTACAACTGGGTTTCATACAGCCTAGCAAATACCGGCACGCTCAGTTGGCTGCCCATCATCTTCTGCGCCATGGCGTAGCAGTTAAGGCGCACAATAGCATTCGGTGTCAGATGATGAATCTGTAAGTTAAATGCGTCCAAAACCTCTGAAACAAAACCTTCAAGGGGGAAGTGTAGCCCAGCCTTGAAATAGTCCCTGAATACAAGAGCTTCGGTAGGCTCGGGTTTCGGGTACTCTTCAGTCCCAGGAGAGCGGCTTCGGCTACGCTCATCGGCAGTCAAGATAGCATCACGTTGGTATTGATTTAGCATACGCACAGTGGACTTGGACCGGTCAAGGCGGCACGTCCAGCCAGTGTGCCTCGGTCCTTTCGGTGGTCTTGACGATCGGACGGGAGCAGATTTGGCTACCTCTTCAACATGAGGAGCCGAACTACCTTCATCCTTGCCCAGAGCGGCGCGGGCTTCTTTTTCACCCTCGACGAGTCAAAGCATTCAACATATTCATCATCTTCCTCCTCCTCTCCATCTTCCCCGGTTCGTTTCATCGATTCATGCATAGATTCGGGCGGAAGCGGCTCCGAGTGGCATCGGTCTCTTCCCGGCGGAATATTCGCTCACTACTTTCACTAGAGCTGGATCCGTAACTCGATTCGAAACCGAAGCCGATTGATCACCCGATTCGGCATCCGAGGCTGAAACATCAGCGCTAGTCGGGACCCGCGACATGTTAGCAATACACAATGAAAAAACCCATCGAGACTATAAAAGGAAAAAACGGGAATTAAAACAAGACATCGGTAACAAACATACCGAAACAGAAAATTTAAAGCACTTCGGCAAGGTCGTTGAAGAGAAAAATTAAAGCAGCAAGTCTTCACCTAGAAGAAAACCGAAGAGAGTCTGGCGGAGATAGCGATTTACACCAAGAGGCTGGATTCGGTCGAGAGAGCCAAAACGGATGCCAAGGCACCGAATGAGCAAACCGAATCGGGGCTAAGAGCAACCGAAGCAGCAGGAGGGCTCACGAGCGCGTACGGCGGAAAGTGACCGCTGGCGGTCGGGGGGCCTTTTATAGGCGCCCGCGGCGGCCTCGCCGGCGGTTAGGTTAACCGCCGCATTGGTCGCGCATCCCGATGCGGATTAGCGGTTAAATATAAATATATATATATATATATATATATATATATATATATATATGTAAAAAAATCGTTTTCTCCGCGGACGGCGCTTGGGTACTTCGGTTATCATCTGCAAATCAACGGCAGCCGAAATGAAGAAAGATAGCCAATTCGGTTGCCGCTGAGGGGCTACTGTTGGGTGACAACCGGGACCTGGGCACCCCCGTCCCGCCGAATCGACAATGGACCGATTCGGTCGGTCAAGCCGAATCGGTCGTCGGGGTGATTCGGCTGATTGACTGGCCAACAAAAGACAGGCGGACGTTTCGGTCGCCAAACCGAAATGGTGAAGTGGGGCATTCGGTTAACTGAGTTGTTTGGCAGTTTACTGGCGGCTCGGCCGCCCGGGCGCAAAGGCGCCGAAGCACCGCCGCAAGGGGGCTTCGGTTTCCTTTGCTGAATCACCCCCAGGTGGCCGGTAACGAGTTCTTCTTGTGCAGGGACATTTTGCTGCACCTCCTGTGAAGATTGCTCGCTGCCTGGTGGGCCTGGTGTTGTCGGCCATTCGGCCAGCAACGTGAAAAAGCACACAGAAGACTGTTACGCCCTCGCTACCAACCAGCAGGAGAGCTCAGGAGAAGCGGCCTAGGGGCATTTTGGTCATGTAAAAGCCTACGGGCTCCTATAAATATTGTCCTGATGGGACTGTACAAGGGATCGGGATAGAATGGAATGCATTGAGCTTATGTTCTATCCAATTCGTGTTCCATATGTCATTTCGTAGCTAGATTTAGCCTTACTCGTTGAGTATATTCGGGTTTACCGCCGGAGGGGGTTCTAAGGTTTTGCCTTAGAACAACAGGATGACTCCGGCGTCCAACAGCCTCTGCACTTCTGCTTCGGCTACCGCCGCTCTCTCGTCTGACATTTTCCTTAGCTTCTGCTTCCTTGGCCTTGCTTGCTTGTCGACGTTCAGGCTGTGCTGCGCTAATTCGCGGTTTACCCCCTGCAGATCCCTTGCCGACCATGCAAACACATCCCGGTTCTCAGACAAGAACTTCAGTAATTCGGCCCTCTCTTCGGCGTTTAGGCCGGAGCCGATGTGCACACATTCGTCGGGTCTGCCGGAGCTGAGTGGCAACTGGACTGTGTCTTCACACGGTGCTGCCCTTGGTTCTTTTCTCTGATGATGCTGAGACTCATGGTTTTCGCCGGTCACAGTCTCTTTGACTTCGTGAACCGCGCTGTACCCTGGGATTGGTTTGCTGTCGATGTTCCTAGCTGCTATCCGATCACCATGTACTTGCGATGATTCCGCCTCGGGGATGGCATTTTCATGCACAGTACCCCCGGTTGATGATGATGTCGAATTTGTTGATGATGCCGCGGCCGAATATGGCCGTGTAGGGATATGGTATGTCGACCACGTCGAATGTGATTTCTTCAGCCCTGACCTTCTGACCTTCACTGAATGCCACAGTGAGGGTTTTCTTGCCGATGGCGTCGATTCTTTGACCACCGAATCCGAACAATGCGTTGCCGACGGGCTCTAGATCTTTTCTGTTGAGCTTCATTCCGTCGAATGCCTTGGTGAATAGAATGTCGGCGGAACTGCCGTTATCAATGAGTATATTGTGCATTGTATATCGGGCGACATAGCCAGTGGCGACGAATGCATCGAAATGCGGGTAGTCCCGGACCTGGATATCTTGCTCACTGAAAGTTATGGGCTCATTTTTCCATGCGGGTCTAGTGACTGGGCGCTTGACCGAAACCGAGTGCACCCTTTTGACGTAGTCTCGGCGAGCCTTTTTGTTTTCGTGCTCTAGGTTAGTTCCTCCGGTGATGGCATAGATATGACCGTTGGATGGCATTATATTCACCGGGGCCACCGAATTAACCACCTGTAGCTCTCTTGAGCTTTCTGGTGCTGGCAGCGCCTGCTGCTGCTGGGCTTGATTCTCCGGAGGGGCCGACGGCTGAGCCGGCGCTTGGGCGGCCTGCTGTCGATTCTGCTGGGCTTGCTGAAACTGCATGTAGTTCGGGTGGTACCAGGTGTACGGCGATTGATATGCCTGAAACGCTGGCTGGTGATATGCCGGAGCCAGAGCTGTGTGATATACGTGCTTCGGCGCTTCGCTGAATTTGCGGATTCGTCTTTCTCCCGCTTCTTTCGCGAGCCGGGTATACTTGCAATCTACGGTGAAGTGTCCTTTGTCTTCTCCACAAACCGCGCGAGGGGTTCGGTTACCCTTTCCGCGCCCTTGCCACGGCCTCGCCGCCTCCTCCGCGACCTCCGCGGTTCGACCTCCAGGCCCCCGCCTTTGCCGAGACCCCCGTCGCGCCGTTTCATTATGCTGTGCATCAGAATCCTGCTGTACATTATGAACCGGACTGCTCTGCTGACTGGCCTTTGGCGGGGCCTGCGATGTGCTTTTCGGCGTGGCTTGCTTGAAACAGTGACGCGCAGCCTTTCTTTTGTTCAAGTCGTCCTCTGATCTGGCGAACTTTCGCATTTGGTCGAAGAGTTGCTTGATGGTTGTTGGGGGTTCCCCAGACAGAGCTTCGGCGCACGGGCTGATTTTCAGACCCTTTATTGCGGCCGCGATTACGATGTCATCCGGCACATTCGGCAACTGTGCCTTTAGCTGAATGATTCTCTCTAGGTACTTGGATAGCAGTTCGTCATCCAGCTGGTACAGGTTCATCAGATCCGCCGTTGTTTGCTTGTCGGTCTGGAAACCCTGGAAGGTGGTTAGCAGCTCGGCTTTTGCCTGCTGCCATGACGTGATGGAAAGCGGCTTCAGGGACATATACCAATCGTGCGCGACGTCTTCGACTGCCATGATTAGGGACTTGGCAAGAATGGTATCATTCCCTCCTGCTGAATGAATCGAAGCTTCATAGCTTGAAATGAACTTCCTTGGGTTGGACCTGCCGTTGTACTGTGGTATCTTTGGTTTGTAGCCCACGGGCCACGGGTGACACTGTATCGCTATGGACAGAGGAGATGTCATGTCTATAGCTTCGGCGGTGCCGCCGATGCGCTTTTCCCCGATGAAAATTACATCCTTGTTATATCTTGGTGAGGTAGAACCGCTCTCTTGCGTGCTCGAATCTCGTGCAACAGCTGGCTTCCTCTCGTCGCGCCGATCGATAGCTGCACGGTGGACGATGCCCGCTTTCTTGCGGCAACGATGTTAGCCGGGCGGTTTCGCTCTCGTGAGCTCGCTACCTTGGACGATCGCTCTTCAAGGACTCGAGGAGCTTCGCGTTTTCGGTGTCCTCGGCCGCCGGCGGCTCCTCCTCTTCCTTGTCTTCGACTTCCGTGTCATGGACACCGCCCCCCGCCTCGGGATCCGGTGGGTCTGCTGGTTGCAGAAGCGGTGCTTCGGTACCGGTGGGTACTGCATTCATCGCTGACGCCGAAGCACCTCCTGACGGCTGGAGCTGACATCCGGCATCCGGGATGACCGTAGACGCAGAAGCGTCTCTGGTAGGACCGGGCTTACCTTTTTCCTTCGGTGCCATGGCCGTTGCGAGCAACAACCACGGTGGGCACCAATGTTGATCTGGGCTGAAAGCCTAGATCCCCGAATACGAAATATAACGAAGGACACACGAATTACACACGATAGTGGGAAACCAATGTATTACTCCAGAATCCGTCCCCTTACACGGTTACCGTCCGGGCATATTTATAGCCGCCCTTAGGCATTTACAAGACGGTTTTGCCCTTAGGGTTTCTACCCTAAAGCCCCATGCAGCGGTTGGCCGGGGGCATAACCGCGAAGCTTGCAGCACCTAGCTTTGCCTCCTGGGTGGCCGACCACCTAAGCCCCACTTGTCATCAGGCGCTCACACTGCTTCCTGGCACAGCTCCTTTGGGGGCCGTGCGCCGCTATCCATCTGCATACAGCCAAAACAATGGTTAGGAACCCGAAACCCGGCAGTTCGGCGGGTAGATTCGGCGTCGCCGCCGAATCCCTGCTGGGCGTGCGCCCGCCGTTGTCCCGGCGGGGCGCCGAATGAAGCTTTTGCCGGATTTAGCTGAGCATTAGGGCAGACCGCCGAATCACATGGGCCCGCACTGAATCACGAGGGCCTTTTGGCCAGCGCCGGGTGCCCAGGCTTCGGCTGTCCCCCAACAATGTGTTTCTCTGAAACATCTCCAATTTATTTTTGTGTCCCATTCTATCAGTTTTTTTTGTTTTTTTATGAAGACTGGAGGGGTTTATGTGAAAGTTTAGGCTAACGAGGAATACCTCTTAGGCTCCTCGGTTCCGTGTTATATAGCCGGGGAAACAGCCTCCCCGGGGTGGCGTACAAGGAAAGGTTACATGATGATTGTTACAACAATATTAGCTACAAACATGGAGAGCCTATCAACAAGATACAAAGTATCTACCAGATCATATCTATCCTTTAACACCCCTCCTCAATCTCAGCCACATACAAGGTTGAGATTGTTCCTAAACTCTCTAAGTTTAAGCCGAGGAAGAGCTTTGGTGAAGCCATCCGCCACTTGAACATTAGTGCTGATGAAACGAATATCTAACAACCATTGAGCCACTCTTTCACGAATGAAGTGGAAGTCAATCTCGATGTGTTTTGTTCTTCCATGAAATACCGGATTTGTAGAGAGGTATTTTGCTCCTAGATTATCACACCACAGCCGAGCTGAACGAGGTTGAGGTACACCAAGTTCTCTTAGAAGCTTCTGAACCCAAATTATTTCAGCCGTGGCATTAGCCGAGATTTATACTCGGCCTCGGTGCTAGAGCGAGATACCGTAGGCTGTTTCCTGGAACTCCATGATATGAGATTTTCACCAAGGAACACTGCAAACCCTCTTGTTGATCTTCTATCATCAATACAACCTGCCCAATCTGCATCTGAGAATGCACTCACCGTCATAGTCTTGGAATTACCAATCCTCAATCCAAGCTTTGAAGTCCCTTGAATATAACGGAGAATACGCTTAACTGCGCTCCAATGAACTGTGGTTGGGGCATGAAGAAATTGGCACACCTTGTTGACAGCAAAGCAAATGTCTGGCCGTGTCAAGGTCAAGTATTGCAATGCACCTACAAGACTCCTGTATTTGGTGCAGTCATCTGGCCCTAGCGCATCACCTTCATAAGCACTTAGCTTCTCAGTGCAAGCTAGAGGTGTATCAATTGCCTTGCATCGGCTCATACCTGACCTTGCCATGATGTCAGCCGCATATCTTTGTTGTGACAATATAAGACCATCTTTAACTTTCTTGACTTCAATTCCCAGAAAATAGTGCAAGTCACCTAAGTCTTTCAAGGCGAACTCTTTCTGCAGATCACGAAGTAACGCCTTGGTTGCCTCAAGTGAAGAACTTGCCACAATAATATCATCCACATACACAAGGACAAACATTATATACCGGCCCTTGCTGTAGAAGAAAAGAGATGTATCTGCCTTTGAAGGTACAAACCCAAGTGCTATCAACTTCGCACAAAGATGAGCATACCAAGCCCTCAGGGCTTGCTTGAGGCCATATAGCGCTTTGTCCAGTTTACAAACATAGCGCGGATGTACCTTGTCTTCGTATCCAGGAGGTTGCTGCATATACACTTCCTCCTCCAAGACACCGTGCAAAAAAGCATTCTGAACGTCCAACTGTCGCAATGTCCACCCCTTAGTCATGGCAATGGAGAGAACCAGACGAATAGTTGCTGCCTTGACTACAGGACTGAAAGTTTCCTCGTAGTCAATCCCATACCGTTGCTTGAAACCTTTAGCAACGAGCCGTGCTTTGTAGCGATCAATTGACCCATCTGATTTTCTCTTCACCTTGTAAACCCACTTGCACCCAATTATGTTTCTCCCCTTCGGTGGTGGAACAAGGTGCCAGGTGCCATTGCGAAGCAATGCCTGATACTCGGCATCCATGGCCGAGACCCAATTCGAGTCTTGAAATGCCTCCTTGAGTGTGGACGGTTCTTCTGATGCAGAGGTGGTGAGCATACCCCATCGTACTGTGCCGTCAGTGTACTGCTTGGGCTTAACAATGCCATGGCGCGAGCGAGTAGTCGGTCGAAGCGGAGGTGGTGACGCAGCTTGGTGTGGTACTGGTTCCGGGGCTACAGGCGAGTCAGCCACACCGGATCCAGAGGGATCCGCAGATGATCCCGCAGGTGGATCCACCTCGGGAGCTGGCGATGGGCCCGGTGCCGGATCCGACTGCGCCGCCACACCGAAGCCCGGAGGCACCAGCGGGGGCGAGGCGGGCGCAGAAGATCCCACAGCCTGCGTGGCAGGGGACACTGTCGGGGCAGGTGCAGCAGACGCCGATCCCAGAGTCGATGCTGCGGGGCCGCTGTCAGGGAGATCAGCGTGGGGCGGCGTGCTGTCTCCTGGCGAGCGGCACATAAAATGACGGCCGTGAGCCGCCGGTGCTGAGCCATTGCTCGCTGTTGAAGTATCATCCGGAGTCGAATTTTCTGCTGAAGCCTGCATAGGAGCACAAGAGCTTGTTCCACCATTAGTTTGGTTAGAAGAACTCAAATGTTGATCACAAATTTTGGCATCCCCAAAGGATTGATTTGGATTTAAGAGAACATCGGGAAGGACATTAAGCTCGGCCCTAAGGCGGGCACCAGCGTTTGGATGCAAAGTGGAGAAGGGAAACACGGTTTCATCGAACACCACATCCCTTGAGATGTAGACTCGCCCATCACTTGGATCAAGGCATTTAAAACCCTTGTGAGAATTGCTATATCCGATAAAAATGCAACGCTTGGAACGAAATTGAAGCTTGCGACTGTTATATGCGCGAAGGTTAGGCCAAACAGCGCACCCAAAGGTGCGAAGAAAAGTTTAATCTGGATCTTGCCCATAGAGTCTATGTAGTGGATTGTCATCGGCAATGACTTTAGATGGTAGGCAATTAATCAAAAACACTGTGGTTTGGAATGCTTCATCCCAAAACTTGAGAGGCATGCTGGAATGTGCGAGTAAGGTGATACCCATCTCGACAATATGCCGATGTTTGTGTTCAGCGGCACCATTTTGTTGATGCGTGTGAGGACAAGATACATAATGATGAATACCAACGCGCTTAAAGAAGGAATTCAAGGACTGATACTCTCCGCCCCAGTTGGTTTGTACAGCCTTGATTTGAGTGTTGAATTGGCGCTCAACTAAGCTCTGGAAATCATGGAAACACTGAAACACTTCAGACTTGTGTTTAATCAAGTAAAGCCATGTAAATTTCGAGTAGTCATCAATAAAGCTAACATAATAATTGAACCGACCAACGGATGTAGGAGCAGGTCACCAAACATCAGAAAAAATGAGATCTAAAGCACTAGTAGACACACTAGTGGACTTTGGAAAAGGTAATTGATGACTCTTGCCTTGTTGGCAAGCATCACACACATGTTTATTGCTGACATTGGAACTAATAGGAAGATCACAACGACTAAGGACTTGACGAATGACTGGAGCCGAAGCATGTCCTAGACGTCCATGCCACGTGGATGAGGAAGGCTTGGCTGCTCCAAGGGCTTGTTTATTCAACGATGATGATGACTTACTCGATGATGGCTTGATGGGATAAAGACCTCGCTCAGCCCTGCCTGTGAGGAGAGTTTTCTTCGTCGCCAGCTCCTTTATAAAGAATCGGCCAGGACGAAATTCAACAAATGCATTATTGTCACGGGATAAGCGATTTACTGAAACTAAGGATTTACTAGCATCAGGAACATGCAAGAGATTGCGTAGATGAATTTTTTGTGTGGGAGAATGCACAAAACCGTGACCAACATGCGAGATCTTCATACCTGAGCCGTTGGCGGCGTGAATGTGTTCCCCACCGTGATACCTATCACGGAAAGAGAGCTTGTCGAGGTCGCTGGTGATGTGGTCGGTGGCGCCGGAGTCCATATACCAGTTGGTATCTACTCCATATGAGGAGGAGACATTGGCGGCGGACTTCTGCTGCTGTTGTGGGGCACCGCCTTGGAACTTCTCGTCGTAGCGCTTATAGCAGCGAAATGCAGGATGCCCCTCCTTGCCACACACTTGGCAGAAGAGGCCAGCCTAGAAGGAGCCGCCACGGTTGGAGTTGGCGTTGTTGTTGGAGGTGTTGGTGTTGGGGCGGCCGGACTTCTGCTTGCCACCACCGCGGGCAAAGCCACCGCGGCCTCCATGAGATGGAGGAGCACCACCACGGCCTCCCTTGGAAGCCAGATTCGCAGCGGAGTGAGATCCACCACCGCGAGACTCCATGCGCTGCTCGTGGCTGAGCAACTGGGTCTGGAGTTCACCCAAAGATATGGGTTCGGTGCGGTTGGCGACACCGGTCACCACCGAGTCATAGGTGTCGTCGAGTCCCATCAGGATGTAGGACACCATCTCATCATCTTGGAGACGACGGCCGGCCGATGCCATCTCATCAGCTAGAGATCGCATCTTGACGAAGTACTCCGTGATTGTGGAGGAGCCCTTGGACGCCGTGGCCAGGGCCATCCGAGTAGTGATCAGCCGGGCGCGAGATTGAGAGGCAAAGTAGTCCTCAATCCCGGCCCATGCCTCGGCAGCCATCGTAGCGGTGGACACTTGTTGCTGGACGTTGCGGGACAGGCTGGTGAGGAGGTAGCTGAGGACTTGCTGGTCCTTGGCAACCCAGGAGGTATACTCCTTGTTGAGGACGAGGGCTTCGTCGGCGTCATCGGGGTTTTTCTTGGGAAGGTGTTTGGTGGGCGGCTTGGCGTCAGGGCTAAGGAAATCAGCGACCTCAGTGCCGCGGAGAACCGAAAGAACCTGAGCACGCCAGAGCGGAAAGTTGCCGCGGGAGAGTTTCTCGCTGACGGGCAGAAAGCCGAGCGAGAGGAGGGCGGCGGCGGTGGAGGTGGACGCCATGAAAAAAACAACCCTAATGGATCTGGGCTGCTGATACCATGTGAAAGTTTAGGCTAACGAGGAATACCTCTTAGGCTCCTCGGTTCCGTGTTATATAGCCGGGGAAACAGCCTCCCCGGGTGGCGTACAAGGAAAGGTTACATGATGATTGTTACAACAATATCAGCTACAAACATGGAGAGCCTATCAACAAGATACAAAGTATCTACCGGATCATATCTATCCTTTAACAGTTTGCACCCCTACAACATATTTTATTGAAAGCAGCAAATAAAACAGAGTTTTACAAGCATAAAAAAGAAAGAAAAGAAACTAGAAAGTACATTATAGCAGAGCCTGAAAACTTCAGGAGACGAAGAAGGTGACTAAGAAAATGAGCTGGGTAATGGCCGAGAACCAAGCTACTGAAGATTTGTTGTCCATTGTTCAAATAGTGGGGAGTAACTTCTTTTGGCTCTGAATGAAAGCATTCTCCATTCCTCTTTGAAGTTCAGGTAAGGGGTTAATTCCTCTGAAGATAAGATCGTTCCTCGCTCTCCAGATTGACCAGGACACTAGGATAATCACTTCCATGAAGAAGGGAATGTTAAGCTGATCTTTGAAAGTCTGTAAGAGCTGAAAAGGATTCACGTTTTGATCTACCTGAATGTTGACAAATTCCCAGCGCTGGATGGCAAAAGGGCATTGTAAAAGCAGATGTGACAGAGTTCACATGTGGCCCTCACCTCGCAGGCACCACTGGAGTAGAGGCAGTTCTGCATAGTATCCCCTTCCTCCTGGCGTCCTCTATTTATAAGGCCCCGTCCCCGGCCTCATCCCTGCCACTCCACTCTTCTCCGTTCCTTCATTACACTTCTTCCCTATCCAACGCGCGCCAGTCCGGCCGTCGTCGCTCCCACGGTAGTACCGGTGCGGTGAGTGCCCTCCACCTCTTCTGAAGTCTTCTTGTTTAATTTGTGTCCAAACCCAAAAGTTTAATTTCTTGTATAGAACTGTAATAAGCAAGGAATTGTCTGTTCTCTAGTACATATTCGCAGGTTTCTGTAGCTCGATCGGATGGAAAACAACAAGGCATCATCAGCTGCGTGGGCATGGCCGTGGGAGAGGTCCCTCCACTACTCCTAGTGCCCAGCCATCCACCACTATGCACTTTTTTTTTGAAATTACACAGTACAACACAAACGCTCAACATATACGCACACTCACCTATATGAACACATGTACGCAAACCCTACCCCTATGAGCACCTTCGAAGGACTATGCCGGCAAATCTTGAAGTTCACGAAGTCACCACAGGCGCCTCGCTGTCGACGGACACGTCGCCTACCACTTAATGTATACCGCCGGAAAATTCTGAAATTGCCATAGGGTTGTCGGTAGCCCGGGCAGCGATGAGGAGAGGAGATTGGCGAACTGGCACATCAGAAGGCATCGGGAGTTATTAAAAGCCACTCCGGTTTGCTCACCCCACGACATTTTGAGACTCGTGGCTTCACCGTGTGCTGACAACTGGTGTTGGGAATTTTGCAAAACTTTCCTCAGAGTTTTAGCTAACTAACACACGGTGCACTTCCTCATACCAAAGCAGTTTTGCGGACAGCCCCCTCCACTGGTCCACCCGCCCCAAACCCTAACCCTCTCCTCATTCCTCTCCACTCTCTTCTCCCAGCTGCCGCAACCGCTGCGCATACCCGTCGCTCCCCCAACTCCACGGGCGTATCCACGGCGATGATCACATCCTCCTCCACTCTCCTCCACGACCACATCTACGGCAGCAACATCCTCTCTCTTCTGCTCAGGCGAGGACGGCGAGATCGATTTGGGCGGATCCTCGCATCAGCTCGCTCGGGATCGAGTCGGTGAGGGGTTGGGGAGGTTCACTGATGTTGGTCTTTGGATGCTAATCTGACAGCGGCGCAACAAGATTCATCTAAAAAGATCCGCCAGCAAGATGTGTACATCTTTGGAATTATTTGTAATTTGGTTTTGATTTGCTTAATTCAACCATTGTTTCCAATCAATTTTGAGTGCTGTGAGAAGACAGAGCAAAGGGGCCAGAGGAGTGGCGTCTTTGCATTGAGTGTTGGCAAGAATAAACTCGATACTGCAGTTCTTTGTGCCGTGCAGATTTGGCTCTGTTTTTGTGATGGCCTGGAATAAGTTGCTAATTTACATGGATTTCTCGTGGCTAGAGGGAGCAGCTTTGCAGGATGGGAGCAGACCACACCGATGATTGGAATGATGACTTAATATAGCTCCATGAATTATCCATATGACGCATTCAAGGTGTTTGATGCAATCTCCTTGTAGGAATCAAGTATCTTTTAATGTATCCGATTGGTACAAAAAAAGGGCAAAGTTGTAGATCCAAAAGTTCTCCAACATCTATATGACTGAGCATTCATCACACTGCAGTTTATGTCACTAAAAGATGTGTGCAGTGCATGTTCTTAATGGCTTTCCCTGAAAGTTTTGCTTGTTCTTAAAGGCTCCTGAACACAAATTCATGCGTAAGTTTTGCAGCTACGGAGTTTGGTCAGGGGCAACAAAAAGTATTTTACATTAGACATATTGTTTGGTTAGTAGATTATTTGAATATATGGGTTGCCAAATGTGTATAGCTTATAGAGCAAAGCATACTGCCTGGAGCATTGACTGAAATCATTCTTAAACCACAGAAACACTGCTTTTGTCTTCACCAATTACGGCCAGAACTATTGTATTTGTCGGATTGCCTATTGCTCATCATCTCTATTTGGCATTGAAAATTATTACTGTATTAGTCTGACCCGATATTTTGGTGAAGCTTTTGAATGACACCAGCTTCATGGCATCAATGGTTAGTTATATATCCTCCCACGGTTAAACAAAAATGTGATTTGTTTGCTTTGAAAATTAGGACTTTGCATGTCTCTCAATACAAATATACGTCCTTAATTCTAGCTGCCACAGTTAATTAATATACATCCTTTACCATAGTTAATTAATTTATATGATCAAGTGTGGATAAATAATGGCTTCTTTTCTTTAATTGATTGTAGGGCGCCCGAAGGGCACCTGATGTTCTAGTTAGTGTTCATTACCCTGGCCGTTGTGTGGCCCTTAGGAGCCGCAGCATAGGACTACATCGTTCCTCCATGTGTCCCACTTTAGGAGAAGACAAAAGACAGGATACATGCTACTTAACTTTGGACATAATTTATGTGATCAAATTTGTCAAATTTTTTAAATATATAATAACCCAATGATATAGTTGTAACACAAATCCAAAGCACAATCAAACATATAGAAATCTGACAGATTTTAAAGTATGTGAACAGATAAATAGTAGAGAGAGAGAGAGAGAGAGAGAGAGAGAGAGAGAGAGAATCCAAGCGAGGCCAATACTTAGATTGTTACCGAATCCTTGTATTGTGGTACGAATTATGAAGAAAAAACTAAACCCTATCGACATGCATAGATAGCGTGCATAGATAGCGTAGCAGTGAACAAAAAACGAAAAGTGAGAAGGGAGGACGGAACGTACAGGCCAGCCAACTGAAAAGTCCTGCTTGGGTTCTTGTTCTTGCAACGGATGAAGATCAAGGTAGTATCTTTGACGCTTTGGCACTTGGCAGCGCAGTGCAGATACTTAAAAAGCTACTTAAAAAGCCAAGCCAGGACCGGCGAAGCGCGTCACAACGACTTGACTCAGGATCATGCATGCTCGTTACAGATCGTCGGTCATCTGGTCGCGTGCGTTCTAACTAGTACTCGTATATATAAATTATAAACAGAGAAAGCAACATAACGTCCCTGGTAGCGGAAGATGAGCAAGGTTCACATTCCTCACGTCACACGGCCTGGAACACGGCGCGCCGGTCCGCTGTTTCCGAGCGCCGAGAAGCGAGATGGAAACCACCGACTGGTACGCGTTACTATCAATATGCAAACAGATATATCATCATCAAAATGTAGTAGATATCCGAATGCCAATAACGATTCTTCACGTCACTTGAGGGCGACAGTATACATTAAGCAGAGCCCAGGAGCAGAGTCTAACAAAAAAACGATACAGCTCTTTCTATAGAAAATACCATTAGCTCTCGTGAGTCGTGATGTCTTAGCTAACGGCAAGATTAATTTTTCCTACGGCTTAAGTGCCAACCGACCCAAACAACGCCCTTGATTGACACACAAGTTTTGTCGATGAGAAACAGAGCAGGGCTCTCTGTCCGGTGACCCTGTTTTTGTGGAATGGGTCATGTGTCATGGCAGTGATGACAGTGAGCAAAACGGAAAAAGAAAAAGAAAAAGAAAATAGAAGAAAAGAAAAGAAAAGAAAAGAAAAGTGAGAGGGCAAGGCAGGACAGAACGTACACACTGGCTGCTGCTTTGGGGACTGGGGTCAAGAACTATGCTCAGCACAAGGAATTGACTCAGGGTCAAGAACTATACTCAGTCGGTCACGCCACTGCGAGTGCGAGCATGCGTTCCAACTGTAAACTAACCAGAGAAAGCAACGCAACGTCCCTTGGTGGCCCATGGACCATGTGCGCATGAGCCCGCTGTCTCACAAGTAGTAGCAGAGATACAGGGACAGGAACGCGTCATGCCTGCTGTTTTCCAGCGCCAAGAAGCGAGACCGGAACGACCGACTGCAACGCGTGAGTAAGAGCATCTCCAATATATTTCTAAAACTAACATATTGCTAATATACTATGCGTACCAGCGAAACATACTGCAGTTAGTACGAGTATGTCATTCTATGCGGCTGGGTTTCAGTGGAGACTAGGTAAGGGCTTGTGACGAGCCGGAGCCGTCACGGAGTTGGCCGGTGTACACGCACGGCGGTGAGCACGGCGATAGCGCCGTCTCGAGCAGGGTCTCACGCAATCGCAACGAGGAAGAGATACGTTTTGGAATTTGGTTGGATATTTTTCGCTGTCCACCCAACCACCCTCACAGCGAGTATATAGGTTCACATGGGCCAAGCCCAATTACATTCCCAGCGGCCCATGCCGTCTTATGGGCTAATATCAGAGAAAACATAAATGACTGAATATGTCTTGGCTGTAGCCCTCCAGGTACTGTGCGTGACAGGCTCAACGGTTAGAGAGTACCGTATCGTCAAAACTCTTGAATCTGGACGACTGAATCAGCAACACGCACAGCTAAATGTTGACAGGGACGTGGGCCAAAAGAATCATTGCAAAGTAGCTGATATATGCATTTTTAAAACTTCTAAATTACACAATTGATCCGCTAAGATTGTTATCTCTGAGATATAGCCGTTCCAGACTTTGGCAATCTGAAACTAGACCACGTGGGATACTACCGTTGAGACGATTGGACTCCAAAATCAAATATCGTAATTTTTTCCCTGAACAGATGTTCGGTGGGATTGGACCCTCAAGCATGTTGTTTGAGAGGTTAAGTATTTCCAGATTGACTAAGTTTCCGATTTCAGGTGGTATTCTACCATAAAGCTTGTTCTCGGATAGAAAGAGTCTCGATAAGTTCTGTAAATTTGTTAACTCTTTAGGAACAGTACCCTCCAGATGATTTGAATCCAGCTCTAGCCACACCAACGACAGACAATTGCCAACTTCAGGGGGGATTGGACCTGAAAAATTGTTTTGTGAAAGTAGGAGGTATGAGAGGTTTCTCAGTAAACCAACTGAATGTGGTATTTGTCCGGATAGACTGTTGTTGACAAATGCAAGCTGAGTCAAGCTGCTGCAGTTCCATAACCATTTTGGTATCTCCCCCCTTATTTGATTGAATGACAAGATGAATATTTCCAGTTTGCAGTTCTTCTCAAAACTGAAAGGAATCTCGCCTGTGAAGCTATTGCTAGTGGCATCAAAAGTCTTGAGGCCTTTGATCTCACTCAAGGTTTCTGGAAGACTGCCACTTAGTTGATTATCAAGGAGATACAGCTCCTCTAAATCGGTGCAGTTGCCAATACAGCTGGGCAAAACTCCACACAGCATATTTTCCTGCAACCACAAGGACTTTAGGCTTGCCATTTCACCAACTGAGGATGGTATTGAACCACTGAGCTGATTGTCATGTAGGTACACTTGCTCCAAAAACTGGTTCTTGAACAAATCCTCTGGTATTGTTCCATTCAGAGCGTTACTGTACACTGATAGTGCTGACAATTTCTGGAGGTTGGCCATTGATGCTGGTATCTTGCCAGAAAGCAGGTTTTGGGATAGATCCAGGTATTCCAGCATACTGCAGTTTCCTAATTCTAGAGGGATCAAATCAGATATGTTGTTAGTGGGCAAAAGGAGAACTTGCAGGTATTTCAGACGCCCTATTGACGCTGGTATCTTGCCAGAAAGCAGATTTTCGGACAGATCCAACTGTTTGAGCATACTGCAGTTGCCCAATTCAGGAGGGATCGAACCAGATACCTTGTTAATTGATAAATCGAGGACTTGCAGATAGTTCAGAAGTCCAATTTGACTTCCAAGTGAACCAGAAACTCCAGACGATGATAGGTTCAGAGAAAGCACATGATTCATTTCATCACAGAGAACTCCCTTCCATTTACACGGAGTTGCATCAGAAGCGCTCCAGGTAGATATTGTGGAACTTGGCAGCTTGAGACTCTTGGACAGAGCAAGAAGGGCTACACCATCTGAACTCAAACTCCAAGAAGACCAAACTAATGTGGAAAACAGCAAAAACCGAAGCCACAACACTAGCCTCATCTTGATGCTGAAACAAAAATTGTTTACAGTAAGTATAGTTGAAAAACAGGAAAAACTTGTAGTTTTCTTCTGTATATAACTTCCTAAAAAGGCAAAACAAGCAGTGATTCAAACAATTGAGTATACCTTTTCTGCTGTAGGCTCGTGTTTTGCTGAAGAATAATCTCGTGGAATCCAAAGTGGCATGTATGCGTTTTGCCGCACTGGTATGAGTAGCTCCATGGAGTTCACAAGATATATATACCACAGAAACAGTTCATGTGGGTCCCCAACTGACCACACAGAAAGCGATTTAACATATATTCAGACCAGAGTAGCTTACATTAAAAAAAAAAAGACCAGAGTAGTTGGCTGTGTGCTTTCGTAGAGGCCGCAATATTTCCTTTTTAAAAAGTAACGAGTAATGAAACTACCGTGTTGTTTGTTCCACATGATTTTTCTACTCACGCAACGTGGGTTCACACTGGAGATTAAAAAAACTAGCTGGGACCCCGTGCTTCTCACGAAGCAGCTATGATCATACTTTTGGGGAGAAAAAGGATTAGTATAATTTGTTGAAGATGGGCTGTTATTTGAGTCTTTTTGCAGGTCAATGTTACTATAGTTTAGGGACTGCAGTATATAAGATAATTAGTTCTCCAAAAGGTAAAGAAGCAACAGAGCATGTAACTATGTATTACCATTTAGTACTGTTTGTTGGCGTGCATAGTGGGTGAAGAGCAAGGTTTATACATGGGTTCTATTGTAGTCGTAACCAAATCGTACCTTGTAAAGAGGAAGTTGTTAGCGTAACCAAATCGTACCTTGTAAAGAGGAAGCTGTTAGAAGCATGTGCTGTACCAAAAGGGGTAAAGTAGAGACAGCAGAGGGAGTGTCTAATGTAGAGATAGGAAGCAGTCTATCCAGGTGACAGATACTTGCACAAATGCAAAAGATTATAACAGTGACGGAGCTCGGCTGAAAATTTAGGTGGGGCAGATTACATCCATAGTACTGGAACACACATGATAGTATATGCCAAACTTAAAGATTGATTGAAGATGATGGTACCTCTCATTAGAATGAAGATAACACTCGATATCAAGTCAATATAATAACCCATTTAATTCGACAAACACGAACTAAATAAGAGACCGACGTCAGGACCTCTCCACGGCCAGCTGCCAAGCTCCAGCGGCAGTCACCTAGGTACTAACCGCGACCATGTGTCCATTTTCCACCTCGTCCTCCATAACTTGGTGGGCAGCCACAGCAAGGGGCCGGTGGGCTGCAGCTAGGCCTACGGCGCGGCGGTGGCGTGGTTAGAGCATCCGCAGCGTGCGGTTCGATGGGGGTTCGATACAATAAATGAGGCCGTGGAACCCGCACCTATACATTGTGGACTCGCGTCGATGGAGACCCATGTCCTTTGCATCGCACCCGATCCTTCCCTTCGCCCCTTCTTCTCTCTCCTACGACGGTTGCTACTGCCGCCACGAGATGAAGCCGGCGACCGACGGTGGGTAGTGCAGGGGAGCTGCTGGCCTTCGCTGCTTTACGACGGCCTCCCCCACCTCGTCCCCGCGCTCCGTCGCGATGACCTCCTCCACCTCGCCCCGCGCTCCATCGCGTCGGCCTCTTCCCCGGTCCTTCACCATAGAGCAGGGGCGCCTTGGGGGAGCCTGGTGTGGCCAAATCCTGGTTGCCGGAGGGCTTGGCGGCGCAGGAGGACCGGCCAGCGACCCGAGCCGGCGTCTGCCATGGATAGTCGCGGAGCCTGCTCCGTCAACCCGCCAAAGCCAAGATCTACGCGGACACCGAGATCTACGCAGCCACGGAGCCATGGCCGGTGCCGGAGCGACGCGGTGCCCGGCGGATCGCCCACGACGGAGCGTCCCGCTCGCTTGCGACCGAGCTGCCCCCGGTGGCTCACCCGCGACGGAGTGCCCAGCTCGCTCGCGACCGAGCGGCACCAGGTGTCTCGCCCGCGATGGAGCAGCACCCAGCCTTGCCAGCGACAGAGAGCCCATCCTCGTCCGCGATGGAGCGCCCAACGACCTCGCCCACGACGGACCCGTGCTCGGCGATGTGGTGCCGGACGGGGAGACTGGACGGCGGCGTGGCGGACGGGAAGAAGGGCCGAATCGCGGGAGAAGGGGACCGGAAAGAGGAAGGGGATCGGTTGGACGTGGGGGCCAGTATCGACTCGACCTCGGTCTTATACATTGCTGGGATTCTAATAGGCGCCATCAAATCAGTCCTGGGACCCGCTATCGAACCGACCCCGGTGCTATACACTGCTGATGCTCTAAGGCAACACGGAGCACGGTGACGTTGTGGGATTGGGGACCGAGAGAGCTAGGCAGGGGCCGATGTGTCCTTCATGCTAGTTTGATGGGCTCTATTCTCCCATTGGGCCTTTGACCTACGCTTGTGCGCCCCTGGCCCTGGAATCTATTCACGGAACAGTTGTCTTGCAAGGCGCCGCCGGACGGCCGGAGGCTGAAGGCATCGCTCCACTTGCCGGGCCTGAGGAAGAAGACATGGGTACTTGGGGCTCCCACTGGCGGTAGGTGGGGCAGCTGCCCCACCCTGCCGCATGGGAAGCTCCGCCTCTGATTATATGTGATTAGCAGCAACAATTTTTACCCGATAAGTTGTTCCCTTGGTTGATAATGTTAATGTTGTGATCCTTTGCTATCGAAAATCCTTGGTGTCAGTGACTCCTTCAAATTGCATAGGCAAAGGACAGTTTTGTGTTCTGA
Source organism: Themeda triandra (assembly GCA_018135685.1). Lineage (NCBI taxonomy): Eukaryota > Viridiplantae > Streptophyta > Magnoliopsida > Poales > Poaceae > Themeda > Themeda triandra. The sequence goes on along the minus strand of JAENPR010000179.1, from coordinate 158,049 downwards.
GAACATGGAACCAAGGATTATGGTAAATGTGTGAGAAAGAGTAAGGGCCTCTGAACACAAAACTGTCCTTGACAAACAATCTACGGGTCCACACGTCATACACTCAACAATGCATATAATCTGATAATACCTCACGCTCACGGCCTCAATTGCAACCGTGTCCGCCGCGTGCGGCGGCGTCATGTCGACGGCGGCCGCCGGTCGTGGAGGTCCGGTCGCGGTTCGTCCCGGAGACTATGGCGCCACTCGGAGAGCTCCCGTTCCCGCTCCCTTCCCGAAGCCCGGGAAAGGCTGCGGAAGAGCCTGGAGCCCCAGTTGTTATTCTTGCGGCCATGGCGGCGGCGGCCCTCGTCTTCATCTTCGTCGTCCCTGCACCGCGTGCTGATGATGTCAGCTCGCGCGGGACGCGCTCGCTGTCGACGATCCCGTATCGCCAGGTGTGCTTCTTCGTTGCAGCTCTGCCATGCCCGTCGTTTTCATTCTGCATTTTTGTTTTCAGCGCCGTGTCATCGTGTTGATGTCGGTATCGAGAAATAATGTCTGAACTATCTAAATCGTAATCATTCTTACGGTAATATTTCTGTTTTTCTAAATGATTTTTTTTCCATCCCTGATAGCTAGGATTCATGATTCCCATGCTGGTATTGGAGTCTTTTACCTGTGTGCCATTAAGAAAGTTACACCAGACCTACATGCCACTCGAAAGTTGATTCAGACCCGTATGCCATCGCCCATCTTTGTTTGTACCCACATGCCATTCCGTCCATGTTCTGTCAAATATGGTCCGTTTGGGTGTCTTACGTGTGGGACCGGCTTGGAAAATTGTCTAAAATACCCTTCTGGAAATTTCCCCATCCCCTCCCGTAACCCGAGCCCACCCGCTCCCCTTCGCTCGCGTATGCATCGCGACTCCGCACTCCGACGCCGAGCGAGCAACCGACGCCGCCGCCGCACAACTTCGGCCACCGGCACCCCGGTGCGACTCCCCCCAACCCGGCAACTCGTACAGACTGCTGTTCCGGATCTCCCAACGACGGCCATGGCGGCTCTTCCCCAGCCAAGGCGGCCATGGGGGCCACGGAGGAGCTCGCGTGGTGGCCGCTTCCGGTCGCGCTCTCATCACGGCGCGGCTGCGGGCCTCGCCATGGTGGCCGTGGCCACGCGGAGCGACGCGGAGCTCGTCCTCACCAGGGTCCTCGCGAAGATGGTGGACGAGCTCGTGTCCTGCGTGCGCAGCCGCAGCGGAAGAACGTCCGCGCCGTACGCCGGGACCATCGGGCCGAACCCGACGGAGAAGACGATGACGAAGGCCAACACAGATGCGTGGCACGTGCCGAGCCATGGCGAGGGGGAGCAAGGGCGCGGCGTCGGTGACCGTGGCGAGGCCAAGCAGGGGCACGGTGCAGTAGGCCACGTCGGGGCGGAGCTGGCGCATGGAGCAGACCGCCGCGAGCGAGCCGGCCATCTTCCGGATAAGGAAAGAAGTGGGAGGAAGGGGATGAATTTGTGGGTGACTGACAAATGGGCCCCACAGAAGGGCAAAAGGGTCCTATTTGACACCGTGAGAAGTCACAACCGATAGAATGGCACGTAGGTACAAACAAAGATGAGCGATGGCACACAGGTCCGAACCAACTTTCGAATGGCATGTAGGTCTGGTGTAACTTTCTTAATGGCACACGAGATAAAAGGCTCCTGATATTGTGGGTATCATGGATACTAAGAAAAGCTTTCTTTCTACTGGTTTTTTAAGATCTCTTACTCATAATATTCCTTTTCAATGGTACCATTTAGAAGCTAAGGGCTCTGCAGGAGAAATCCTGGGTGGAGCTAATGTAGATAAATTTAATATGGTGGTAGGAGATGTGAAAGATTTTTCTATTAGTGTTATGATTACTAATAAAATCAAATGGTTTTGTGTGGAAGTTGATAGTGGTCTATGGTCGAGCTTATGATGAATTAAGACAAGCTTTCTTAGATGAGTTAGAGGTAGTTATGAAAGCTTGGAGTGGGCCTATTATGGTGGCTGGTGATTTCAATCTAGTTAGGGGTGCTCTTGATAAGAGTAATGGAATTTACAATCAAAAGTGGGCTGATGGTTTCAATAACGGATAAATTTGTGGGGTTTGGCGAGTTAGATCCCAAAAATAAGAGGTTCACTTGGACAAATAACCAAGAGCATCCAATTTTCTCCAAAATTGATAAAATTTTTGTTACTAATCAATGGGCTGCTGTGTTTCCTTTAGCTTCTGTTAAAGCTTTAGAGAGGTTACCTAGTGATCATAATCCTTTAGTGCTTGACTCTGGGGATAATATCTCTTTTGGAAAAAAGAGATTTAGATTTGAGAAATGGTGGCTAGGTAAAGAGTCTTTTGATCAGGTTGTAGAAAAAGCCTAGAAAGTGCCATGTAACCTGGTCAATAACTTAGATAGATGGCAGTTCAAGATTAGAAATCTGAGGAAAGCTACAAGAGGTTGGGCAGCAAATGAGGTTGCTGCTCAAAATAAAGGAAAATCTCATCTGTCAAAAGAGTTTACTAGATTAGAGGGGATAGCTGAATGTAGAGACTTAACTGATAGTGAAAGTAAAGATTTAAAAGAAAAAAGAAGATAAATTAGAGAAGATTTGGGCCTTGGAAGAAATCAAGGCAAGACAAAGGTCAAGAGATAGGGATGTTCTGGAGGGTGACAGGAATACTGCTTACTTCCAGGTAGTAGCTAATCATAGAAGTAGAAAAAAGAGGATAGAGTATTTAGAAAACCCTACTAGTCATGTGTCTGACCAGAAAGGAATGCTAAAAGTTGATGTGGAGTTCTATAAGAATTTGTTTGCTAGGGAAGAGCAACCAACTGCTAGTTTAGGAGAGTCTTTTTGGGAAGAAGAGGACAAGGTGTCCCCGTCTGAAAATGAAATGTTGGTAGCTCCTTTCTCTGAAGGAGATTAAGGAAGCAGTTTTTGGTAGTTATGCTGAGGGTTCCCCTGGGCCAGATGGTCTTAGTTTCTTGTTCTACCGAAAGTTTTGGGACCTTATCAAAGTAGATCTGATAGCTCTTTTCAATGATTTTCATCAAGGTCACCTGGATCTACAAAGGCTTAATTATGCTTTGGTTACTCTTATTCCCAAGGTTGGTGACGCTGCCAACATGAAACAGTTTAGACCCATTAGCTTACTGAATTGTAGCTTTAAGATTTTCTCCAAGCTGTTGACAAATAGATTAGCTAATGTGGTGCAAAGGATAGTGAGTGAGAATCAATCTGCTTTCATAAAAGGTAGATATATACTGGAAAGCGTAGTGGTAGCTCATGAACTTGTTCATAGTGTGCACATTAGTGGTGAACCAGGAGTTCTGATTAAGTTAGATTACGAAAAGGCGTACGATAGAGTTTTCTGGGATTTCTTGTTTTCAGTGCTAAAGGATAGATGTTTTGATCCACTTTGGATAAAGTGGATTGAACAAGTAGTAGTTGGGGGGTCATTAGGGGTGGTAGTGAATGGTGAGGAAAGTGCCTATTTCAAACCAGGAAAAGGTTTGAGACAAGGTGATCCTCTCTCTCCTTTCCTTTTCAATCTAGTTGGAGATGGTCTGATTAGGATGCTAAAGAAAGCAGCAGGGAGTGGTCTGATAGGGGGTCTACTTAAGGAGTTCAAAGAAGAGGGTATCTCAGCACTTCAATATGCTGATGATACTCTTTTGTTCTCTGAAGCTGATGAGACCAAGCTAGAAAATTTGAAATTTGTTCTGATGTGGTATGAGCAAATCTCAGGAATGAGAATTAATTTTCATAAAAGTGAGTTAGTTTCTATAAACTTAGAAGAGGAGGAGGAGCATAGTTCCCTTTGAAATACTTAGGTATACCACTGCATTTTGATCCTTTAACAAAAGAAGATATACAGCCCTTGGTAGATAAGATAATGAATAAAATTGCTGGGTGGAGAGGGAGATTATTATCCCAGGCTGCTAGAACTACTTTGATTAAATCTTGTTTAGCAAGCATTCATGTTTATCTTTTATCTTTCCTGAAGTTTCCTAGATGGGCTATTGAGTTGCTCAATACTCACATGAGTAACTTTTTGTGGGATGACACTGAGGATAAGCACAGGTATCATCTAGAAAACTGGGGGCTTGTGTCTATGTGTAAAGATCATGGAGGTTTAGGCATCCCTAACCTGAGGGATCTGAATATATCTCTGTTATCTTCTTGGCTAAAAAGATATAATCTAGATAGGAATAAGCTCTGGAAAGAGCTTATAGATTTCAAATACAACACTTGTAACCCTAACATTTTTGTAACTAGGCCTCAGCATGCTTCCAGCTTTTTGAAGGGTTTTATGGGGGCTATTCAAGCTGCTAAGCTAGGTTATGTTTGGAAAGTAGGAAATGGTAAAAAGATTAGATTTTGGGAAGACTTTTGGATAGGTAACTCTAGTCTTGCTATTCAATTTTGGCCCATTTATAGGATTATAAATGAGCACAACAAATCTATTGCAGAGTTGTGGGATGGAGTGAACTTGAAGAGTTCTTTTAGGAGAACTGTAGATGAAAGGCTTTATCAGAATTGGTTAGAAGTAGTCGAGATAGCTAAGACCATCCAGTTTTCTGAAGAAGAAGACTCCATGATCTGGACCTTTAACTCCAAAGGGATTTACTCCTCACAGTCTTTGTATAAGGTCATTAGTGATAGAGGTATAAAACAAGTTTATGTTCCTGCTGTTTGGAGTGTCAAAGTTCCCCCAAGAGTCCACATCTTCCTGTGGCTTTTGATGCACAATAGAACTCTGACAAGAGACAATTTAGCTAAAAGGCAGAAAGTTAAAGACAAAACTTGTTTGTTTTGTGAGGAGTTAGAGAGCTGTCACCATCTATTTTTCGAGTGTGTTGTAGCCAAGAGACTCTGGGCTATCATCTCTGATTTGCTAGGCATTCAAGTAGGAGAAGACTTAGTTAGCATAGGGAAACTGTGGTTGAGTAGCAAGAAGTATGTTTTAGCTAATATTATTACTTCAGCTGCTTTGTGGTCGATCTGGAAGCTCATGAATGAGTTTGTTTTTCAGAAAGTTGGGTGGAAAAGTATGGAAATACTTATCTACATGCTACATGGGATGCTGCGAAGCTGGAGGATTCTTTGCCCCGAGAACGAGAAGAAGAATCTGGAGGAGTTCCTGACAAGACTGAAGCAGGTGCCGAGCAGGACCTTCTGGCTCCCCTTTACGGTATGAAGAGAGGGGCCAAATCTCTCAGAGGAGACACGGTGAAGAACCTCAAGGCGCTGTTCTAAATCTCTGTTGAAGTGCAGCAGTTGAAAGAAGAAGTTTTTGGGCACCTGTTGGGGTGTGGCTAATCTGGAAAAACTTTGGTTTTGTAATAGGATAATTGTGTCTGGTCTGACGCTGGCCAGTGATGTCTGAGAACCGGTTGGTTTACTACTGTGCGGTTTCGCGCCTGGGTTTAAAACTTTGGTTGTTTAGGGGGCTCGGCCTGGAAGAGGTGTGGAGCTGGCAGCGCAAGGCTGTAAAAACTGAACTCTTATGTCTTTTGAATGCAATTTGAAAGGCAGGGGCGTTTCTGCCCTAGTACTCTAAAAAAATATTTCTGTTTTTCTGTTTTTCCTGTGGTGTATCTTGGTTATTGTCGTGTGTATTGAGATTTCCTTCCGCAATATTTGAGATATCCCTAGTATGATTCCTAGATCCAATAGTTGTACTGTGGTTATGTGAAGTTGATTTTACTAGAAGAGAAAAAAAAATATGGATTGATAATTGAAACTTAGCCGACATAAATTTTCGTCTGCTCAACAAGAAAAAAAATTGACTCACATTCACCTTTGTTTGGTCACCATTTCAGTTTTTCACATATAGCAATGTACCAATGCATTAGTATCCATAGTTGTTTACAACATGCATAACCTAGCAGTCTAGCACTACGAAGTAACACAAGGGTGATGTCTTATTTGAAAGAGATTAACCATTAGAGAAAAACATTACAATTAGCTCATATATGCATTTCCGAAACTTCTAAATTACATAACTGATCCGCTAAGATTATTATCTCTGAGAATTAACCGTCTCAGACTTTGACAATCTGAAACTAGATCACGTGGGATACTACCGTTGAGACGATTGGACCCCAAATTCAAAATTCGTAATTTTTTCCCTGAACATATGTTTGGTGGGATTGGACCTTCTTGCTTGTTCTCTGACAAGTATATCTTTGCAATATTTACACATCTGCTGAAGCTTGCTGGAATGTTACCACTCAAGGAATTGTGGCTCAGATCCATATAACTTGGATTTGCACAGTCTTTAAATTGTGGAATAGAGCCATCAAGGTTATTGTTTTCGACAATGACTCGCTCCAGACTTGGGCAGTCCACAACACTGGACGGGATGCTACCGTTGAGATGATTAAACCCCATGTCCAGAATTCTCAATGTTTTTCCTGAACAAATGTTTGGTGGGATACCCCAAACAAAACTGTTATTTGTGAAATCTATCTGCACCAAGGGGCTATTAACACCCAGATCCTGTGGTATGACTCCACTGAAGAAATTATCGAACAGTGAAATGTTCTGCAGGTGCTTCAGCTCAGCTAACACTGTAGGTAGCTTCCCTGTGAATCCGTTGCTATAAATAAGGACGCTCTCGAGGGTTTGGATACTCCAAATATTCTCAGGGAACTCTCCCATAAGACGATTCTCAAACAGAAAGAGCCTTGACAGATTCCTTAAATTTGCCAACCCTTTAGGAACAGTGCCCTCCAGCTGGTTTGCATCCAACTCTAGCCATTGCAGCAACCGACAGTTACCAATCTCAGGTGGGATCGACCCAGACAGGGAGTTCTGTGAAAGTAAAAGATATGTGAGGTTGCTGAATAAGCCGAGAGAAGTTGGAATTTTGCCAGATATACTATTATTGACAAATGCAAGTTGTTGCAAGCTCATGCAATTCCCTAGCCATGATGGAATTTCTCCCTTTATATAATTGAATGACAAGATGAAGATTTCCAGCTTGCAGTTCTTCTCAAAACTGAACGGAATTTCACCTGTGAAGCTATTGGTAGTGGCATCTAAAACCCTGAGGCCTTTGATCTCACTCAAGGTTTCTGGCAGACTACCACTCAATTGATTATCGAGGAGATAGAGCTCCTCCAACTTGGTGCAGTTACCGATTGAACTGGGCAAAACTCCAGACAACTTATTTTCATGCAACCACAAGTACTTGAGGCATGTCATTTCACCAACGGAGAAGGGGATTGAACCACTGAGCTGATTGTGATGGAGGTATACTTGCTCCAGGCGCTGGTGCTTGAACAGATCCTCTGATATAGCTCCACTCAGAGAGTTGTTGTACAGTGCCAGTGCTAATAATTTCTTGAGGTTGCCCATTGATGCTGGTATCTTGCCAGAAAGCAGGTTTTGGGATAAATTCAGCTGTTCGAGCATACTGCAGTTGCCCAATTCAGGAGGGATCGAACCAGATATGTTGTTACTGGACAATCGAGGGCTTCCAGATAATTCAGAAATCCTATTTGAGCTGCAGGTGAACCAGAAACTCCAGAGGATGATAGGTTAATAGAAATCACATGGTTCATTTCATCACAGAGAACCCCCTTCCATTTACACGGAGTTTCATCCGAAGCGCTCCAAGTAGATACTATGGAACTTGGCAGCAAGAGACTCTTGGACAGAAGAAAGAAGGGCTACAGCATCTGAACTCAAACTCCAAGATGACCAAACTAACGATGAAAACAGCAAGAACCAAAGCCACAGAACTAGCTTCATTTTGATGCTGAAAAAGAAAAAATACGTTTCGAGTCAGCACAGGTGAAAAACAGGAAAGCTTGTGTTCTTCATGTAACTTCCTAACAACCAAAGTAAGCAGTGATTCAAACAATAGATTGTGCATTGCTGTACTAACCTTTTCTGTGGCTTTTGCAGAAGAACAGAACTTGGGTGCTGATCAAGCCTCCTGGAATCCCAAGTGGCATGTATGCGTATTGCTGTACTGGTAGGAGTAACTCGTTGGAGTCCACAACATATATATGCGACAGAAACAGTTTTTTTTTCTTTTTCTTTTTTGACAACAACCGAAACAGTTTCTGTACTGGTTGGTGCCCAAGTGAGCACACGAAAAGTGATTTAACATATATCCAGACCAGTAATATATTGTAGTAACGACACAAGATTGCCGTGTTGTTTGTTGCACATGAAGTTTTCTACTCGCGCAACGCGAGTTCACACTGGAGGTTTTAAAAATGTCAGGAACGCGTGCAACGGTGTGGGGACTGGGGATGCTGCTTGCCGCGTTCCATCAATACCATGATCAATCAAGCATGTGAATGGAGTAATGTCAAACAAAGCACTCCAGCATCGCACAGCTACGTCCTACGTCTACGTATGTTTTTCTGCGACAGGATCAAGAAAAAGACACAAACCTGGCTAAATATTCTTGTGTGAAAACAGAGAGTCAAACTCCTTGCGAATTGTAGTGGAGGAAGGTGGATCGATGACTTGCATTTCGTGACCCCTTGCCATTTCAATGCCGTTGAGTCAACCTGTTTGCTTCCAGTTCTGCCCATATGGCTATGTGCGAGCCTCGGCCTCGGCCTCGGCCTCGGCTTACAGCGCCATGTTCTTCGGCTCCTCACAGCCGGCTGACACGAAGAACATCTGGAAGACCGCTGCCCCCAACATAAGTACACTTCTGGCTTGTCATGCACCAGAGATTATGCACGGCCTTCAGGACTCCAACACTTGCATCGTGTGCAACCAGGCGGTCGAAACCATCCTACTCGGATGCTGTTTTTCAAGGGAAGTTTGGCACAGGTGTGTAACAACACTAGGGGAATAGGTTGCTACTATGACGAATCTCAATATATGTTTACTGGTTCTCGAAGTAATTCAACAATGGCGACGGCGGTGAGCCAGTGGCGGCGGCGAGCGCGCGGCAGCGATGTGCTGCAGCACGCCGATGCCAATGCCAACCAAACCGAGGAAGCCAAGTCTCGCACGCTCTCTCCTTTAACGTTCATTACATGGCATCTGGGCCGACGGAATCCCAACGCAGCGGGCCTGGTTCACTTCACCCACTCTGGGCCGGAGATCTTCTGATTGGGCTGCCTGGGCCGTTTCTTACCCTTTGCTGGAGAGTACGATCGCACCCCCTCCTTTAGCAACGGCTTGACCCCAAGCCGTGAAGTCAGGAAACTATCGAAGCAATTCATCTTCATCCTCCCAAGTGGCGAGCTCATACGGCCAACCAGTCCACTTCACCAAGAGTTGGTAAAAAGTGCGGTGTGCCTTAGAGCAGACGCGACGATCCAACACCATTTCTGATTCCTCATTGCAGCTCATATCTTCAGGCAATGGTGTAAAGGAGACAGGGTCAGCGCCAGTTACCTTCTAGAGTAATGAGACATGAAAGACCGGATGAATAGAGGAATCCACTGGTAACTTGAGTTTATAAGCAACAGAACCAATCTTAGCTTCCACCTCATAAGGCCCAAAGTACCGATAGGAGAGGTTATGACAGATTCTGTTCTTGACTAATGTTTGAGCATACGGTTGCAACCTCAACCAGACTTCCTCACCTGCTTCAAACTGTCTTTCACTACGATGCTTATCAGCCTGAGACTTTTGGCGTTGTTGAGCCCGAAGAAGTTGCTGGTGTAATAAGGCATTGACAGTTTGGCGATGAGAAAGCCACTCATTCAGATTAGCAGGAAGACAATCTTTTGCAGGGTCCAATCCAAAACGAGTAGGAGGATGACCATATAAAACTTCAAATGGAGTATGTTGCAGAGAAGAATGAAAGCAAGTGTTATACCAAAACTCCACCAGGTGTAACCACTCAGACCATTTGCCAAGGCAAGAACTGATAAAACATCTGAGATATGATTCAATGCATTGGTTAACACGTTTTGTTTGGCCATCACTCTGGGGATGGTAAGCAGAACTCATGCACAATTGTGTACCGGTAAGATTGAAGAATTCTTTCGAGAGATGGCTAGTGAAAATCTTATCTCTATCAGATACTATAGACTTAGGCATACCATGAAGCTTATAAACTTGTTCCATGTACAACTTAGCTACTTGTAGTGCAGAGAAAGGATGCTTGAGTTTGAGGAAATGAGCATACTTGGAAAACTTGTCAACTACCACAAGTATGCAATTGAAGGAGTTAGAAACAGGCAAACCTTCAATGAAATCCATTGTGACCATCTGTCAACACTGATCTGGAACTGGCAAAGGTTGAAGCAACCCTGGGTAAGGAACATGCTCTGCCTTAGCTTGTTGACAGACATGGCAAGCAGCAACAAAATCCTGGATAGTTTTCTTCATCTTTGGCCAATTGAAGAGCTTTCTAATTCTCTTATAAGTTACTAGAAATCCAGAATGCCCACCAATAGGGCTGGAATGAAGTTGAGAAGTAACCAGTTGTTGCATGTCTTCAGAATGCCCAAGCCAAATTGTCAGCTTGTATTTGATAATGCCCTCATCCAAAGAGTAATGCCCTGAAGGAGAACTCAATGAAAATTGTTGCAACAACTGTTGGGCTGCAGGATGATCTGTATAACTGTTCTGCAAATCAATAAGCCAGGAAGGAACAACTAAAGAGGTTGCAGTCTACAGTCAGAATCCTAGAAGAATGTTGTGCTCTAGATAAAGCATCAGTAGCACAATTAGTAGAGCCTTTCTTGTACATGATCTTGTATTGAAATCCCATCAACTTAGTCATTACTTTTTGTTGCCAGTAAGAATGGAGCTTCTGATCAGTTAAATGAATCAAACTCCTTTGATCAGTATGAATAATAAATTCTGCTGGGAGAAGATAAGCCTTTCACTGGTCTAATGCTAAAAGAATGGCTAAGCTTTCTTTTTCATATGTAGACAGGCCTTGAGTTCTTGGTCCTAATGCCTTGCTTACATAAGCAATAGGATGCCCCTCTTGATGTAAAACAGCACCAATACCATAATCAGATGCATCAGTTTCAATAACAAAAGGCTTGCAAAAATCTGGTATAGCAAGAACAGGAGCAGAATTCAAAGCTTTCTTTAGTAACTGGAATTCAGATTCTGTAAGATGACCAAGTGAAAAGAACTCCCTTCTTGAGCAAGTCAGTGAGAGGTCTGGCCAACAGCCCAAAATCCTTGAGAAATCTTCTATAATAACCAGCTAGCCCAAAAAACTTCTCAGCTCTTTGACTGTTGAAGGACTTGGCCAGTTTTGAACAATAGAGATTTTGCTAGGGTCAGTGGAAACACCATTTGGAGACAAAACATGTCCCAGGTAGTGCAATTGCTGCTTAGCAAAAGAACACTTAGACAGATTGACTTTAAATTGGTGGAGCTGTAAGAGATCGAACACCTGTTGCAGATGTTGGAGATGTTCTTCAAAAGTGTGACTATAGATCAAAATGTCATCAATTACAACAACCACACATTTTCTGAGCAAGGGAGCCAGTATGAAATTCATAACAAACTGGAAAGTTGCTGGTGCTCCAGTCAGTGCATAAGGCATAACCTTATACTCATAATGGCCATGGTGAGTTTGGAATGCGGTCTTGAACTTGTCATCTGGATGAACCATGATGTGATGAAACCCAGATTTGAGATCTAAAGTGGTAAACCACCGAGCACCATGTAATTCTTCAAATAACTCCTCAATAATGGGCAAAGGAAATTTGTTCTTCCCTGTATAAGCATTGAGTTTCCTATAGTCAACACATAACCTCCATTCACCATTCTTTTCCTTAACAAGCAATGCTGGTGAAGCAAATGGACTAGAACTCTCTTTAATCATGTCAGACTTAAGAAGATGAGCTACTTGTTTTTCTATCTCATCCTTTTGAGCAGGTGTATATCTGTATGGTTTCAGTCTAAAAGGCTGAGCTCCAGGAATAAGAGGAATAGTATGAGTATGAGACCTTGTAGGAGGAACCTGAGAAGGTGCAACAAACAAATCCTGATGCTGATTCACTAATTGAGCTACCTCAGTTGGAATATCAGAAGAGTGATTAAGGTGCTCCTCATTCACAAAATAGACTTGAACAACACTTTCAACATCATTTGTTTTTTCCAACACTGTAAATCATTAAGTGTGATCTCGAAACAACAGGAACTTGATCATTAATGCCTTGAAGCTTGACTTGCTGTCCTTGATACTCAAAACTCAGCCATTTATCTTTCCAATGCATGTTCATAGAATTGAAAAGTTCCAACCACTCTATACCGAGAATAGCATCATAAGAATCAATGGGTAGTATCTTGAAGGTGGTATTGAACAGAACTCCCTGCACAGACCATGAGCAATTAACCAACTCATGAGAGCATCCCAAGTGAGCTCCATCAGCCACTCTGACAGTCATAGTGTGATGTAAGGGAGTCCAAGGAGTTAACTGAGAAGCTAAGGCTTCACTGATAAAGTTGTGACTGCTACTAGAATCCACAAGAACCACTGATTTGAAATTCTGAATAGATGCAGACAACTTCAGAGTTCCAATAGGAGCAATACCTTTCAATGCATGATTAGTCAAAGCCATCAGTTGCTCATCTTCAGAATCAGAGCTGGACACAGGAATCTCATCATCAGATGAATTATCAGGAACCTCAACAGAGTCCCAAACTTCCTCCACCAAATGCAAAGGAACTGTTAGTGAACATTTATGGTCTTGAGACTGTTGGCATTTCTTAGTGCGATTACCAAAACTAGACTTAGAGCCCAATCCTAATAACAGCGCCAGAAACGCTAAATGGCTTTACTCGACATAATTACTAGAAACTAGTTCTAGCAACTACGCGAGTGTTGCCAAGAGATAGATCACATCCTATTAGAATAAATATCCACAAGCGCACGGATCTATCGTCGCAGCATTTCACCCGGAAGTATTCAGGGTATCGTTATTTATAATTTCCCAAAGAAAGGCATGGGGTAGTTAAGTAATCTAGCATGTGTATGAATACAATATCTAGCATGAGGAGAAACCGACCAATGTGTATACAGGGGTAAGCATACGGTAGTTTGGATAGTGGACACACAATTAGAGAAACCTCAAAGGAATAAAGGTAAAATAAAGAATAAAGAATAATCTATGCGGAGCGAAAGGGTCCTATATAGTCAATGCTAGAACAGCTAATTCCACATGTTATACAAGTCAAGACTCGACTATAGACTAGGAATATGGGGAGACCGCGGCAACTGGTCTGCCAGTCGATGGCGGCATTTACAAACTCCTACTCAACATGCGAACGTGGGGGATTACAAGGGACGGACAGGGCTGTCACCACCTACCGCCTACCACCTCAACTGTAGCATGCCGACATATCCGAAGGTTCCCTTGCACCCAGACACCACGTCCGCATACTAAGGAGCTACCTGCGTCCCCCCTAGGACTCCCACCCTACGGATGGACGAGCTAGAACATAGGCAAGCCCGAAGGCACATCGAACCTCTATTCCTCTCCTACAATCTAATCTAAACAAGTAAAACATATGAACGATAAGAACAATGTAGAACACGATGAACAACTCTCACAAGAACTATGGCCTAGTTCTTGATCATCGAATATATCATGTACTAGACTATACTCTAGTTCATATGCAAGACTATATAAATGTAATGAGAACTTGACTAAGGAAGAATGCTCCATAGATTTATACCAAGAGTGTAGCTTTTCTTCCTGGAGACAAGCTCTCCAAGTAGCTTTGCCTAGCTCCAATGGACTAATGCTAAGACTAAAGAACAAGTGTGAGGAAGTGAGATGGCTCCAAATGGTGTGTGTGAAGGTGGAGGGCCTCTCCTCTTCATTTATAGGGCGCTAGAGGCGGTTCAGGGGAATTGAGGTAAAATAACCAGCGGAACCGTCATGCCCCAGATGGAAGGAGGCAAACCGCCTTGGCCGGGCCCACCTGGCGGCAGGACTGGCGCGCGCGCGCCCTAAGCGTGCCCGCGCCTGGGTGGCGCCGCCCCCTGACCGCCTTTGGCGTGTGGGCCCGGGCCGTCCTCTGGGCCGTGCTTCTGCTGGTGTTTTGGCCCACTTCGACCCCAAGGTGGGCTACCTTGTTTCCTTCGCCGTTTTACGCCTTCCGAAAAGCGCCTTTTTATTCTGAAAATTCCTGCACTTGGTGTATATTCTGCAAAACAATATTTTCTCCAAGCACAGGTGGAACTAGGTCAATAGTAAAGATATATGTGAAATAAAATATTTATTTCCCCCATAATGACCTATAGTTGGCGGGTAAAAATCTGAGTTAAGGACCGCCAACAAGATCCCCAAGCTTACCCCTTGCTCGTCCCGAGCAAGTCTTTGCTTTGGGCCGTTGATCGGGGTTGCTACGATGCCGATTATATCTCAAGTGTACAAGATAAAAGAGAGCGTTCTACTGCTATTTGAATAAATCGGCAATTGTATCTACTCTATGATTCCTGATGGAGTTGGGCTTCTAATTGTCTCAAGTCTTGGGCGATTGCAAAATAGAACAGTTTCAAAGACCGGTGCTTTTCATTCATCCCAAGATCAACTTTCTGTCCGGAGGTTTTGTAAGTTTTTATAAATAAACCAAGTTCCTCAAATGACCCACTCGATCGTTCAAAAGTGTATAGTAACCTCACCAAAGGCATTTTTAGATTTTTGCCTTCTTCCTACCACTAAAAGATGAGAGTGGAGTGTTGGGTAGGTATGTAAGTAGGCATACTTGTATCACATATGTTGTAAGGTCAAGGACTGAACCTTATGGAGATTAAGCTATACACCTTGATTGAGATGTGCAAGTGTGTGGACGGAATGAAAGATGATTCCTAGTTTTTGTGGTATTTTTGGGTCTCCATGCATCATGACATACTCCCTTTTGGTGAATGAGATGAAGAAATGATGGGCTATCAAAGAGCAACTAAAACTATCCTCTCATTTTTTTTTGAACAGGGATCTAAGATTTTTCCTGTTTGCCTACAAGAGGGATAAATCTTCTAACTATAAATATCTCGCCTTTTTTTCTTTTTTTTTCTTTCTTTCCTCTCTTTCTTTTCTCTCCCCTTTTTTTCTGACTAAGAACATAGCCCAAATCTTTATTGATGGAAAGGATGAGGTGGAGAGAGATGTCATGATGAACAATGCATGGAGAATTTTGCAAACTACAAGATAGGGGTGCGCGATCCTCAGGGTAAGGGTCGGTATTTTTATTTGGTGGAAAAATGGTGCGCAACTCTCAGTGTAAGAGTCGACGGATGGTGAAGGGTGCATGTTGTGCGCAACTCTCAATGTAAGAGTTGGCGTTTATTTGGTGGGTGCAAGTGAATCTCAATCATGGGTGTATAGTCATAATCTCACGTCGGTAACAATCTGACCGAATTCAATGTACGAACAAGCAGCGTATGAAGGTTCTTATTCTACAAATAAATCATATGGCTCTGGTGGGTATTTCGTGATCATTGAGGAACTATTGTTGTTGAAATTTTTTTTTGAAACAAAGACTCCGGACATCAGGTTTTCTCAAAGGGATAAAGTCATTGCTGGGGTCTAAGTCACTATATCATATCGTGCAATAATCTAGATGAGAGTAATCATATGCAACCCACTAAATCAAGTTTCTAGAGCATGATAATGTAAAGCCGATAAACCCAAATATTAGAGAAAACTCTATTTTAGACAAGTACAAATGAGACATAAAACAGAGCAACCAATCATTTCAACATGGGTGGAACTAAACATTTCATAGCACATATATGGAATGGAATTATATAAATATATATATATTTTTTTGAATTTTTCAATGCAAGAAACTTGAATTTAAACATGCTAAAATAAAAATAAAATTATGAGAATTTAAATATGCAATGCAGGTACCTCAAGTGGGGGTCCTCCCCCAAGCTATCCTATAGCTCATGGCCCAGGGTTGTATCCCTGGATCTCCAGTAGGCCCTCTGCTCCTCCTGCTGAATGCGGAGGCTCTCTGCAAGAGCATCGAACCGCTGCCCGTGCTGCTGCTGCCACTGGGTCGTCGCATGCATGAAGCCGCCCAGTGTGTTCCTGATGTCGTTCGTCTGGATCTGCAGCTGTCCAATGCGTGCATTGACTGAGGCTAGCGTCGGCTCCTGCTCTGGTGGTGGTGAGTCGACAGTGTACCGCCTCTGTCGCTCCCACTCATCGGTCCCTGCATCGGACCATGCCCCCTCGGCGGTCTCCAGGCCGGGCCGGGGGTACTTGCTCCCATCCCGAGTAGCCCGAGTAGCCCGAGTAGCCTGGTAGGCCTCCCATCCACCATAACCATACTGCTGGGGAGGCTATACAGGGGCTCTGGTTGAGCAGGGGAATCAGGCTATGCATAAGCCTCAGCCCCTCCTCTAGTGGCTCTCGGAGTCTGTTCTTCCCTGCGTGCTTCTTCTGTAGTCTTCAAATCAAAGGTGAGCACGTCACAATTATATAAATAGAGATCCGGGTTAGGTAACCGAATCTTATTTACATAACCGGCAAAGAAGAAACAGATATGATCTTTCCCATCGGCCTTCAAAGTGTGTCCTTGGGTTAGGGCACGCAAATCACAAATCGGCCGGTCAAGAGGGATGTACTCAACATCGTTACCATCTAGTGCTCCTACGGCGTTGGCAATGCGAGTAACAAGAGAGGTGCAATCGATAGCATAAGACTTCTTAACCATATCTAGCCAGTGGAGGCACATCTCCCTCACAGGAGCGACCTTGAACTTGTGAACCATGGCATAAAGAAGCTTAAGTTCTACAGAATGCACCCATCTAGTCTTGCCGGCAGGAAACAAAGTCATAGAAATCCAATGATGCATGAGTCTAAGGGTAGGGTGTTGGATCTGCATGTTCAGGGGTTTGAAAGGTCCAACTTCTACCCTACCCGAAATCTTCTCCCAAAAAGAATTTCGATCAAAGCCAGGGATGGATGCATCTAGCTTAAGTGCACACTTATAGTGAAAGCCTAGATGATGAGCGAGTTCCCCCCAAGTAAGATAATACTCCGTGCCAAACAAACGGAAGTAAATACGCTCATCATCATAATCAAGTGTGCAAAGAAACTGGATGGTCAAGAGACGCGAACCTTGCTCATCGATGGGCTCAATGTTTTCCCAACCAACCGCCCTCCAAATGGTTTCGAAGTCGGTGTCCATACCTATTTTTTCGATGAGGTTGGCATCGTAGACCGTCGTGTGGTTGAAGAGCCGATCCTTGAGGCGATGGTACCTTTGCAGCTCCTGTTCACCCTCCAGGCCGAGGTACGGGGCGTCGACCGCGTAGATCCCCTCGGGCTCGGGGGTTGCGGGTGGTGCCGATTCCTCGGCCACTTCTGGCTCGTAGGGGGCACCTTGGTAAGAGCTCGAGGCCTCACCGTACCCCCACGAACTATAGTCACTCATGGTGGACTACGCTGGTGGCTAGCTCTCGGGTGCGAAAGAACTAGTGGAAGTTGCTTTTCCACACCCGAGACTAGCTCTAACTCTTGCTCTCTTGCTCAAAACTTGCTAGTGGAAGCTTGTGGCATAGGAAGTGGGGGTGGAAGAGAGTGAGAGATTGAGAATGGGAGGTGGTTTGAGCACCCCGACCACCCCCCTCCTTAGCCGAACCACCAGCATGGATGGGGGAGGAAAACGGCTAAGAGCCGTTGGGCGCTGGCGCGGGCCCCACCTCGGCAGGACTGGCGCGGGCGTACCTCGGGCGCGCGCGCACCCAGGTGGGCCCCGCTGCCTCCCTGCTTTGGCCGTTGGGCGCCAACGGCTAGCCCTCGGCGCTAGCCGTTGGTGATTCTGCCCCGGCCGTTCAAAAATTTTTTTTTTCAAAATAAATCTTCTTTTCTCTCTTTTTTTCAGAGAAGAAGTTTTATTTTCTCTTTTTTTTTCTCTTCTACTCTCTCTTTCTCTCTTTTTTTTTTCGAGTAGCAAGAAAAATACTTACCGACCTGCTTGTCGGTGCTCCTATTTCTCCCCCAAGCTTGCTTGGCTTAACAGGGGTGACCAAACCCTGTCGCGATCATGTTTACTGACTCGGGCGGGACCTTGGGTTGCCCCGGGATCCTGCTCATGTCAGCGTTTGTTGGGATCACTGCGGCAATCTGGGCGAGCTGGGTCTCTATCATCTTGTTGAAGCTCAGCTGATTCTTGACAGCAGATGATAGGCCCTCTATCTTGTTATTCATGTTTTCCAAGATCTTGTCATTTTAGATCATCTTTTTGGTGAGATTTTCGTTGATCTTGGCTTGGCCGTAAACTAGGTCCTTCAATGAAGGTTGATTCGAATTAAACCCGGAGGCGTAGTTCGAATTACCTTGGAATGGAGGATGGGACTAGTTATTCAGGCTATTTCCTCCTCCTTGTTGCTGGCGAAACCCATTGTTGCGGTAGGCGGCCTCTTCACGGGTCTCGGGGCAGTCATTCCCTGAGTGTCCAGCTTCACCACAGACCTCGCACGTCATGTGAGCGTCCATGGCGTTGACGGTGCTAGATGCATCATTGATGGCACCACCGTCAATCTTCTTCAAGAGTAGGTCTATTTTTGCGGCAAGCATATCCGCCTCCTTCACGGTATGCATGCCTTTTTGTCCCTTGGTGGGAGCGCGGTCCTCCCCCCAAGCTTGGTTTTCTACCATTTTGTTGATCGGTCTTTGTGGCACCGTCAACGATCCAATGATAGGAAGGCGCCGCCGGCTGCGGCGTCCGTGTGCCCCTTCGACATGGGTGTTAACCCGTTGTAGAAGTTCTCGAGCACCGCCAACTTTCCATCCCATGGTGAGGGCATTCCCGGATGTACTCCTGGAGCCTCTCCCATGCCTCAGGGATGGGTTCCAGCGAATTCTGCTGGAAGTTGGCGATTCTTCCCCGCAGGGCATTGGTTTTGACAATGGGGAAAAACTTAGCGAGGAACGCGGTGGAGCACTTGCTCCATGTGTCAATAGCGGCCTTGTCCTTGTAGAACCAGGTCTTCGCCTTACCCACTAGGGAGAAAGGGAAGAGCCTGAGCCTGATTGCATCAGGTGCGACATCCTTGATGACGATGGTGTCGCATATGTCCAAGAAACGCTGAAGATGGGTGTTGGCGTCCTCACTTGGCAGTCCACGGAATGAACTTGCACGCACCATGGTAATGAGCCCGATCCTGAGCTCGAAGTTCTTGTCTCCCAAGTTGACAGCGGGCCCAGTGGGCACGTTGGCAACATTGGGGACAGAGAACTCGCGCAGGGACTTGGCCATGAAGTGCGGCATGGTAGGTGCGGTAGTGACTGGTTTATCTGTCGGCGGAGTAGCAGAAGAGGAAAGAGCACGAGTCCTCTTCCTCCTTTGGAGTGCCTCCGGATTTGAGTTGAAATTTTCCGGCAGAGACAAACCGGTCATGCACTATCCTGTTTTCATCCACAACAGGAGAAAACATAAAAGTTAGCCTGTATAGACATTGTCGTTTCTCATTTTATATATCATATGCATATCCATGCTGCTAGATCCTTAACTTCCATGCCTTCCCCGGCAACGGCGCCAGAAATGCTTGTTGGCATTTCTTAGCGCGATTACCAAAACTAGACTTAGAGCCTAATCCTGATAACAGTGCTAGAAACGCTAAATGGCTTTACTCGACATAATTACTAGAAACTGGTTCTAGCAACTATGCGAGTGTTGCGAAGAGATAGATCACATCCTATTAGAATAAATATCCGCAAGCGCACGGATCTATCATCGCAGCATTTCACCCGGAAGTATTCAGGGTATCGTTATTTATAATTTCCCAAAGGAAGGCATGGGGTAGTTAAGTAATCTAGCATGTGTATGGATACAATATCTAGCATGAGCAGAAACCAACCAATGTGCTATACAGGGGTAAGCATACGGTAGTTTGGATAGTGGACACACAATTAGAGCAACCTCAAAGGAATAAAGGTAAAATAAAGAATAAAGAATAATCTACGCGGAGCATGCAGGTCCTATATAGTCAATGCTAGAACAGCTAATTCCACATGTTATACAAGTCAAGACTCGACTATAGACTTGGAATATGGGAGACCGTGGCAACTGGTCTGCCAGTCGATGGTGGCATTTACGAACTCCTACTCAACATGCGAACGTGGGGGATTACAAGGGACGGACAGGGCTATCACCACCTGCCACCTACCACCTCAACCGTGGCATGCCGACATATCCGAAGGTTCCCTCGCACCTGGACACCACGTCCGCATACTAAGGAGCTACCTACGTCCCCCAGGACTCCCACCCTACGGATGGACGAGCTAGAACATAGGCAAGCCCGAAGGCACATCGAACCGCTATTCCTCTCCTACAATCTAATCTAAATAAGTAAAACATATGGACGATGAAGAACAATGTAGAACACGATGAACAACTCTCACAAGAACTATGGCCTAGTTCTTGATCATCGAATTATCGTGTACTAGACTATACTCTAGTTCATATGCAAGACTATATAAATATAATGAGAACTTGACTAAGGAAGAATGCTCCATAGATTTATACCAAGAGTGTAGCTTTTCTTCCTGGAGACAAGCTCTCCAAGTAGCTTTGCCTAGCTCCAATGGACTAATACTAAGACTAAAGAACAAGTGTGAGGAAGTGAGATGGCTCCAAGTGGTGTGTGTGAAGGTGGGGGGGCTCTCCTCTTCATTTATAGGGCGCTGGAGGTGGTTCAGGGGCATTGAGGTAAAATAACCAGCGGCACCGTCATGCCCCAGATGGAAGGAGGCAAACCGCCTTGGCCGGGCCCACCTGGCGGCAGGGCTGGCGCGCGCGCGCCCCAGGCGTGCCCGCGCCTGGGTGGCGCCGCCCCCTGACCGCCTTTGGCGTGTGGGCCCGGGCCATCCTCTGGGCCGCGCTTCTGCTGGTGTTTTGGCCTACTTCGACCCTGAGGTGGGCTACCTTGTTTCCTTCACCGTTTTACGCCTTCTGAAAAGCGCCTTTTTATTCTAAAAATTCCTGCACTTGTTGTATATTCTGCAAAACAATATTTCTCCAAGCACAGGTGGAACTAGGTCAATAGTAAAGATATATGTGAAATAAAATATTTATTTCCCCCATAATGACCTATAGTTGGCGGGTAAAAATCTGAGTTAAGGACCGCCAACAGAGATCGTTTGGCTCCACACTTATAATAGAGTCCCAAAGCTTTTCTGAGTGAAGACAACTTCTCATCGGCTTTACTTGGAATAGCAGATTTGTTAGAGCTAGATTCACTGAAGCTTGGCTTATCAGTAACACCACCAACAGAATAAGAAGATTTGAAGGTGTTCTTCTTAGCAGCATAGTCCAGCTTCTTGTAAGAGCTTGATGGTTGACCCAGTAGCAGTTCATCCTGTAATAGAGCAAGAGAACTCGCAGTATCCAGATCTTTTGGTCTATGAAGCAAAACAACACTCTTAATTTCATCCCTCAAGCCATCAATGAATCTATTGACTAAGAAAGGTGGATTGACTAAAGGGTCATGAGCTAACAACTGATGCATAAGATCATCAAAGGAGGTGATATATTTAGGCACTAAGCTGGTTTGTTTAACTTTGAAGAACTTGCGGATAAAGTGGTTAAACTGATCACGCTCAAACCTAGACACAATATGGAGACACAATTGATCCCAAGGAATATTTCTAAGATCTAGCTCAATGGTTTGCATCCAGAAAGCAACAGTACCCTTGAAATTCACAGTAGCTAGTTTAACCAAATGATTAGGAGGTATATCAAAAATGTCAAAATAGGACTCACACTGTTTGATCCAAAGCTTAGGATTAGTTCCTGAGAACTTAGGAAACTCCATGGGAGGTATGGCATGGCTCATAGAGTGGTGACTAAAATAAGGCATGGGTTGAGGATAAATAGTGTAACTATGGTGAGGACAAGCAAAATTGCACTTAGGTGATTCAGGTGGAGAACCAGATTTCTCACCTTTGACCGGAGGTGGTTCGGGAGGAGCACCGCCCCCCGAACGAGACCCCCGGTGATGTGTTTCAACGCTGTGGTCTAACGACCCTTGCGCCGTCCCTTCCAGGCATGGGTTCAGATGCAAACCCCGGTGACTTGCAGTAGACGTACGCCGCAGGCTTGGGCTTCGAATCGGCGGAGCGCAGATCTTCCACCTCCTTACGCAGCCCCTCAACGCTGGTACCGAGAGCCGACACCTTGGATTCTACCTCGGCGGTCTTGAGGAACTCGATGGAGGTCTGCACCTCATCGAGTTTGTTGTTGCCGTCGTTGATCCCCTTCGTCTGTTCTTCCAGCTTCTTGAGGATCGCCGAGAGCTGATCTTCAACCTTCATGGTGAGCTTGCTTCGTGTGAGTGGCGTTGCGGCCAGATCGGAATCAGAGATCGGCGGCGATGGGTGGTGGTGGTGGTGGTGTGGATCAGAACGGATACTGATACCAGATGTAACAACACTGGGGGAATAGGTTGCTACTATGACGAATCTCAATATATGTTTACTGGTTCTCGAAGTAATTCAACAATGGCGACGGCGGTGAGCCGGCGGTGGCGGCGAGCGCGCGGCAGCGATGTGCTGCAGCACGCCGATGCCAATGCCAACCAAGCCGAGGAAGCCAAGTCTCGCACGCTCTCTCCTTTAACGTTCATTACAAGACATCTGGGCCGACGGAATCCCGACGCGGCGAGCCTGGTTCACTTCACCCACTCTGGGCCGGAGATCTTCTGACTGGGCTGCCTGGGCCGTTTCTTACCCTTTGCTGGAGAGTACGGTCGCACCGTGACAAGGTGCCTTTCTTTGCTTCACTTGCAAATCTTCATCTCCGATGAGCCCATGCTCTCATGGTGGCTGGACCTGCGTAAGACTTTGTGCAAGGCGCTGCGGCCAGCCTTCGACTCACTCTTCTTCTTGGTTGAATGGTGCCTATGGAAGCAACGGAACCAAAGAACCTTCAACAGGAACGCGTCCTCGCCACAACAGCTTGTCGATGAGATTCTGACCGAGGGCCGCAGATGGTGTGCGGCGGGGTTTAGAAAGCTTCGTGTGCTCCTGGACTTGATCGGTTGAGCGTGGGTCAGATTTAGCGGATTAATGACCATGTAATACCTAGTGTTAGATCCAGTAGCTAGGTTTGGGACCGGTAACCGCGTGTTACCGCTCCGTCGTTTTCAGTACTGGAAGCGCCCACCAAGTATTCTCCCTTTTTTTCATTTGAATTATATGTTTTGTTGATTTCTAGATTCGAGGTGACTATTTTAATTTTAATTTTAATTTTTAGCTTTTCCTCTGATTTCTTATCCTTTAGAGTGTTGTATTTTTTTCATGCTATTTTAGTTCTGTCAGTTTTCATTGTTGTATTATGATATCTGATTTCTTTTTGTAGTCATGTGTCTTTTGAAAGGATACTCGATAGACGGTTGAGCATTGTGGACTGCAGCCTGCACCTAAAGTAATCTGGCTCAAATCCGAAAGAAATCTAGCCGATTAACGAGTGCTCACTCCTAATAAAATAACAAGTAGATAGAATATGTGACGGGCCGCACTTGACATTTTAGATCTCTTGTTCAAAATGGGCCGGGCTTCTCGCAAGGCCCAGCTAACGAAGCGCACATGTGGTTTGCCATTTTGCATGCAAGGCAACGTCAGTGATAGCCAATGGGTTTAGCATTGTTCAGTGACTTCTGATTTTATTTTTTATTTCTCGAATATGAAAAAAATTTACATATTATTGCATTAAGAAAAAGAGTTTAGACGAACATACAACGCGCATCTAAAGACGCTAAAAGAGGTCAACATGCACAGCCGTAGCTAACCATCCTAGCATAAAATATTTATGCCGATATTATATAAAAGAAACAACCAAAGTGTGAGCATCACCGCACCCTATGAGACTTCTGATTTCAGTTATGTCTTGAATGTTTTTGGACCCTAGAACATTTCTGGATTGATCTACAAAATACTAATGTTAGGTTAAGTTACTCATTATTATACGAAGACTAATTTTGCACCTTAATTTTTGTGTTGACACTTCATATTAATAATATATACAGCGTAATTTTCTATACCTAATAACACTAAATTTATTGTCTGGTTTAGAACTACTGCGTATAAAAAGTAGTATTACGGTGATTGATTTTTGTTTGGATAATAACTTAAACAGGTCACCCGATGCAACATTTAGCTAGAACCTAGTACTTGGCCCGTTATGATTTGGCACACATAATAATTAGGTCATTTCGCAAATAGCCGTATCAAACAGTGCTCCCACACTCAACTTTTCATCCTGGTCCTGGATTTGCCCATATCCAATAGCCCATTTGACGCCGGTCTTACAATTAAACGCCTAAACGACCTATATGCTAGTGCAAACAGTAACACTTCCTCCTCATGCTTATCCAAAACAAAGCAGCCCGGTTTCAAAGCATCAATGATTGGCGCCGCCAAAATATCCACTGCAACTGCAGGTACAAAAGGATTCCAGGCTATCAAACGAGCTACCTAGCTAGTGAAAGTTTATCTACAAATTTGTGGGGGTATAAACCCTTATACCAGCATGACATGACTTTAGGCCCGCTCGGACGAGGACCTTTGGCCCAAGAGCACAAGGCTGACCAGGGCCCAAGTCTGGTCGGCTACCTTGGAAGACAAGGAAGGAGGGACGAGCAGATCAGCGCCTGTGGGGGGTATAAATCCGGTATATCACCATAGACAGTTCCAGGGCTGCTCGGCAAGACGGCCCAGACCAAGGCAAGACCCGGCCCATTACCGACCAGGCTGGTGGGCCGGACTTCAAGACAATGGCGTGGTCCGCAACCGACCAGGAGGTGGATCGCGTGCAAGGATGCTTGTCCCGCAAGTATGCTTAGTCGGTTAGGTCAGATAGAGTCCTCCTAGGGCACGACTTGATGTAACCGACCACCTCACGTGTACCCTTGGCTGCTCGGCTATATAAAGCGGCCAAGGACCCCCTAGAACGCAGGCTATTCTCTGGCATCCTAACCTAGAGAGCTTAGCGCTTCATTGTAATCCGACACTTGATCATACAGCATAACACGAGGAGCAGGACGTAGGGTATTACGCTTCCGAGCGGCCTGAACCTGGGTAAACCTTGTTGTCCCTGGTTCGTTTTGTTTCTCGAACGTCTAGATCGTAGATCGTAACACGCCCTTGCCGAAACTCACCGCCGTGGGATACCCCGTGGTGGACTGCCGGTTATCCGTAATCGACAGTGGCGCGCCAGGTAGGGGGTGGAGTTTTCGATCTCAAGGCGATCCAGATGGTTTCCTTCCCCGCTTCCATGGATCTCGAGGCCAGCGACGCCTTCACCTTTGGATCGGTCACCTGGACCACGAAGAGGACGGCGCCCCTCACCTCTACGGGAGCAACCGAGCCGGCCTCATCGTCGCTCACAGGGCAAACGGTCTCAGCACCGCCCACCGAGCAGATGGTCTCAGTACCATCCGTTCGCCCGGCCGCAGCGCTAACCACCTCACCGCCGGTCGCAGCACCAGCCGCGCAGGAATCCCCTTTGCCCTCGGCAACGGCGGATACAACAATCTCCGAGCACTCGTAGATCAACTCGCGTGCTACAAACGGAAGCCGATCGACAACTCAGATCTGATCGAGCTCATCGACCACCAAGGTCGCGGGTTGGCCGAGATCACGAAGCTAGTTGAGGCCACGCAGGAGTTGATTCGCAAAGGGCCAGACTTTTCTGATTTCACACCCGTCCGACAACGCCGGCAAGGTTCTGTCCGCAATACAGATCTCGTCGGCAACAATTAGCCCGTCACTCGACCAGCTCCCTTCAGATCGGCTAGGAGTCCCCGTTGGTTAGATCCCAACCAGACAGGCCGATTTCGACCGAGCGAGATCCAAATAAGCGAGCAAATGTTCCTCCTCTCCCCAGGTTGAACGAGTTCATCGAAGCACGACAAAACCGGCGAGCACCTGCCCGACAGTACCAAGAAGGCCGTGCTCCGCCAAACAAGTTACCTACAGCAGACCCACCTGCTCCGCCGCATCATCCAACCGTTCTGTCCTTTGGATTGAACAACGCGGCGTCGACCTATACAAGGGACATCCAACAACAGTTTGATGCGCTCTTGATCCAGGAGGTTATCCCGAGGAGTCCCGCGCACGTGATCGGGATGGTGGAGATCCGTGAGTTAGACACATCCCAGGACGCCAACCCGGACTCACCAACCATCTCCGAACTGCTTGCCGGGTACCCCTCCGACTACACCGATTACCTCTCCTGGGACGAAGATCACCTCATGGACACAGAACCCAATCCGACCACCGAAGACACGCCGATCACTCCCGACCACCGGACGGAGACACCCAGCAGCGCGCTGGATTTTCCAAAGTACCCGCCCGGTTTCGGACCGACAATTTTGATGGTCAGCAATGATGAGCCCCCAGCTCCAAACGAGATGGACGCCCAGCGTCAGGCAAGGGAAGATCGTAACAACGGTCGTGCCCGACGACGCATTGCCGAGCAGGGCCGTCCCAACGGAGGCGCCGGACCATGGCACCGACCCTGGCGTCGCAACCTCAACCCCGAGTTCGACGGCGCTGGCGACCCAGTGGTTCACGAGACGCCTGGACTCAATGAGATTCAGGAATTCCTCACGGCGGCCGAGGACCAAGTGAACGACCTTCGTTCCATGGGCTCCATGGCCAGCTCTTACCGATCCCGCCGTTCTCGACAGAACCGGAATCGACGTGAGCAGCGAGTCGAAAGTGGAGGGGACAATTCATCCTACAACGGTAGATATGCCTATGAAGATGGAGGGGATTACGATGATCGTGTCGAGTAGCCTGGCAGGGTTCCACGCCGTGCTCGTCCTCAAAACAGTCGCCGACGCCCTAATCGCCAGCAAGGCAACCAGGGCCGACAAGACGACGAGGTAATCCAACCTGAGCGATGGGACCTCCGAGAACGGATAGATGAGCGCCTCCGAGCACGAAGGAACATTGGCGGCATCCCACCGTTCTCCGAGGAGCTCAAGGCAGTCATATGGCCTAAGAATTTCCGTACCTCGGAGATCCGGGCATATGATGGCAAAGCAGATCCATCCCACTGGATCATGCTCTACGAGGTGGCCGTCCGAGCAACAGGGGGCGACGAGTACATCATGGCGAACTACCTTCCCGTCGTGCTCAACAATACGGTCACCACCTGGCTGCTCCGGCTACAACCCGGTTCCATCCACAGCTGGGCACAGCTCCGCCAAGTCTTCGTCGACCACTTCAAGTCTACTTGTGTCCAGCCAGGGACCAAATACGCCTTGAAGCAGGTCCGCCTTCACCCAAAGGAATCCTTACGACAGTTCATTCGGCGCTTCTCGGACCAGTGGAATCGCGTACCAGAGATCTCTCAGGAGGCAGCTGTCAAGGCATTCATCGATGGCCTGGTCCAACCACGTGGTCGAGACCTCCAAAAGGCTCTCCTCCTCAGACAGCCGAAAACCATGGAGGAGCTACTCGCCATCGCGCACGACTACACTCTCTTGGACGACGGCCTAAACCGGAGCGACGATGGCCCGTCAGACCGCAATTACCGTCGGAACAATTCCAATGACGAAAGCGACGCTGACCGACCACCGCGCCGACAAGAGGAGCGCCACAACAACTAGCATTTCATCCGTGGACCTGGTCCCCGCGACAGCGAGCCTAACTTCAAACGCCGTGGCCAGGACAACTACGGCGGCGGCAAACGCAACCGAAACCGCAACGACAATGCCGTCAACGCGGTTAAGGGTCAGAAGCCAGCCGGGGATGAGGTGCTCGACAAAATCTTTGCCCAGGACTGTCCTTGACATCCTGGCAAAGGCCACACCACGGGCGAGTGCCGAGTTTTGACGGACACCCTCATCAAGTCCGCTTCCAAAAGGCCTTGACCCAACCCCAAGGCCAAAAGCAAGCCTGTCGACAAGCCAGAAGAAGAGGACGAGGACAAGACACGAGATGTCAACCCTCGCCACGCATTCAAGGAACCCGAGCGGAACTTCACTGCCGTGATCTTTGGCGGAAAAGTCGGGCTTGAAACAAGTCGCGACAGAAAATTGTTGACTCGCGCCATCATCGCGATGCAAGAGCCCGATGGTCTCCTTGCCGACGTCAAGCTACCAGCATGGTCCGAGGAGCCTATATCTTTCGGCCGCAAAGATATGTGGGCACGCATCCCTGATGGCGGACGATTTCCACAGGTCCTCGACGCAGTGATAGCTAACACTCGCTTCGAGAAAGTGCTGGTCGACGGAGGTAGTGCTCTGAACATCATCTTTTACCCGGCCTTCAAGGCGCTCGGTATCCCACAAGAGCAGCTACAACCGTACGACACCCCTTTCTGGGGCATCATGCCCGGAAAGCCTTCAAACCCACTCGGGCAAATCACCCTCGACCTGCAATTTGGGACCAAGCAGCACTTCCGTATCGAGCACATCACCTTCATCGTGGCCGACTTCGAAGGGACCTACCACGCCATCTTGGGCCGCCCTGGCATCGCCAAGTTCATGGCTGTCCCCCACTATGGCTACTTGGTGTTGAAGATGCCTACCGAGCAGGGAACACT
Source organism: Themeda triandra (assembly GCA_018135685.1). NCBI lineage: Eukaryota > Viridiplantae > Streptophyta > Magnoliopsida > Poales > Poaceae > Themeda > Themeda triandra. The sequence goes on along the minus strand of JAENPR010000179.1, from coordinate 129,551 downwards.
TTCCCTGCGTGGCAACGTCTTCATGGCTCGGGAGTGTGAGACTGCCGCCTACACTGCGGCAGAATTCCAAGACCTGCAACACGCTTTGCAGCACACCAGCCTGGGTGTCGATAACTTACCACCTGCTGAGCTCGAGCAACCGGTTGGATCTACTCGGCGCCCATCCAATAAGGTGAAGAGCGCGAAGACGGTTCGCCTCTCCGATGACGACCCTTCCAAGGTCACCAAGGTTGGAGCAGAGCTCGACCCCAAATAGGAAGACGCGCTCGTCCAGTTCCTTCGGAAAAACATCAGCATATTTGCGTGGAAGCCCTCCGATATGCCTGGTGTTCCCAGAGAAAAGGCCGAGCACTACCTCGACGTCAACACGACTACTAAACCAGTCAGGCAGAAGATGCGCCGGTTCGCCCGCGACCGCAAGGAGTTAATTAGAATAGAAGTAGCCAAGCTCAAAGCAGCTGGTTTTATCAAAGAAGTGTACCACCCGGACTGGTTAGCCAATCCGGTGCTTGTTCAAAAGAAGAATAAAGAGTGGAGGATGTGCGTTGATTATACAGATCTCAACAAACACTGCCCCAAACAGGCATTCAATCTGCCTCGAATCGACGAGGTCGTAGACTCTACCGCCGGTTGCGAGTTGCTCTCATTTCTTGACTGTTACTCCGGGTATCACCAGATAGCCCTTAAAAGGGAGGACCAAGAAAAAACCGCTTTTATCACCCCCTTTGGTGCTTTTTGTTATACGACCATGGCTTTCGGTCTCAAAAACGCGGGGCTACGTATCAACGGGCTATTCAGTCCTGCCTCGAGAAAGAGATCGTCGACGATCTCGTCGAGGCCTACGTAGATGACGTGGTAATAAAATCCAGAAAGGCAGACGCCCTGATCACTAACCTCGAGCGCACATTCGAAAAACTCAACGAGTTCCAATGGAAACTCAACCCTAACAAGTGCGTTTTTGGAGTACCATCCGGCATCCTGCTCGGCCACCTGGTCAGCCAGGACGGCATTAGGCCAAATCCCGAAAAGGTAGTCGACGTCTTGAAACTACGACCACCCCGGTGCGTCAAAGACATCCAAAAACTCACAGGGTGCTTAGCCGCCCTAAGCAGATACATCTCTCGGATGGGTGAAAAAGGACTCCCCTTTTTCAAACTGCTCAAAGCCAAGGATAAGTTTGAGTGGACCGAGGAGGCCGACCAGGCCTTCAAACAACTCAAAGCTTATCTCACCTCCCCCTCATTCCTGACAGTCCCAAAGCAGAATGAGGAGTTGCTCCTATACATAGCTGCGACGACTAACGTGGTCAGCACTGTGCTAGTAGTCGAGCGTGAAGAGGAAGGTCACGTCTATGGAGTCCAGCGCCCTATATATTACGTAAGCGAAGTGCTCAGCGAGTCCAAGCAGTGGTACAATCAAGTACAAAAGCTCCTGTACGCACTCTTGATCACTAAGCGCAAGCTGCTCCATTACTTTCGTGCCTTCAAGGTCATGGTTGTCACCGATGTACCACTTGGCGACATCCTCCGCAATCGGGACGCTAGTGGTCGGATCGTGAAGTACGCGCTAGAACTGTCCGAGTACACTCTCCAGTTTCGCGCCCGACGAACGGTGAAGTCACAGGCCTTGCCTGATTTCATTGTGGAGTGGACGGACATCAGCCTACCTCTTGCCGATTCAAACGCCGAGTACTGGACGATGTACTTCGACGGTTCCCTCAACATCGATGGTGCTGGGGCTGGTGTCTACTTTATCTCTCCTTCCAAGGACACGATAAAATACGTCTTGCGTATCCACTTCAAAGCATCCAACAACGTAGCCGAGTACGAAGCAGCCTTACACGGACTTCGTATCGCCGTTGAACTTGGCATCAAACGACTTATGGTCTATGGGGACTCTGCTTTAGTCGTCAAGCAGGTCAACAAGGACTGGGATACAGTCCACGAAAAAATGGATGCCTACGTTGCCGAAATTCGCAAACTTGAGAACAAGTTCTATGGCCTGGAATTCATCCATGTGCGCCGCGAAAAGAACGTAGGGGCAGACGAACTATCCAAGCTGGGCTCATTCCATGCCAAGTTACCCCCTGGTGTCTTTGTTCAAGATTTAATCAAGCCTTCGATCTCTGATCAGGTAGAACATACACCAGAAGATACATCAGAGGTCAATGTCCTGACCACACTATTCAGTAACGCCAATGTCGATGACGACGACGGTCTCCTCAGCCAGCAGGCAGATGATGAGGGTACAGAGTCAGCCGACCAGGCGACGCCTCCCCAAGAAGACTGGAGAGAGCCCTTTATCAAATACCTGAATGAACACCTCGTCCCGGAGGATAAGCTTGCTGCACAACAGCTGGTCCACAGAGCCAAGGCCTACGCTATGGTCAATGGCGAGTTGATGCGCAAGGCACCCAAGTCCATTATCTTCCCGGAAGTGTGTCACTCGGGAAGCGGGATTGAGCTTCTAAAAGCCATCCATGAAGGCACTTGTGGTAACCATGCAGGCGTCCGACACCGGGTCGGCAAAGCCTACCGAGCAGGTTTCTACTGGCCAACAGCCGTTACTGACGCCGAGGACTACGTACGGCGATGCGTTAACTGCCAAATGTTTGCCAAGCAGATTCATGTCCCAGCACATGACTTACAAACAATCCCAGCTGCTTGGCCCTTCTCATGCTGGGGACTGGACATGATTGGGCCATTCAAACTAGCTCCTGGTGGCCACACAAACGTCTTCGTGCTAATTGAGAAATTCTCCAAATGGATTGAATATCAACCAGTCAAGAAAGCCACGGCCGAAAAGGCAGTCCAGTTCCTCAACGAGGTCATCCACAGATACGGTGTTCCAAACACCATCATCACCGATCTGGGCTCGCAATTTACAAGTGATGCGTTCTTTAATTATTGCGATGACAGCCTGATCAAGGTCAAGTACGTCTCCATTGCTCACCCTAGAGCTAACGGACAAGTGGAACGTGCTAACGGGATGATCCTCGACGCACTCAAAAAACGTGTCTTCCAGGTTAATACTAAGCTCAAACCTGGCCGATGGCTCAAAGAGTTAGCTGCAGTGGTCTGGGGACTGCGCACTCAGACCAATCGCAACACAGGAGTCTCACCATACTTTATGGTGTATGGCTCAGAGGCTGTCATACCAGCCGAGGTCGCTTTTCAGTCACCACGAGTAGCCTACCATGACGAAACCACCTCCGACGAGGCTAGAGAGGTGGACATCATGGCTAAGGAAGAACAGGCCCTCGAGTCATGTGCTCGGACCGAGAAGTAGTTAGCTACGGTACGACGCTACTACAACCGCAACGTCCGAGGACGATTGTTCGTGGTCGGCGATCACGTGCTCCGTCGTGTTCAAAACACGGACGGCCTCCACAAGTTATCTCCAAGGTGGGAAGGACCGTACAGAATCAAGGCTGTAACACGCCCGACGTCGTACCGGTTGGAGACGCTAGATGGAGTCGAAGAGCCAAACTCATGGCACATAGAGATGCTCATACGCTTTTACCCATAAAGATATGTATCTTGTACTTTTCTTCTATTAACAAAGTTTCCTCTTTTGTTGTCTCCTTTTCGTCCTGTTGCTATTTCTTATCTGAAATTTCGCACCACCTTACATACATGCGCCCTGCATAAGTCATATCTAAACTTTGCGTTCTGCTCGCCGAGAACGATTTGATAAGGTCCTGCGTCTCGGTCCTCTGTCGATGTGCTACAGCTCCGCGCTACACAGCACTAGGAGATCCGGCAGGCACCCTCTAATAGATACTTAGGATCGTACCTAGTGATCCTGGCGTACCGCGCTGTTCACTAGTGCGTCCCTTTGTCATCTTGACAGAGCTAATCGCTTCGAGAGTGGGCGCAAAATTTATTTGTCGACATGATTCTTTTTTAAAAAACGTTACGCATCTAAGTTATGTCTAACGTAAATTATAAAAACGGCAAAATACTTATCACCCGCTTAAGTATGCCTAACTCATCTGCATCTTAGTACGGCCTTAAGTTTTGTTTCGAGCACCCCGTGCTCAGCACCACTTATATACAAGTTTTAAATAAATGTTTAAAACAAAGGGCCCTACTGACCACCCTCCTCCTCTGCAGGATCTTCAATGAGAGTCATGTCGCCGACCAGCTGCTCGGCGACAGGGATGAAGGTGGTTCGGAGCTCCTCGGCGGCAGCGTCGCTGAGTTCCGGCGCGATCCCAAGCGCGACGGTGGCCGGATCAGCCGCCGCCACCCTCGAGCGGACCACCGCCAACGCCGTGGACACTGCGTAAGTGCCCGCCCGCGCGACGAGGTCCTGCAGCACTGGCCACAGCCTCTGGCACTGATCTGCCACGAGCGTAGCCTCGCCAGCCGGGTCCGCCGGGTGCACCTCCTCGGGGAAGACGGTCCGGACCGGCTTGATGTGCTCGGTCATCCGGTCCACCTTCTTCTGGAGGTAGGCGCATGTGTCCCGCAGACACTGGAACTGGGTCAGACGGCGATCCCGCATCTCTATTTCATACAAACAAGGTGGTTAGCATGCACTGTTTGATCCAGTACATGGCAGACAAAACATACAACTGGTCTAAGTTTCACAACTTACCGATCAGCTCCGCGATTTGCGCAGCATCCGCCTTGGCCTGCTCCCGAGCGGTCTCCAGCTCCTTAGGCAGAGCGGCCTTTTCCCGCTCCAGAGCGGCAGCCTTCTCCTCCATCCCTGATGCAGAGGAAGAAATCATCACATCTCTATGGCAATAGACCATGCTTAGCTTGGTAGCGAGGACACGGCCACATACCTTGTCGGCCCTCCTTCAGCTCGGCCACCTATTCCTCTAGAGCCAACCGAGCAGCCTCCTTGTCGGCGAGCCGGGTTTCATAGACCTGCGCCTGCGCCAGCATATTGGCCTTCTCCTCCCGGACAATCCTGCACTCCTCGTCAATTGGCGCGAACCGTTGAATGGTTCGCGCACGCTGAGCGTTGGTGCTCTGCAGGGTCTATCAATAACAGGACAGTCAATACGTGCTCCGCACACCCATTTATCACATACGCAAGAACCATCATACCTAAATCCGGGAGGTGAGCAGCTCCAGGGCTTCCCTAATTCCCTCCTCCATCACCACCCCCGGCACTTCATCATACGACTGCCACTCCTCTCCCACCAGCCTCGAGATCATGACTCGATTTGGAGGGAGGAGATGGCGGGTGCTTGCGGCGGCTCCCTATGGATCTCTTCCACAGGGGAGGACAGGGGACTGGGCTGAGCAGCCACCCCGGGCTCCTGCTGAGCCGCCGGCTCCGGCGTAGCCTGCGCACTTGGCTTTGGAGTGGCCTGCGCAGCTTCTGGACTCGGTTCGGTGGGGCGACGGGCGGCCTCCGGTGACGGGATCTTCTCCTCCGCCCCTGGCTCCTTCGCCCGAGGTGTCTCCACGTGCGGCAGAGCACTGGTGGCATCCGCCTCGCCCTGCTGGGGCTCCACGCCCGACGCTGCTCCGCCGGGCCGGCGCCGGGGCCCGATCCGGTGGAGCTCTGGGTAGGGCCGGTACTTGGCCGACTACACAAACAAAACTCGGCATGAACATTCAGCTGATTTTCAAAGCAAAAATTATAATTGCAAGTACACAGCTACTTACTGGCAAAAGCCGCCCTTGAACTTGGGCACGCCGCCGCTCCTCGGCAATCCGCTCCCAGACCTCGCGCTGGGCTTGGGGACTAACTTGGGCGGGACATGCCTCCCTTCCGGGGACTGCTCGGCGCCGTTCTTGGCAGCTGCCCCCGGTGTTGGTGAAGAGGGGGCGGCGGCGGCCTTTGGCTTCGGAGCTGGGGTTGGCCCGGAGTTCCGCGGCGACCGCCGCGACGCTGGTTGGGGCGACTTAGAGCCGCTACTCCCATCCCCGGCGCGCGCCTGGCGTTTCCGCCGGTACTCGGCGATGGTGATGGTGTTGTCGGAGTCCGACGACACCGGGCTGTCCGGGGCCGGCCTCTTGCTGCCGACCTCGGCGCCGGCCTCCTTGCCGAGGTTCAACTTTCCCCCGGTGCCAAGGTTGGCCGGCTTGTTCTTTTCCTTGGGGGCGGCACTGGTCGGCTGCTTCCTCGCCGCCTGCCGTTGCCCCCTGGTGGTTGGTCCCATCTTATCCTCATCATCATCATCTTCATCGTCATCAGGGCTGAGGTCCTCGGCCTCGCCCTGGTCGGCAGTCTTCTCCGGACGCCGCTGACCACGAAGGGCATCGCCCTCTGGCCATTGCTCTACCGGAACTGCTGAGAAGTACTGATCACTTCGCCCCTGCACACACAATGCTACAGTGGTCAGTATACAATCTCCTGGACAGGATATTTTCAATTTACACAATTGAATTGATCACTCATCCTTACCTCTGGTGGGGGGATGCTCAGACGGTATGGGATTTGCTTGGTGGTCGGCAGGGAAGTGTTAGGATCATATTTCTCAAAAAGAAATGAGAGTATGTGATGGGTCCATCCCTCACCTGGCTTCTCCATTGTGTCCCGTGATGGATCCTCTAAACCGCTGTATTGCCACAGCGGATTGGTCCTTTCCTTACACGGTTGTACGCGCCGCACCAACCACATTCCGGCCACAAGTGCCCCAGTCACTTTCTGGTTATCGATCATGGCCAGCAGCTCCTCGACCTGGATATCGCCGGTAGGGGGCGGCTCTGACCACCTGGGGTTGGCCTCCGAGATCTGGTGGACATCACAGGGAACTTTTCTACCCACTGTGACATCCTGGCTCATATAGAACCAGCGCCTGTTCCAGCCTTTGGGTGCAGAACTAAACTTGCTCCCTAGCCATGATGCTGCCATATTGTCCCGGAGCCGAATGTAGCATCCGCCGGCCACCTGGGATCCCCCAGTCTCTACCCCCTTCTTCCGTAACACGAAGAAGTGGCGGAATAGATTGAAATGGGGGGAATACCCAGGAACATCTCACAGTAGGCGATGAAAATAGATACTGTCAAAATGGAGTTAGGGTCCAGGTTGCAGATGGAAATACTCCACCATATGCAAAGGTCCCGCAGGCACCCATTCACTGGTTGCCCCAACCCACGAGGCACGAAATCCTTGAAGACAACGAACTCACCTGGCCTCGGCGCCGGCTCGTCCTCGCCGCGCGGTTCCCTGTACACCCCCATTTCCAGAGGTGGCAGGAAGCCGTTATCTGCCAGCGACTTGAGAGATTCCCGGCTCGAGGTGGACTGGTGCCAGTCCGGCCCATGCCTCGTCGCGTCCCCGCCCTTCGTAGCCTTTTTGGTCGACCGCTTCGCTCCCATCTCCGGCGGCAGCGAGTCGATGCGGTGGTGGTGAACCCTAGCGGGATGAGCGGCGGTGGCTAGATCTACGCGGCGCGGCAATCTAGTGCGAGTGCAGGCACCAGATCTATTGGATGCCCCCATCGGCGGTTGTTGCGGCGTGGATCTAGCGGCGAAATGGGCCGGCGGCGGCGGTTTCTTCTCTAGAGCGCGGCGGTGGAATGCGGAGAGCTCGAGAACTGTTTGAGCGCAAATGCAATGAGTGCGGAACCGTCCACTGGCGGCGGTGCCCGCTATTTATAGTCTCCGGATGACATCTGGTTGACTTCTAGGATTGGACCCCCTCTGACTCATGTGGACCGCCCCATTTTTTAACCCTACTGGGCCGCGGTCCCATGGGCCGTACCCTTTACGTGTGGCTGCCAGATTTTTTACTATCCTTAGTAAAAGTTTAAATGGGCCTGGTTCCCTTGGCACCGCACGTGGGCCTTCTTTTTTTATCCTGGGGACTGCCCAGTCAGCTCCCTTGTAGTCCTTTTTTATATGCATGCGTATATCTTTGGTCCTGGGAATTTATTCCTGGTCTGTTTCTTAAGCAGAGGGCCATAGGTATATCAGTTTGGACTTTTTTCTTAGAAAGTTCAATGAAACATATACTATCTTCCATCGAACTTGGGGACTACGTGGGCCCACGTCACCTCGCGGTGACTTAGGGCCTATCATTCCTATATGTTCTGGTTGACTTTTTACTCTGCCCGGCTTACGTTGCGCACAGCCCTGACTTTTCTGTCATGTGTCAACGTGGGCCCACGTCTCGGACAATTAAAAAGAAAAAATTATTTTTTCTTTTCGAACACCATGCATCTTTCGACAAGGTCATCGATCGCTCGTCAAACGGTGGTCGAACAGTACCGCTCGGGAAGCCTGCTCGGCACTGCGGTGGTCGGCACTACGGTGGTTAGCCCCACTCGTGGTCGGCAATATTCGTGGTCGGCACCACGTATTGTCAGCATCACGCGTGGTCGGTGCTACGTGCTCGGCGCATGGTTACCAATTCTCAATGTGGTCTGCATCTACACTGTTCAGCACAGGTCAAGACGAAGGACTTCTCTCAAGATACATTGTGCTCAGGGACTAGCTGTGGGGGGTATAAATCCGGTGTACCACCATAGACAGTTCCAGGGCTGCTCGGCAAGATGGCCCAGACCAAGGCAAGACCCGGCCCATTACCGACCAGGCTGGTGGGCCGGACTTCAAGACAGTGGCGTGGTCCGCAACCGACCAGGAGGTGGATCGCGTGCAAGGATGCTTGTCCCGCAAGTATGCTTAGTCGGTTAGGTCAGATAGAGTCCTCCTAGGGCACGACTTGATGTAACCGACCACCTCACGTGTACCCTTGGCTGCTCGACTATATAAAGCGGCCAAGGACCCTCTAGAACGCAAGCTATTCTCTGGCATCCTAACCTAGAGAGCTTAGCGCTTCATTGTAATCCGACACTTGATCATACAGCATAACACGAGAAGCAGGATGTAGGGTATTACGCTTCCGAGCGGCCTGAACCTGGGTAAACCTTGTTGTCCCTGGTTCGTTTTGTTTCTCGAACGTCTAGATCATAGATCGTAACACGCCCTTGCCGAAACTCACCGCCGTGGGATACCCCGTGGTGGACTGCCGGTTATCCGTAATCGACAGCGCCTCTGGTCGGCAATAAAGATATAAATCACAGAAGATTAGATTAGATGGATACGATTGCCTTGCATGTAAACCTGTACACCCGAGATATCGGGCTTGTAATCCTGCTCCCCCACTATATAAGGTGAGCAGGACACCCTCCCAAGACTCATTCGCATACTAGCACACATAATCAATCAAGAGCACAGGACGTAGGGTATTACACAATTCGTGGCCTGAACCTGTATAAATACAGCGTCTCGTGTTCTTGATCACATCTTGCTCGTCATCTAGCATGCCTTACCGATCAATCTACTACCTGAGGCATACCCTAGGTAGACTGCCGCTGATATTTCGTCGACAGTGGCGCGCCAGGTAGGGGCTGTGCGCATAGATTTCAAGATGAACAAGATGGTTTCGTTCCCTGCATCCATGGACCTTGACACCATCGCTCAGATCACCTTCGGCTCTTTCGGCTCCTGCGGCACCGCAGAGGTTATGCCAGTTGTCGAGGCAACTGCACCTGTCATCCAGGCCCCAACACCGCCGGAAGATCAAGCCTCCGATCTCGTTGAGAAGCTACTGAGGCCGTCGGTCCGATCACTGATCCCACGCTATCAAGGGCGTCGGATGGATAACTCAGATCTGATCGAGATGATCGATCGCCATGGAGAAGGATTGGCGGAAACCCTCGCCCTTACGGAATCCGCGCTTAAGCAACTTGCCGACCTCCGAGTCGATGATGGTTTTATCCCCGTATAACGGCGGAGGCGCAACAACGCTCAAGGGCCCCGGCCCGATCCAGATCTAGCCAGATCGGATCGCTCGAGACACTTGCAGTCCTGCCCACCACGCCCTCTGCTGGACGACAGCCAGAGCAGCCAGAGCATCTGACGAGGAGCTCTTCCCCCTGTTGGTTCCGCAACTCGATAGCCCTACAAAGCGGCTCCCGACGCCGGCTCACTTTGTCGACATGGTTGTCTCCGGAAGCACCAATGCCAGTGGCGGACACCCGGCCGACCTCGAAAATTCGGGTGATGCGCCGTTCCCTCCAGCTGTCCAAGCCGCGCTCGACGCAGGCTCTCCGGGACAACTCCTCGCCGCAATGGGTTATAGATCTCTGGCTCCCTTGGACACGTCAAGTTCCATGACAACGCAAGTCTCACCAATGCTACTGGATGCCGACCAGCATGATGGCGATGACGCGGTGGGCAAAGACGCTCCTCATACTGCAACCACACCAGATCTGGAAGATGACCCCCTCGTGATACCGCCCGGGTTTGGTGGCACCGTGTTCATGGTTAGTGCCGATGAGCACACCATTGAGAACGAGACTCCCGACCAGCGCTGCGACCGCATTGCGCGCAACACGTGGCGCGCCACCCGACGCAAACAAGAGTGACAAGATGCACAACAAAGGGCCGATCAAGATCGTCATGTTAACCGTAACTTAGCCAATGAGTTCGATCTGGTCGGCGATCGTCGGGTTCATAAAACCCCGACGGCCAACATCGCAGTGGCCAAAAGCAAGCTGGAAGCGCTGGCCAACATCCTAGGAGTCCAGGAAATCCTCGACCACTTGACGGCGGCTGAGGGGCAAGTCGCCGTCAACGCATGCGTCGAGCCGATCTACCTCCAGAAGCCCCAGCGGTGTCTGCGCAGCGCAGTCGCCGTCAACGCAACTCAGATCTACGTGAAGTCTCCGCAGATCACGACCCAAGCAACCGAGAAGCTCGCTCTTCAGATCACTCCACGGATTCCAGCTCCGACTCCTCCAATCGTGATGTCCGCTCCATAAACCGCGACCACCGACGACGATCCCCGGACAGGCGCCGTCGCGATGACCCACCGCGTCGCCCTCGGGAGCGACGCGACCGCCGAGCCCATCACAATGACGACGCTGACCAGTACCGCTACGACGATGAACGGTGTGATGATGGAGGCCATTTTGAAATTCCAGGCCCTAAACCTTACTCCGAGCGGCTCCGAGAAGTACACTGGCCGCAAAACTTCAAGGCCAGCGAAGTGAAGCCATACGACGGTCACAAAGATCCCGACCAGTGGCTCTTTTCGTATGAGACTGCAATCCGAGCAGCGGGGGGCGATGAAAGCGTAATGGAAAATTACCTTCCGGTTGTCCTAGGTCCCTCCCCAACCAATTGGCTCATGTGCCAGCGCGATGGCTCAATTCACAGCTGGCCTCAACTTTGCCATATGTTGTTCGACCACTTCAAGGCTACGTGTCACCGGCCGGGCTCCAAATACGCCCTGGCCCAGATCCACGACTACCCCAACGAACCTCTCCGCGAGTACATACGCCACTTCAATGATGTATGGACGATGGTTGCGGACATCAGACAACAGGAGGCCGTCGAGCTCTTCATCAAAGGCCTCACTCAGCCCCGCAATGAGAAGTGCAAGATCGAGCTCCTCCGGACCCAGCCAAAAACAATGGGCGAAGCCCTGAAGATTGCTGGCGAATGGACACGTGTTAATGACGCCTTGCGCTCAGGTAAAGATGATGGCCCCTCGCGGCGTAATCATTGCCGCGACGATGACGACTGTGACCGCGACCACCGCGGGCGGGGTCACGGAAACCGCGATGACCACCGCGACTCTCGTCGCCACGAGCGGCGGCGCAGCCACAACCGCGAGGATGACAGACAAGGGCGTAAGAGGTCTAGACCAGAAGACAACCAGCGCAATCGCGGAAACCACATCCACAAAGTCAACAACCCCGACAAACCCTACGACGAGGACTATGATAAAATCCTCAGTCAAGATTGCCCAAGGCACCCGAACAAGGGTCACACCTTCGGACAGTGTTGGGGTTTTGCCAACATTTTCAATAAATCCAACACAAGGCGTCCGTGTGGTGGCAACAAGAACCGGAAGGGCAATTGGAATGCCGACAAAGACATCAAGCGGGAGAAGGATGACAACAACTCCGATGATGACGGCCGCCGTGAGTTCAAAGAACCCGAAAGGCACGTCGCTGTCATCTTCGGCGGCAAAGTCGCACTGAGTCCCAAAGGGACAGGAAGCTACTCCGGTGGGCGATAATTGCCTTCAGCAACGTCGACCAAGAACGCGTCGCAGACGTCAAGGCACCCGCCTGGTCGGAGCAGCCCATCTCCTTCAGCCGAGCAGACATGTGGGCACGAGGGGAAGACTCCGGTCGCTTCCCCCTTGTCCTCGACCAGTCGTCCAACACCTTCGCTTCAAAAAGCTACTGGTCGATGGGGGCAGCGCCCTCAACATTTTATTCTTGCAGACTTACAAGGAGCTCGGCCTCAAGGCAGAAGACCTGGAGCCATACGACTCGCCGCTCTGGGGTGTGATGCCCGGGAAACCATCCATGCCTCTCTGCCAGGTCACCTTGCGGGTCCAATTCGACACCAAGCAACACTTCTGCTCCGAGTTCATCAATTTCATCGTCACCGATTTCGAGGGTGTATATCAAGCCATCCTCGGCCGGCCAGGCATCGCCAAATTCATGGCGGTCCCACACTATGGCTACATGATCCTCAAAATGCCGACGGAGAAAGGGATCCTCTCCCTACGCAACAACGTCCTCATGGCATGCAACTGTGAGTCTGCTTCATTCGCCGCCACCGACCTCGCCGACCTTCGTGCCCGCATGGCGGACATGGTGCTGGAAGCCAAGGCCATCCCCCCGGCCGACCTCCAGATACCACTCAAGGAGGCGAAGCGCTCCTCTAAGAAGAACCGGGACTACAAAGAGATCGAGCTCGCTCCAGGTGACAAGATGGGAATGGCCCTGATCGGGGCCAACCTCTCCAGCAAATAGGAAAGCGCGCTCGTCCAGTTCCTTCGGGAGCACATCAGCGTGTTTGCATGGAAACCAGCAGACATGCCGGGTGTCCCCAGGGAACGGGCCAAGCACTTCCTAAATGTCTCCGAAACCGCCAAGCCGGTCAAGCAGAAGCTCCGGCGGTTCGCGAACGACAAAAGGGAGGTGATTAGGGTAGAAGTATCAAAACTCTTAGCCGCAGGCTTTATAAAAGAGGTGTATCATCCCGATTGGCTCGCCAATCCGGTACTTGTACGCAAGAAAAATAAAGAATAGAGAATGTGCGTTGATTACACCGGTCTCAACAGATGCTGCCCTAAAGACCCCTTCACCCTACCACGAATCGACCAAGTCGTCGACTCCACTGCGGGTTGCGAATTGCTTTCTTTCTTAGATTGCTACTCCGGCTACCACCAGATATCCCTTGCCGTCGCCGACCAGGAGAAAACCTCCTTCATCACCCCTTTCGGTGCCTATTGCTACAAAACAATGTCCTTTGGCCTTAAAAACGCCGGGGCCACATACCAATGTGCCATCCAAAATTGCCTAAAAGATGAGATCAGAGATCACTTGGTTGAGGCATACGTGGACGATGTGGTGGTGAAAACTGCTAAGTCCGATTCCCTGGTCGCCGACCTCCAACGAACGTTTGATGCCCTAAATGTATTTCAGTGTAAATTAAACCCCACCAAATGCATCTTCGGCGTACCCTCCGGCATACTGCTCGGCAACGTCATAAGCCAAGACGGCATACGCCCAAACCCCGAAAAAGTACAGGCAGTGCTAAAAATGCAGCTCCCTCAATGTGTCAAAGACATTCAAAAATTGACAGGGTGCATGGCGGCACTAAGCCACTTTATCTCGTGATTAGGGCAAAAAGGATTACCATTTTTTTGACTGCTTAAAGCAAAGGAAAAGTTTGAGTGGTCAACCGAGGAAGACAAAGCCTTCGCCGAACTCAAAACTTACCTAACCAACCCTCCGGTACTGACAGCGCCCACCGATGGCGAAGAAATGCTACTCTACATCACGACCACCGACCGTGTAGTCAGCACGGTACTAGTAGTCGAGCACACGGAGGCCGTGCACGTTTACCCGGTCCAGCGCCCGGTTTACTACGTAAGAGAAGTACTCAACGATTCCAAACACTGCTACCATCACATCGAGAAATTGCTATATGCTATCTTGATCACCAAGCGGAAACTCCTACACTACTTCCAATCCCGGCAGATCACTATGGTTACAAGTTTTCCGCTTGGCGATGTCTTATACAACAGGGATGCCAGCGGTCAAATTGTCAAATGGGTGCTCGAGCTCATGGCTTACACCATCAAGTTCAGAAACCGCAACACCATCAAGTCACAAGCTCTCGCCGACTTCCTAGCTGATTGGTCGGACCTTACCACCCCCTGGTACGAGTCCAACCATAAGTACAGGGACATGTACTTCGATGGCTCCCTTAAAATTGACGGCACGGGCGCAGGAGTGCACTTCACGGCCCCTTCCGGCGACGAGCTCAGTTACGTCCTCCGCATCCACTTCCCGGCATCAAACAGTGTTGCCGAGTATGAAGCCGCGCTTCACGGGCTGCGCCTAGCCGTTGAACTCGGCATTAAGCGGCTCATGGTATATGGTGATTCCCTCCTCGTCATCAACCAAGTGAACAAACTATGGGACACCACCAGCAAAAAGATGGAAGCCTACATCGCAGCAATACGAAAGCTCAAAAACAAGTTTTGCGGCCTCGAGTTCCATCATGTCGTGCGCGATAATAACGATTGTCGGGTACCTAGATTAGGGGGTCCTAATCTAGGAGGTTTAGAGGCAAGCAAGCCCTGTTTTGTTTGCCCCAATCCCAAAAAGACAAATGGAGGAATTCCCTGTTCCCCCTCACACCTCACAATGGGCCGGCCCATTGTGAGGCCCATGACCTGGCCAAAACCTGCAACTACAAGGAACGCCCGCACGTCCACTCGAGCGATGACGGAAACCGCTCGAGCTAGCAACCGACCGAGACGGTGACGGAAACCGCTCGAGCGGACAGCCGCTCGAGATGTCAACGGGAGCCGCTCGAGCGAGCAACCGCTCGAACCTGTCTTCCAAGATCGCTTTTCCAGAGCACCCACGTAGCTACAGGGCTCAATACAGTGCCGCAGTACACCAACCCTACCTAACTCCGTGGCTACAGGGCTCGTAACAGTGGATGGTACGTCAGTCACTTCCGCCATTACGCTGCCCATATCCAGGATTCAGGGGTGGCAGGCGCCACTGTGACACCAAACCGTGCACTGTGCTGCATACGGCACCCCCTCAAATGCCATTGTCAACTCTCCGTACCCTCGAAACCCTCTGCTCAGTCCCGTCACCTGGATCGCCAGCTCCTCGATGCAATCCGCCACCGCTCGAGGGATGATGGCTGGCGCATTCCAGGAGTGGCGCAGGCGTCGACCCGTCCCTCCCGCCTTGACCATGATACGATGGGATTCCCGGGGACAAACACTCGTGTGCAACCACGCCGTACCTCGACGCGTCAGCCTACGTCAACAAGGACGAGCAGGTTATCATCGCCCACGACTCAAGCACGTCGGCCCGTGTCAGAGGAGGATGGGCAGGCCATCATCAGCCATACCGCTACAGGCTCGAACCGGACCAAAGCCTGTGACCACCAGCTCGAACCGGACCAAAGAAGGAATCCACAGTTCCAGCGACTCGGCCCGATGCCCGTACCTCGACGTCACGCTTATGGTCGCCCTATCTACCCTGTGATCCTGAGCCTCCCCTTGGCCTTTAAAATGGGGCGCCAGGGCTTAGTTTTAGGGCAGGTCTTCACACAACACACACACTCCACACGTTAAGTCTCAGGACTGCCTTGTACTCACCCCTGTACAAGCACTTCGGTGTAGGATAATACAAGTCCTCCTCCCCCGCTGGACGTAGGGCCTTCTTTTGCCCGAACTAGGATAAAACTCTTGTGTCCATCTTGCATCACCATCCGGATTAGGGAGCACGCTTAGAAATATACTTGTTGGTGTGATACCCCCCGGGGTACGAAACACCGACAGTTGGCGCGCCAGGTAGGGGTACTGCGTGTTTTCGCCCGATTTCCCGCCATTTTTCCGGATGGCATCTCCTGCTTCATCGCTTCCGTTCGCCACAGTGATCTGGTTTGGGAGTTTGGAGTTCGTGTCGCTCGGCACGGGTTATGACATGGCTCTGCTCTCGATCGGTGAACCAAGTGGGGGACGCACTTCACCCCCACGCGCTGGTGGAGTCGCGCGCAGGCCACGCCACCATGGCTCGCCGCCAAGGCGCAGGCGCCACCAGCACCAGCTTCATCACCTACCCATGCAGCGTCCAGAGCACACTGCCCATGTGCCATCCCAGCCGAACGCCATGGCACACCCAGCTGGGGCGCCGAGCGTACGACAGGGGGTGGCACGTAGGCAGGAGGCTCTCGACGCAAACCCTGACTTCACGTTCGCCATGCATTCGCCGAGAGAGCCCGGCGTGGAACCTCAAGCGCGCGCACGGCGGACGTTGCCCAACTTCTTGCCGCACGGGCTCTATCGAGCTCATCGCAGGCTCCCGTTCGGACTCACCAACGCCGCCACCACGTACGCCAATGAGATCCAGTCGGCAATAGGGCCGCGAGAGGAGAGCCCTGCCCCCTCTTGCACGCCGCCATGAACTTGGAGATCGTGTGGCCAGCGTCAGTGAACCGCGGGTTCGACAGGGCGCCTGGCTCGCAACGCAACACCACGGTCGGGAGTATGCGCCGTTGGATCGAGGAGGAGAGCACGGGAAGGCCCTGGACACCGTCCGGCGCCGACCCCGACTCCGATGACTCGGATTCAGGGTGCTATGACCTGGCTCGTGAGTGTTTTCATCTCGAGGATGACGTCCCATCAGATTCAGAGACCAGAGACGACGCCGCTGCAGCCGCTGCGGCGGCCAACCGGCCGGTCGGAACACCGGTGGTCGGGACGTCTGCGGCTAGAGCCTTGCAGGTGATCGAACCTCGCGAGGAGCCACCGCAAGGACAGAACAACCAACGGCCTGAAGATGATGCTCGGGCGGCACAGTGGGCTCAGCTTCGAGAGATCGAGGCCAAGATGAATGCGGAACGTGCAAACTTGGAACTGCTCAAACGTGTCCTCGAGCAGAACCAACCCCCTCCTCCTCGAGCTCCTGGTGCTCGAGGAAAAGCACGGGGCGTCTTCAGCCGCATCATCAATGACGGGTGGCCAGAAGCACCGGTCGAGCCAGCCCGCTTCCCTCGAGCGAGCCAGAATGTTCTCGTGGCAGCTATGCTACTGCGAGACATGCCGGCACCCTCGAATCCACAAGCATTGCGGATATGGGATAAGGTCCAGGGACTCCTCTAGGTCGCAGCCGCCCAGCAAGCCGAGAGTTCAGCCTTAAGACTGCGCGAGGCAGAATCAGAGCAGTCGGCCAACCTGCCACGGCATGAGCGAGAGGGCTCGGTCCACCAAGAGGTCCCCCTCGAGGTGGTAGGGCCCCCATCCGTGATCGCATCCTCGACAACCGTGAGCCTCAAGATGCGGGTCACGATATCAACGACAACCGACGGCGCAAGGCCGCAGGCGCCGAGGACCGTGGCTACAACGCCCATCGAGGAGGGCGCTACGACAGTGATGAGGACCGGCAGGCTCCCGAGCCACCGGGCTCTCGAGTCTTCAGTCGAGCCATCCGCAACACGCCATTGCCCAACCCGTTTCGACCTCCTACGAGTTTGGCCAAGTATAACAGGGAAACCAAGCCAGAGCTCTGGCGTGCCGACTTCCGGCTGGCCTGCCAGCTGGGAGGGGCTCGAGAGGATAAGGCAATTATACGCCAACTCCCTCTGTTCCTCTCTGACACCGCTCGACGGTGGCTCGAGGAGCTCCCCCCTAATCAGATTTACGACTGGACCGATCTGGTCCGGATTTTCGAGGGGAACTTCAAGGGCACCTATATTCGACCTGGCAACTCATGGGACCTCCGGAATTGCAAGTAGCATACCGGGGAGTCTCTTTGAGACTTCTCTCGATGCTTCTCCAAGCTGCACACCGAGCTACCACACATCCCCGACCACGACGTCATCCTAGCGTTTGTCTCGGGCACCACGTGCAAAGAGCTCGTGCGGGAGCTCGGGCGCAACCGCCCAAAGACAGTCGACGAGCTCATGGACGTCGTCGCCGACTACGCAGCCGGTGACGAGGCCGTGGGAGCATTCTTTGGGGGAGACGGAGGAAAACACAAGCCACCCCCGGCGACGGGGAGGGCTCGAGCAAGGGCCAGAAGAAGAATGGGAAGAAAAATAAGGGCAATCAGCAAGGCAAGCGCGTGGTCGTCGAGGACGAGGTCGCTGCGGCCGAGCACAAGAAGCCTCGACCCCCTCCAGATGGGGCTGTCTTCGACAAGATGCTGAAAGAACCATGCCCGTACCATAAAGAGCCGGTCAAGCATACCCTCGAGAACTGCCGCATGCTTCGAGGCTACTTCAAGCGGCTCGGTATTGGCAAGGATGACGACAAAAAGGACAAAGATGGCGACGATCGGGCCAACGACAATGATGACAATGGGTTCCCACCCGTTGCCAACTGCTACATGATCTATGGCGGCCCTACGACCCAGATGATGCGCCGGGAGCGGAAGCAGGAGCGCAGGGAGGTCTTCTCGGTGAAACCTGCCACGACTCAATTTCTCAACTGGTCCGATGCTCCCATCACGTTCGACCGTGATGACCATCCGGAACACGTCACCAACCCAGGCGCCTACCCCCTCGTTGTCGACCCGATCATCCTCGACGCCCGCTTCACCAAGGTCCTCATGGATGGAGGCAGCAGCCTCAACATCATCTACATGGAAACGCTCACGCTGCTCGGCACTACAAGGGCGCAGCTCAAGCCGAGCGCCGTGGGCTTCCACGGTGTCGTCCCCGGCAAGAAGGCACTCACGATCGGCCGCATCGACCTCCCTGTCTACTTTGGCACGCGCTCGAACTTCCGTAGGGAGGTCCTCACTTTTGACGTACCCGATTTCGAGGGGACTTACCATGCGATCCTGGGCCGTCCGTGCTACGCCCAGTTCATGGCGATCCCCAACTACGCCTACCTCAAGCTCAAGATGCCAGGGCCCAAGGGGATCATCACCGTTGACTCCACGTACGAGCACGCGCACTGCTGTGACGTGGAGTGCGTCGAGTACGGGGAATCCCTGACCGCATCCAAGGAGCTAGCCAAGACGCTCGATTGCCTGGCAACCGAGGCCGCCGCACCAGCGCCCAAGCGACAGGCCAGCAATTTTGAGCCCGCCGAGGACACCAAGAAGATCCCGCTCGATCCGAGCTCCTCGGGCGAGAAGACGCTGATCATCAGCGGCTCCCTCGACAGCGCATAGGAAGCAGTGCTCGTCGACTTTCTCCGCGCTGTCACATCTGGGATTTTTAGCCTTGTGAAACATTTGCATTTCACGAGCATGAGCATCATCATGCATAACATGGTTTGAACATGCATCATCATTTCCTGTGTATTGCTTGAATTGGTTGAATAATGCTTTGTATGCTTGTGATTAGGCTAAGTAGTGCAAGTGCTTGATGTTTGATCACTAAAGCAACTTAGATATACTTAGAGCACGAAATGAACATAGGTTTATATTAATAACTTTGACTACTTATGTTGGGATCAATAGGTTGATTAGTTTGATCTATTGAATGCTCTTGACGAATTTATTCAAAAGTGTTTCAAAAGTTCAAAACTGGCTTTTGACCTCTTAATGGTTTTGGTGTAGAATTTTATAAGGGCCAGTTCATTCAACTATGACTTTTTATGAAAATGGCTAGAGGGTGCCCAAAAAGAGGGGTTAAGACAGAGTCAGTGGGCTGTCTTTGTCCAATTTTGTCTAGGTTTCCTGATAGTCGTCGGTTGGCATGCCGCGTTCACCTAGTTCTTCTAGGTAACATGAGTTGGTCCAATTAGAGAAAATACTCATAATATAGTTGAACATGACATACCAAAAGTTGAGGTCAATTCGATTAAGTTTGACTGCCCAAATTCGAGAGATATCAGCCCTAGGTCAAGTCTATTGGACAGGTTGACATTGCCATGTTGACATTAGATTATCTCCTAATCCTGATCTCAAATGACCTAGGTGTCTTAATGAAAAATAGCAATCGTCATTAGATGAATAACTTTCGTTTTTGGTCCATGTCCAAATTCGGCCCATAGCTAGCCCATATTGCGAGCCCAAGTCGGCCCAGCTACTGCCTGCAAGGTGTTCGGCGATTTGCTCCAACGCCGACACGCGTCTGTGGGCGTGGCGTCGGGCATGGCCGACGCGCGGCCGCCGCTGTCGTCGTGTCGTCGCCTCCGCCCTCGACTGCGCGAAGAGGACACCACGTCCCTCGACCCGCTCGCCCACTTCGCTCCCTCCGTCGCCACTCTACCTCCTCGCTGCCCTCGCCTCCGTCTTTCTTTTCCGTCGGACCGACGTTGCCATGCTGCCATGGCCGGCGAAGCTGCAGCACTCGCCGCGCCCCTGCAGCCTTGTCTACCCTCGTAGCTAGCTCTAGCCTGCTCTGCGCTCGCGCGCCGTCACCAAGGCACATCTCGGCCGGGATAGCGCAGAGGTGAGGCCGCAGTGGGCGGTTTCGCCATAGTCGCCGGAGCCGCCACCGCGTAGTCGCCCTTCAGCGCCCCTCAACCTCCACGAACACCGCCGTCGTCTTCGCCCCTCCTCTGCGAAGCCTGCGCGCCACCTCGGGCGAGCTCGCCGACGCCAGCGTGGGCGGTGCGCCGGTAAGCCGCCGCTGGCCGCCTTGCGTCGCGCCGCCAGGAGGGCCGCGGGCCATCATGACCGATTGGGAGGCACCGGCAGGTGCGCAGTGCGCTCCCGCAGCTCCGCCGCCTGTCCGTCGCCGCCGGCGAGCCCCACCGGCAGGGGAAGGCCGGAGCCGGCCGCTCCCCTGTTTCCCCTCGAGAAGGACTTCGCATTTGAAATTAGGTGAAGGTGAGGGGTTGATTTGGAAGAGAGCCAGACTCAGTCAGTTACAGTTAGGGGCTTGGTTAATTTGGTAGAAGCGCAGGGGCCTTTCTGCAAATGGTTTGTCTCATCCGGGTTTAATAAAGGAATTTCCAGATTTCCTTTTAATCTTCCAAAAATCATAGAGGAAGCTAGGAGTGTCCAATTGAGATGATTCAAGTTGCTATATTTTTCTTATGAGATGCTCTGTGCATAGAAAATATTATTTTCTATGTTTGTGGAACTTTTCTGTGTAGGTTTAATTAATACTTGGGTTTGAATTAATCTTTGGAAATTCATAGATAATTCTTGGTAGCTCATAAAAATGTGATTCTTGCTGCCATGATCTTGTGTTGTTATGCTTTTGCTGTTATGAGAATATTAAGTATACTTGTTGTGTGAAAGTTTAGAGTTGTAGTTCAAGCTTGATTTATGAGCTAGGAAGCAATTAATTCATAAATCAATTATAGGAGTGTGATCTGAGTGTGATAATTTTTGTGGGCTCATTGTACACCAATGTGCAGCCCCTGATATAGTTATATGCTTGGTTTGCATGACTTGGTAGTACAAAGTATTTTCTTGAGTGCCTCTGTCGTGTCACTAGTGAATTTTGTGTAGGTCACCTGGTTCATCCAAATGGGTTGAAATTTGGATGGTGAACCTTGCTTGACTTGTATTACCTACTGTAATTTTTGTAGGATTTTAGGAGTAACCAATCATGGTGCTCCTGTTCAACTCATAGATGTTTAAATTAGGGGTTAATCCATTAATGTTAGACTAACCCAATTATAAGTTGGGTTTCTGGTTAACTTGTCTAAAGATGATAGTTAGTTTGTTAGCTTGACCATCTACTGTTAAAGTTTCATGGCCATTGCATGAATAGTTTAGGAGTTGTGGCTACTACAATCTTGTTGTCAGGGCTGTTTGGTTGCTGTAACTATCAGAACCAGTCCTGGTATTGCCTGTTTTAGGTGTAGTTAACCTGGGAATTAGCTTATGGTGTCTTCAGATGTTTGATGGAGATTTTCATAAGCTTTCCAGAATGTCTTTAATCATATCCATAGGACTTATAGATATTTAGTTATGATTTATTTACTGATCTGCTAGATATATGGTTACAACTAGTATTGATGCTTGAATGGGTGATGTTGTGTGCTAGGCTTATTGTCAAGTGTTTATGGTGATTAGTGGTATGATGGGTTGCTAGGTAGCTTATTAAGATGATTAGGTCATGATGGAATGATTAGGATGATAATGCTTGAGTGCATCTCTTTGGCTTTACTGGTTTGTTACTAGTGATAGTCGGAATAGGATCATTATTACATGAGCATTCATACTCATCGACCCTATGTGTTCGTGCATATGTCAACGATCATATATTCATGTATGCACACAATGCATCATTCCAGGATCGTGATTAGGAATTCATCGAGAAGGACAAGGATCCTGAAGGACAAGTTGCGAAGGAAGTTCCCGCACAGGAGGTGATCGGGAATCGAGCGTGAAGTGATTGAGTGTGCGGAACCTCGACGTCACTCGACAACGAAAGGCAAGCCCCAGAGCATTTCTCCTACGGTTTGCAAAAACTCACTTGCATCCTTTTGTTGTTTATGCTACATTACGTTATAGGAGTTGATCGACACCCTTGCTGCATTATTCTACCTTGACCACTTGATATACCTACCCTGATTAAGTATAGGACGATCGATGCTTTGCCTTACTTAATAATGCAGTAGAAGTCGGACGGTTCGGTTTAATCATCCGCAAGTATAGGTGGTTATCTGGATATTTTAGCAATGGGATGGTAATCCCGGAAGTAACCATGGGTGTTAAATCAACCGACGATCGGATGGGGTTGACTTATTTGTCGTGGACCATAGTAACTCCATCGATGTCAACTAAGAACCCAACGTTGTTGGCCCCCAAGTCATGTTGAACGCATGCCCCACATTTAGCTGGAAGGATAAGTCATTCCGACCGCGAAGCCTAGTAGCATCTGTTTGGGCCGGTGACCAAAATGTAGGCAAGAACACCGAATGGCGGAGGGGTGGTCAGAGGCCCGAGTGTACCATGGGCAAGAATGTCTGAGCTACCTGGCGTCGTACCGTGGGCAGACATGTCTTGAGCGACCTGGCACCGGATAACCTCTGGGTGTAGACATGTCCATAGCGGTCCCGCGACTTTACCCGAACAGTACCAACGGTGACCCAAGGTGCCTTTGCGCGGCATGTCTGGGTTTGTGTGGGGAATACCCCCTCAGCTGAGTAGGAATCGATTCGAATCGCCATCACTCCTGGATAGTGAGTACTTGACTTGAGCTTTGACCACGTCTAAACATAAATAAGACCCAAGGATGGTTATATGGATGTTGTCGGAAATGCTATTGGAAATGATAATCATTTATGATAAGTGAAGAACCATATGATTGTTTTAGCATAAGTGCTCACCTAGTATAAACTGGTTATAATTATAAGCGGTTGCTAAATAAAAATGAAGGGTTCATTTTTAGACATCTATAGGTAACCTGTTAATTGGTGCTTTTCGGCAAAAGAGTTAGCCAACCCACTTCAAAGGCTTTGCATATGCTTATAAGAGTCCTTATTTTCTGGTTTAAGACGGGTAAGTCTAGCTGAGTACCCCACGTACTCAGGGTTTTATTTCCACTTGTTACGAGATCATTTGAAGTGTTGTGTGGCAACAAGATGGACCTGTATCCCACTACGGGAGGATGTAGATCGATGGGCAAGATCAACTCTTATATCTCTTCTATTGCTTTTGTTGGATATCGACCTAGGCTGGCACTCTACTTTAAACAAATAGGTGTGTGTGGGTTTCAAAAAGAGTTTTTATTCCGCTGAAAATTGTAACTCCGATTTGTGATAAGCTTCCAACTAAAACAAGTGTTGTAACTATACTATGTATGAAATGTATGATCAAGTGGATTGTAATTGCTGAACTATGATTCCTGGTGTGTCGTTGGAAAAGTTTGAAATCCTTCGTGATTTCGGATTGACTGCCGGGTTTACATGGGCTCAAGTGTGTTCTTCGATGCCTTGGCGTTGATATTCATACTTGTGCTTATGTAAATTGGTCGGGTCTGCGACAGCTGGCATCAGAGCAAAGGTTCAGCTATTACTGTTCACTTGAGTATTTTAAAACAAAAAGGATTTGTTTTATAAAACTATTTGCCAACTCATAGCTATATAGGTATTTGAAAACTATGAGTTCAACTTAAGAGTTGCCAGTAGTCGTGTCCATTATGCCCAGTTAAGGACTTTAGGTGGCTTATATAAGTACTAACTTTGGGGGAATTGCATCATATTTTCTTTGTCGCGCTCATACACGACGGTTTTGTATGAGGGCCATTCACTTGAATGGTTGTGTATGGATCAATTTTGCCTCTACGCTCAGGTAAGTTGGTTCGCCGCCCAAGGTAAGGCGAGCTGTGAGAGCGTGACTGGATACACTACTAGTCTAGGAGAGTGCTTAATGGCGCACGATCATTTTCATGTTCTACACATGACTATGAGAAAGTACCCCATGTGTGGGATCATCTTCTGGCGATGATTTTGGGGTAGCGTGCACCTACACGCAGGGATATCGGGGATAGACCTGTGTGGAGAAGGGTGTTGAATAGGGTTAGTTGTAATCAGAGATTTGACCTTATTCTTAAGGTGTTGGATTTTTACGTCGACTTGCATTCATGGGGAAATGGGCTGAAATGAAATCTTCTGCAGGTACGCTAACCACGCAAGATCGTGTAGCCCGATTAGTTATCGTTATATGAGAGCACGTTTGTATGCCACCGCCTAGACGCTAGAATCTATGGTTATCTAGTTTTGTGAGGACGTACAGAACGTGCATGCATTATGACATATGCTCATCTCATATGAACTGCATTTTTCTTCCCTATAAATTAAATGCTTCTCTTCGATAAAATCTATCAACTTAACCCACGCTTCATGAGAGTCGAGATTCGATGGTACAATTGGCAATAGTGAGGCATACCAAACAAAAGTCAACTAAAGGATGAGTGCTACATCAACAACCTGCCATTTGGGAGCTTGTGGTACCAAGAAGTTTTTGGAATAGCATGGCAAGCCCTCTCTGCTATGATAAGTTTTATACTTGTGGGCCCATAACCCACAGATTGACAGCTTCTCTATCTGTGGAGAATGGAGCTAGAGAATCAGCACTCAAGTTTGCTCCCAGTTGAGGTAGTGATTCCCACCAAGGGTGATAATGTGTCCCTTTGCTTGGACCTCTGTTATCGCTCGAGGTAGGAACTCCTAGGCGTATCAATATGATTGTTGCAAGGTTTTGAAAGGTTTGGTATTTAAGGCTGCAAGACGTGAGATGAGAAAAGGGCATGTTGATGGAATAGATTACCAATGACAATTGTTAAGAATCAGACTATCCAGAGAAAAAAGGTTGTGTACAAGACCCTTGTGCCTAAAGTCAGTTTCGGAGTTGTTTGGTACTCTCTGCCAATGGCATTAAGCCTTTGGTACAAGACGTGCTATGACAAAATGAAGCTTGGAAGGAGAATAAGTTTTTGAGGAATTTGGTGGTTGCACGAAGAAGTTCAACCTGTTTATGTCAGCTTCACCACATTCCTACCTGGGGTCATCTTCATTGATGATGGCTCCACCACAAATGAGGAGTTGGTGGAAGGATCTCAGCAAGTACCTGACATGGAGAGTGAAGAAGTTGAACATTCATGCTATGTGGAGAATATGGACCAGGAAGCTGAGGAGTAGTCTAAGTGATGCTTGCTAGTAGAGTTGCTTGCTTCCTTTTTGTGGACCTTTATGTTATGGCATGTATCCATGTGTGGTAGGTGCCATGACATGTTGGTCGGTAGAATTGTATGATGTGATGTGTTGGTTGACGAATTTGTTTTTAGACTAGTCGCTATGAACAAGTATCATGTTAGCTTATGGTTTAGTCTAGAACATTGTTGTGGTTTAAGAGAATGTTTAACTCTTGTCCTTGGAAATTCACTTCCTTCTTGTCGGTCCATGATGGTATGTCGACGTTGGTTCCTTGTTGTTACATACCTAGACCAGTTTAAAGCCAATCTTGCTATCCATCATACTAGTGAGAACAACATGACCATAGTATGTAGTTTATGCCATGTTTGTTCCATACATACTCCTTGGTATCCTCAAATTTTAAATCGATGACGATTCTTTTTACCTTGTCTTGTGCCCAAAGCTGTCGGTACAAGATGTCCTGTAGTATATGTGTTCTATCCTCTGGTGAATCATATCATTGGTCGTGGATTCGGTGATGTAGTCTCGATTGAAGTTCGCAGTGCCGCGATGAAACCTAGCACCACCATGTGACCGGCCGGTGCATAGTTGGATTGCTAGGGGGACGCGCCAAAGATTGTGATTACCAATCATAGCATGTTACCTTAGCTACACCAATGCTATATTTCTGCCATGTTTTCGTCCTACAAAATTCTTTGAAAGTTGTATGGTGCATCTTTCCAAAATAATCCACCAACACATAGTCGCATTATTAGAGGCCTGATAATGTCATCATCGATGGGGTGATTCTTCTTCCCATCTCCTTCAAAGTTGGAACAGTGCTTCGCACATTCTCCTCGATTGATTGTTTATATGCTTGTGCACGTGCTTACAATTCAATAGTAGAGTGATTGATAAAATAGTTCCATTGATATGGTTAGTATGAATAGCAAGATGTAGTGATAGCATAACTCCGTGCCCAAAGTATTTAGTGGCTTTTTTGCCGATCCTTGGGCATTAGACTTGTTGTTTTGCTAATCTCTGGATTGGCAGCTAACTTCGATTAGGTAATGATTGTCTAACTAAGATAGTTTTCCCAACAAGCTTTGTTTTGGGAGACCATTTCGATGAATTGGAGGAGTAACCCTGAAGATGGTGTGCCATGTATCATTCCTTGTTCTCCCTTGTTATCCCCTAAACTTGCGATCATCTTTGATTGGTCTCGCTTTTGTCTTGCACGTGATGCCTAGTCGTGCAGGAACCTCCCATGTCATGTGGAATTTGCATCTCAAGTGCAGGATCTGTAATGGTGTCTTGTGTCATAACCAACGGTGCCGCGACGAAACCAAAGAGCACCATGTGGCTGCAGACACAAGGTCGTGCTGCTTGGTACGCGCAGGTATCGTGGTTGTTAACCTCGAGCTATTATAGAGAATTACCTCGATGTGTTAAATTTACATGACATTACCTTGATTATCTTTCGGCATTCACATCAATGATGGCTTGTTGACAATGAAGTTTTTCCCTGAAGATTGACGTAAGGTGATTTGTGAAGGATAGGTCACTAACATTAACCTTTTCTTGACTACGAGAGATGGTAGGCCAATGGACTACCAAGTGTTTCCCCTGGAATCACACTATCTCTTGTAGAATGTGTGCTCCTCTATAGTTCGTGTAGAGTATATGATGCGTTTTGACGCATGTTTGAGGAGTATTTTGAGATAAACATAGATTTAAGTAAGGTTTTTGTTTGGTTAGTGTCTAGTTAATACCTTCGTGTACTTCACAAATATTGCCTATGTCGGCCTAAAGCGCTGTGAGTTATCGTGAAAGCGGTGATCTCAAAGCTTTTAGTGTTGAAAGGCAACTAGTTGTGGAGTAGGAGAGATCTCTCTCGAACTTGTCGTAGCTTTGTGATTAGCCGATAGATGCGTGAATAATTTGTGTGTTTAATAATTTTTGAAGGACTTAGTTGGTAAAGATGTTGGATTGATTGGTGATGTCAAAATCAGTTGAATGAGAATCAGGTGTTTTGCCTGATAAATGGAATGATTCTCTATTTCGGGATACTTTTCGAAGGAAATTAGAATTCATCTACGGGTTAGATTCCTGATGCTTTCTAAAAGTATCCATGATTTATGAAGTCAATGAAGGAAATTCCTCAGATAAAACCCCCCTTATTTGAGCAGATCTTGAGGAATTGTTGGACTAGTGCCAATACCTTTTGCTTGCTTGTTAGTGATATTCAACCTTGATTCCTATCCACATACGAGATTTCCATGTGTTTTAGTTATAAAGCACTCAATCTCCTATGCGGTATTGGATGTTGTTTACGCTAGTAGGTTTGCATTTGGAATCATACCAGATCATTCATGGTGTCAGTATGGTCATATATCACGAGTTCGACATATATGATTTGGTTGAGCTTGGATCTACCTAAAATCTCGCTATACCAAGTATGGTCTAGCATGAGAAACTAGATTATATGTTGGTACATTTCAAGTAAAGGTTGGCACAAACCCTATTGGACAAGAGTTCTCGACAACTTTTGGTGTGAGGACCCAACAATAAGAACCTACATCTTGTGTCAAGAATTGGAAAGGTAGGTTTTCGATGAAGGAGTTGGACTAGGTCGATCAATTCTGCTCTGTAGAAGAAAGAGTTTGGCGGTTTGTGGTCAAGTTGGGAGACCTTGACCTAAGAACTTTGACTTCTACATAAGTAGATTGGGAGTTATTGACCTAGAAATTTTGATTTCTACATGAGAAGGTTTGGATCCCTCTGACCTAAGAACTTTGACTTCTACATGTAAAAGTTGGAAATTCTCTTTCGAGTTGGATAATATTGGCATGTCTTTAGCCAGTTTTCCTATGAAGGGCTTTGCCAGTATCCAATTTATTCCGAATAGTCCTACGATTACTACCTACGAGTTGATGAAGTAGTTTCCATTCCATGGGAACCTACGCTTCGCTTCTTGTGTGGGAACATTGTAGGGTTTAGAGGAACCATTTGCATTAGAGATGATCAAACAGAATGATGAAATCATTTCATTCAGGGAATTTTCAAGTGTTGTGATTCACCATGTCGGAAGGGATGTTAATTGTCAAAAGTAAAATGACGTTATGTGAGGTATCATTTTTCGAAAACCAAAACTAATCCGACCTAATCTCGAGGACGAGATTCTTTTAAGGGGGTAAGGCTGTCACATCTGGGATTCTCAGCCTTGTGAAACACTTGCATTTCACGAGCGTGAGCATCATCATGCATAACATGGTCTGAACATGCATCATCATTTCCTGTGTATTGCTTGAATTGGTTGAATAATGCTTTGTATGCTTGTGATTTGGCTAAGTAGTGCAAGTGCTTGATGTTTGATCACTAAAGCAACTTAGATATACTTAGAGCACGAAATGAACATAGGTTTATGTTAATAACTTTGACTACTTATGTTGGGATCAATAGGTTGATTAGTTTGATCTATTGAATGCTCTTGACGAATTTATTCAAAAGTGTTTCAAAAGTTCAAAACTGGCTTTTGACCTCTTAATGGTTTTGGTGTAGAATTTTATAAGGGCCAATTCATTCAACTATGACTTTTTATGAAAATGGCTAGAGGGTGCCCAAAAAGAGGGGTTAAGACAGAGTCGGTGGGCTGTCTTTGTCCAATTTTATCTAGGTTTTCGATAGTCGTCGGTTGGCATGTCGCGTTCACCTAGTTCTTCTAGGTAACATGAGTTGGTCCAATTAGAGAAAATACTCATAATATAGTTGAACATGACATACCAAAAGTTGAGGTCAATTCGATTAAGTTTGATTGCCCAAATTCGAGAGATATCAGCCCTAGGTCAAGTCTCGCTGGACAGGTTGACATTGCCATGTTGGATTATCTCCTAATCCTGATCTCAAATGACCTAGGTGTCTTAATGAAAAATAGCAATCGTCATTAGATGAATAACTTTCGTTTTTGGTCCATGTCCAAATTTGGTCCATAGCTAGCCCATATCGCGAGCCCAAGTCGGCCCAGCTACTGCCTGCTAGGTGTTCGGCGATTTGCTCCAACGCCGACACGCGTCTGTGGGCGTCGCGTCGGGCATGGCCGATGCGCGGCCGCCGCTGTCGTCATGTCGTCGCCTCCGCCCTCGACTGCGCGAAGAGGACACCGCGTCCCTCGACCCGCTCGTCCACTTCGCTCCCTCCATCACCACTCTACCTCCTCGCTGCCCTCGCCTCCATCTTTCTTTTCCGTCGGACCGACGTCGCCATGCTGCCACGGCCGGCGAAGCTGCAGCACTCACCATGCCCCTGCAGCCTTGTCTACCCTCGTAGCTAGCTCTAGCCTGCTCTGCGCTCGCGCGCCGTCACCAAGGCACATCTCGGCCGGGATAGCGCAGAGGTGAGGCCGCAGTGGGCGGTTTCACCATAGTCGCCGGAGCCGCCGCCGCGTAGTCGCCCTTCAGCGCCCCCTCAACCTCCACGAACACCGCTGTCGTTTTCGCCCCTCCTCTGCGAAGCCTGCGCGCCACCTCGGGCGAGCTCGCCGACGCCAGCGTGGGCGGTGCGCCGGTAAGCCGCCGCTGGCCGCCTTGCGTTGCGCCGCCGGGAGGGCCGCGGGCCGTCATGACCGATTGGGAGGCACCGGCGGGTGCGAAGTGCGCTCCCGCAGCTCCGCCGCCTGTCCGTCGCCGCCGGCGAGCCCCACCGGCAGGGGAAGGCCGGAGCCGGCCGCTCCCCTGTTTCCCCTCGAGAAGGACTTCGCGTTTGAAATTAGGTGAAGGTGAGGGGTCGATTTGGAAGAGAGCCAGACTCAGTCAGTTACAGTTAGGGGCTTGGTTAATTTGGTAGAATCACAGGGGCCTTTCTACAAATGGTTTGTCTCATCCGGGTTTAATAAAGGAATTTCCAGATTTCCTTTTAATCTTCCAAAAATCATAGAGGAAGCTACGAGTGTCCAATTGAGATGATTCAAGTTGCTATATTTTTCTTATGAGATGCTCTCAGTGCAAAGAAAATATGATTTGCTATGTTTGTGGAACTTTTCTGTGTAGGATTAATTAATTCTTGGGTTTGAATTAATCTTTGGAAATTCATAGATAATTCTTGGTAGCTCATAAAAATGTGATTCTTGCTGCCATGATCTTGTGTTGTTATGCTTTTGCTGTTATGAGAATATTAAGTATACTTGTTGTGTGAAAGTTTAGAGTTGTAGTTCAAGCTTGATTTATGAGCTAGGAAGCAATTAATTCATAAATCAATTATAGGAGTGTGATCTGAGTGTGATAATTTTTGTGGGCTCATTGTACACCAATGTGCAGCCCTTGATATAGCTATATGCTTGGTTTGCATGACTTGGTAGTACAAAGTATTTTCTTGAGTGCCTCTGTCTTGTCACTAGTGAATTTCGTTAGCACACAAGACAGACATATCTTAATAAGATGTAGCATATCATTAACATACCGCTGGCGGTAGATGCGCGAGGCTGTATGGCGTCTGCGGCTTCTTTGGCGCCATCCTCGTGACACCTCGCGGTCATCTCCGTCCCGTCAACTCCATCAGGTCCTTCATGGGATGGGTCTGGCATCCCCCGGTACTCAAACATCTTGGTTGGCCTCTCCTTGCACGGTTGCAAGCGCCGCCGCCACCAGGTCACGGCAACCATCACGCCGTGCACGTTGTCTCTCTTCAAAAATGGCAACAACTCGTTCACCTGCTCCATCTCTGTCACGTTGGGCTTCACCGACCACTTCACGTTCGGCTTGGGAATCAAAGCAACGTCACCGGGGACTGGCCTCCCCTCTGGATTTTGCCTCATGTAGAACCACTTGTCGAACCAATTTTTCATCGAGGTGGAATGGGGGATGGTAATCCACTGTGATTTCATCCCATCCCGAAGCACTATGTAGCACCCACCAACAATTTGAGACCCTCCGGTGCCCTCCCCTTTCTTCTTCAAATAGTAGAAATGGCGGAACAAGTTGAAGTTCGGCGGAATTCCAAGAAACGCCTCACATATGGTAATGAACTCCGACAGTGTCAAGATGGAATTGGGATGAAGATTGCACAAAGAAATCTCCCAATGGTGGCACAAATCACAGACAAAGTGATGAACAGGTGACCCCAGCCCCCGAACGAAGTAATCCTCCAAAACTACTATCTCGTCGTCGCGGGGAAGGGGGAACCGCTCACCTGGCGGCGGCGGGCGCCAGATCCTGCTGTCTGCCAGCGGGAGCAAGCCTCTCTCCACCAGCTCCTGCAGCGACTCAACCGTCGCCCTCGTCGACGCCCAGTCCTCCGCCAACAATTTCCGCCTCGCCGCCTCCGAGAGCTGCAGTTGCCCGCCCGACATTTCCGCTCCGCTTCCTCTTCTCCGGTTTCGGCGCACTTGCCGGGTCGCTGTCGCGTGACTCCGGTCGGCGTGGTGAGTGGCGGCGGGTCGAGATTTGGGTGGATTTGATGCGCAGCGGTGGTGGAGGTTAGGGTTTGGAAGGAAGAATGGCACACTCGAGAGAGAAGGCAAAGAGTGTGGAACCACTTCAAAATGATGAGGAGTGACTGAGCAGCGGCGACCGCTTTCCCCTTATATACGAATCGGCGGTCCCCCTGAGACCTAGGGTTGACCCGCCCAGGGCCATTTTCTAAATGGGCCGACAGGTGTGGGCCTTTTATTTTATTCCCATGCTGATGTTTCTATTTGTTTGGCCTGCTGTGCCTTTCGACCAAAATGGAAAGGTAGACTCGCCCTACTTTTGGCGTTTCTACCCAACGCTTTGTGACGCACGTGGACGCACGTGCGCATGAAAGCCCATTTTCGGTCTTTTCTCTGCGCTATATTTTCTCACACATTACATTTTTTTACCTCCGATCATTGTTGACCTAGCACACCAGCAATAGCTGGGGACTGAGTAAAAAGAACACAGTTTTTTCATCTCTCTTAACCGAGTTAGGATGGTCAACATACTTTCAGGGAAGCGTGGTAATAGGGGACTCGCCCGACCAGCAAAGCTTCGGTCAGAGTAATGATTAAGTCATTTTCCCCTACATCACTTTTTTAGCGAAACTACCATGTCTTCTGGAATGACGCACAGCGTCGG
This sequence comes from Themeda triandra, assembly GCA_018135685.1. NCBI lineage: Eukaryota > Viridiplantae > Streptophyta > Magnoliopsida > Poales > Poaceae > Themeda > Themeda triandra. Next base: position 96,933 of record JAENPR010000179.1, on the reverse strand, counting down.
CCAGTACACGGCACACCCGTGGTCCGCTAAGAGAGTCTTGTGCATAGCACCAATCCACCCATATCGCGTATCACGCAAGGGTACATCAAAGATGTATCATTTTCCGCCTAGTTAGCCTTCGGCATAGCCGGGGACTGGAGCTATGGTATTAAACCATTTTCCCCATGACAAAGCCATGGATCTAGTGATGGAATTATCTTTTTACTCGACACAAGGCCCCTGGGGTTTGGACGGTACGCAAAGCTACCCTCCATTCAACTGGCAATGCTGGTATTCCCTTCCTCAGTTTGTCATAATTTTTTGCCATGTTCACTAGGCAACAACACAGTTGTGCGTCTAGACACAACTAAGTTGTGGTCGAATTCCCGTTACGGCTAAGCCGGGGACTAGTCGGCAAGGCCGACATTTTGTTACCGGGGACTGGTCAGCTAAGCTGACACAGTCGCATTCCCGTTACGGCTAAGCCGTGGACTGGTCGGCAAAGCTGACATTTTGTTGCCGAGGACTGGTTGGCTCTGCTGACACAGCCCAACCCATGGTCCAACATATTTTCCTTACAACCTTCACAAAGAGTTGTGCTTCCAGGAGAACAAAAACTTTTTTGATCCTGAAACAACGTGTTCCACACCTTATATCAGGCTCGGGGACTACGTGGGCCCACGTCACTTTGCAGTGACTTGGGCTAATTTTTATACAACACATTATGTCGGAGTGGATGTTGGCGGTCCTTAACTCGTTTTATACCCGCCAACTATAGGTCACTATGGGGGAAATAAATATTTTATGTCACATATATCTTTACTATTGACCTAGTTCCACCCGTGCTTGGAAGAAATATTGTTTTGCAGAATATATACCAAGTGCAGGAATTTCCGGAATAAAAGTACGCTTTTCGGAAGGCGTAAAACAAGCTCAAGAGCGAGTGGGCCATCTGGGGTCGAAATGGGCCAAAAGCACCGGCATGGATGCGACCCGCATGGCGGCCCGTGCCCACCGCCAAAGGCGGTCAGGGGGCGGCGCCACCCAGGCGCGAGCGCGCACAGGGCGCGCGCGCGCCGGCCCGCGCCAGTGGCCCGGCCAAAGGCGGTCGCCTCCTTCCATCTGGGGCATGACGGTTTCGCTGGTTATTTTACCTCCATACCCCTGAACCGCCTTCAGTGCCCTATAAATGAAGAGGAGATGCCCCCCACCTCAACACACACCACAACAAGAGCCTCTCTCTCTTCCTCCACTTGTATCTTTTCTTTAGTAGTTTTAGTTATGTAGTTGGAGCAAGGCAAGCCTCGTTGGAGAGCTTGAACCTCTAGGGGGAATCTCGGTATGAATAATATCAAGGTTTCACTTATGTTCTTGTTCTTATGTTCTTGTTCTTAGTTGTTCTTATGTGTTCTTGTTCTAAATGATCTTGTTCTTGTTCTTAGTTCTATTAGTATAGTTGTGTCGTACAACTAGAGCATAGTTCTCATGATATCATCTTGGCATATGAACTAGAATATAGTTATCATGTCTTGATCTTATCATATAGAACCTAATGTCTAACACTAGTGCATGCATGTTTAGACTTAGGGCTAGGTTGTGATGTTGAGGTCTATCTTAGTGTAGTCTTGGTCAATGTTAGCTTGCGGGTTCGTCGTTCGTCCCCGTGGCGGAAGCTCTAGTAAGAGGACCCCTGATAGAGACGGGAGCTCCTGATCACCGCTAGAGTTGTAGCAACTGGCATAGACGTGGTTTCTAGGCTAGGACCTACCTTCGTTTGCCTCGTAGTCCACGGTTGAGGTGGTAGGCGGCAGGTGGTGACAGCCCTGTCCGTCCTTGTAATCCCCCACGTCCGGCTACGGCGTAGAGCTACAGCCGGCATCACTTGACGGACCCGTGCGATCCGGTGCCCGAAGTAAGTTAATAGTGGCCAAGCTATCTTAACTTAGAACCTCACTAACAAGCATGTGTTTGTGTGATTGTCCGTTGTCCCGACTCGGTTGTTTAGGAATGCCTCCGAGTCTAGGTTTCTTTGTTCTTTCTTTTACTTTATCCTTGAGTTGGCTCGAGTGTGTGTGTCGCTTATCCAAATACTATTCATGCTTTACCCCCGTTATGAGTATTAGTCTCGCTATGCAATCTTGTTATCTTGTCCATGTCCAAATTAGACTCTTTATACCATGCCTTCCTTTGGGAATATATAAATAACGATACCCCGAATACTTCCGGCTGAAATGCTACAACGGTATTTCCGTGCGCTTGCGGACTTGTTCGTAATGTCGTTGCGGAATACCAACCAGCGTTTCTTGGCGCTGTTGCTAATTCTAGTGATGACGTTAAGAAACGCCAACAAACATTTAAGCGCCGTTGCCGGGAAGGCGTTGGTTAAAAGAATTTATTAGGACATGTTCATGATAGCTTGCTTGTGTTGTAGCCATTGCTCATAACAAAAAAAATTTATTTTTCTTTATCGAAAAAAAGATTTATAAAACTATTTTCAAAAAAAATAGTATTTATTAAAATCTTGGTTTTTTTTTAAAAAATTTTGCATGAAGCATGTTTCGGTTTGAAGTATGATTGTTGCAACATCATATCTTCATGGGCTCTTTAAATTAAGCATGGAGCTTAGGTTAAATTGCCTACTTTGATTGAACGACATGTTTGATCACTGTTTCGAAACTGCTGCATGTGATCTTTGAATAATCACAAGTTGATTAGCCATGTCGATGGAAGCCAATCATATCTTCTGGCTATAAACCTCGTCCTAGTTTTTGGCGGTCAAGCTTATGACCATAAAGCAAAATGCACGCCGGAGGTACCCCGGATTATCAAAAAAAAAATAATTCTTTTCCCTTACCAACAAGGCAAGGATATGTTTTCAAGTTAACATGCACCTTCGGGTATTTTTGGTCACTAACCATTTTAGGTGGAGATTAAGAAGGGACATATGGTACGTGAAGACACAGGAGTCACATCATATAAACACTTTGATGCCTTTGAAAAAAAAAAAGAGAAGAAATAGAGATGTTGGCTCTACCTTGCTTGAAAAAAAGAGAAGAGAAAAAAAGAGAGTACGAAAAAAAGAAAAAAATTATATTATGATGACAAAAAAAGAGAAAAAAATATATTGGAGGAGAGGGAAGGAGCGGGCTGGCGATGTACCGAAGTGTTGCACGACTTCACCCAACATCGCTTCAACAAGGAGCCACCTCCAAGCCTTTGCTACAACTATCAAGGCCCATGGCCCAAACACATTGAGCTATGAGTGGGCTGGTCTTGAGGTTCACCTGGGAAAAGCCATCATACAAACTGCAGTAACAACTTCAACAATCCATACATGTTGCCAGTAACAACACTCAGGTATGCAAAGCAAGCCGTGGACGATCAATTCGCTCGATTTGTTGAGATGGTCAAGAAAGTACATGTGAGCGTTCCGCTCAGGGACGTCTTGCATGTACCTTCTCACGCCAAGTACATAAAGGACATCATCAACAACAAGCGCCCATTGTCGTCCATGGCTATGGTCAAACTGACGAAAGAGTGTAGTGCGGCGATTCTGGATCACTTACCGGAGAAGAAGAAGGATCCCGAATGCCCCACTATCACTTGCTCCATCGGCGGACAACAGTTTGACCATGCACTCTGTGATCCTGGTGCCAGCGTCAGTGTCATGCCAAAGACAGTTTTTGACAAGTTGAGCTATGCACGGCTGCCACCAAACAACGATCACACTCCAATTGGCCGACTCCTCCTTACGCTACCCAGCGGGAATAGCTGAAGATATACCTGTGAAGTTCCGAGGATACTTTGTCCTGGTGAACTTCGTCATGCTCAACATGGAGGCCACCAAAGAAACATCGCTTATCTTGGGATGACCGTTCCCCAGTACCGCTGGGGCACAACTTGATGTTGGAGCTAAACAAAAATCTGGTTCAACATCAATGGAAATGAGGAGAAGTTCCAGTTCCGGTCAAGGAGGACGGAGGAGTGCAACATGATTCACATCAAGTATGAGCCAACCACACGAGAGGTCACGGAAGTTGAAATCCGACCTCATGGTGCGAACATGATTCCCAAGATCATTTGGGAACGAAGAGCGGGAGCAAAAGCCGAGAAGAAAAAGGAGCAAAAGCAAAAATCTCCTAAAGAAAAGAAAGATCTAATTCGGCACAAAAAAAAAGAAAAGAAAGCTCCTGCAGAAAAGATATTAGAGCCAAAAGTTGCTCATGCACAACCAAAAGAAAACAAGAAAGAGGGCAAGCTCTGACCCAAGACAAGGTAGAACCCGAGAAGAAAACCGGTTCCCAGGGTGATAAAGGTGGACAAAGTTTCCACACCTCCGAAAGAGGTCGAACAACCACCTTCTACACCATGCGCCACCACACCCCCGAAGAAGAGGATGGTGTGGAGGCCCAAGCAAGCGCACCCGTCTACTTCTCCTCAGACGGATGTACCAATATCAAGCGCAACCTGAACAGGAGAGAAGTCCCGCTTCACGGACTATAAATGGTGAGCCCCGACCGACGGAGCCAATCGGTAAGTTATCTTTTTACATTTTTCTTCAAAAAAAAAAAAAAAAAACCTTTGCTTATCTTGTTCACCTTGCAATGTCTTCACCTTTGTTGGATGAATCTTATATATCTTTTCATGCCTTCAATTTCTATGTTGTATAGTTTTGGTTTGGAAGTATTGGTTATGCATCTTTTGAATTAAGCATGGTGCTTAGTTTGATTAAATGTACAATCATGCTTCCATAGGCTCTTTAATTTAAGCTTTATGCTTACATTAAGGTGCCTACCTAGATCATATTAGACATGGTGTCTAGTTTGATCTTTGAACCAAAGCATGTCGATAGATTTTTGGTGAATCATATGGACTAACCCCTGCAGGGATTTATCAATTTCATGGGGTAGTCTTGGAGATGACAATGAGAGATGATCTTTTGTTTGGTGAACCCAAAAAAAAAAAGTCATAACATAATAATAATAATAATAAAATAAACCTTTCAGCCCCAAGTGTCTTGTCCCGTTATCTCGATGTCACCACAAGACAAGCTTGGGGGAGGGGGTCTTCCTAGCATGCTCAAAGGAGGCCATGAACCGAGAATCGGGCCATAGCATGCACCAGGCTAGCGGCATTCCGTGCTAATGGTAAGTAAAGAGCTAGCTTGGGGAGGACCCCCACATGAGGTACCCGCATTGCATATTTAAATTCCCGCAATCTTATTTTCTTTTTAGCATGTTTAAATTCAAGTTTCTTATCTTACATTGAAAAAAAAAAATTATTCCACTCTATATATGTGCCATGAAATGTTTAGTTCCACCCATGTTGAAATGATTGGTTGCTCTGATTTATGTCTCGTTTGTACTTGTCTAAAAAAGAGTTTTCTCTAATATTTGGGTTTATCGGCTTTATATTATCATGCTCTAGAAACTTGAGTTAGTGGGTTGCATACAATTACTCTCATCTAGGTTATTACGCGATATGATATAGTGACTTAGACCACCGCAATGAAACGTCCCTTTGAAAAAACCTAACGTCCGAGTCTTTGTTTCAAAAATTTTCAAAAGCAATAGTTCCTCGATCGCGAAATACCCACCGAGCCATATGATTTATCTCGTAGAATAAGAACCTTCATACGCTGCTTGTTCGTACATTGAGTTCGGTCGGATTGTTACCGACGTGAGATTATGACTCTACACCCATGATTGAGATTCACTTGCACCCACCAAATAAAAGCCAACTCTTACACTGAGAGTTGCGCACAACATACACCCTTCACCATCCGCCGACTCTTACACTGAGAGTTGCGCACCATTTTTTCCACCAAATAAAAATGCCGACCCTTACCCTGAGGATCGCGCACCCCTCTCATGTAGTTTGCAAAAATTCTCCATGCATTGATTCATCATGACATCTCTCTCCACCTCATCCTATCCATCAATAAAGTTTTGGCTATGTTCTTAGTCGAAAAAAAAGAAGAAGAAAAAAGAGTGAGAGAAAAGAAAGAGAGGAAAAAGAAAAAAAAGAAAAGAAGAAGAGAGATTTTTTATAGTTGGAAGGTTTATCATTCTTATAGGCAAACGGGAAAAGTCTTAGATCCCCGTTCAAAAAAAAAAGAAAAAAATGAGAGAATAAATTTAGTTGTTCTTTGATAGCCCATCATCTCATTCATCAATAAAAGAAAGTATGTCATGATGCATGGAGACCCAAAAAATACCACAAAAATGAGGAATCATCTTTCATTCCATCCACACACTTGCACATCTCAATCAAGGTGTATAGCTTAATCTCCGTAAGGTTTAGTCCTTGACCTTACAACATATGTGATACAAGTATGCCCACTTACATACCTACCCAAAACTCCACTCTCAGCTTTAGTGGTAGGAAGAAGGCAGAAATTTGAAAATGCCTTTGGTGAGGTCACTATACACTTTTGAGCGATCGAGTGGGTCATTTGAGGAACTTGGTTTGTTTATAAAAACTTAACAAACCTCCGGACTGAAAGTTGATCTTGGGATGAATGAAAAGCACCGGTCTTTGGAACTGTTCTATTTTGCAATCGCCCAAGACTTGAGAAAATTAGAAGCCCCACTCCTTCACGAATCATAGAGAGATACAATTGCCGATTTATTCAAATAGCAGTAGAACGCTCTCTTTTAGCTTGTACACTTGAGATATAATCGGCATTGTAGCAACCCCTGATCAACAACCCAAAGCAAAGACTTGCTTGGGACGAGCAAGGGGTAAGCTTGGGGGATCTTGTTGGCGGTCCTTAACTCAGTTTTATACCCGCCAACTATAGGTCACTATGGGGGAAATAAATATTTTATGTCACATATATCTTTACTATTGACCTAGTTCCACCTGTGCTTGGAAGAAATATTGTTTTGCAGAATATAAACCAAGTGCAGGAATTTCCGGAATAAAAGTACGCTTTTCTGAAGGCGTAAAACAAGCTCAAGAGCGAGTGGGCCATCTGGGGTCGAAATGGGCCAAAAGCACCAGCATGGATGCGACCCAGATGGCGGCCCGAGCCCACCCGCCAAAGGCGGTCGGGGCGAGCGCCACCCGGCGCGACGCGCACAGGGCGCGCGCGCGCCAGCCCGCGCCAAGTGGGCCCGGCCAAAGGCGGTCGCCTCCTTCCATCTGGGGCATGACGGTTCCGCTGGTTATTTTACCTCCATACCCCTGAACCGCCTTCAGTGCCCTATAAATGAAGGAGAGAATTACACTGGCGGTCCTCAACCTATCGCCGGGGTGTCATCTAGGTCCCCAAACTATGAAAGTGCACGTCCGGGTCCCCAACCTATCGCCGAGGTGTCATCCAGGTCCTCAAACTATGAAAGTGCACGTCCGGGTCCCCAATCTATCACCGGGGTGTCATCCAGGTCCGCAATCTATTTATATATAAAAACTAACCTTTAAAACTAACTTTAAAGTATATATTTATATTTATATAAAAACTAACTTTAATTATTTTAAGTATATATTTTAAAGTATAACTTTATATAAAAACTAACTTAATTATTTTTAAGTGTATATTTATATTTATATAAAAACTAACCTTTAAAACTAACAAATAAAACTAACTTTAATTATTTTAAAGTATATTTATATTTATATAAAAACTAACATTTAAAGTATAAAAATCAATAAAAATTTTGCCCTATCTAGGGTTCGAATAGAACTTAGGGCTCAGGGTCCAGAGTCTTATGCTTTAACCGCTGCGCTATGATAGGGAATTCGTTAAAGATCGTTTTATTTATTCTTTTAACCTTTCAGGGCAATATATACTTAAGATATTTTAAAACTTAAGATATTTTGACTCTTCAAGAAAATTAGAATGACTTATAATACTTTAAAGTATATATTGCCCTGAACGTAGACAAAAATATATAAATGTTAGTTCGATTCGGACAGCTGATTAAAGTTAGTTTTTATATAAAGTTATACTTTAAAATATATACTTAAAATAATTAAAGTTAGTTTTTATATAAATATAAATATATACTTTAAAGTTAGTTTTAAAGGTTAGTTTTATATAAATATAAATATATACCCTAAACTATTTATTTATTTTTATATTTAAGGAGCTAAATGACACCCTGGTGATAGTTTAGATTTAGGGTGATTGCCGATGGTTTGGGGACCTGGATGACACCCCGGCGATAGTTTGGGGACCTGGATGACACCCCGGCGATAGGTTGGGGACCCGGACGTGCACTTTCATAGTTTGGGGACCTGGATGACACCCCGGCAATAGTTTGGGGTCCTGGATGACACCCCGGCGATAGGTTGGGGACCCGGACGTGCACTTTCATAGTTTGGGGACCTGGATGACACCCCGACGATAGTTCAGGGACCGCCAGTGTAATTCTCTCTAAATGAAGAGGAGAGGCCCTCCACCTCAACACACACCACAACAAGAGCCTCTCTCTCTTCCTCCACTTGTATCTTTTCTTTAGTAGTTTTAGTTATGTAGTTGGAGCAAGGCAAACCTCATTGGAGAGCTTGAACCTCTAGGGGGAATCTCGGTATGAATAATATCAAGGTTTCACTTATGTTCTTATTCTTATGTTCTTGTTCTTAGTTGTTCTTATGTGTTCTTGTTCTAGATGATCTTGTTCTTGTTCTTAGTTCTATTAGTATAGTTGTGTCGTAGAACTAGAGCATAGTTCTCATGATATGATCTTGGCATATGAACTAGAATATAGTTATCATGTCTTGATCTTATCATATAGAACCTAATGTCTAACACTAGTGCATGCATGTTTAGACTTAGGGCTAGGTTAGGATGTTGAGGTCTATCTTAGTGTAGTCTTGGTCAATGTTAGCTTGCGGGTTCGTCGTTCATCCCCGTGGCGGAAGCTCTAGTAAGAGGACCCCTGATAGAGAGGGGAGCTCCTGATCACCGCTAGAGTTGTAGCAACTGGCATAGACGTGGTGTCTAGGCTAGGACCTACCTTCGTTTGCCTCGTAGTCCACGGTTGAGGTGGTAGGCGGCAGGTGGTGACAGCCCTGTCCGTCCCTTGTAATCCCCCACGTCCGGCTACGGCGTAGAGCTACAGGCCGGCATCACTTGGCAGACCAGGTGCGATCCGGTGCCCGAAGTAAGTTAATAGTGGCCAAGCTATCTTAACTTAGAACCTCACTAACAAGCATGTGTTTGTGTGATTGTCCGTTGTCCTGACTCAGTTGTTTAGGAATGCCTGCTCCAGTCTAGGTTTCTTTGTTCTTTCGTTTACTTTATCCTTGAGTTGGCTCGAGTGTGTGTGTCAGTTATCCAAATACTATTCATGCTTTACCCCTGTTATGAGTATTAGTATGCTATGCAATCTTGTTATCTTGTCCATGTCCAAATTAGACTCTTTATACCATGCCTTCCTTTGGGAAAATATAAATAACGATACCCTGAATACTTCCGGGTGAAATGCTACAACGGTATTTCCGTGCGCTTGCGGACTTGTTCTGTAATCGTTGCAGAATACCAACCGGCGTTTCTTGGCGCTGTTGCTAATTCTAGTGATGACGTTAAGAAACGCCAACAGTGGATGTATCCATGCAGTCAAGAAATCTTTTTCTTTTGACTGTGGGCCCACGTCATGGGATATCCGACAAAATTTTTCTTTCTCTAAACATAGGAGCAACATACATCTTTCGATTAAAGATAGCATGCAAAAGCTCAAAGAGCCCGACTAGTTACTGGTCGGACGCATGTGTATCAGTGAGACTGGTCGGCTAAAGCTGTAAACCTTCGAATATCTCAAGACGCATGATGCTCGGGGACTATCTGTGGGGGTATAAACCCCTATACCAGCATGACATGACTTTAGGCCTGCTCGGACGAGGACTTTTGGCCCAAGAGCACAAGGCCGATCAGGGCCCAAGTCTGGTTGGCTACCTTGGAAGACAAGGAAGGAGGGACGAGCAGATCAGCGCCTCTGGTCGGCAATAAAGATATCAATCACGGAAGATTAGATTAGATGGATACGATTGCCTTGCATGTAAACCTGTACACCCGAGATATCGGGCTTGTAATCCTGCTCCCCCACTATATAAGGCAAGCAGGACACCCTCCCAAGACTCATTCGCATACTAGCACACATAATCAATCAAGAGCACAGGACGTAGGGTATTACACAATTCGTGGCCCGAACCTGTATAAATACAGCGTCTCGTGTTCTTGATCACATCTTGCTCGTCATCTAGCGTGCCTTACCGATCAATCTACTATCTTAGGCATACCCTAGGTAGACTGCCGCCGATATTTCGTCGACAAAATTGCAATGCATCATCATACATGGAATGGAAATCATGGAATTGGGCATCTCACAAACCAAGCAAAAATCGAAGGAAAAAATGCTCAAAAGGTTTCCCCCTGCCTCACTTTCTTGTGGTGGATCATCTCATCATTTGGCATCTCACGATATATACGATGATCTGGTTCTGTGGCTAGAGACAGTGGTGGATATGTGATTCACCAACCGATCACTCAAGGCCCGTGAGTGCTCCCAACGTCATCGAGCAATGAACTCAGGTATAACCTGTCTGCCGTCTCCCGGAGATGCTGCTGCCGGTGAAACTTTGCTTTGGCTGCTTGATGGTTAGGTATGTAAGATTTGGTTTAAATTGATGCCTTCCCATGCTCATGGCTTCTTATTAAATAAGCTAGGAACATCCCTAGCGTAGACTTTTATATTACAAGAAGATTGATCCATTTTCTATACAAGCAGGAAACCCCGTGCGAAGCACGGGGCAAGAAGCAGGATCATTGCATATTATGTGGTTGTACATGTGAAGAAGGGAATGTTACTAAAATTAGATACGACAATGTCGTAGCTAGATTTAGGTACCTAACATTGTTTGCTTGTATAATCTAAGCAAGCATTGTACCTAACAGCCTTTGCTTGTATACATGAGGCCAGCTTCGTAGCGTTTATACCTTCAGGTGACCCCTTCTTGCTCTCGTGTTCATGAGTGTGTCCCCGAACCATATCACTGGAATCTGGAATGATCATGGTTATAAACCAAGCATTGTAATTAGAAACTTTCACCACTTGAGAGCAACTTATTTGTAAGTTGAACCAACGGGCAACGGAGATGTTTCAAATTTTTTGTAGGCAATCATTAAGTTATGATAGAAGTACAGCAGTCACTACTACAGAGTTACAGATTTCAGACGGGCTAAGAAGATAGTTGGAGACGTGTACCAAGTGCGTCTATATTTCTGGGTCTCTAATAACAGCAAATCTGTGATGGGTTAAAAACCCATCTGGGACTACGTACAATTCAGTGACGGGTTAAAACTAAAACCCGTCACACAACTGTAACAGAACTGCGACGGGTTAGTACCCGTCTAAGTTTTATACCAACTTAGCGACGGGTGAAAACCCGTCTATGTAGACAAATACAACAGACGGGTTATTAACCGTCTGCAAATTAGTGTTAAATGTGTCTCACCCGTCGTATATATATAGGTTTTCAGCAATACAGCGACGGGTTAGGTTATGCAATTGTTACATAACACTGAACAAACGCGAATCACAATCATATTAAGCTTGTATGTCTAGCTGCAGATAGCTTAGGGTTTAGTATTATTTGTCGCTAAACAACAAACACAAAACGAGGCGGATAGTTGGGTTCTAAAGCTAAAGTTTTTGCAGCAGCAGCGTTGTACAGTTGGACGATTATTTCCCCAGTTGCAACATCAAGAATGATGCAATAACTTCTCGAATTCCCCACAGCACCCCTTTCGCCAGTTCTGTACTCGGCACGTCAAAGTCCTTGCATACAAAATTGACACAACCTTTTAGCTAACAGGTAAAAACAATAAATCAGCACTACTAGTATGCTAAGCCATATTATTTCTAGTTCCATGAGTTCACCGAAGTTTACTTCTGGATCTGCACAATTTGCAGCCGCCACTGCTAATGTCATGTGATGTGCAGTGTAGAGGCCACAACTTCTATCCTTGGGTTGCCGGTGGCACTTGCAAAAATTTAACCAACAAAATCATCATCATATACAAGTACAGATTTGAGATGAATTGACAGGTTAACAATAAAATTTAAATAATACCGCAAACTTAGTGGCATGTATTAGCACACCCTTAGCCCGCTTATTTTTGTAATTTGAAAAACCATACGCCCTACAGTTATGCAACATGAGTCATGACCATGTGATCATTATGGATTCCAGCTTAAATTAAATGCTGACAGACAGACTTACTGGTTAGTGACTGATTTCAATAGGTCATGGTCATGCTGTTTTGATCTGATAGAGTCAAGGTAAAGATCTCCACTATCATATCCACTATCAGTTAACATTATAGTGTTTTTTAGTATATAGATTTCCATAAGGATTTGTCAATTTATATAATTATTTGTTCATTGTAACTTGTAAGTTTTCTAATCCATCCTTACTCCGCTCCCCTTCCCAGATCCTAGCGGCGCAGCCGCCGCATCCCGTCACCGCCGCGTCGCGGGTTGCGGCGTCGGTTGGTACGCGAGGCGAGTCCGCCTCCACCACTCCAGTCCACACGACCGCGCCTGCGCCGTCCTCTGCTGATTTGTAACCACAGTGCCGCTGATTTGTTTTGAGGATTTGCTTGGGACAACTGGTATTGAGTGTGGGGATAGAGTTCTTGAGGTAAAGAATTTGTTGGCTGATTTGATGCTTGAGTATCGTGAGGAAGAGGATGTTGGAACCAGTGTTTCAGCAGCACCTGCAGCAGGAAACAGTGATGATTACTTATCTTCCATGATGGCTCGTGTTGCTAGTAGAAGTCCAACCACTATGGGTTTCAAGACTGAGTTGGATCAAGATCAACTATGGGATGAAGAGCTGTTGGACATGCACAAAGAACTTCAAAGTTTTGGATTGGTGGAAGGTGGCTGGAACTCGGTTTCCAACTTTGAGAAAGATTGCTATGGACATATTTGCCATTCCTGTTACAGCAGTTTCTTAAGAATCAACTTTTAGCACTGGTGGTAGAGTTTGAAGTGAGCATCGCAGCAGGCTCACTAGCAAGATGCTCGAGGCCTTAATGTGCTCTCAAGATTGGGTGAGAAACAAGTATAAATGTATATTTAACACTGGTTCTATGTCTATTAGCTTGTTGTTAACTTCTATAAATATATGATCTGTTATTGATGCATAAGCATAACAACTCATTTGGTCACTTGATTTGTAGTTGATGAGAAAAACAAGCTGCCTACAACCTTTTGGTCATGTCTACAGGACATACAAGGGGGGCTTCAGGTGATTTACTATCCCTTAAATGTTTTCATTTTCAGCTACTTTGTAAAGTTTGGTAGTAGTTAACTAAGTTCATTGATATCATGTTGTAGGAACTTAAAATCTGAGGAGTGAGGACAAATGAAGATGCCATGAGATGGACTTATGGCGCCCTTTTGGCCACAGGAACAAGACACACGATGCAATAATTGGATGAAGTACATGTAATCTATTATCTGCATTTGTGAACTTGTAACACCATTTAGGAACTTGTAATATTTAGTATGTGCTGGAAACTGGGAACTGGGTGGCTGAACTTGGGATGTGCTGAGTGGCAGGTGTGATAGTGGCCTAGTGCTACCATTTCTGAACTTGTAATATTTACTATGTGCTGGAAACTGGGCTGGATTTGCTGAACTTGGGAAGTGCAAGCTGCTCGTCTGTGCTAGTGGCCGAGTGCTGCTATTAATTTGCTACAAGTCGATATGTTTAATTTTCTACAGGTTGCTATATCTAACTTGCTGAAAATTGCTATATTTAACTTGTTGCATGTTATAATTTGTATGTGATTCTCGGGTGTATTGTCGGGTATGGGATACCCATCGGGCACGAGTATGGAATGAATTCCGCACCCGTCTGCTTTCGTGGGTACACCGACGGAATAGGTTGACCTGGCGGGTGCGGGTATGGGTGGCTAGAACCCATCGGGTGTGTACCCATTGCCAAGTTGAATTGTAAGTCTTGTATTAGTTTTGATGTGTAAATCGAATTTGATTCTTTGTAAATTGAAGTTGTATGTGTATATTTGTATATTTTTTGGAGAATTTATTGTTGGTTTTCTAATATAATTTTTCTTTTTAATCTGGTCCATAAGATCTCTATCTGATGGTTATCAAATCCGGCTATTTTGGTCTGTCAAAATAGCCGGATTTTGGATCTTTTTGAATCCGGATTTTGGTGTATTAAAATAGCCGGATATTGTATAGACAGATTCAGTGTGGCTGTTGCTGCTATGGTGGACTTAAGTGGTAACAAAGGCCCATAACAACCGGATCTTCTTTTATCGACCCATAACAAATTGTCTGGTTGCTGCTGGGCTGGACTAAAGTGATAACAGGCCCAACCGGGTCTTTCTTATATTTCGTTTGAGAAAAAAACTCTTTTCTTCTACCTGTTGCTCTGCTCCTCTGCTCTCGCTCGTCCGCCATTGTCGCAGCTGGCCCCCGATCAAGAGGTCGCGTGGCTTTGTATCTGGCTAGCGTATAAGCTATTAAAGAGAATCTTCAGTCCGCTCACCGGCCCACTACTCGCCGTCTGTCTCTTGGAAAAAAAACTCTTCTTCCATCTGTTACGTACTTCGCGCTCCTCTCCATCTATTCGCCATTGCGGCCGCGGGGATCAACAATAAAGCTTGGCACAAGCATATATAGGGTAACTCTTCAATCTGCGTGCTGATCCCCCAACGTCTGGCCCGCTAGATAGGGCTATTGATTGATTGTCGATTGCTAATTAAACAACCAAACAAAATGCAGCTAGCGCGCGGTCTGGAAAAATTAACGATCCGTGCTACTTGATTGCGTTAATCCTACAGCAATCGATCGATCTACAGATAGAGATCGATCTTCCAAACAAAATGCTATAGAAAGATCTGATCGATCGATGCCCACGGTCAGCTACATCTATTGACCTACAGATAGAGATCTATATAGTTCGCCCCATCGGCCCTGCAATCCATCTACAAGAAGCTGGCAGATGCTTTAATCCTTCTCAGCAAGATGGGTAATTGAAAACCCGTCTATGATAGTTTTACTATGTCAGACGGGTACTTCGAAACACCCGTTACTGATTAGTCTGTGACGGTTTAAGCTAACAACCGTCTGAATTATATAGTGATTACTGACAGGTGTACTGTAGCATTCATTATCATAGACGGGTATATGTGTTACCCGTCGGTATTATGGTATCTATGACGGTTTGTATCACCCGTATGTAAGGTGCTCGTCACTTTTTTTCCACTCTGCAGTAGTGAGTGTTAGAGAAATCAGAGATATTTAATTAGAAGGCAGCACCATTTATCATTTGGAGTTGCTTAAAGTATGAGTGTGTCACTTGAATCTGGAATGGTCATGGTTAAAAACAAAGTAAAAAGTAGTGTAATCAGCAACTTTTACCACTTGATAGCAATTTACCTCAAAGCTAAATAATATCAACGAGGCCTCAAGGAGTAACATGTGAAGTACGTCAACTCGCGAGAGGTCGTCTCCATGTTAAATCCGCATAAACAAAGCAAATGATAAGCAAAGAAAAAAAATGTGTCATCGAGCTAAATGCATGTATCCTGACCTTGCGCACAGCAGAGCAGTAACCATGTGGGTTAGTGTGGGCCGACCTTTTTTTTTGACATTCTATCGAGCATCTGAAAGGCACAACACATTACATAGAACCTGTTATATGTTGGGAACCTGTTATTTGTTGGCGACTGTTGTAACAGCCTGTACACATGCATCAGAGGCATATAGTAAACTAATGGACTCAGAGGCATGGTATAGTACCAGGAAATAGGCAGAGGGAGATTGCAACAGGTAAATTTTAGGCCATTAATGTTATCGAAGATAGGCGTTACCTGGATCTGGGAGCACGGCATCAGGGTTGCCGGCGGCTGTGCTGTGCCGCTAGGGCTTGGGCCGGCCATTGTCGTGCACGCCGGCGTCGTCGATGGCACTTGGCAGCGGCGACCGGCAGGTGCGGGACTCGACGACGGGCAGCAGTGGACGGGCTGTGTAGCTTCTGAGGCCGTGGGGAGAGCGGGGCGACCGGGCGAGCCGCGCGGCGCGGACAGCGTGGCGACTCCACGCCGTGCGGACAGCGTGGCGACGGAGGCCGTGGCCTGGGGCGCCGCTCTGGAAGGATGTGGAGAGGATTTGGTTGGGTCTAGAAGGTGGGCGACGGCCTAGGAGGCGGGAGACGTGGACTGCTGCGGTGCTGAGACTTTGGATCGATCGGTGACGTGTTGTTACTGTAAACAGTGCTTCTACAGTAATTTGTGAGAGAGTTTGGTCACTGTGCTCTTGTGAGAGGGGGCAGGATCTACAACTTTATGTGTATTGTATAGATATGTATCAGGTGTGTAAACTAACATCTCCGTGCTACCATGCAAACTTCTAATCTGAGCCACATGATGTTGATCCAAGGGTCGCAAGGGGATATGTTAATTTTGTGTTTAACCGTCCGCTCTTAATCACACTTTTGCAAATCCCCCCTCCCACCTCCCCACTGTGTCCCCTTAGATCAACATCGTGTGGCTTAGATTAGAAGTTTACATGTTGTACGGAGTGGTTGGTTTGCACTAGATACATTGCCATACAAGTAAAGATATACGGTTGATCATTATCTATACAACTACTTTACACAACACAGAGCCGTCCGGAGGGCGGAGACATCTGTTAATACCACTCTCCCCAGTCAATAACAACTCCGCCGTGAGATTGAGATTGTTTCTGCATTCATGTAATTCAAGGTCTCCAGGGCTAATGAATCAAATATCATGTTGTTTAGCGGTCACTTATTCTCAAACAAAATCAAAGTCTGTCTCAATATATTTAGTCATAGATTGGAACATTGGATTAGCTGACAAGTATGTTTCTCCTATGTTGCCACACCATAGACAAAGCCGTCATAGGATAAGCAATTTATGTACCCATATTACTTTTGCTGTTGCATTTGCCAAGGACTTACACTCTGCGATAAGAGCTATTTTTTGATTCATAAAGTCACAGTACATAGGATGCGATAAGAGCTAACATAACTGAAACTAATTTGTCAACTAAACACATATTAAAGAACCATGAGTGTGCTGCAAAAGTGGAAAGACTATAAATATGGATAAAAACATAATGATGTTCACTAAAGTTTGTCTTAGTCAGACAGAGATTACAATATCTATGCTGGTATTATATTAGAAAACAAACAAAGAGAGATGAAACATTTTGCTTTTTTAATTAGATGTGGATCAAAATTTTATTGATGAACTTCTGATATCTATATCTTCTAAAATTCTAGCCCTGATACGAGTATGGTTTGGTGGATTAGTGATAATAAAATAAGCATATCAAATCCTTGCAATACTTTCCTTGGCATCATCAACTCCTAATAGCTCCTCCAATCAGTAAAAAGTGACCAATATGGTTAGGCTTTATGAGACTACATAATCTGTTAGTGATACTCACAAGTGGGATATAAATAAAAACATCTAGACCCTAGCATTTAACGACCCCAAAAACTGAGAAACAATTATATAGGGAGATGCACTATACATAACCTTTCCTTCTGAAAAGCAAAGATTTAGCAATTAA
Organism: Themeda triandra; assembly: GCA_018135685.1. Classification (NCBI taxonomy): domain Eukaryota; kingdom Viridiplantae; phylum Streptophyta; class Magnoliopsida; order Poales; family Poaceae; genus Themeda; species Themeda triandra. The sequence goes on along the minus strand of JAENPR010000179.1, from coordinate 79,366 downwards.
ATTTGTAAATCGACACGACCTGAATATTTAATATTAGTTGTGTCACTCTCTTCTCTCCACTTGGGGAAAACATAGTGCTAGAGTAGCAGCAAACCTGTGTATGTTAAAACCTCTGTATATTAGCAGCGAACCTCTGTATGTGTGCATATATCAATATCTCCTATAAAGATAAAACTCATTAGCCTAATTCTCTAGCATCTCCTTGTGCCACGTCATCCATTAGGTCTCACTACTTTTCCATAAGCAACGTCAAGCAAAGTTATTATGTGTCACTACACCGTCTCCACGTTTTATGAAAATCCCACGGCAACGCACGAGACATTCATTTTCTAATCCTTAGTGGTTAACATTCTAACTCATTTATATTCTTCCACCATACCCATGACAACGCACAGGAAGTTCTCCTAGTTTCTATCATACTTTTAGGTCCACATATTTAGTCTTTATTCCCTTTGTTCTAGTAATATTTACTTTAGAAATTTCCTATGTTAAAATGTTATAACATTGATCAAGGTTTTATAAAATATGGTACCATCTACAAGTTTACTTTCCACTGTCCAGACATATTTCATAAATAATTTGCTAGAATTAATTTTATATTGTGAATATCAACATATTTTTTTAAACATGATCAAAATAAGAAAAATCATTTATAAATTAATGAAATATACAGGGGGGTTTTGAGATAAAAAAATCACTCACTCACCCACTGCACTGCGTGATCAACTAAATGACGGTGGATCAGCAACAGGAGTTAATTGGATTAGTGGCTCTGAGATTTCTTGTGGTCTATACCGTAGATGTAGTTCATTATACCTATCGTTCGTGAGAGTGGCTTCTAGAATTGGATCTTTGACTTGCCATAACCTAGAATTAATTACCTAAAAACTCTTAACATATATAAACACCATTGAATTAGTTTTTAAGGTGTCATATGTGTTTGTTGATGTTACATCGCAGGAGTTTATTACTTTTACGTTGCTAGTCAAAGGTGAGTTAAAGCAACATATATAAAAGGCGTCTAGATTTTCTGTTACAAACATAGATTTAACCACTTTTACATGCAGTAAGGACGAAAGCATAATTGTTTTTAGATAATGGAGAACGAAAGCATAAATAGGTTGGTGAGAACATGTAGTCCACCTTACCCTAACATGTAGAATTACTCTCTCTGTCCCTGGATAAATAGATTCCTAAAGTTGTTCTAAGTCAAACTTTTTAATCTTTGATCGAATTTCTAAATAAAATGATTGAGATCTATGGCATCATATTAGTATCATTAGATATACCATAGAATATTAATTTTTCATAATGTGCTCATTTTTATGTCATAGATGTCGTTACTATTTTATAGAAAGTTAGTCAAACTTAAGATAGTTTGACTTCCACATATTATAGGAATTTTATTTATTTGAAGATGGAGGGAGTAGATTTTATCAGTTGAACGTTGGTTGTGAAGAAATCTAAGCAGTACATCGCGTTTTGATAGCACCCTTCATGTCCATATCACTACAGGAATCCGCAGGCAAAGCCCTATATACAGTCGGCAAAGGGTTTGCCAACAGGATTTGCCTTGGGCTGTCAGCAAACCGCTGTCGGCAAAAATCCTGTCGGCAAACCGGACTTTGCCGATAGGAATCCGGGGGTGGTCGGCGTACTTTCGCCGACAGCCACCCGGTTTGTCGGCGAAGAAACAGCGCCGTCAACTCGGCTGCCGTTCGCTTCGCCGACAGCCAGGTCAACAAGGCTGCCGACAGGGTCGGATTCCGGTCGGCAAAGTCACCTGTTTGCCGACAGCCAGGTCAACAAGGCTGTCGGCAAAGTCACCTGTTTGCCGACAGCCAGGTCAAGAAGGCTGTCGGCAAAGTCACCTGTTTGCCAACAGCCAGGTCAAGAAGGCTGTCGGCAAAGTCACCTGCCAAGGCTATTGGCAAACAGCTGCTGTCGGCAAAAATTGCCCAGCTTTGCCGACAGCTATGGCCAAAGCTGTCGGCAAAGCTGGGAATTTTTTTTTTGTTTTTGTTGTTTCATTGCATTCGAACCACATTTATAGCATATATATATACCACAGATCACATTTATAACAACAATATAACATATAAACCGCATTTCATCATCGGATTCGATCTCAACATGAATCCACACATCAACATCATCAAATCCATCGATACATGTCCAAAATACACATAACGTCGCGAAACAGGTGCATACATGTCCAACATACATATGGATGTCCAACATACATGTCCAACAAGTCCTACAAGTCCAACATAAGGGCCAAAGGGTCTAACATGGATCCTAGTCCAGAAGATGGAGGCAAAGGTACCTAGCTCGTCACCGAGTACCCCCCGCAGGTCCTCCTCCTACAAAAAGAGATAAAATGATTAGCATCCACTCAAAAATTCGGCAGCACCTCCCCTGCACGGGGAGGTTCCAAGACCTGGAAAAAACATGGCACGAAGGCCAGCAACGACCACGGCACGAAGGCCGATAACCACCACGGCACGAAGGCCGAAAAACACAGCGGCACGAAGGCCGACAACCATAGCGGCACGAAGGCCGACAAGTAGTTAAGGGAGGCAAACGTACCTAGCTCGTGGCGCCGTCCCCAGGGGTCCCATCGCCCCCACCTTGCTCCCACGGACCCCACCCTGGCTGTGGTGGTGCCTGAGTCCACCTTGACGACGCGGCCTCGTAGTGCCATAGTCCTGCGCGAGGCCCCTGCTGCATCTGCGGCCCCGGCCACAAGGAGTACCCCTGCGACTGTGGAGGAGGCCCCCACGTGTACGGCTGCGTGGGGTAGGTCGGGTACCCTGGCCAGCCTTGCTGTGGAGGGCTGGCACCCAGTGGAGGGCTGGCACCAGGAGTCAGGTTCGAACCCGCCGACGGAGCCTGCACAAAGGACAAGAGAGGTAATTAGTAAAGTACCTGCAGGATGGCCGCACAAGCTAAAGGAAGTGAGGCAATTAGTATTATACTCACCGGACGCTGAACAGGAGCAGGCACTGGGACTGGTGGTGGAGCAAAGAGCGAGGGAGGAAGCTCCTGCTGGTGCTGGGTCTGGAGGAATCCCGCCAGGTCCGCCATCTGACGTTGGTGGTGCTACGTCAGTGCCGCCAGTTGCGCCTGGTGGGCCGCCTCCACCGCCGCCAGCTGCAGCTTGTGGGCCTCGTCCTGGGCCGCCTGGTGGGCCTGCAGCTCTTCGAACCTAGCCTGCAATATTACACCCGCACATGGTTGATGGTATGTGAAGCGAAGGTGGATCGTGTGTGAATGACGAATGGAACCGCACTTACCTCCATCTGCGTGTACATCTGGGCGGTGCTCGGCCATCATGGCGCTATGGGGATGCCGGAGGAGCTGCTGGAGTTGGCTTTTCGAATCTCCCTCAGCGTGGGAGTAGTGGTCGGGTCAATGGCGCTGTTGGCCATCCAGTAGGAGCCGTGCTGCTTCCCTCCTCCCAACCTCATCACGAGCTCCAGGTCCAGGGGCTCCGTGAGGGGGTCCTTGTCGTCCCCATGGCGCTGGCGAAATGCGGCGCTGTACTCGACGAGCTTGGGGTGGACGCTCACGTTGGTGTACGCGTCCGGCCCGTCCTGCGGGTCGAACCTGTTGTTCGGGTCCGACGCCTTGCCCTTTTTAGAAAGGGTGTACCCCACCACCACGTTGATCTCCTCCCCATCATGGGACTCCCTCTGCGAGAGGAAAACGCAAACATGGTTAGAGGTAAATAGATTGAGCGCTACATGAGTCCATGTGTATCAAAAGGAGCATACCCATGCGTCCATGAACTGCGGGAGGGACCGGTTCCCTTGGTGGTGTGCTACCCCCTTATTCTTGACCCGGTGCTCCCGACGCTCGTTTTTCACCTCGTACGCCTTGTCCGATCTCCAGTAGCGCACAATCTCCTCCCAGCATTGCGGGTCCGCGTCGCACCACCCCGGTATCCACTAAGAAACATCAAGTATTTGACATGTCAGAAGATGAGTTGAATGTTTCACGGAATAAATAAGAATGAATGTTTCCTGCTTACTTACCCACAAGTACTCCTCCCCGGTGAGGTCGATCTCCCTGTCCAGCACGATCTCCTGCCTGACTCGGTCCTTCTTGATCACCTCGCCAAGCACGTTGCGGTAGTGGTTGATGACGCACTGGATGCGCACCTCGTGGTACAAGTCCTTGAGGCGTGAGTGGCAGGCATTCTCCAGCACCACCTGCGCCCTAGCCTATTTCCCATCCTCGCACCTGAAGTACTCCTGCACGCAGACATCATGTATCATTTCATTGTTTCAAGAACATCCAATGAATGTGTAGTATTGAGAAATGCGTTGTGATGAAGACACTCACCCAAAACTCCCTCTTGATCTTCGCCGCAAGTGGCTCGCGTGTAGGTGAATCAGCACGATCGTTGCCTTCGGGCTCGGGGACGGGGACGGTGTGCAGGTGGAAGTGGTCCCAGACCATGGGCGGCAGTCGAACACCGTCGATGGTGACCATGCCCGGGTAGTACTCCCTAATCAGCAGGGAGAGGATGCCATTGACATGGTGTGAGTCCCGTCTAGCACAGTTTCCAACCTCCCTCGAAAACACCCAGCTCGTGCACGAGTCATTAACAACAATTGTTAGTCTGCAGTTTGGTTTTCTACATGCCATATGAACAATGTGAACAAAGTAGTTTACTTACATGTCACCGACGGGTGAAATCACCTTGCATTGGTGAGGGAGCGGCTTTCGGCTAGGGAGTGTTGAGGGCACGCTCTCGACGAGCTTCCTCGAACCTGAGGAAGGCCCCCCGTCGCCTCCATTGCAGTGGCCCCTGTCGTCGTCGTCGTCCTCGTCCTCGTCACGAACTCCAGCCTCCTCTGCCGGAGATGCCCGGAGCGGGCCGTCTCCCCCGTACCGGCCGTCTCCTCCGTACCGACCGGCACCTCCTCCCAACCGGTCTCCTCGTCCACGTCCGTGTTGGCGGTCCTTGTCGACGATTTTATACCGCCAATTAGACATGAAAAAGGGTGAATTACTTGTTCCTATATACATATACATGTGCAACTAACCCAAATCCACGTGCACTAGGAATTATATTGTCATCGCAGGAATCATAAAAAAGTGCAGGGATTAAATAACGAAAAGGCGCTTTCTGGAAAGCGCCAAACCACCCCAAAGGAAGAAAGGCCACCTCGGGACCAGAAATGGGCCAAACCACCTCAATACCGAAGCCCACTTACCTGAGGAGGCCCACTGGCCAAGGTCGGTCAGGGGGAGGTGGCACCCTGGCACGCTCGCGCCCCCCCTCTGCCATGTGGGGCCAGCCGATGGAGGTCAGTTCATTCAATGCTGGGGAGGGCGGTGCGCTGGTGTACCTTCCATCTTGGCGCCCGAACCGACCTGAGCAACATATAAAAGGGGAGAAGAATTGATTTTACACACACACAATTCATTTGGTCTCTCTCTCCCTCACCTGCACTTGTTCCTTAGCCTAGAGCTAGTAGTAGTTGGAGCTAGGAAAGCTACCAAGGAGAGCTTGTCTCCTAGGAAGAAGAGATTCATCTTGGTAAATCTCTATGGAGAGTTCTTCCTTGTTCAAGTTCTTATACTTTATATGTTGCTTAGTGTATGAACTAGAGCATAGTTATGATCATGCTCATGATGATGCATATGAACTAGAGCCTAGTTCATATGATCAGTTCATAGCTTGTTCATCCCTGTTCTTCATCGTTCATATGTTCTATAGGACTAGAATCTCGGAGGAGAGTGGAGTAACGGTTCGATGTTCTTTCGGGTTTGCCTGTGTTCTAGCTCGTCCATCCGTAGGGTGGGAGTCCTGGGGGAGCATAGGTAGTTCCTTAGTATGCGGGCGTGGTGTCCGGATACGAGGGGGCCTTCGAATATGACGGCATGCCACGGTTGAGGGTAGGCGGCGGTGGTGATGCCCTGTCCCTTCCCTTGTAATCCCCACGTCCGTATGTCGTGTAGGAGTTCATAAATGCCTCTATCGGCCGCAAACCAGCTACGGGGTCTCCCTGTTACTTTAGGCTCGACTTGCCTCTAACCCCCGTATAACATGTGACTTAGCTAATCTACGCTTAGCAACATACGACCAACCAGCTCCAGTAGATTTATTCTTTATTCTTTCCGTTTCTTTTATTCCTTATTTCTCTTTATCTTTGAGAGGAGACCAAGTGTGTGTCCACTATCCTCAAATTACCGTTTATCTTACCCCTGCATAGCATTAAGGCTTATTTTGATGATGTGAAGTACCATATCCATGCGCTAGAACAATTTTACACCATGCCTTCCTTTGGGAAAATATAAATCACGATACCCTGAAATACGTCCAGGTGAAATGCTACAATGATAGATCCGTGCGCTTACGGATAATATCTTTAGAACACGACTATCAACCCTGGAGTTTCTTGGCTTGTAACAATTCTAGTGATTGCGTTAAGAAATGCCAACAGTCCGGCTCCTCCATGCCGCGACCGCCGAAGAGCGAGCGGCAGTTCCATGGAGGCAGCCTCTTCCTGCCGCCTGGCATTCCGCCGAGTGCCTGCAATGACAAAGATTAAAACAATTAGCATAAATTTCAAGGTGATAATAATAATAATTGTAAATGACAAGTAGTTGTAAATAAAGAAATATAATTGTAAATGACAAGTAGTTGTATTACGTGGAGGCGACATAATCTCCGGGTATGGCAATACGACCAGTGAGATGTCGTCACCAATTTCCTCATCATCAATATCGATATTGTCGAGCTCTCGATCGTCCTCATCATCACCATCTCCATCGTCATCGTCATCGTCATCGTCCAGAACAACTCCTTAGCGCTTCCTCTGCTATTGCTCAAGGAGTTGTAAGTCCTTAGCATCCAGCACATCATCACCCTCATCCTCATCGATGTCGTTGTCTACTTCCATGCTCATTAGTGCAGAAATGTCTATCTCGAATTGCCCATCTAGCCCCTCAGGTTGATAGAACTCATCTGTCGTTGGGTCATAGTTGTAATCGTCATCATTTGGGGTAGCTGCTTTACAGCGCGGCGATACCATGTGCACAAGGCACCAACCCGCAAGCCTTGGATCAGTTTGGCACGCCCATGGAAGGTAATAAACTTGGTTGGCGTCTCGGTTAGCCACAATATAGACATCGTCTCCATTATATTTGGAATCCTATTGAATTTCGATTTGCCCAATCTTAGGGCCTTGTTTCGTGACATAAGGATCGAACCAATGGCATTTGAATACCACTGGCTCCAAAGAACTGCCACCCTTGAATTCGAGCTCGTATATCTCTTCGACTATGCCGTAATAGTCTAATTTATCATTGCCGGGAGTATGAACTCCGCTGCACGTGGTTTTTTGTTGGGGCCGGCTCTCCTCGTAGCCTCTAGTGCAAAAGCGATAGCCATTGACATCATAAACGGTGTATGACTTGACCTTACGATTGAAGCCAAGGCCCACCTCTCTCAATTCAAGCACTCATTTACGGATCGGTCGGGCTCGCAAGGTTAGGACGGTTCGGCCGTTAAATTACTCGCTCCTAGGAGCAAAGTGGAATCACAAAGTCGGGAAACGATAGGTACCTTTGAACAGAACCATGAAACGAAGTTGGGCTTGCCATGTCTAAGAAGACGGTCCTCTTGTTGCGAGGTAGGAGCGTGTGCCTCTCCGGTGAATATTAATGAATTCCTTGAAAAACAAGAGACAGGGGGTCAAATCGATAGGTAAGATGATATAGTGACGGTGTATGAAACAAGCGTGCGAGAACTTACTTCGATAATCCAGGCACTCATCAAGGTTCAACAACAAGTACATCATGATAGTGGTCCACTCCTCATGGGTCAAGTTCTAGTTGGTAGCTGCGCTTCCTTGTCTGACATCCCCTTTGAAAAGGCTGAGGTTCGATGAGTTCTCCTCGACGTTGGGTTGGATCTTGCGGTCTTTGAAGTTTTTCATTATAGTACGCCTGTCTCTCCATTTCTTGTTCTTACATTTGCTGCACGGACACCGCATCCGAATCGACCCTCTAGCAGCTCGGTCAAATGCCTGCTCCAGGAAAGCACTGGTCCCCCTAACATAGTGGTCTGTTTCTCCCATGTCCAGCCAGTGTACATCCACTCACGGTCAGCCATCCTCTGATATGCACCAATGTAAGCGAGCAATAAAACCAGCATCTGCATCTACAAGGCGTTCCTACCATATAATAGGTGAAGGATAGGTCCTAATCCCACCCGAGGATGCGTAGATGAGGTTAGCTTCCATGCTCCGCGCCCGTCCGAGACGGAATTTCAGCAGCACCTCCCCGCTGTTCTCCCGATACACGTAACGACTGGGAGAGTGTGCATCCGGAGAACAACGGGGAGGGGCTGCCGCCGACTCGAACGGGGGCGGAACATGGAAGCTAACCCATCTACGCATCCTCGGGCTGTCCAAATAACATGGACAATCCGAAAGAGACACCGTCGCAGATATGCACTAATCCGCATACCAACGACCGCAAATCTCTTTCGGACGGGAGACGCCTAACTCGGTTACGCAAAGTAATTACAACAACTATAAGACACAGAGGTGATTTATACCTAGGGTGGCGGCGCAGAGGCGGGTAGGTGCACGAACATGGTCAAGGTCCCCTCTGACAAGTCCTGCTCTGCAAAACAATAAAGACATCACTATTAGTTGAAAATTTCGGCGGAACCTCCCCTCCCAAAACCTGCAAGAAAAAATGTCGGCTCGAAGGCCGACGTCCACATTTGGGGCACGATGGCCCACACATCCACATAACCGGCACAAAGGCCCACATAATAACAACACCGGCATGAAGGCCGGACACGATAAAACCGGCACGAAGGCCGACAACACTAGGGCTTTACCTTCTCCACCAGCGATGCGCGGGGACGTGCGTGGACGAATGCCATGGACGAACGGCATCGACGACATGGACGAACGAAGCGGCCCTTCTCCTCCTCCCTTCTCTTCCTCCTCACTTCTCTTCTTCCGCCCTTCTCTTGCTCCTCCCTTCTCTTCTTCTTCTCCTCCCTCTCCTGCCCTTCTCTTCTTCTTCTTCCTGCTGCCCTTCTCTTCTTCCTCCTTTCTCCTACCTCGAGCAGCACGGGGCAGGGGCCGATGCAGCGCCGGCGAGCAGCTGGGGGGCAGCAGGGGGCAGCAGCGCCGGCGGAGCCCCGGCGGCGCCCCGGCGTGGCGGCGCCCTCGAGCGTGGCGGGGCGGGGCGCGGCGGTGGGGGCGGTGCGGTAGCGGCGCGAGGGGGTCATGCGGCGGCGGCGGGAATGGTGCGGCGGCGGCGCGAGGGGCGCCGGTGGGCTGGGGCCGGGCGGCGGCGGCGGAGCCGTGGAGCGGGGGCTGGTGGAGCGGCGGCGCGCGCGGGCGGCGCCGTGGGCTGGGGCTGGTGGAGCGCGGCGTGCGGCGCGGGGCGGCGGCGTGCGGGATGGGGATGCGGGGGCTCGGGGGTGGGAAAGGGGATGGGGACGGGTAGGGTTAGTTGTTGGGCCGAGCCCTTTTTTTCGAGCAAAAAAATTTTCCTTTTTTTTTTTAAAAAATTGATTCGCCGAATGACCCTCGACAAACCGGTCGGCAAACTTTGCCGACCGCATCCAAGTGCGGTCGGCAAAGAAAGTTTTAAATTTTTGTTTTCTTATCCATTTTTTTATGGGTCCTTCCTACCACAATTACATCTCAAATTCAAAACTTGAGGAGGTTTTGAGTTATTTAGCTATATTTCATTAATTTTTTCCTCACTTGAATTTTCCCGCATTATTCAAGTTTGAACTGTAGTTGCATGAAATAATGAAACTTTGGCCTTGGAAAAATGATATTCATGATGGGGAGTGTGTTTTAAGGCCGTGTCCCAAAGCTCACCCAAAAGTTTCAAGTCCTTGTTCACATAACACGACCATCCGGGAGTGGTAAAAGTGTTTTTTAATTATATAAAATCCAACCAAAGTGGAAAAATCACGAAACTTGACGGGGTGTCGTGTTATCGCATGTGGAAGCTATGAAAAAAATTTGAAAAAGTTTGGAGCAAGTTGCGGCGTCACATGTTCAAAAGCCAGACAACTCCACGTGTGATCATAAGTGAGATGTGTGAAGATGTCTGGGTTTTGAGCATGTTACGCCGTAGCTTGCTCCAAACTTTTTCAAATTTTTTTCATAGCCTCCACATGCGATAACATGACACCCCGTCAAGTTTCATGATTTTTCAACTTCGTTTGGATTTTATATAATTAAAAAACACTTTTGTTGGCGGTCCTTAACTCAGATTTTTACCCGCCAACTATAGGTCGTTATGGGGGAAATAAATATTTTATATCACATATATCTTTACTATTGACCTAGTTCCACCCGTGCTTGGAAGAAATATTGTTTTGCAGAATATATACCAAGGACAAGAATTTTCGGAATAAAAGTACGCTTTTCGGGAAGCGTAAAACAAGCTCAAAAGCAAGTGGGCCATCTGGGGTCGAAATGGGCCAAAAGCACCAGCATGAATGCAACCCAGATAGCGGCCCAGGCCCACCTGCCAAAGGCGGTCAGGGGATTGACGGTTTCACTGGTGATTTTACACCACTACCCCTGAACCGCCTTCTGGGGGCTATAAATGAAGAAGAGAGGCCCCCCACCTTCACACACACCATTTGGAGCCATCTCTACACTTCTCACTTGTTCATTAGTCTTAGTATTAGTCATTTGGAGCTAGGCAAAGCTACTTGGAGAGCTTGTCTCCAGGAGGAAAAGTTACACATTTGGTATAAATCTATGAAGCGTTCTTTCTTAGTCAAGTTCTCGTTATATTTATATAGTCGTGCATATGAACTAGAGTATAGTCTAGTACACGATATATTCTATGATCAAGAACTAGGCCATAGTTCTTGTGAGAGTTGTTCATCGTGTTCTACATTGTTCTTCATCGTTCGTGTGTTTTACTTGTTTAGATTAGATTGTAGGAGAGGAATAGCGGTTCGATGTGCATTCGGTCTTGCCTATGTTCTAGCTCGTCCATCCGTAGGGTGGGAGTCCTGGGGGGATGTAGGTAGCTCCTTAGTATGCGGACGTGGTGTCCGGGTGCGAGGGAACCTTCGGATATGTCGGCATGCCACGGTTGAGGTGGTAGGCGGCGGTGGTGACAGCCACTGTTCGTCCTTTGTAATCCCCACGTTCGCATGTTGAGTAGGAGTTCGTAAATGCCGCCATCGACCGGACCCGGTTGCCGCGGTCTCCCCATATTCCTAGTCTATAGTCGAGTCTTGACTTGTATAACATGTGGAATTAGCTGTTCTAGTATTGACTATATAGGACCTGCCTGCTCCGCGTAGATTATTCTTTATTCTTTATTTTACCTTTCGTCCTTTGAGGTTGCTCTAAGTGTGTGTCCACTATCCAAACTACTGTATGCTTACCCCTGTATAGCACATTGGTCGGTTTCTCCTCATGTTAGATATTGTATTCATACCCATGCTAGATTACTTAACTACCCCATGCCTTCCTTTGGAAAATTATAAATAACGATACCCTGAATACTTTCGGGTGAAATGCTGCGACGATAGATCCGTGCGCTTGCGGATATTTATCTATTAGGATGTGATCTATCTCGGCAACACTGCGTAGTTGCTAGAACCGGTTTCTAGTAATTATGCCGAGTAAAGCCATTTAGCGTTTCTAGCGTTGTTATCGAGATCGGGCTCTAAGTCTATTTTGGTAATCGCGCTAAGAAATGCCAACAAGCATTTAAAGGCGCCGTTGGGGAAGGCATGGAAGTTAAGGATCTAGCAGCATGGATATGCATACGATATATAAAATGAGAAACGACAATGTCTATACGAGCTAACTTTTATGCTTTCTCCTGTTGTGGATGAAAACGGGATAGTGCATGACCGGTTTCTCCTATGGGATAACTACAACTCAAATCCGAAAGCACTCCTAAGGAGGAAGAGGACTCGTGCCTTCTCCTCTTCGCTCCGCCGATAGAGAAACCAGTCACCACCGCACCTACTACGCCGCACTCCATGGCCAAGTCCTGCGCGAGTTCTCGTCCCCAATGTTGCCAACGTGCCCACCGGGCCCGTCAACGTAGGAGACAAGAACTTCGAACTTCGGGGACCCAGGCTCATTACCATGGTGCGAGGCAAGTCCATACGTGGACCCTAGTGAGGACGCCAACGCACATCTTCGGCGTTTCTTGGAGATATGCGCCACCATCATGATCAAGGATGTCGCACTGATGCTATCGGGCTCGGGCTCTTCCCTTTCTCCCTAGTGGGAAAGGCGAAGACTGGTTCTACAAGGACAAGGCCGCTGTTGACACATGGAGCAAGTGCTCCACCGCGTTCCTCGCTAAATTCTTTCCCATGGGCAAAACCAATGCCCTGCGGGAAGAATCGCCAACTTCCAAGAATACTGGCGGAACCCATCCACGAGGCATGGGAGAGGCTCCGAGGAGTACATCCGGGAATGCCCTCACCATGGGATGGAAAGTTGGGCGGTGCTCCCGAGGAACTTCTACAATGGGTTAACACCCATGTCGAAGGGGCACCTGGACGCCGCAGCTGGCGGCGCTTTCCTATCATTGACTGTTGACAGTGCTACGGCACTAATCAACAAAATGGTGGAAAACCAAGCTTGGGGGGAGGACCGCGCCCCTACCAAGGGACAAAAAGGCATGCATACCGTGAAGGAGGCGGATATGCTTGCCGCAAAAATAGACCTACTCCTGAAGAAGATTGACGGAGGTGCCATAAATGATGCATCCGGCACCGTCAATGCCATGGACGCTCGCAAGACGTGCGAGGTCTGTGGTGAAGCTGGACACTCGGGGAATGACTGCCCCGAGACCCGTGAAGAGGCCGCCTACCTCAACAATGGGTTTCGCCAGCAGCAAGGAGGAGGGAATGGCTGGAATAACCAGTCCCGTCCCCCATTCCAAGGTAATTCGAATTACGCCTCCGGGTTTAATTCGAATCAACCTTCATTGAAGGATCTGGTTTACGGCCAAGCCAAGATCAACAAAAATCTCACCAAAAAGATGATTCAAAATGACAAGATTTTGGAGAATATGACTAACAAGATAGAGGGCCTATCATCGGCGGTCAAGAACCAGCCGAGCTTCAATAAAATGATAGAGACCCGGCTCGCCCGGATTGCCGCAATGCCCGATCCCGACAAACGCCGACACGAGCGGGATCCGGGGCAACCCGAGGTCCCGCCGAGTCGATAAACAAGGTCACAACAGGGTTCAGTCACCCCTGTTAAGCCAGGCAAGCTTGGGGGGAAAAATAAGAGCACCGACAAAAAAAAGAAAAGAAAAAACAGGTCGGTAAGTACTCTCTTGCTACTCAAAAAAAAGAGAGAAGAGAAAAAGAGAGTAGATGAAAAAAAAAGAAGAAGGATTCTTCTCTGAAAAAAAAGAGAGAGAAGATTTTATTTTAGAAAAAAAATTTGAATGGCCAGGGGCAGGATCACCAACGGCTAGCGCCAAAGGCTAGCCGTTGGCGCCCAACGGCCAAAGCGGAGCGGCGGCGGGGCCCGCCTAGAAGCGCGCGCGCGCCCGAGCGCGCCGCGCCGGTCCGGCCGAGTGGGGCCACGGCGCGCCCAACGGCTCATGGCCGTTGCCCCTCCCTTTGATGCTTGGTGATTTCGGCTATAAATAGAGGGGGTGGCCGGGGTGCTCAAACCACCTCACATTCTCACACTCTCACTCTCTCCCATCTCCACTCTCCACACAACAAACTTCCACTAGCAATCTTTGAGCAAGAGAGCAAGAGATAGAGCTAGTCTCGGGTGTGGAAAATCGACTTCCACTAGTTCTTTCGCACCCGAGGGCTAGCCACCGGCATAGTCCGCCATGAGCGACTACAGTTCGTGGGGGTACGGTGAGGCTTCGAGCTCTCACCAAGATGCCCCCTACGAACCCGAGGTAGCTGAGGAGGCGGCGCCCGCAACCCCCGAGCCCGAGAGGATCTACGCGGTCGACGCCCCGTACCTCGACCTGGAGGGAGAGCAGGAGCTGCAGAGGTACCATCGCCTCAAGGATCGGCTCTTCAACCACACGATGATCTACGACGCCAACCTCATCGAGAAGATAGGTATGGACACCGGGTCGACACCGTCTGGAAGGTGGTTGGTTGGGAAAACTTCGAGCCCATCGATGAGCAAGGTTCGCGTCTCTTGACCATCCAGTTTCTTTACACACTTGATTATGATGATGAGCGTATTTTCTTCCATTTATTTGGCACGGATTATTCTCTTACTTGGGGGGAACTCGCTCATCATCTAGGCTTCCACTACAAATGTGCAGTTAAACTAGATGCATCTATCCCTGGTTTTGATCGTAATTCTTTTTGGGAGAAGATCTCGGGTAGGGTAGAAGTTGGACCTTTCAAACCCCTGAACACTCAGATCCAACACCCTACCCTTAGACTCATGCATCGCTGGATCTCCATGTCTTTGTTTCCTGCTGGCAAAATTAGATGGGTGCATTCGGTAGAACTTAAGCTTCTTTATGCCATAGTCCACCAGTTCAAGGTCGCTCCTGTGAAGGAGATGTGCCTCCACTGGCTAGACATGGTTAAGAAATCTTATGCTATCGATTGCACCTCTATTGTTACTCGCATTGCCAATGCCATAGGAGCACTAGATGGTAACGATGTTGAGTACATTCCCCTTGATCGGCCGATTTGTGATTTACGTACCCTAACCCAGGGACACACCTTGAAGGCTGATGGGAAAAATCATATCTGTTTCTTCTTTGCCGGTTATGTAAATAAGATTCGGTTACCTAACCCGAATCTCTATTTATATAACTGTGATGTGCTCACCTTTGATTTGAAGACTCCAGAAGAAGCACGCAGGGAAGAACCGATCCCGAGAGCGACTAGAGGAGGAGAGGCTTATGCACGGCGACTCCCCGGCTCGGCTAGATGCTCTGTGCGGCCTCCCCCAGCGTATGACTATGGTGGATGGGAGGCCTACCGGGGCTACGCGAGCTACTCGGGATGGGAGCAGCGGTACCCCGGCCGGCACGGATCGAGGGGGAATGGCCCGAGGTAGGGGCCGACGAGTGGGAGCGGCGAGGCGTGCAACGTCAACTCGCCACCACGGCCGGGAGCCGACGTTGCCTCAATCAACACCCGCGTTGGACGGCTGCGGATCCGGACGAACGACATCGGAACACCCTAGGTGGTTTCATACGATCGACGACCCGGTGGCGAGCGGCGGTACGGGCGAGAGGTTCGATGATCTTGCCGAGCACCTCCGCATCCAGCGGGAGGAGCGAGAGGGCCTCGGGAGGTCCCGGGGATACAACCCTGGGCCATGAGCTTCAGGATAAGCTCGGGGAGGACCCCCATTGAGGTACCTTGCATTGCATATTTAATTTCTAGCAATTTAATTTTTATTAGCATGTTTAAATTCAAGTTTCTTGCATAAAAAAATTTACTTTTATAATTCCATTCCATATATGTGCTATGAAATGTTTAGTTCCACCCATGTTGAAATGATTGGTTGCTGTGTTTTATGTCTCGTTTGTACTTATCTAGAATAGAGTTTTCTCTAATATTTGGGTTTATTGGCTTTACTTTATCATGCTCTAGAAACTTGATTTAGTGGGTTGCATACAATTACTGTCATCTAGGTTATTGTGCGATATGATATAGTTACTTAGACCACAGCAATGAAACGTCCCCTTGAGAAAACCTGATGTCTGGAGTATTTTGTTTCAAAAATCTTCAAAAACAATAGTTCCTCAGTGATTGCGGAATACCCACCAGAGCCATATGATCTATCTATAGAAAAAGAACCTTCATGTGCTGCTTGTTCGTATATTGAGTTCGGTCGGATTGTTACCGATGTGAGATTATGACTCTACACCCATGATTGAGATCCACTTGCACCCACTAAATAAAAGCCAACTCTTACACTAAGAGTTGCGCACAACATGCACCCAACCACCATCCACCGGCTCCTACACTAAGAGTCGCGCATCATTTTGCCGACCCTTACCCTGAGGATCGCGCACCCTCTCTCTTGTAGTTTGCAAAATTTCTCCATGCATGGTTCATCATGACATCTCTCTCCACCACATCCTTCCCATCAATAAATTTTTGGGCTATGTTCTTAGTCAGAAAGAAAAAAAAGAGAGTGAAAAAAAAAATGAGAGATTGTTTTAGTAGACAAACGGGAAAAATCTTAGATGTTCTTTGGTAGCCCATCTTCATCACATTCATCAATAAAAGAGAGCATGTCATGATGCATGGAGACCCAAAAATACCACAAAAATTAGGAATCATCTTTTATTCCATCCACACACTTGCACATATCAATCAAGGTGTATAGCTTAATCTCCATAAGGTTTAATCCTCGACCTTACAACATATGTGATACAAGTATGCCCACTTACATACCTACCCAAAACTCCACTCTCAGCTTTAGTGGTAGGAAGAAGGCATCTTGAAAAAGCCTTTGGTGAGGTCACTATACACTTTTGAGCGATCGAGTGGGTCATTTGAGGAACTTGGTTTATTTATAAAAACTTACAAAACCTCCTGGACGGAAAGTTGATCTTGGGACGAATGAAAAGCACCGGTCTTTGGAACTGTTCTATTTTGCAATCGCCCAAGACTTGAGAAAATTAGAAGCCCCACTCCATCAGGAATCATAGAGTAGATTCAATTGCTGATTTGTCCAAATAGCAGTAGAACGCTCTCTTCTAGCTTGTACACTTGAGATATAATCGGCATCGTAGCAACCCCTGATCAACAACCCAAAGCCAAGACTTGCTCGGGACGAGCAAGGGGTAAGCTTGGGGATCTTGTTGGCGGTCCTTAACTCAGATTTTTACCCGCCCACTATAGGTCGTTATGGGGGAAATAAATATTTTATATCACATATATCTTTACTATTGACCTAGTTCCACCTGTGCTTGGAAGAAATATTGTTTTGCAGAATATATACCAAGTACAAGAATTTTCGGAATAAAAGTACGCTTTTCGGGAAGCGTAAAACAAGCTCAAAAGCAAGTGGGCCATCTGGGGTCGAAATGGGCCAAAAGCACCAGCATGAATGCAACCCAGATGGCGGCCCAGGCCCACCTGCCAAAGGCGGTCAGGGGGCGGCGCCACCCAGGCGCTAGCGCGCCTGGGGCGCGCGCGCGCCAGCCCTGCCGCCAGGTGGGCCCGGCCAAGGCGGTTCGCCCCTTTCCATCTGGGGATTGACGGTTTCATTGGTGATTTTACACCACTACCCCTGAACCGCCTTCTGAGGGCTATAAATGAAGAAGAGAGGCCCCCCCACCTTCACACACACCATTTGGAGCCATCTCTACACTTCTCACTTGTTCATTAGTCTTAGTATTAGTCATTTGGAGCTAGGCAAAGCTACTTGGAGAGCTTGTCTCCAGGAGAAAAAGCTACACCTTTGGTATAAATCTATGGAGTGTTCTTCCTTAGTCAAGTTCTCGTTATATTTATATAGTCGTGCATATGAACTAGAGTATAGTCTAGTACACGATATATTCTATGATTAAGAACTAGGCCATAGTTCTTGTGAGAGTTGTTCATCGTGTTCTACATTGTTCTTCATCGTTCGTGTGTTTTACTTGTTTAGATTAGATTGTAGGAGAGGAATAGCGGTTCGATGTGCCTTCGGGCTTGCCTATGTTCTACCTCGTCCATCCGTAGGGTGGGAGTCCTGGGGGGACGTAGGTAGCTCCTTAGTATGCGGACGTGGTGTCCGGTGCGAGGAACCTTCGGATATGTCGGCATGCCACGGTTGAGGTGGTAGGCGGCGGTGGTGACAGCCTGTCCGTCCTTTGTAATCCCCCACGTTCGCATGTTGAGTAGGAGTTCGTAAATGCCGCCATCGACGGGACCGGTTGCCACGGTCTCCCCATATTCCTAGTCTATAGTCGAGTCTTGACTTGTATAACATGTGGAATTACCTGTTCTAGTATTGACTATATAGGACCTGCCTGCTCCGCGTAGATTATTCTTTATTCTTTACTTTACCATTCGTCCTTTGAGGTTGCTCTAAGTGTGTGTCCACTATCCAAACTACTGTATGCTTACCCCTGTATAGCACATTGGTCGGTTTCTCCTCATGCTAGATATTGTATTCATACCCATGCTAGATTACTTAACTACCCCATGCCTTCCTTTGGGAAATTATAAATAACGATACCCCGAATACTTCCGGTGAAATCTTGCGCGACGATAGATCCGTGTGCTTGCGGATATTTATCTATTAGGATGTGATCTATCTGCGGCAACACTCGCGTAGTTGCTAGAACCAGTTTCTAGTAATTATGCCGAGTAAAGCCATTTAGCGTTTCTAGCGCTGTTATCAGAATCGGGCTCTAAGTCTATTTTGGTAATCGCGCTAAGAAATGCCAACAACTTTTACCACTCATGGATGATCTTGTTACGTGGACGAAACTTTTGGGTGAGCTTTGGTACACAGCCTTAAAACACACTCCCCACCATGAATATCATGTTTCGAAGGCCAAAGTTTCATTATTTCATGTACACACGGTTCAAATTTGAAAAATGCGGAAAAATTCAAGTGAAGGAAAAAAATTAACGAAATATAGCTAAATGTTGCCAAAAGGGCCCAAATTCAAACATGTGATTGTAAACAATGTATCTAGGCAACAAAAAATTTTGAAGTCAAAATTCGAAAAGAAAATTATCTTTGCCGACGAATACGAGATACGTACGTCGGCAAAGAGCATAGTTTGCCAACAAAGCATATAAATGCTGTCGGCAAACCGCAGACTTTGCCGACAGCATACAAAGGCTGTCGGCAAAACTGATCTTCGCCGATAGCTTGGGGAGGCTGTCTTTGCCGACAGCCCTAATGGCGTGGCTGTCGGCGAAGCAAACGGCGACGGCGCCGTTTGGTCGAGCCAGCGCTTCGCCGACAGCCATAGTTTGCCGACAGCCTGGCTGTCGGGAAAAATAATATTCGCCAACAGCCTTTCTTCGCCGACAGCCCGTGTATCTGGGGCTGTCGGCGAAGTACACTTTCCCGACAGCTGGCTGTGGCTGTCGGGAAATAGCCTGTTTGCCGATAGTCCAGATCCTGGCTGTCGGGAAACCACTGGGCTGTCGGCAAATAGCGCGATTCCTGTCTGTATTCTTTTTTTTTTTTTGTGAAACTCCGTTTCTTCTTCTTTCCTTATCTCCTTTTGTTGTAGCATAGATCTCAATGGAAGCAGTCATCTTCCTTCTGTTGGAAAAATCCATCTATGCTCGGTGGATTTTCGTGTCAAAAGGCGGCCAATTGTCCTCTATTCTCAGAATTAGTGGAGAACAATGCATGTGTGATAACATTTTTTGAGTGCAAGGAGAATGGAAACGAGAATAGAGTAGAGAATGAACAAATGATTCATCGATCAGATTGTTAACATATCTATGCATGAAGTGATACACCTATACCTATCTAAGAAGAGACATATTCTAAGTTCGTAACTGATCACTATTCACTAATATAAAACAAATAAAAATATCTAACACTTGGACCGGAGCAAGTACATCAAGGCACACCATGTCAGTACGTTGCCTGTGGGCATTGTGTGCTCTTCTTCCCCGTGGCTTTGGCCCTTGGGAGAGAGATTAGTTTGCGATGGAGTGACAATGAACTGACAGTGACTAATTAGCTGATAGTTTAAGAGCCAACCATTCCACTACGCAAGTCGCCAGTGCAAAAAGAAGTCGATTCTAGCTTTCCGAAGTCATATTTATGCAGAGTTGCTTTTGTTATCCAATGCAGCTAACCTAGCACGCAGTGTTCCCACGCATTATATACTTCACTGGGAGATCATGATGGCCAAATCTTTCCTGCAGGCAAAAGTGAGGGCTAAATAATGTGATGTAGCCAACCTTTGGGGGAATCATTAGCTAGCAAAATGGATTCCAACACATAAGCTTTGCTAAGCTCACAACAGGCAACTACACGCCTTCGTTTCAGTTATTCATTATTTTAGAACTAAATCCCACCACCCATTCCCATTTTACAGAAAACAGGAGTCTTAAGAAGTTTACAGCAAACCATTGGCAAGCCGGCAACTAACTTGAGAGATTGAAGACATGAAGTGCAGAACAAAAATACAAACTCCACTGCAGAGCCACTACAAGCTATTTGTTTACCATAAAAACCAAATCAGAGAAACAGAAACAAACAGAGCAATTCCAATCGGGTAAGTTCAATTTAAGAGTTATTAATATTTTTCTACGAGTGATAAGCCAGCTGATGTTGTTTTGTTGCGGGAGAAAAACAATGTACAATGACGACAGATCGCTTGACTTATCAGCCCAGTTTACAAGCTATTGTATGTGTTTTTCGATCACAACAAAACAACATCAATTGGCTTATTAACTGCAACGCTTGTCATTTTTTCCCCAAATAGCCAAATAGTTTTTAGTCTAATCTTGACCTACATCTAGTATTAGAGACTAAGTGCTCCATGATATTCTTTTGCTGGAAAACATTGATTGGTAATTCTGTGTTTCTAATTTATTTTTTAGTATAATAAAAATGTTCAAATCACATTTACAACATACATGTTTTTATTAATATTGAGATTTCAAAAGACTTACACTTGTCTTGAGAAAATGATTGAAATGTTCACATTTTTTTATCACTAACCTATTACTTAATGTAAACATTAAACTTCAAAACTATTATTAACAAAAAGATATAACTTTATAATAGAAAAAAATGTTAATCTGGACTAAAAAAGGAAGGGATTATTTTTTACTCTTTTGAAATTAATCCGGACTAAGAAGGACACTGAAATATGGAGTCAAGAAGTACAGTAGGGCCTTGTTTAGATACCATCGAAATTCCAAATTTGTTCACTCTCTCTCCATCATATTAATTTTAGTAACTAATTGCACTTTTTAGTTGGAAATCACGAGATGAATCTTTTTAGCCTAGTTGGTCCACGATTGGACAATATTTGCCAAATAAGGCGAAAGTGGTACTATTTATCGGTTGAAATTTTTTGCAATCTAAACAAAAGGCCGTATTGAGAGAGCAAGTCACACCTATTGATCTACGTGTTTTATTCCATTATATATCTTGAAAAGAGTACCATCGCGCGATTTTCATTTTTCCAAGAAATTGCCCGGGAAGGCGGCGGGAAACTACTTGTGTCATCGTGTGTGTGCACCACTTAATTAACAACTACATTGACCGATATGATGTTTAATAAAAAATAGCATAATTGGTGTGTAACTACTACATTTTAACTACAAATTCTAGCAATACAGACGAGATTTTGGTCGAAACATAGCACTGAACATTTATAAAAAAAGAAGTGTATTCATCAATAGAATACCAAAATCATCCAGGAGACCATGATGAAGATCCCACAAGTCTAAAACGAAATAGAATAAATAGGTCAATTATTTAGCAAATAAATTGTAGAGCTAACTACTAAAACTTAAAAGTAGCACTAGCTACCTATCATTTGCAAGCATAATCAAATAGCAAATCCATAATGTCATAAATGTATATGCACATACTAAAAAGAGAAACCCCAATTAACATAGTAACCCTAAAAATAAAAAACCCCAACTGACACACTGACCAGAGAAAATTGAAATCGAAGGCTTAATTAAATTGATTGAAATATAAGATAAATAAATTGAGGGTTTGATTCCTTGCCTTTTCTTTTGGACAAGGAGTCCATAACAGAGAGAGCCAAGAGAGAGCCAGAGAGGCCATCGGGCGTTCACATCTGGTGTTGCCGCGGTCATCTGGCGCTCTGGCTAGGCTTGATGATGATAGGGAAAGGGAAGCTGAGAAGGGGAAGAGGCTCTACGACCAGCACTCCAGCGGGATCAATGGATCTTCGTCGATGTCGGCCTGTCGCTCACTTCATCAAGCGAAACGCCGTGGCCTCCACTACGTGAAAAAAGCACTACGAGAGTGCTTCCCCTTTCACTGTAAGGGCAGCTCAATCATCAGCCGCCCTTACAGTGGTCAAGGTCACTATATAGAGACACATGTGATGGTGTAGTGCAGTGGTAAAGGGAGAAACGGCGCGAGCGTGAGGTCGTGGATTCGAATCCCGGGTGATGCAAAGTCCGAAAAATGCTTGAAAAAATATGGTGTGAATAGAGTAGCATGGTGATTGACTGGTGGGGCCTCTTCCCGGGTTTAAAAAAAAAATTTTGCTATTATTTTTGGAGTTTTTTCGGATTTTTTTTTTAAAAATGCACTGTAAGGGCGGTTCGTGTTGAACAACGGACGGTTCGTGTTGAACAACCGCCTCTGCACTGTAAGAACGGGGGCACAAGGGCGGCTGCCCCAGCCGCCCTTACAGAGCCTGGGCAGCCGCCCTTACAGTGCCTCGTTCAGGTAGTGCTCCTCTCCACTCGCGGACTCACGCGCGACCGGGAAAGTTTCCCATACTACAAACTTGCCTGAAAGCAAACTGCCTACGTGATGGGCTTCGACCGGTGTGGGTGCCTTCTTTTGGCCTAAGGGGGTGCACAAACGGTGGAAAACTGTTGCTCATAACGTGTTTACGATTTTGCCGTGGGTGCCTGGGCATCCAGCAGCCACAACGTGGCTTCGCCCGTGGATGCGTGGGTAGGAATCGTACGATAAGCTTGTTGGGTTTTGTCATGTCACAGAAGTTTACTCGCACACACTATTGGCCAGTCAAATTTCCAGATACCTCCCAAGTCCACTTCTTGATGCAACAATATTTCTTGATGAATGCTAGATTTGGGAGTCCATTATGTATTTTACCTATGGGTTTCAAGCTGGTTGCAAAATTGCAGGCTGCAAAGAATGTTTTATTAGGTGACCAAGTAGCCTAATATATATACTCGTGTTCCTCTGAAACTTCTCCAGTTTGCTTGTCTCCAATTTTTGTACTTGTAGTCATCAGTGACTGAACAGTATATTTTTTAAATTTCCTTTAGTGCACCTCTATCGTAGAGATCATGCGCTCTGCAACTCAACAAATGTGAGTGCCACATTCAGTATTGATTACTGGAGTGTGCAAAGTCAGTATATGATGCTATTAGATGCCCGATTCGAAACTAGTATATAAAATGACATTTAAGAATGAAGCTGTTTCAGTTTTAAGGAATTGAAAACCCACTTTTCTTGTGAAATCACAATAAACTTTGTATATTAAAATGCTTCCAATGAAAATAAAATCTACACCAAGAAAAAAATTCTCGGTAAGGTAAAACAGAGAAACCCATTTGTCTCTTGTGTTTGAGCTTGCTGTCAAAATTTTGAGCCTTTCTAAATTATATAGGTCTACCAAATGCTTGGACATAGTGATGGGGCACAGAAACAACTATGCAGTGAGCACTGAGCATTCTCCAGACCTCTTCTGTCCAGCCCGTGAGTACCACTACTATCAGGGCCGTGCCGACAAAATCCGGGGCCTTGTTCCAAACTTTAAAATAGGCGCTGAAAATAAATGACAACAGTATACTCCGTATATACTAAAATGTTTTATATAGCAAACCAAGGAACTGTGAGCTACTCAACTGCTTCTCAATCTTCGGTCCATTCATGAATGTTGTTCAACTCGTTCGCCGTCCTGAATGTATAATTACAGGTGAGCAAGCACTTTGGTGCACGGAACAATGGTACAGATAGCGGACCTGGTCTGGGCAGGCACTACCCAATGGTCAAGGTTCTCAAATACGTCAACATTGGGCTGCTCCGTCTCCAGCAGACTAGCCATCAATGCCATCGATCGTTGTCTTGTTCGGCAGCGACACCGTCGCTGTGGAAGCTCCCTACATGCCAAAGCTTATGGGTGTGTTTGGTTCATTTTTTAGACTAGCCTGGCTAGCAAAACTTAGCTAGGCCATGTTGGAATGTGATCTTGGCAAATGCCGTGATTAGTGATGAATTAATTAATCATGAAATTAATTAATTATTAAATTATGGTCCCACCTGCCATATATGTCAAACAAATCAGATTTGCCGCGATCGGCGGCAACCCTTAGATCGTCTAGGGTTTTCGGCCCCCTGGCCCATAGCGCACTATATAAGCGGAGGCGCCCCTAGCGCCTCCACCCATCCATTCATTTGTTACACAAACCGAACACTTAGGCGCTGGAGGGTTTAGGAAGGCTGTCACCCACGTCCATCCCGTGCAGGTCATTCCAGCGGCGTCCAGAAGGTCGCCGCTCCTCCGGCAACTCGCGTTCTTCATCAACAGAGGGTGTAGAAACCCTCAAGTGGTGAATCTAATTCATCTACATCAACCGTCTCCAGCGACACAGATGGCATCTACAGATTAGTTTTCCATATTAAGAGATGCTAGTGATCATGTTTAGGCAAAGATAAGATCCTATTTATGTTTATGTCTAAGATTTATTTCTACAATTGGTATCAGCTCTTGAAACAAAATGGATGGCCACCATTCAACCAGACAGGGAAGGAGCTCGTCAGACGTAACTTTTCTTTCCTCTCCCCTGCTTCCTTACGCCGTCGAACACAGCAACAGAGAAAAACCGAGGGAGGATGGAGAAGCACGGCGCGGTGTGCGGGCTGATGGCACACGCGGCGGCGGCCTGTTGGAATGTGATCTCGGCAAATGCCGTGATTAGTGATGAATTAATTAATCATGAAATTAATTAATTATTAAATTATGGTCCCACCTGCCATATATGTCCAACAAATCAGATTTGCTGCGATCGGCGGCAACCCTTAGACCATCTAGGGTTTTCAGCCCCCTGGCCCACAGCGCACTATATAAGAGGAGGCACCCCTAGCGCCTCCACCTGTCCATATTCATCTCCACGCGAGACAAACACCCAAACCGATCAATAAGGCGCTGGAGGGTTCGGGAAGGTCGTCTACCCACGTGCAGGTATTCGCCGCTGCAGATCGACGTAGCGTGCTTCATCAAGAGAGCCCTATCTCTCAATTGGTGAAGATTAGTACATCTACTTCATCTACATCATCAACCTCCAGCAACAGCAGGTGGCATCTACAGACTCTGGTAATATTTCAGATTAGTTTTCCATATTAAGAGATGTTGGTGATCATGTTTAGGCTAAGTTAAGATCCTGTTTATGTTTTATCCCTAAGTTTTATTTCAACAATCGGTATCGAGCTCCTGCTTAGATCCTGACATGATCCTAGGCCAGAGTTAATTCCGTGTTTCATGCCTCTATTAAGATCAGTTCAATTTAATCTCTTAAGTTAAGATCAGTTCAGTTTTATGTTAAGTTTGGTCATTAGCATTCAAAGCAGATTCGTTTCACGTCAGTTTTTATGCGCTATTGAATTTAAGATCATTTATTTTGTGGTATAATTGAGTTTTGAGTTTTTAAATGCTCTCAATATATTCAGTTTTAGCTTAAAGTTTTCTATCGGCAACCAGATCATGATGGTTTATATTCCCATTTCATATCAAGTTTATGTATATTTTTATTTATTATTTAAGTTATTTTAAGCATATTTTTGGGAATACGTTGCTTAGAATATTAAGAAATTTAGTGTTCTTTGGTGCATTTTTACTTATTTCAAGTTTTTGCACTATTTGAATAAGTTTTAAGTTTAAGTTTTATATTTTAGTTCCAGCATTAATTCTATACTTTTATGAGCATTTTGTATTTTAACTGATGCTCTAAAGTTATGTTTTGCATAATTTTGCATTCAATTATAAGTTTTTATATATTTAAATATATCCACCACTCGTATAATAAGATGGTCTCTCGGTTAAATGGAACCAACGAGAAGTTTAATTGGAGATTACTCATAGTTAATTTCTGACCAACGTTGACTTTAATTATGAGTTATTAAGATGGATTTTACTTTGTTTTCTGCCCAATGGTGATGCAAACTAATGTCCTAAAGTATGTTGTTAATACTGACCAACGTTGTTTTAACTTCATGCTTTAAGTACATCTTATATACAGTTCACTAATGGAGACATTATTTTACTTCATTTTTTCAGTAAATTATGCAGACTATTTAAGTAAGATAGAACCCTTAAGTTTCACTAATTTTCCTACTTGGAGTATTCAGGTGCTTGCCATTCTCAAGGAGCTGGACCTTGATTATGTGCTTTATGAGGAAAAACCATGCGCTCCTTCTCGCATTAGTGTACACTATGCTGAGAGGATGAAGAAGCATATCCCAAAATTAGAAAAGTGGCAGAAATCCGACTAGATTGCCAAAGTGATCATACAATGGTCACTCTCACTCAACATGATGAGAAGGTTCCTTTGTTCTGAAGAGAACAAGAACTTAAGTGTTAAGGAGCTTTACAACTCCATAAAAGCACACTTTAGAAAGATTTTCCTTTATGATAAATTACTAAATTCATGTTATGATGGGATAAGTGGTTGGGTAACCACATTAAGAACATGTTTGATATGGCTTATGAGTTAAAGGCACTTGGATTAAATGTGTCTGATAATTTTATGGTAAGTTGTCTCATGAGTTCTATGCCAGAGAACTATAACAAACATGCTCATCATGGTAAGTTTTCAATGGTCTGTAAATTTTGCAAGTTACCGAATTGATGATAAGAGTAAGAATGGCTTCGAGACAGGTAACTTAAGTTGTCTCATAAGTTTGATTAAGATATTTCCTCGACATATGGTGGATTAACTAAGGTGCAATAATGCACATCTTAATTTTCTCCACAGGTCTTGCCAACCCTAAGTAACAAGGGGAGATATGGGGAACAAAGTCTAAGGAGCCATTGATGGAATAAAGATGAAGTCAAGCCTTGGAGCTTCGCATTTAGATCAGTTTTAAATTTAGTCCTTAATGATGCTTAAGTCATGTCACTTAAGAATACTTCTTGTATTTTGAACAAATTTATTGAGTTTGGAGTTTATGAATACTTCAATTTATTCCATATGATTTATTTATTATTTGGCAAAGAGGTTTATTTCTCATGACATGAGCTTTTTATTATGTTAATTTTATTTTAAGTTTAACTTAATAGTAAGTTGATGAGACCTCATCGAAATTGTGTCCCACTTTAGTTAAGCCACATTTCGAAGGGGAGAATGGATTGTCTCATCATGAAAGAGGTCTTCTATTCAATAAGATTATAAAGCATGGGACTTGATAAATAAAATAAAATAAAATAATAATAATTTTGTCCCTTAGCCCAACATTATTAGTCTCTAATTTAAATATGCCTTGTTTTCACTATTTCTAGCCAAACCTGATTAGTGTTTGCATGTGCACGAAGTTTCATTGTTCTAGTTTATTCTGGCCAACGCTGATTAAACTAGTTCAATAGAGCTTGTTTTTTTAGAGACTTATATGGCTTATGTTTATCATTTTAGCCAACGCTGATTGATGAATATTTGACCATAAAAGTTTTATTGGGCAAAATCTTAGCAAGAGATAAGTACGGTTAAGCTAAGGATAAGAAATGAGATCATGAGTTGTTCACTTGGCACCCTGATTATGTTCCTATAGAACACAAAAATCAGTGGGAGCAAAGTCCAATGGATTGCATTCCTACTGTAATAATTTTTTCAGTAAGTTAAGATTTAATGAATGTGTTCCTGGACAATGCAAAAATCAGTGGGAGCTAGTGGAGCTCACAAAGGAGGAAGATTAAGTCTTGGAGAGGTACGAGGCTGGTTTTCTATATTAATGATTCAAGAAGACATAAATGTCTCAGTTTGTGCCATAAGTTATTAGTATACCTCCATCACTACAATTTCTGTTGAGGTTTTTTAAGTGTCAATTAGTATATGCCACAACAGTCATATGTAGCAACTATTAATTGATAATTAGGCACATAAGTAAACCTCTATTGTTATTAAACTATGAGGGAATTTGTTATTCTAAACTAAATTTTTTTATGAGCTTAAGTTGTCCATCAGTATATATAAAGTGTGGCTCCTAATAAGTTTCCTAATGAAGTCAAACCAGTAGGCTATAAAAGGGTCTACAATTTTAAGCATGACTTCAAATAGAGTTTGAAAGATTTATACTAAGTTTATAGCCCACTATGGTTTAGAATTTCATTTAAGTGGACAATTATATTTATAAGGAAAAGGTGGAAATTTTATTGTTCTAATACTCTACAAGGGTGAAGTTGAGTCAATACGTGGCAATAGAAATGTCACATAAGCTATCCGCTTTACTAACCCAAAGTTTTAAGATAATATATTGGTGAAGCCTTCGAGTTTTTGCTAGTAAGATACACCAATATAGGACCTATGAGTATTAGGATTTATCACAATGGCATGAATGCGCAAGTGATAGTTTTGAATAAGTAATGCCACGCCTGTCTATTGGCATAGTGCTGTTGCACAATGCAGTAAGTTGATTATTCATAAGATTTTTAAGAATAAGTTAGTGATTGTTGAAGTGGAAGACGTTCCATATACTTCAGCTGTCATTAATTTTATAAATGCCCAAAAGTCAATACTAGTCTAGACTTGGCATTGGGATACTTGGCAAAATATAAGTTTAATCCAGAAGGTCCACTTGAAGGTGCAAAAGAATTTTAAAGATATTAGTGAGGCACCATGAGAATCATCATGACACTTATAAGAATTAAGGATAATTTTATTGCCAATTCTCTTGAGTATGTATAAGAATGTGCACAATTAGATTATACCTACTCTTGTAGAAAAGGACAATTTTTATTGAAAGCTCTAAATATATATATTGTTAGGTTGAGCTCAATTAGTGTCATGCTTGAGAATGAATATGACAGGCCATATGGTTTAAGAGATATTATCCCAAAATTAAGTGTTGATATACTGCAATAGGCCTACAATTAAGTTCCAGAATTATTTCGAGTAACAACACTTCAAATGCTCATGCCAAGCACGTTGTTTAAATGTTGTGAAAGAAAGAACCCAGAATCAATTATTTATTAAGTATGAGAAAGAAAGAACTAAGTTGATGCTAGCGCATCTGATTATTTGAGGCTTAACACTTATTCCATTTATGAGCGCGCAAAATCATTTTAGGTATTAATGTAGTCTCTAACTTGATTCCTGGTAATAAGGGCTATATACTCCCAATAAGAAGTAAGAGTTCTTTCAAAGTATTGCATTAAACTAGCAATGGGGTCCCAGTAGTATTTATTGCTACTGACGACGCATTGGTCTAGTCATATTGCGATACTGAGACTGAGCATAAGAGTAAGCGAACATTAGTTGCATTAGAGCATTAGCCGTTCGATCAAGTGGGAGAATGTTGGAATGTGATCTCGGCAAATGCCGTGATTAGTGATGAATTAATTAATCATGAAATTAATTAATTATTAAATTATGGTCCCACCTGCCATATATGTCCAACAAATCAGATTTGCCACGATCGGCGGCAACCCTTAGACCGTCTAGGGTTTTCGGCCCCCTGGCCCACAGCGCACTATATAAGAGGAGGCGCCCTTAGCGCCTCCACCTATCCATATTCATCTCCACGTGAGACAAATACCCAAACTGATCAATAAGGCGCTGGAGGGTTCGGGAAGGTCGTCTACCCACGTGCAGGTATTCGCCGCTGCAGATCGACGTAGCGTGCTTCATCAAGAGAGCCCTATCTCTCAATTGGTGAAGATTAGTACATCTATTTCATCTATATCATCAACCTCCAGCAACAGTAGATGGCATCTACAGACTCTGGTAATATTTTAGATTAGTTTTCCGTATTAAGAGATGTTGGTGATCATGTTTAGGCTAAGTTAAGATCCTGTTTATGTTTTATCCCTAAGTTTTATTTCAACAATTGAATCAAAAAATTATCCTTTCGATTTTCAATGAACCCTAAGTGCAGGATGGCCTGCTGTGCCTAGCACGCTGCGCCTCCTGGGGCCAATTGGCTTTAAGGCCAAAATTGAGTTTTCTTTTCAGAATATTTAAGTTTTAATTATTAGTTATTCTCAGCACATGTTTATGTTTTTAGTTAAGTTTTGAGCCGATTAAAGTTAATTTCCATTACTTAAGTTTAATTATTATTTTGACTTAGTTCATATTAGTTTCCATTATTTGGGAGTTTATATTTCTGCTCATATATGCTCACTGTTTTTTTTTTAAGTTTCCATGTGTGAGTATTGGACTAAAGAGCAGAAAATAAAGAGTAATTGCATATTATGTTTCTAGCCAGGTATTTATACCATGAGATGTTCCGCTAAAATTCTTAATAAATAAGATTATCCCAAACACTAAGTAAGTGAGCCCTTTATTGAAGTTTTAAGGGGATAGCTGACTAGGTCGAGTCGACCATAAGCATTCCTCGATCTCGCATTAACTTACGGCTATTGTTCGGTCTATTATTTTATTTTAAAGGCCAAACTAAGATTTATTTTAAGTAAGAATATAAGTTTCCGCTGCTATTGAATTTAAGAGCATTTTTTTGTGGTATAATTGAGTTTTGACTTTTTAAATTCTCTCATTATATTCAGTTTTAGCTTAAATTTATTATCAGCAATTAAATCATTGTTTTATGTATAAAATAAGTTATTCCTCACAATGATTTATATTCCCACTTCATGTAAAGTTTATGTTTCCTTTTGTAATATTTAAATTTTTTTAAGCATGTTTTGGGAATGTGTTGCTAATTTTTTTAAGTTTAAGTAATTTATTTGTTTATTTAGTGCAATTTACTCAGCTATTTTCTATGCACTATTTGAATAAGTTCTAAATTTTATATTTTAGTTCCAGCATTAATTTTGTGCTTTCATGAGCATTTCATGTTTTAAGTTCATGCTCTAAAATTAAGTTTGGCATTCAGTTATAAGTTTTTATATATAAATATATCCACCACTGTATAATAAAATGGTCTCTAGTTAAATGGAACCAACGAGAAGTTTAATTGGAGATTACTCATAGTTAATTTCTGACCAACGTTGATTTTAATTATGAGTTATTAAGATGGATTTTACTTTGTTTTCTGCCCAACGGTGATGCAAACTAAAGTCCTAAAGTATGTTGTTAATACTGACCAACGTTTGTTTTAACTTCATGCTTTAAGTACATCTTATATACAGTTCACTAATGGAGACATTATTTTACTTCATTTTTTAGTAAATTATGCAGACTATTTAAATAAGATAGAACCCTTAAATTTAACCAATTTTCCTACTTGGAATATTCAGGTGCTTGCCATTCTCAAGAAGCTGGACCTTGATTATGTGCTTTATGAGAAAAAACCATGCGCTCCTTCTCGCATTAGTGTATACTATGCTGAGAAGATGAAGGAGCATATCCCAAAATTAGAAAAGTGGCAGAAATCCAACTGGATTGCCAAAGTGATCATACAATGGTCGCTCTCACTCAACATGATGAGAAGGTTTCTTTGTTCTGAAGAGAACATGAACTTAAGTGCTAAGGAGCTTTACAATTCCATAAAAGCACACTTTAGAAAGATTTTCCTTTATGATAAATTACTAAATTCATGTTATGATGGGATAAGTGGTCCGGTAACCACGTTAAGAACATGTTTGATATGGCTTATGAGTTAAAGGCACTTGGATTAAATGTGTCTGATGATTTTATGGTAAGTTGTCTCATGAGTTCTATGCCGAGAGAACTATAACAAACATGCTCATAATGGTAAGTTTCCAATGGTCTGTAAATTTGCAAGTTACCGAATTGATGATAAGAGTAAGAATGGCTTCGAGACAGGTAACTTAAGTTGTCTCATAAGTTTGATTAAGATATTTCCTCGACATATGGTGGCTTAACTAAGGTGCAATTATGCACATCTTAATTTTCTCCTCAGGTCTTGCCAACCCTAAGTAACAAGGGAAGATAAGGGGAACAAAGTCTAAGGAGCCATTGATGGAATAAAGATGAATTCAAGCTTTAGAGCTTCGCATTTAGATCAGTTTTAAATTTAGTCCTTAATGATGCTTAAGCCATCTCAGCTTAAGAATAATTCTTGTATTTTGAAGAAATTTATTGAGTTTGAAGTTTATGAATACTTCAATTTATTACATATGATTTATTTGTTATTTGGCAAAGAGGTTTATTTCTCATGATATGAGCTTTTCTTATGTTAATTTTGTTTTAAGTTAAAATAACAGTATGTTGATGAGACCTCATCGAAATTGTGTCACACTTTAGTTAAGCCACATTTCGAAGGGGAGAATGGATTGTCTCATCAAGAAAGAGATCTTCTATTCAATAAGATTATAAAGCATGGGACTTGATAAATAAAATAAAAAAAAATTGATTTTGTCCCTTAGCCCAACATTATTAGTCTCTAATTTAAGTATGCCTTGTTTTCACTATTTCGGCCAAAGCTGATAAGTGTTTGCATGTGTACCAAGTTTTTTGTTCTAGTTTATTCTGGCCAATGCTGATCAAACTAGTTCAATAGAGCTTGTTTTAAGACCTATATGGCTTATGTTTATCATTTTAGCCAACGCTGATTGATGAATATTTGACTATAAAAGTTTACTGGGCAAAACATAGCAAGACATAAGTATCATCAAGCTAAGGATAAAAAAATAAGATTATTAAGTAAATGAGTTTTTCACTTGGCACCCTGATTATGTTCCTAGAGAACACAGAAATCAGTGGGAGCAAAGTCCAATGGATTGCGTTCCAACTGTAATAATTATTTTAGTAAGATAAGGTTTAATGAATGTGTTCCTAGAGAATGCAGAAATCAGTGGGAGCTAGTGGGAGCTCATAAAGGAGGAAGATCAAATCTTGGAGAGATACGAGATTAGTTTTTTGTATCAGTGATTCAAGAAGACATAAATGTCTCAGTTTGTGCCATAAGTTATTAGTATACCACCATTTATTACTATAATTTCAGTTGAGGATTTTCAGGTGTCAATTAGTATATGCCACAATAGTTATATGTAGCAACTATTAATTATTAACTAGGCACATAAGTAAACCCCTATTGTTATTAAACTACGGGGGTATAAGGGTCTACAAATTTAAACATGACTTCAAAGGGAGTTTGAAAGATTTAAAGTAAGTTTATAGCCCACTATGGTTTATAATTTCATTTAAGTGGACAATTATATTTATAAGGAAAAGGTGGAAATTTTATTGTCCTAATACTCTACAAGGGTGAAGTTTAGTCAATACGTGGCAATAGAAATGTCACATAAGCTATCCGTTTTACTCACCCAAAGTTTTTAAGATGATATACTGGTGAAGCCTTCGAGTTTTTGCTAGTAAGATACACCAATATAGGACCTATGAGTATTAGGATTTATCACAACGGCATAAATGCGTAAGTGATAGTTTTGAATAAGTAATGCCACGCCTTTCTATTGGCATAGTGTTGTTGCACAATGCAGTAAGTTGATTATTCATAAGATTTTTAAGAATAAGTTAGTGATTGTTGAAGTGGAAGACGTTCCATATACTTCAGCTGTCATTATTTTTTATAAATGCCCAAAAGTCAATACTAGTCTAGACTTGGCATTGGGATGCTTGGCAAAATATAAGTTTAATCCAGAAGGTCTACTGGAAGGTGCGAGAAGAATCTTAAAGATATGAGGCACCCTGAGAATCATCATGGCACTTATAAGAATTTAGGATAATTTTATTGCCAATTCTCTTGAGTATGTATAAGAATGTGCACAATTAGATTATACCTACTCTCATAGAAAAGGACAATTTTTATTGAAAGCTCTAAATATAATTATTGTTAGGTTGAGCTCGAGTTAGTGTCATGCTTGAGAATGAATATGACAGGCCATATGGCTTAAAAGATATTATCCCAAAATTAAGCGTTGATATACTGCTATAGGCCTACAATTAAGTTGCAGTATTATTTCGAGTAACAACACTTCAAATGCTCATGCCAAGCACGTTGATTAAATGTTGTGAAAGAAAGAACCCAGAATCAATTATTTATTAAGTATGAGAAAGTAAGAACTAAGTTGATGCTAGAGCATCTGATTATTTGAGGCTTAACACTTATCCCATTTATGAGCGTGCAAAATCATTTTGGGTATTAATGTAGTCTCTAACTTGATTTCTGGTAATAAGGGCCATATACTCCCAATAAGAAGTAAGAGTTCTTTCAAAGTATTGCATTGAACTATGGGCAATGGGGTCCCAGTAGTATTTATTGCTACTGACGACGCATTGGTCTAGTCATATTGCGGTACTGAGACTGAGCATAAGAGTAAGCGAACATTAGTTGCATTAGAGCATTAGCCGTTCGATCAAGTGGGAGAATGTTGGAATGTGATCTCGGCAAATGCCGTGATTAGTGACGAATTAATTAATCATGAAATTAATTAATTATTAAATTATGGTCCCACCTGCCATATATGTCCAACAAATCAGATTTGCCGCGATCGGCGGCAACCCTTAGATCGTCTAGGGTTTTCGGCCCCCTGGCCCACAGCACACTATATAAGCGGAGGCGCCCCTAGCGCCTCCACCCATCCATTCATTTGTTACACAAACCGATCACTTAGGCGCTGGAGGGTTTAGGAAGGCTGTCACCCACGTCCATCCCGTGCAGGTCATTCCAGCGGCGTCCAGAAGGTCGCCGCTCCTCCGGCAACTCGCGTTCTTCATCAACAGAGGGTGTAGAAACCCTCAAGTGGTGAATCTAATTCATCTACATCAACCGTCTCCAGCGACACAGATGGCATCTACAGACACTGGTAATATTTCAGATTAGTTTTCCATATTAAGAGATGCTAGTGATCATGTTTAGGCTAAGATAAGATCCTATTTATGTTTATGTCTAAGATTTATTTCTACAGGCTAGCCTCTAGCCTGTCTCTAACAAGTCAACCCTTGTTTGTTTGGTTCCTGTATTATGTGAGGCTGGCCAGTCTTAGAGTGTGTTTGGTTATCTGTTTTATTTTGATATGGTCACCTCTTTCTCTCAGTTAGTAAGTTTACCCTTCTGAGGGCATGGTGAACGCCGGGCACCTCAAAGATCACAACGAAGACATCAACGAGCCCGGCGAGCAGCCAGCGTGAGGACATCAACGAGCACCTCGTCCTCATCCCCTGCCGCATCTCGTCTGCTCGGGCTTCTGCTTGCCCGTCAACACGCCCTGTGCCTACCCGCTCTCGCCGTTGCACCCTATACGTGGAGCATCGTCGTCAACGGGAGTCGGATGGCTCGCCGCGTCACCAGGGCGGATGTGGGTGTCGGCGAGGAGCTCGAAGATGAGCGCCCAACGGAGGCACGGTGAGAGCTGCTGTAGGATGACACGCAGCGACAACGGAAAGGAATCCGCGCAGCGAAAAACTGGAGAACTCACCGCGTCACCGAGCGGTGAGCGAACAAAGCACGGCGAGCTGGCGCAAGCCAAGCCAGGATCAAACGACCGATTTGGTCGTTCGAGTGGAGCCTAGCTAACGTGGTACGGTTGGCTCCCTTAGGCCAGGCCAAGACCCCTGGGAAAGAAACCAAACAACGAAAAACTGGCCTGGCTAGGTTTAGCCAGGAAACCAAACACGTCCTATGTCGACAGGGGCAGGAGCTACACAGACATGACAGCCTGTCAAACAAAAGGAAACGCTGTGCTCAGAGCCTCATTCGTCCATCATAGAGCTCGTGCCATGGTAGACAGAGAATTTTCTGGGAGCATATATCCATACGTAAGAACATATATAAGCAACCGTGCACAATTATTTGTTTCATAAAGTTCAATCAGTAGGAATCCCCCCCTTCCCCTTGCGCCGTCGCCGTACATGCGACTCGACTGGGCGACTCCCTCCGCCACCGAAGCCCCCCATGCCTGGCTTTCTCCCGCTGCCGCCGCCCTTCGGGTACCAGTGGCGGCGGCCCACGGAGGCGCAAAAAAGGGTAACCGCCGGAGCAGTTTCCTCCTTGCCCCTCCTCTCAGCACCTCCACGTCCCCTGTAGCTCTGGAGCTTGGTGCTGAAGGTGGCCGGCGACCGGGATAGGCCAGATCCACACCTATAGTGGCCCGATCCGGTGATGCCCGCCCCGGATCTATCGCACCCGGATGATGCACCGCCAGGCATGACCCCGCCGCGCGCATACAAGCGTGAGACGATGGTGTGGCCATGGTGTTTCTTTCTGGCAAGCACAATCGACGCCCATGGCAGTGGTCGTGCTGGCCGTGGCCACGCGCGGCTGGAAGCTCGACACGTCCGCTCCCCCTCCTCCTCGAACTGTCGGTCTGCCTCATGCCCAGCTACGAGTGATGGTCCTACTGCTGGGCCTGATGGCAGCGGGTGGCGAGGGCTGGGGGCTGGATCTGGTACCCTCGCTCCAGGATTTGGGCCGCGAGTGCCCACCATGGCACTGCACAGTGGCTGTACAGGCCGCGCTCTGCATTGTGTTTTATGCCGCCTTTAGCCTCGGCGAGCCGCAACTCATCCCTCGGGGTGGTGGCGCGGGCGGGGTGGACGCACTTGGGCGAGGATATATACTCTAAACGCAAAGCTGATTAGGATGGCCGCACGAGGGCGCGACACAACAGGGACCACGCCACGAAGCACCTCTTTGCAGTCTTGGGGGGACATCCCGACAACATCCTCATAACCATCAACCGTGGCTTCTCAACGGATAACACCTCATGCCCGGCCCCGCAGCGTTCACTCTGGGCCACCCTGATGGCATCAAGGTACGCACTCTGTTAGCAAATGGTGCATGGTGGCTGCTGGCATTTCTTAGCGCAACCACCAGAAGTATGGCAGCAACGCCAGAGATGCCCGGAGGGGTAATTCTATATCTATTGGATATTCCGCAAGCGCACAGAATGTACCGCTATTGCATTTTACCGAGGAGTATTCCAAGGTTGTCAATTTATATTTCTCCCAAGGGAAAGCAGTAGCTAGGAGTTAATAGGGAGAGAAGATCCAGGTGTCTCTAGTCTAGTATCACTAGTGGAAGAGGGATAAACGGAGTATATAGGAAGGGTGGATCAAGGAGCTGGCTAGAGGGTTTATGAGGTAGAGTGATAGCTAGGTGGGAGGACAACGAGTGAGCGTAAGGTTTCCAATTACCTTTCTCTACTTGCGTGGTTCTAACTTAGCAAGTTAAGTCATATCAAGCAAGGTCAATGTTCATACACAGTTGCACTTCGGGCCACTAAACCGCTTAGCAACAGAAAGGGATGAGAAAGGTGCTAAACTGCCTAGCACAAGAAGGCCTACGTTTTAATAACTTGGCCGAACGTGGTGGAATCAAAGCCTAAATAGGGCTGTCACCACCTACTAGGTACCACAACAAACCATGGGACAAGCCGCAATCACAGGCAAGCGTATAGTCTAGACACCATGTCTACACTATATCTCACTACTCTAATCCGATATCCGGTGGAACTGATTAGGGCACCGGGTTAGGGGCGGTGAACCAGTGCAAAGGTATATTACCATTATCTTACTATCAAACAACTATGACTATACTAACAACCAAGGCAACGTGACAAGTAATATTGCACTAAGTAAGTACTAAAAGTAAATACTCAGAAAAGTAAAGGAAATGTATGAAAGTCTTACAAGAGGAAGACATACCAAATTCTCCAGAAGACGACTCCGGAGACCCAGAGCTTCGCTCGACCCACTCTAACTCCCACACTACTACTACTACTACTACTATAGTGGACTACATAGCTTTACATGGCTCTCAATAGGCTTCTCCTTGATGTCTTGAATGAGAGGGAGTGAGGGGGTATTTATAGTGGGAGGTGCAGTAGGGGCTACTCCACCGCCACGTCATCGATCCATGTGCCCCTCCACCATGCGCCGTTGGATCCACCGACCTCCAAACCGACTTGAATGGACGTCAGGGATGAGCTGCCAACGTCGGTGGGATGCAACCGACATTGAGTGGGCCCAGATCCCAGGTCGGCCGACCTGGGTTTCACTGCCAGGTGGGCCCCACCAACCTTCTAGAAGATCCTGAGGTCGGTGGGATGCTTGGCAAGGTGAAATCCCACCAAAGTCCGGTCGGCTGACCGGACTTCTGTCATGTGGGCCCACCAACTTTGCTCACTACTGTCCCCACATGTCATAGAGTGTGCCTCCCAGATTTGAGCTTGTTTGGACTCTCGGTTGCTTCCATGTGGACCCATGGATCCATGTGGTACGATATTGGTCTTTGCGAGGAAGAACACTTGTGATCCAAAGGTGGCACTTGCTTGGGACTGTATTGGGGTGACTCTGGTGTTCTGGCAGTGTCTAAGATGGTCCCAAAGCTTGGTCAGTGTCTAAGCACAATGGTGGTATTGGACCCACAAATGTCAGGTCGGCCGACCTGACCTTTGTGCTCATCTTTTGCACACTGTCTCCAGAGGATATGACATTGATGAATGTGGAGTTGGTTTGGTCATTGGCCATCTTGGTTGGTTGCTCTACCTTCATTTGTAGCTTCTGAACGCTGAAAAGTGCCTGTTTGCACCTGCACCCAAATAATGACATGTACATCTGGAACCAAGTCAATTGTACCTATGTCACTACTCATTGGCATGGTGTTATCTTCGAACTCAACCATTGTTGACGGCTTTTCATGGGGTGAAAACAGGGTATAATTGCCATCAACAAGATCCCCCAAGCTTAACCTTTGCTCGTCCCGAGCAAACAATAAGACTTGGCATTAGTGGAGCAAGTGTTATCACTAAGTTAACATCTCAATAATACTAAGTGCACAACAAAGAACTTCTCCTTGAATGGACAAATTAGCAATACTAACACACCAATATTACTCTAGCACTCATGGGGCTTATGGCATTAACTTAGTCTTGGGATGTTGGAAGATAGAACAGCTTTGACTAGAGCATCTACTTTTCTCATTGTTTTAGCAAGTTTCATGCCAAAGGTTTTGATAAGTTTTTCAAGAGAAGTCTTAATGTTCCTCAGATGGTTTCTCTCAAGTCACTCAAGTGGTGTTTGATTCCTCACCAAGGCACATCATGTGTTTGCCTTTCAAAACATCCTACCTCTAATAAGGCTTTATGTGGAGCTTAAGTAGGTATGTCAAGAAATAGCATACTAGCAATGCATATGTTGTCTTAGTTAAGAAAAACTTGGACCACAGAAGAGACTCGTCATACTCTCAGATCAAGATGTAAAATGAGATGAATGGAATGAAGGAATGTGATGGATGGTAAGGTGATGGAGGAAAGGTAAATGTATGATGGGTGAGGTTGCTCCTTTATTTGTTTCCATCTCTCTTTCTACTTCTATTGAGACAAGGCTAGCTCTCTTTTTTCTTCCTTTTTTTCTCTTTTTTTTCTTTGTCTTTCTTTTTTTTTATAAAGGATCTATCTAAGGAATAGATGCCTAGCCTTTTTTTGGGATGTGTCTCATCTAACAATTGATAACTTTGAGAGAGGATTTCTAACTTTGGAACATGGAGCAACCTATATGAAGGAAATGGTAAATGTGGAGGTGCATACTTCCAGTGTAGAAGCAGCACAAGAATGGTGGTATGGATGAAGATGCGTGCTCCCAGGGTAGGAGTAGCATAAGAATGGTTGCGTACTTCCGGGTTAGAAGCAACATATTTGGTGATATGTGGATCTTGATCTTAGGAGCATGACAAACCTCTAACACAGGTTCTACAAGTCTTAACCAAACTCAATGCAAGCAAGTAGCTTATGTGGAAGGCTTTTGATATATATGGCTGTGGTAGGAATTTCAACACCATTGAGGAACAATTAAGTGTTTATTCATTTTCAAATTAAATTCTCTGGCAATCATGCGTGCTTAGAACAATAGTATAGAGCTCTTATCTTAACTATCTCATATCTCACAACAACTTAGACTTTGTTTTAGCACTTGCAACCCACTAAGTGATCAAGTTCATGATGGTTAAAAATGCCAAGTAATCCATACTTAGGGAAGTGCTAAGTTGTAAACAAGCACTAGAGAAACATTAACTAGCAATTTAGCAATCATTTCCATATGAAGAAGGGCACTCATAAAGCATGAGATAGATAAGCCTTTTTATTATAATCAAATTTTTATTTTATTTATAATGTAATAAAGTAAATAAAAGAAAATGCAAGATAGAGGACATACCTTGGATAAACTTACCTTAGTGGGGGAGAGGATCTCCCCCAAGCTTGGCTTTTGCTCATCTTGTATAGTTGTAGAGGTTGGGCGTTTTGTTGAGCCAAGATTAGTGTTGTCGATGAGGTCATCCATGTCCATCTTTTGATGGCGCCTCTCTCTACCCCATGGGTAAGGAGCTCGCACTCTTGGAGTGTGATCTGAACAGGTCTCCATATGGACCAAGAATGTCCATGGACTTTACCTCATCGTCTTCTTCTACACTTTCACTTGCAGGGTCTGCTTGTTCCTGCAACACTTTGGCTTCTTGCCTGTGTGGTCCAAGAGGGCCGGATATGAGGCTGCTCTTGGACTCTCTTACTCTCAATGGAGGTGCACATGGCATTTATTGGGGAGAAAAACTTCTTCTCTTAGCTGCAAAAGGTGAGACAACACAAGGACACACTAGAGAAACAAAGATTAGCGTTAGCATTAGTCCTCCCAAGTGTTAGTGGTCCTTGCGGGGCATAGTCACTCCCACAGCAAGATGTGCTAAAGGGTAGTGACACACACTACTCTTGCTCTTTGAGCAAGACAAAATTCTATTGCTACTAGAAGAAGGGCTCACAATGCACATGTGTTCACAGGGGGAGGAGAGTAAGTGAGCAAGGGTGCTGGTGACCAACTTTATAGGTCAGTGGACCTGAACCCTTGGAGACCTTAAAATATGGATTTAGCAGCAAGATGGTGGATGGTTGTGTGATAGAGTGAGGGAGCCGGGTGGCCATACCACAGGTCGGCCAACCCATGCAACTCCTCCAATTCAAAAAGCAGAACCACCATGAGCATTGGTAGGGTGAGTAGGTCAAAACCCATGTGCTGGCTACCTCTTGGGTCGACTGACCCAGGATGCTCCTCCCCTTGCTTTGTGCCAAAGTGGGAAGTGAGTGGAGGTCACTCTATGTTGGGTGTACTCCCAACACATCTCTCTCTATTTCTCTCTTTGGGAGCATGCTCGTGGCATCCCCCTTCTTGAAGTGAGTGGGGATAAGGAAGAGGGCAAAGGCAAGCTTCTACTTATCCTAAGCTTAGAGAGAGAAGAGAAGGCAATGTGAGCTCAAGATGATTCTGAGTGTGGATTTGGGCTCACACTGCAAGGTTTTTCACAGGGGGAGAAGGGCATATGGTGGAGTCCCAAAGCTAAGGTAGGCTGATCTCCCCTAAGCACAACTAAAATGTCTTATTGGACTTTGAGTAGGGAATCCTGATGGAAACATCTCTGAATTGACACAAGGTGTGGGTCGGCCGACCCCCAAGCTTGGCCTCTCAATGCTCTCAACCTTTTGCCATGAAGTTTTAGGAGAGTGAAGGCTAGGTGTGAATCAGAGGTAGTGATATTTTAGTGATTCCCTAGTCTAGTGCTTGGTGAACAATAGAAGGTGATTGGCAAAAGTGGGGACATGGCTCGAGTGATTCCCATGGACCATGGGGGCACTCAAACATGCCTCGTTGACCACTTTGCAGATCTGAGCTGGTGGTTGGGTCCCAAGGTGAAGAGGGGTATCTATGTTTAGAGTGATGGACCAAGGGACCACTTCTTTCAACGTTTGGCTAGCATAGTGTGTATAGGATTGTGAGGTGAGTAGGAGACAACAGGGAGCCAATGGGGTTCATGTGTGGGTCGGCCGACCCACACTTGGAAATCCCTTGAGCATCCAAGTGTTATTCCTAAGTCTACACATCTAGCCAAAGTGAAAGAAACATGAGTAGGCTCATTGGTGGGATCGGCTGACCCCTACCTTTGGCGATTTACCAGCTCAAAGCCTTGGTTCAAGAAGCATTCAAGGTTATTACTGGCTTAGTGGCTTAAGCACTTTTGCTTAGCTAAATGGAATGGTGAGTTTTTTCATATTCTCAGCTAAAGCAAGAGGTAAGAGTGAGGGAGTCTAGCTCCTAGGATGTAAGTTGACAGTTTCTTGTCTTTCTTTTCTTGTAGCACTCACCCTAGAGCTATCTCGATCACACATACCGGAAAATGGCGGGAAGGAGGTGGGCCTCCCCAAGCTCGTGACACTCTCAAGCGACAAGCCAATTAGGTGCACTCGAAAGTTCTTTGCTTAAAGCTGCGAGTTTGCCAAGCTAACTTCATCTAGATGTTCAAGTAAGCCTATGAAGCTAATCATTTCATTTTTTTAAGATTTTAGCTCGAGCAAGTCATGAACATGGCATGGCGAGCCGGGGCAAAGTTGGCAGGTGGGTGACATCAAAGCTGGGTCGGCCGACCCAGCCATGGGTCCCACCTGGTGCCCATGTTGCTCAGCAGGTTAAGCAAAGTTTTTTTTGTTTATGGGTACTACTACACTGAGCTTGAGAAGGCTTGGAACACTAAAAAGAAAAGAGAGGCCCAAGTGAGCTTGAGATGATTCTGGTTGTGGTATGGTATTGAGCTCAAGTTGGGGTGCTAGTTATAGGGGTGATAGGGCAAGGCAGGGCCACCCAAAAGGGTAGGTCGGCCGACCTGGCCCTGGCCCCTATGAAGCACGTTCTCATTTTGGACAAGGAACCTAGCCTCGTGTTTGCAAAGGATCACACACATTGGACCATAAACCTGGTCGGTCGACCAGGGTTTGTGCCCCCTACCACTTTAGTCATGCTAAGTCAAGTTGTCTAGCAAGGATGGTGGTGGTCATGGTCCAATGTTGTTGAGGTTGCTTCGGATTCCTATGTTTAGTGTTTGGTGAAAGGGAAAAGGAGGAAGCAGAAGTGGAGACAAGCATCTAAGTGATTCCCATGAACCATGGGAACACCTAAGTATGCGTTGCTACTCCCTATGCTGGCTTTGGCTAGTGGCATGCTTCCTAAAGCATTCAAGATGCTCGAAGTGGCATCCTAAGCTAAAGTCATGAGCAATGAACCATCTCTCCTCGAATTCTGGCTAGTGTGGTGGGCATAGGATCCTTGGTTGTCATCATTGGGAGACAGCAGGGTGCCTAGAGGCACCAAGTCCAGGTCGGTCGACCTGGGCTTTGGAGCCCTAGAGCATCCTATGCTGCTCCTTGGATCCCTGCTTCTAGCCAGAGTGAAG
Organism: Themeda triandra; assembly: GCA_018135685.1. Lineage (NCBI taxonomy): Eukaryota > Viridiplantae > Streptophyta > Magnoliopsida > Poales > Poaceae > Themeda > Themeda triandra. The sequence goes on along the minus strand of JAENPR010000179.1, from coordinate 36,392 downwards.
AGAGAGGTGGTGGACCCCATAAGACAGGTCGATCGACCTAGCCATGGTGGCCCCACCAGCTCAACTTTTCTCTAATCACTCTTCTCAAGTTTTATTACCTGTGTCTAACTTATTTTGTTGGAATAAAATATGCAGGTGTGAAAGCAAACATGCAATTGAAATGGAAATGCAAAATTGAAATGCACAAAGTAAATATGAGATAACTACTGACATACCTTATCAGCGAGGGCTCCATGTTTTAGGTCCATAGAGCAGACTTCTCCATTGACAATTGGGCTTGAATGTGCATCATTCCATCCTCGGAGATGGAAGGGGATGATTGCACTACGCCTTGCCATCAAGATCTCCATTCTTTTCTTGATCAAGATTTCACTCAATTCTCACCTCATTTGTGAATTTATCTCAACAACTTACCCTTTTGGATTTGAACTTCCTACAGGGGTTAGTCTAGACATACAACCACAGTCTACACTAGTAATTTTTGGTTCAATTAATCAAACTTGACTCCATGTCTTATTTGATTAAGGTAGGCAGATTAACCTAAGCACCATGCATAATTTAAAGAGCCTATGGAAGCACCTCATGAAGCACAACCAAACCAAAACCTACTAGAGTGGAAAATAGAAGTTGGAAAATGAAGCACATAGATTCACAACAGGTGTGAGATTGGACGACATCCTTGGATCAACTCATCACTCACAATTTTTTGATTAAATTGTGAGTGATGTGGTTGTTCCGTCACTAATGATAGGATGGTTTTCTTTTGACGGTGACTTCTTCGCTGTTGGTGTAAAACTACCGCTTTGCCTTTCCCAATAGCAAGAATGGGAAAAGGTGAAGACATATGGCTTTTTTGGAGATATTCAAACGATAGAAATCCCACACACCTACAAGAAGTATTGGAGATGGGCATTGGCGTTTCCCGTGTGGCTTCCCACAACCGGGTTGGCTTGCACCATATTGATAGCCACAGACTCAAAAGTTGCATCCCCAAGCTATGCTGCGAACCCGTAGCGATATAGTCAGCTAACGGTGCAGAATAGTCAGGGATGATCTTTTGGGTCATGGAGCAGTGCAGAGCCTCCTTCCTTGAACGGGTTTAGGTCCAAATGACCCTTGGAGGTGGAACTTGACAATGTCTAGTTCACCTCAACAACCGTTCATGCACCGTACCGTCTTGCTTCGAGAAGCAAGACAGGTGGGGGGTAAACCCCTAACACTAATTAATAACTAGATTGGTCATTGACCCTGGATTCGATCCTATTAAAACTCCTAGGCTGACGCTTTCCCCGGCAATGGCGCCAGACATGCTTGTTGGCAATTCTTAGCGCAACCACCAGAAATATGGAAGCAACGCCAGAGATGCCCGGAGGGGTAATTCTATATCTATTGGATATTCCGCAAGCGCACAGAATGTACCACTGTAGCATTTCACCGAAGAGTATTCCAAGGTTGTCAATTTATATTTCTCCCAAGGGAAAGCAGTAGCTAGGAGTTAATAGGGAGAGAAGATCCAGGTGTCTCTAGTCTAGTGTCACTAGTGGAAGAGGGATAAATGGAGTGTATAGGAAGGGTGGATCAAGGAGCTGGCTAGAGGGTTTATGAGGTAGAGTGATAGCTAGGTGGGAGGACAACGAGTGAGCGTAAGGTTTCCAATTATCTATCTCTACTTGCGTGGTTCTAACTTAGCAAGTCAAGTCATATCAAGCAAGGTTAATATTCATACACAATTGCACTTCAGGCCACTAAACCGCTTAGCAACAGAAAGGGATGAGAAAGGTGCTAAACCGCCTAGCACAAGAAGGCCTACGTTTTAATAACTTGGCCGAACGTGGTGGAATGAAAGCCTAGATAGGGCTATCACCACCTACTAGGAACCACAACTAACCATTGGACAAGCCACAATCACAGGCAAGCGTACAGTCTAGACACCACATCTACCCTATATCTCACTACTCTAATCTGATATCTGGTGGAACTGATTAGAGCACCGGGTTGAGGGCGGTGAACCAGTGCAAAGGTATACTACCATTATCTTACTATCAAACAACTATGACTATACTAACAACCAAGACAACATGACAAGTAATATTGTACTAAGTAAGCACTGAAAGTAAATACTTAGAAAAGTAAAGGAAAGGTATGAAAGTCTTACAAGAGGAAGGCATACCAAATTCTCCAGAAGACGACTCCGGAGACCCCAAACTTCGCTCGACCCACTCTAACTCCCACACTATCTACTACTACTACTACTATTATAGTGGACTACATAGCTTTACATGGCTCTTAATAGGCTTCTCCTTGATGTCTTGAATGAGAGGGGGTAAGGGGGTATTTATAGTGGGAGGTGGAGTAGGGGCTACTCCACTGCCACGTCATCGATCCGTGTGCCCCTCCACCATGCGCCGTTGGATCCATCGACCTCCAAACCGACTTGAATGGACGTCAGGGATGAGCTGCCAACGTCGGTGGGATGCAACCGACATTGAGTAGGCCCACATCCCAGGTCGGCCGACCTGAGTTTCACTACCAGGTGGGCCCCGCCAACCTTCTAGAAGATCTTGAGGTCGGTGGGATGCTTGGAAAGGTGAAATCCCACCAAAGTCCGGTCGGCCGACCGGACTTCTGCCACGTGGGCCCACCGGCTTTGCTCCACTACTGTCCCCACATGTCCTAGAGTGTTTCTCCTAGATTTGAGCTCGTTTGGACTCTCGGTTGCTTCCATGTGGACCCATGGATCCATGTGGTACGATATTGGTCTTTGTGAGGAAGAACACTTGTGATCCAAAGGTGGCACTTGCTTGGGACTGTATTGGGGTGACTCTGGTGTTCTAGCAGTGTCTGAGATGGTCCCAAAGCTTGGTCAATCGACCTACCTTTTGTGGAACCAAAGGGCCATCTTTTGCAGGTAGCTTCACCATGCAATTCTAAGCACAATGGTGGTATTGGACCCACAAATGTCAGGTCGGCCGACCTGACCTTTGTGCTCATCTTTTGCACACTGTCTCCAGAGGATATGACATTGATGAATGTGGAGTTGGTTTGGTCATTGGCCATCTTGGTTGGTTGCTCTACCTTCATTTGTAGCTTCCGAACACTAAAAAGTGCATGTTTGCACCTGCACCCAAATAATGACACGTACATCTGGAACCAAGTCAATTGTACCTATGTCACTACTCATTGGCATGGTGTTATCTTCGAACTCAGCCATTGTTGACGGCTTTCCATGGGGTGAAAACAGGGTATAATTGCCGCCAATAGTGGCATGGATGTTGTTGCGGTCGATGTGGGGCCATGATTCGTCTGTCCTTGTGAACGCATAGCTGGTGAAACCCTTTCCATTTCTGTCCGGGCGGACGACAATGGCGCATGCTGCATCATCTACCTCCTTGGAGGCGTAGTCGAAGCTTTGTTCATCAGGGCAGCGTGTCGTGGTGCTCACTGCCGTGTGCCCTGTCACAGTTGTTAGTGGTGGCCGGCCAAGTCCAGCGTGTAGGTTTGGCTTGGAGTCTCAGCGAAAGCCTTATCTGTCTTTGCTCCGGTCCGGCGACGATGGCGCTCTAGCGTCATGCTCCTCCTTAGAGGGCTCGTCGAATATTCTGCTACTACTACCTGCTCAACAGTGGCCTCTCTCGTTGTGTGAAAGCCCTATACATATATATATACATATATATATACATATATATATATACATAGATATATACATATATATATACATACATACATATATACATACATACATATATACATATAGATATATACATATATATATATACATATAGATATATATATATATACATATAGATATATATATATATACATATAGATATATATATATATATATATGTGTGTGTGTGTGTGTACATTTGTATAAATGGCTTTGATTATAATTAACCAGCATATATACTTCTTAACAAATACAGATTGAGGAGCATGACTTGACCTTCACAGCTTGTAGTTTTGAAGCTATTTTATCACAGGCCCTTCATCGCATGGGTGGTTTCACATGGTATTATGGTGGCATAACGTTCACTACAGAGGGAGTCCAAGAAAGAATTCATGTGATGAAGGGATACCATGGACCTTTGCTCACCATCATGAGTAAGCCATGTGTACGAATTTGTGAAGCAAAGGAGGGTGCACTAGTACATGCATTGCGGTTCATCACTTTCCACCTTGGTTATGAAGTGTATGATGTGCACTACACTGAGTATATGCAGAAGCGGTGTGAAATGATAGGAATTTAATTTAGCATTGGTTGTAGGGTTTAGAGAACTCTGTTGGAATGAACTTGTTGGGTCCTCTTGGACATGGTTTGTAATATTTAAGTTATCTAATTCGTGATGTGAACTTGGTGGTGTGTGATGAACTTGTTATTATTGTAATATATAAGCTATCTAATTAGTTACATTGTTAGCGGGTACATTGTTAGCTGTATAAGTAGTTTCAATTTCTTGATGCAATCGAAATATATATTATATAATCATCCAATATTAATATATGGAACTGTAAAAAAAAACATATCTTCAGCAGTCCCGGTTGGAGATACCAGCCAAGACTAGAAGCTTGTCGACATGGCACCGTTTGGTTGCTGGGTTGCAACCAAGGTTAGTCCCGGTTGGTATTAAAAACCGTGGTTAGAAGTGGTGCTTCTAATCCCGGTTGCCTGGCCGGGACTAAAGGTACCCCCTTTAGTCCCGCATGGCCAATCCCGGTTGGAAAACCGGGACGAAATGGGGTTTCCCAACCGGGACAACAAGCCGATTCTCCACCAGTGTAAGCTAAACTTTTTCAAACGCACCTAAGCTGAACTCTTGATGTACAATACTGTAATCGGCCCTGGTTGTTGGCGTCACACTTCTCATCAACATATGGGATGCCTCCGAGAAGACGAATCCACCGAGACAGACCAATTCCTTAAAATCAGTGCTGGAAACTAATGAAGCTTCCACCAAGTCTCTGATAATCACCTCATGGTCATCCTTCACGGTGTCAACATGACGCTCTCTGTCCAGTAGAACCTCATAGCAAGACGCAGTCAAGGAGACAACTGTGGCAGGATGAGTTCAGCACTACTACAGCAAGGCTCTGTAGGGGCGGCTACAGTAGCACTGTAGGGGCGGTTACTGTAGCCGCCCCTACGCGCCCGATCTTACAGTGGCCACCCACTGTAAGGGCGGCTGGAACACCAACCGCCCTTACTAATGCGTCCACTGTAAGGGCGGCTGGTGTTCCAGCCGCCCCTACTGTTAGATGTTGTAAGGGCGGCTCTAGATAGAGCCGCCCCTACAGTGAATTTTAAGCATAAAAAAAAAAAAATTATAATAATCAAATGGAGCAGCCAGCACAACATATATATAATTCAGATCTTAGATACAACACATTCAAATACACAAGTCCACCATATAACAAGCTTATATAGTTCGAAAGTTCCCCAAAGTCTCTAAATTTATAAGCGGGCATTAATACATGTCTCTAGATTATAAGAGTGACCATATAGAGCACTACAATATATTGGGGTACTATGATGTTCTTACAGATTATTTCTGGGAGTGAGCTGTAGTTCCTGTCAACATGCAAACAATAGGAAAGCTAGTGGCTTACCAAAAACAAAAAATATCAAGAAGTTTGTCCCACAGCTACCAACCAAATAACGTGAAGATCAAAGGTGACTGCTTCTCGAACAAACAAGCTGCAGAACAAAATAGAGATAAATGTCAATAGGAGCAGCAACTGCTGTCAATTGGCAAAGGAAAACCAGTACATGAATGCACTAAGATACATCATGACCTGCAAGAGAACAGGGATAACAGCAGCTTAATCCTCCTCTAGAACCCGGATCAACAAAGACTAAATGTGAGGAAGATAGCTTACCATGTCATCTTGCAGTTCAAGTTTCAACAAAGCTACATCCTTCATTAGTGCCAATTGAACAGACAACACGTCTCGCTAGGTTCATCCTTGTTTGAACAAAACCTGCAGAAATATAAAGAAAACTTGCATCAGGTGTCATCCTTGTTTGAACTGCTGCTGCTGCTTAAGCCAATCCAGTAACACACCAATAAGCCATCCACCGAACTGCTGCTGCTAAACTACAATTGGAAGAGCATAAACTTCACCTGAACTTAATTTCAATAAACTTGCTCATCCTGCCGAACTGTTGCTGCTGCTGATCCTGCAAAACAGCTACAACAAGTTTGAGATGAATTTGCCGAAGTAATGCAGGCACAACATGCTAACTGAATTTAAGTTGTTCCTAGGACTAAATCAACCAACACATGAGAATAGGTAACTGCTGGTGCATTCACTAACCAACCATACATATAAGATCTCATAGCAGTAACAAATGCCTTTAATATTTCAACGAATTGTAGCAGAATTTTTTGTGCTCTTTCTATGTGGAAAAAATCATTCGCTTAGTTACCTTAGTGTAAGAATCCAGAAATGCAAGCTCTTCCTTTCTTCTAAGGCATCATCAAATCTTGAATTTTCTTCTAAGGAAAAAAGCATTCCCATATGTTATATATAGCAAGTTACCACTACTGATTAATAATAAGAGAGAAAATAAAGTGAAGTCATATGATTGATCAGTGTGACTGTTTCCAGACCTGGAGTTGGGGATGGTCCTCACGTGTAAGGAACTCAATGAATCGGGGCATCACTCCTGTGCTGATCACCTCCTCGATTAGGGTACTACGCTCTAGAGAAATTGAAAGAAAAGTCAATCAGCAAAGTACCACTTGACAACTTTCACATAAAAGTTGCAGTGGAGTTAAGCAAGGAGTATCATGCGCTCATATATCTAGATTCACCAGATAATACAAAAACCCCACAGGGTAATCAAAATTGCTACCTAAGATGTAAAAGAATATGAAAAGAGGCATGCAGCCTCCATAGCCTTTTTTAGCCCATTCTCACCAGTCTCAAAAATTACTGAAACAAGCATATAGATGGATGTAACAATAATTGCCCCAACAGTAAGCAGAACACTACAGAAAATATAGAAATAATTATTCATGAAATCAAGGTTTCAGGAGCACAACTTCTTTCTGGGCACACATGGACAAGTAGAAAAATCGGACCCGAGCCCGTCAGATCGATCGAGTACCACCCCCGTGTCTCCCAAACCCTAACGGATCAGATCGGAGCCAGATCCAAGGAGGACAGGACAGCGATGCAATACCTTCTGCTGGAGCGCGGTGGAGTGGCCCATGGGCGGGACGACGCCTGCTGATGAGGGCCACGCTTGGAGGTTGAGGGTGGGAGGCTACCACGGCGCGAGGCAGCCGGATCCGCCATCGTTGTGGAGTACCGCCTCCCAAGCCTGCGCTGCGGCGACATCGTGGTGCTTCGTCGGCCCCGGATCTGGACGCCAGGCTGAGAAGGGGGCCGCCGGAGAGACGGGAAGGAGCACCAACGGGCGGCGACCGGTTGGTCGGCGAGGGAGGCGGGCGGGTCGGCGCGGGCGAGGAAGAAGGGGCAGACCGCGGGGCTCCACCGCGACTCCAGCGCACCCAGCCCCAGCCGCCCGTAGTCCCCGTTCCCCCACAGCGCCGCCACCCACTGCCCCTACGGCGGCTGGGCCGCCTCGTCGCCGCTCGCCACATCGCGCGAGAGGAAGGTAGAGCGGAGCGGGGAGAGGGAGGGAGGTGGAGGTGGAGGTGGAGTGGAGCTCGCGGCGACGGCGAGCCCACGTCGGCGACAGAGGACCCGAGACAGCGCGCGTTCGCTGGCAGGCGTCGCTGACAGAGCGGAGCAGGAAGGGCGACGGCGCTGAGAGAGGAGAAAAGAATGGGCCAGAGAGCGCAGACATTAGGGTTTGGTCCCATTTTATATGTGTTCGTTTTTGCCTAACCAATCTCAACCATCCATCTCAGATTAACGGCTCTGATCGGCCACAACCTTAACAGGCCTCTAGGTTTCAAAGGGCCCAAAAGCAAAAGCGAGGCCCAACCAGGTTAGGAGCCCGAAAAGCCTCATATAAATTAAAAAAATTGAATTCAAAACATGACAACATCAAAACAAATTTTAGGATACTAAATGATCTCATCTCATATAAAAAAGTTGTCAAAAATAAAATTATAGACATGGTTGGTATGGGCCGAAGTCCAACGTGGGTTGAATTGCTATAAAATAAAAATAAAATAATAAAACTAAAAAATCCACTAATCTCCCATATAGTTTTATAAAGTCTGGATGAGATTCAAGACTTTGTGACCATAGTTTGCTAACATTTGCTCAAATGTAAAAATATCTTATTTATGGAATATGTATCTTGATGAGCTCTAACTACCTTGTATTTAAAAGTTTTTTATTTGAGGTCATTTAGTGCCTCATTTAACTAGAGTTGACCATGTCTCGCCTTGAATTTTCGACCACCTAGACGGGCCCACCTCGAAAAGTCATGAACATCAAGTTTGATCCACTCGTCAAGACGAACAATTCATACAAAGGTTATTTTTGCATTCAACGAAGTGTTGCGAAAGTGTAGTTTTAAATCCACTCGCCCCGCATGAAGTTTCATTAAGTCTGTGTGGGATTCAAGAATTTGTGACTAGAGTTTACCAACACTTCCTCAAATGAAAAAGTGTTCTATATATGAAATATGTATCTTGATGAGACAAAACTATCTTGTATTCAAAAGTTTTTCATTTAAGGTCATTTGGTGCCTCGTTTGACTAGGGTTGACCAAGTCTCGCCCTGGATTTTCAAACCCTGTGAGAAGAGTTTACTAAAACTTTTCCAAATGCAAAAGTGTTCTATGTATGAAATATGTATCTTGATGAGACAAAACTATCTTGTATTCAAAAGTATTTCATTTGAGGTCATTTGGTACCTCGTTTGACTAGGGTTGACCAAGTCTCGCCCTGGATTTTCAAACCCTGTGAGAAGAGTTTACTAAAACTTTTCCAAATGCAAAAATTTTGTATGTATGAAATATGTATCTTGATGAGACAAAACTATCTTGTATTCAAAAATTTTTCATTTGAGGTAATTTGGTGCCTCGTTTTAACTAATTTTTTGAAAAACCACTGTAGGGGCGGCTGGATCACCAGCCGCCCCTACTATAGGCCACTAGTAAGGGCGGCTGGATCACCAGCCGCCCCTACAGTGCATTAGCAGGGGCGGCTGGTGATCTGGCCGCCAGCCCCCCCGCGCCAGCCACTGTAGGGGCGGCTGGATCACGAGCCGCCCCTACTAGAAATGGCGAGGCGCTCCTACAGTGGGTTTTTCACGTAGTGCAGGGGACAAAGGTGATCCAGCCGCCCCTACTAGAAATGGCGAGGCGCTCCTACAGTGGGTTTTTCACGTAGTGCAGGGGACAAAGGTAGGACGCCACCGAAACAGATCACCGGCATTCTGCACCTCCGGATAACAGGTGCGCCCCTCACCAACAATCATGTCACAGGTGGGACAATTTGCAAACCTATCAGATTTCCAGATACCTCCCAAGGCCACTGCTCGATGTGGTCAGTTTGGAGTTTTGATGGATGAAGAGTACATTTGGGAGTCCAATATAAACCATAGCTATTGATCTCAAGTGTATTGTGGATTGTTGGTAGCAGGGGCTGCTGGCTACCAAGAACTTCTGTGTTGAAGTAAGCAAACGACTAGCCTGATATATATAGTCATGTGCTCTGCAACTCGATAAATGTGAGTACAACATTCATTTACATTTCAAGCTACCTTTTGTGTACTCTTCTCTACTGGACTGTGCGAAGGCAGTAAATTTTAGGATCAGATGCCTAATCTGAAACTAGTACGTATAGTATCTATTACTAAATTTTAGTACAACATTCATAGATAAGCATATTTTTTCCATTTAGTTCCATTGATTAGAGAAAAGTTGTGTCTGGTTCAAAGTTGTATTTTTCATTGCCATCGTACATGTGCCAATTTTAGGATTTATGGTTCCAGCTCAGGATAGTTTTCTTAATAGGCCACAACCAAGGAAACCGGATCATGATAAATACCATGGAAACAAAGCATGAGCTATAGTATTGACAAGTTTATTGAGAATATGGGTGGCCCAAATATCAGGACGGTAGAAATTTCAGTTTCCTTTCCAAAATGGTCGATACTGAATTTCATTATATGTTTAAGGAAGAGTTACAAAGTTCAACAATGTACCAAAAGGAAAAACATAAACACGGACAAAAAAATATGGCATTGATTCTGATCACTAAGTGATAGCCTCATGAACAAATCCACCAACTGAACTAACATTCACTAAACATCGACTAGCCCCAAAAAACGGCCTCCCGCACACATTTCCCAGTGTTCAGTACAGAGGTCAGGAGTCAGGACCAACCAGCAAGGAAGCTCCAATATACGGATTCATCTGGCAAGCATCTTTTTTTCCATTTTGTTCCCTTGTTTAGAGAAAAGTTATGTCTGCTTCCAAGTAGTATTTTTCATTGCCTTCATGCATGTGCAAATTTTAGAATTTATGGTTTCAGCTCAGTATAATTTTCTTAATAGGCCACAGTCAGGCAAATGGCATATCATGACAAATACCTTGGAAACAAAGCATGACCTATAGTACTGTGAGTTTATTGAGAATATGGGTGGTCCAAAACATCTAAATGGTAGAAATTTCATTTTTCTTCCACAATGGTTGAAACCGAATTTCATTACGTGTGTAACGAAATTACAAAGTTCAATAATGTACCAAAAGAAAAAAACACAACCGTGGGCCAAAAACATGGATCAATGATTCTGATCACCAAGGGATCAGCATCATGAGCGAACCCACGAACCGAACTAACATTGACAAAGCAACAACTACCCCAAAAGAAGGCCTATGCACACATTTCTCTAGTGTTCAGTACAGGCCTCAGTCCCAATAGCATGCCGGCTGCAACATGCGGAATCATCTGGCGATTCATCCGGAGCCTGCCTTTCTAGATCCTTGTGGAAGAAAAGAGCTTTGTTCGTCATAGCTTCTGCCCCTTGGTTGACTTGCTTCAGCGTACTTTCCTATAGAAGACCTTCCCAATAATTCATGAATGAGCAAATCATACACACAATCTCTAGATTACTCCGACAATCTCCAGATTACTCCCAAGGCCACTACAAGCTAGCATAATGCAAGAATTATTTTATATGAGGGGCAAGCTACTAACTCGTTGAATTTCCAGATACTTCTTAAGGCCAGTACTTGATGCATGTACGTAAGCATTTCGCTGTATCAAGACCACATTTGGCAGACCATTTTATATTACATATAGAAAGGTGAAGGCTACCAAGTACTACTGTGCAGAGGAGAACCAACTATTCTGAATCATATATGCATGTGCTCCTCTGAAACATCTCTAATTTGTTTCCGTCTCTGATTCTTCCAGTAGTTATCAATACTGAATAGAATGTAATTTCCTTTGGTATCTTCAGAGCAAATGAAGTTTAATGCTTCTAGATCTATGCCCTCTTCAGAGCATACTATAGAAGCATCTTCAGCAACTGATTTAAAAGACTCCATTTTTAACTTACTATCTAACAGGCGCTTCCTCTCTACTTGCATCAACAATTCTAAAGATTTATGCATATCAAAATCATTATCTCCTAATAAAACCCCTAAAGACTTGGAGGATTTAAACAAGAACGAATCATCTCTAAAAATAAAAGAGCTGCTTTTGGGAAAATTACCTTTTCCTGACGGGTGCTCCAAGTTCTAGCGCGCCTTTAGACTTGCCGCCTTCTCCACTGAGTCCAAGTCTGCATGAGCAGCTGCCCTCTTACTTGTTCTTCCTGGTGACACAATCCTGTCCAATTATCTTATTGATTTTTCCATAGTCATTTACTAGGTTTAATAATTTAGCTTGCCACTGCCCATTAGTTTCTGGTGTCATCATAATTACTGGCTTTGTACCAGCATTCAATCTAGCATTCTATTTCCCATCGCTTTGAGACTTTGTCTCCTTTGTGGCATCTATGTCCATGTGTTTGTCATTATTAACATTGCCTTTGGGACTGCCCATGGGATGAGCCTCCTTGTCCTTGGACTCCCCACCCTTAGGATCCTCATCTTCAAAGGTGGAGTCCAAATCAAGCAGGATTGGTTCCCCATCAGACATCCCCTGCTCCACAACAAAGCGTATCTGGTAAACATAATCTCCAGTTACCACATCCAGCAAATCTGGGATAAGGCTGGAGTCTAGCACCGCTACCTTCAATCTTGCTCTCCCAAAAACTTTGGTGAACTTGATGTCAACAGATCTTGGGACACCAAGAATAGAGGCAATTGCCCAAATTATGGGAAATTCCCTAAACTCCTTAGGTAATCCCTAGAACTACAGCCACCTTTTCTCAACCTCATATTTGCACACATCTTCCTCTTTGTACTTCTCAAATTGTATTTTCCCTTGCACCGTTTTAGTGGTCAAAAGTCCCCAATCCACCACTGTGTCTAACCTGGAAAATAAGTGGTGAAAGCATCTTTTCCTTTCTTCTCAATTTCCCATTTATGCTTACCTGGCAGATGCTTTTCTGGTAGTAGTTTTTCTAGCTCCACTGCTAACTGGTCAGCAGTAATAGAGCCTTCCAAAACACGTACCACTCCCAACTTTTCTTCTACTTTTTATTTGGGCTTTTCATTAAAAACAGGAATATAATAAAATCCCAGACCTTCAACGGCATAACCAAAAGGCAAAGCAGAAATGTTTGTCTTTTTCACGTTAGGGCAATTTTTAACTATATGATCCTCACAGCATATATCACAAATCAAAACTGCATTACACTCCTGGATAGTGTGACCATTTTTATTACAACGAAAACAGAGAGGCTTGCCCTTGTTTTTTTTTAACCCCTTTAAATGACTCTGGATTATTAATAATCATGGGATCAATTTGAGCACTAGGTGGAATTGGTTTTTTTGATACCTCATCTACCTTCTGCTTGCCTTCGCGCTGATGATTTGGCTTTGGAGGAGCAGCAGCTGTCCCCCCTTCCTTGTTCTTCGCTGCGTCTTGTTCTCCTTGAGGTGGCTGACCGTCAGCTTGCTCCTGTTCCTGAAACAGTCACACTTGACTGCAAGTTCCCAATAGGCTATAGCTGACCTTCTCAAAATATCACAAGACAGGTAAACTGCTTGGACTTTCACTAATGATTCCATTTTTCTCTGCAAACAGCCTTGAATGTCCAGTCGTAGCCACAAAGGGCTCTGAAGTGAAAAGATTAATTACTATTTCAATCTTTCACTACTACATAATATTTCCAATAATTATTACTACAATAATTTGTTCTCCTCTTTTTCCTTAAACACAGTCATTATAGAGGAAGCAAATAATTTGTCCTCAAGTAACTGAAGATTTTTCAGGGCCAAATAAGCAATAAGCTCAATAATATAAGAGACCTATAACTTTTCTTTCTATATATACTTTTGAATTTAAGTAGCATTCACATATGCCGAATACATCCACATGGACACTTATCTTTAATCTGCGACAGGTGCCCATGGCTGTTGCAGTCACACTGCATTCTTTTTGTGGCTTAACCACTATGTGATGCGTACCAGCACCGAACGCTGTATACTGGTTAATTAACTAGTGCTAAGAATCAGGATTATACACCACACCATACCTTGGTCAACTACTTACTGGAATCCATGACACACCTTTTACTGGTTAATTAGCTAACTACTTCTTGGCTTCACTGTGTGCAGATTCAAGATTCATTGTGCTGCTGTCCTGAACAGTTGTTGCAGGTGATGAACCTCCAGATCCGCCTCGTCCGCCGGCCAATCTTGTCGACCTTACTGATGACTATGTTGAGGACCTGATACTGATTTATAGCGCCACCAGATGGTAGTCCTACGGAAGAGCTCTGGCTGATGTCACTGCGACTTGAATTCGCATCATCAGGCTCCTGGCCCTGGAGGTAGAGCCCATTGCTTGAATCATTCTTGTGGAGGTAGAAATTCCTTCCACCCACATCTCCAATTTTGTCGTTCTTGTTCAGACCTGTGGGAAAATGTATAAGCTGTTACTCTTGGGGTAGGATCGCTCAGTTTACAGAAAAACTATCACTTTCGACAAAAATGGTTTCATGGTAAAATAGCTTCAACAGACAACACATAATGTCATATTTATATAGAAAACGAATATGGATCCAAATTCATATTGAAGTCTTGAATTTGAAGTTGAGAGGCAAGGCAACTGGTTCTTGGTTGAAACCTGAGTTCCTTTAACAACCAGAGTTACTTAGGTACATCCTCAGGTCACAAATAAATGATGTTCCTGAACAGAGTATATAACTGTAAACAGCTCTGAAAGCCCCAACTAAGACTACGAAAAATATGTTCCGTTTATGCTCTAAAATGTAGATATCTTGCTTCTAGTAGAACATGTGTCATCCTAATCCTGAAACAGTCACAGTTGACTGAAAGTTCCCAATAGGTTATAGCTGACCCTTGGCATAGAAATACATAACTATTGATTTCATAATCTGTCTGTGAATGTATATATTATTTTACATGTACATCAGTCGGGGCATTCATATGTAGGGGTGACCTTATAACTGCAGAGCTAACAATGCAATGACATTGGCATCCACACAATTTTCTGATGCCAAGGAAAGTGTCCAGTTGCTAGAGCCATTTGTCAATCAGTATATTATTCCTGACAACCCAAAGCATCGGGCCTAGTTGTATATAATGGACTGAATCAGGAAAACGACAGTTAACAAAAAAATAAATAGAAACCCGTGATCTCATTAATGTGTAATTAATGAGAAAATGGCTACTATACGACTCCAATCGTGTGGTTTCGCCGAAATAGGACTCCTAAGGTTGGTTTCGCTCAAATAGGACTCCTAACAATTATCATAAGCTATAATAGGACATTGGTCCTCTTTAATCTATTTTAGGCTCTAAATACATGTATTTGTTACTAAAGTGACCTTTTTACCCTTCATTATGTTTGTAGCTGCTGCAGTCATTGACGTGGCCCTGCCTTGCCGCCGTGTGGACGATGCTAGCGTGCGGTTGGCCTGCCTTGCCTTCCTGCCGTGGACGGTGCTAGCTAGCATGCATATGCATGTTCTCGTGGCTGGCTGGCTGGCCGCCTGGCCGCCGTGGACAATGGCTACTGCGTGGCCCTCTCCGTATACAGTTACAAGTAGTATATCACAGCAAGAATATAGCAAACTATTTCATCTTGTAAATTATGTTTGTAGCATACACAAGTTCATCTCAAAAGAAGATACAATAGTTCCAAAAGAGAATTTAGCTCTTTCTAAACGAAAATAACTGCAAGAATTTAGCAACCAATGTTTAGGTTCACATCTCCATCAGACCTAAATAAGTTCACATCTCATCACAACTAAAATAATCCATCATCATTTCTTTCTTTTTGGAGTCATCTTCTTTGGTGGCACCGGGGTAGGCATCCTCATGGGGCTAGCGTTGTCCGTTTGCGAAGATGTGCCCTCTCCAAATAACATGGCTAGCTTGCTGCACATAAATACAATTGGCAATTAGATGTATAGAACAATTATTGTGTATAATAAATACGATGGGCAATTAGATGAATAAAACAATTACCTTCTAGTGACCCTTTCTGGACTATCTCGTAAGATTTCATCCCTAGTTGGTCTCCGTGGAGTGCTAGGTTCTGCTGGTCCTTCTTTTGTGACTTTCCTCCTAGGTTGCCTACGCTTCCTACAAGTGATTAAATAAATTAGTATTGACGTTTTCATTCAAGTTTGTTGATAAAGAAGAACATCATTTACCCCTTTTTAGCGGTCCAATTCAATGGGCACTTGGGACTTGCTTGTCTGTGGCCTTTTTCTCCACATCTTTTGCATGTCATAGGTCCTCTAATCATCTTCTGTCCCTTTGAGTTTGTTGGAACAATCTCTTTATCACATACATTCTCACCCTTTTCCTCATTGGTAGTTTTTCCTTTCTTCTTGTGTCCACCTTCATCCCATGCCTTGAATTTCAGTTTCCTATCTCTTCCAGCAGAGACCTTAGGAAGAGGTGCAACAACGCCAAATTGCAGGTCAACCTGTGGCCACTGTGTCTAATCTGTCATTGGCTCAATCTCCCTACCATAAGCAGCCTGGAATCTGTTCACAGAGTAGTAATCATGAACAAACTGTTCTATATCCACTCCCCTTTTGCACGTTACATAGGCTAATACATGTGCACATGGCTTTCCAGTGTGCTGCCATTCTTCGCAAGTACATGTTCTTTGCTGTAATTTGATAATATGCCTCTCAGAATGGCCGCTACTATGGTCCCACACCTCTGCACTCCAATTAAAACATGTGACAACTCTCAAGTGTCCCAAACCTCTAGTGTTTGCCCTTAGCTGAACCATAGCAGCTGGGAGTATCCTGCCTTCAGGAAGCCTGTATGCAATATTTCTTCTCTTGTTCCACAGTACCATGATCATTTCTCTGATCTTATCAGCAAGGTCAGCAATAGGTAAGTCCTTATGGTCTCTAATCCAGTTATCAAATGACTCAGCAGTGTTACTAGTTATATAGTCACACTTAATTTCTAGATTGAAACCACATCTGTACCATAATAGATTATGATTGGTCCGTAACCATTGCACAGCTGCCTCTGATTCACTTAGCATTTTTGCAATATTTTCATAGAAAATGTCCTTTGTGTAAGCCCTCGCAGCAGGATATATCATTCCAAACCCTCTATATCTCTTCTTGAAGTTTCTGACCATGTGGTAAAAACATTCCCTTTGCTCTGCATTGGGGAATACATTCTTCACTGCATTCTCCAAGCCCTTGCAAGCATCAGAACAAATAGCAAGGACTGGAAGATCACCTATAGCTTTCTTCAATTGTTGCATGAACCAAGTCCAGATGTCTGTTGTTTCACTAGCTATGAAGCCATAAGCTACTGGATACATCCAATTATGACCATCAATTGCTATTGCTGCAGCCAAATAACCATTCCACCTCCCATTAAGTGCCATAGCATCTACGCTCAAATGAGGCCTACAACCTTCAAGGAATCCATCAATGTATGTTTTCAGGGCACAGAAAAAACGGTGGAAATATATCTCACCATCTACCTCCAGGACATCAATCTCAACGACACTCCCAGGCATACGCTTCATCACCTCAGCCTTCCACCTAAATAGTAGCTCGAAGCTATCTGACCATTTCCCATAAATCACTTCAAGAGCTCTTTTTTTACCCCCGTTGTACAGTGTCATATCCAATTGTACACTTATGCAATGGATTTGTCTCCAACCTCGTTCTCAAATCCTTTGTACAAATGATCTATTTGCTTCCTTGATCTCGCCGGATCCAAAACGACTAACATTCTAAAACGGAGGGAGTATATGTGTATCTGTATCTATATTCCTACCTATATCTAATCAATTTAAAAGAAAAAAATTAAATCCCTTCCATTTTTCATCCAATTTACCTAAAGACTCGTCCATACGGAGAGAAAAACGGTCAGAACCAATCCCAAGACAGTACTGTAGTTTGGAACCCGAGAGTGGTTGGTCTCAGATTTTCTTAATGTTTCTCAAAGTATCTAATGAAAAACGAAAACAAACAGCTATGGTAAATCTCAAAATGACAACTTCTATGTTTTAACAAAAACGGGAATGATAAAATACGTAATCATAATTATGAAAAAGATATTGAACGGCGTGGGGCACTTTTGCTTGCTTTGTTGAGGGGGGCACTTTTGCTTGCTTTGTTGAGGGAGGCGACTAGGTAGCTGGGAGCCTGGGAGCAATCGTACGTGTGGCTGGATCTCGTCAATGTGCCGGCATGGCAGTGGCCAAAAGCAGTATTGACTTGCATCTTGCAGCAGATTATTGGTGGCTAGTCTTGCTTTGCAGGTGCCGTTACAGCGCTACAGGCCCTGAGACCGAGCAGAGTAATGATCAGCACCTGCCTGACGGGCACTACTAGCAATGGACGCGAGGGAAACAGATGCAGATGCTCATTTTTCTTGAGGGCCTAACACACAGGAGACGTAAAAAGAAAACAGAGTCTAGAGTTTCCAAATGTATGGACAGACTTACAGGGAACATCGTAGTTGTCATTGTCGGCAGTAAAACATCGGTTCTTTCTTCTGTGGTTTTGCATTTCCCAGTTTTTTACCTAATCGGATTTAGAGTTATCTATGTGAAACTTTTCTATCTGGCATGTAAAACCTGGTTGCAAGGGCATCAAATTTGTCGGGTGCTCAGACGCTCCATTGGTTCATCACCACAGGTTTTGGTTACCATAACGAAATTGAGGTCCAGTGAATTTTCATCACCACAGGACACAGTGTCCTTGTTTAATTACTACAGACCCTCTGATTCAATGACGTGCTCTCCGTCCGGTTGAAATTGTTTGAGACAGTTTCGCTAATATTCTTGCTTCTTAAGATTTGCCTCGGTTTTAGAGTCGAGCTAATGTCATGTGTTTTACTTAGCGTGCTACCTTCTAAAAAAGCCAGGAGCTATCTAGTTTGCTTGAAAACGCAGACTGGGTCTGGGTCACGGTCAGGGTGCATGTGCACGGGGGCAGTCATGGCATGCACCGAAGTCTTCATATCTTCATCCCGCTCAAAGCTACGGTGTGTCCATTCTTCCACTCCTGCATGCCATACATTGAGCAGAAAACTCCATCAAACGTTAATCCAAAACTATTCCACAAAGTTAATTAAAACTTGGGAAGTAGTACTAGCAAAAGGAAAAATATTTTCATGATAGGCATGTATTGTAACTTACCAGCCAAACATCCTTACTCTTCCCAGGCCTCTGATCTGTATGCACACCATGTATAACTGATGTGTGCTACTTGTTCTAATTCCATGTCCAGGTCGTGTGCAGACTCACACACGAGCATATAGCACAGTACGGATTGCACTGAGCTCGACAGTCCTCAGATAGAACCCTCCAGGACTCAAAGCGTCACGAGTACGTTGAGGAAAAATTTAAACTATCCCAAATGGTAGAAATCTTGCAAAGGGCATGTATGATACTAACCAGATAGATTTCTTGATACCTCCCAAACCCACTGTTCTATGTAGATTGTACATCCTAAGAACTATGGAGAGCTAGGAGTTTTCACGAATAGCACATTCAAAGAACTCTATGGGGATTTCTCAACGTTGTAATACTACTAATAACAACTCCACTGGCAGAATAAAATTAAGCATATAGCAATGCCCATCTATATATATGTACGAAATGTCCATGCATGGCTAGTGTTGTGTTATGAAACAGAGGGCTTCAATGCACCATGTGGCTCCATTATGCAACTTTGCCACACTAGTAAAAATGATAAATGTGAATTTGAAGTTTCATTTACATCTTCCAGCTGCAACTTTGTACTCAAGTAGGCAAATGATTTCCATAAAAATGTTAAATGTGAGCTTGAAGTATATATCATTTACATCTTCCATGCAACTTTGTACTCAAGTCCATAGCCAAATGATTTCCCAGTTACGAGAGCACGAAAACTACTGGCAATAATAGTCACAGTATGCCCTCAATTTTTACAGTGCAATCTCTATTGCCTGTCGTCAAGGTCACGGATGCTACTCAATTGCTGAGGTAAAACATGCAAATCCCTTGAATTTCACCATATGGAGTGCACCACAAATGAAGGTGCTGCACCTGCCTACCCTGATGTGCATCAGGCATGCATAGATTTTTTTTTCAACATCAGGCAGGCCAACCAAAGAGAGTGTTGCCCGTTTTCTATTGTGTTGGTCAGTGGAGGCATGTACTCAGTCATTGATTGTCCTTCGTTCAGCTAAAACAATCATTGTGCTTCGTGGAAAGCCAAATTTACAAAACACAAGGTCC
This sequence comes from Themeda triandra, assembly GCA_018135685.1. NCBI lineage: Eukaryota > Viridiplantae > Streptophyta > Magnoliopsida > Poales > Poaceae > Themeda > Themeda triandra. Next base: position 16,605 of record JAENPR010000179.1, on the reverse strand, counting down.
ATTTCCTGGGATGTCAATCTTGGGAATAATTAATAGGTTGGGTAAGCAAATCTGGTCAATAAAATCTAGGTCTTTTCCTTATCGTTTGCACTCAGCCATCAACAAAAAAATAGCAGCGGCAGCGCTGTGGCTTCTAAAAGAGCAGCAGCGAGCGAGTAGGCCGCTTAGCATTTATATTGATTGATTAGGTCATTAGGAAGAAGTGTTACTTTCATATTTTTTGATACTTGCAAAAACTATAGTTTCAGCTTTCACATTCATTTGACGCTGATTGCCTAATTTACTATGAAAGTAAGAGCAAATTTACAATAGTTGGAGAGCCATCAAGAGACATTTTATGTGTCTATGATTTGCGGGCCCATAAGTCGTGAGGCATCAATACCTAGGCATCAAGAGGCATTTGATGTGACTATAATTTGTGGGCCCATAAGTCGTGAGGCATCGTGACGCCTCGGATCTTGGAGAAATTAGGACTCTAATAAAAGAGTCACAATTGCTTTTTTGTAGTTTATTTTTTAACCAAGGGTACAAAAGTACTTTTATTATTGGAATAATAATGTTTGACTAGTATTTGCTTTATTAAAAAAGATGAACAATTTTACATATAATTAGGGTTTAGATGCTTTGCGAAAAGACCATACTGCCCTTCAGTAAATTAATTAACGAAAATAGTAATTCTGATGAGGCATTGAGAGCCATTAAGAGGCATCTAGATACTTTTCCAACCATTGTAAAAGGGCTCTGAAAGTAAACATGTCCATCCAATTCAAGCAGGCCAAGATTCGGTGTAATGTGTGCTTGGCTCAACTTTGTCTTCAATTCATACAGATGGTGTTAGGCTACTGCAAAAGCCATATAAAACACAAACTGTTGTTTGTATGTCTAAGCACTTTGCACAAATGTATTTTGACACTCAGGTCTATGGGGCCAACTGAATGAATGAAAATCTGGAGGGCAGCACTTAGTCAGTCAAAGAAAAAAAAACAAACATCATGCATTTGAAGGAGGCATGCGGGAGCAGAGGGATTTGCGCCAAGCTATTCTCTGTCCCAGTAAACTGCTGTTTGAGACATGTTTCAATAATGTTTTTGCAAATAATATTTGCTTCGTTTTTTATGTTTGTGCTAATGACACTCTTGTATTTTTCTCAGCTACCTTCTCAAAAAAGCCAAGACGTTGGAGCTCGTTTGCTTGAGAACACAAACAGTCCCACTCAAAAACGTGAACAGGGTAGAACAGTTGATGATGCAGGGGAAGTCATGGCAGGGCTTTAGGGACAAAGTTCACATCCCACTCAAGCCCACAGAGCGTTAATTTTTCCACTCCTGCATGGCAAATATTCAACGAAAGATGTAATCTTAGTTAAGGATTTAACCACTGATATATCAAAACTCTAGAAGTAGTACTAGCATGGAAAATATTTCGATGATAGGTATGTAACGTTGCTTACCTGCCAAATATGGTTACTCTATCACTTCAACAGTAGCATACATGTATCCAGGCCATTTTTTATTGATCTCTGACATTGGTTCTCAATATTGGTTTTGAGTGCAGACTCCTACACAAATGTGGAACTTCTTCAGTATGGAATGCACCGATGTGGAACCTTTGGCACCTGAAAGCGTCGACAAGTTTGTTGAGAAATATTTGTATTATCTAAAACATTTGAATGATGGAAATTTGAGAAGGGTATGTATGAAACTAACCAATCAAACTTCTAGACGCCTCCCAAGCCCACTGCTCTATGTTGATTGTACATCCTAAGAATTATGGAGAGAGCGAGAGATTTTTTTATAGATAGCACAAACTAAGAAGTATAGAGAGCCAGAACAGTGTAAATGATCGGTTTCCATACTACGAAGAACTATGGTGGCACAATGAAAGCAACCAGCAATGCTTCTCTTTATATATGTATGAAATGTCCATCCTGGCTAGTGTAGTGTTACAAAACAGAGGGCTTCAATGCACCACATGGCTCCATTATTCAACTTTGCTACACTAGCAGAAATGTTAAATGTGAACTTGTACATGCTCCATTTACATCTTCCGGCTATTGTTTTGTACTGGTTAAATCTACATCTTCCAGCTGCTATTTTGTCCTTTTTTGTACTTGAGTCCATAGGCAAAACATTTTGGGATGGGATACAATTATCTCTGTCTTAGGTGCACCAAAACTTCTGCTATTAATCATCACTATGTGCCCTTGATCTGGTTTTATACTGCAATCTCGCTCTGTCGTCTGTTCGCACGGATGCTATGCAATTGTTGAGTAAAAGTTGGCAGCTCCCTTGAATTTCATTGTACGGGTGTGCACCTGTGCACCACGGATGGAGGACAAATTATATTGACGAGAATTACACTCATTTTTACTCATCTCGATGATTTATGTACATGTAAAAAGAAAAAATTACGAATGAATCGTTCTTGCCCAATGTCCTAAACCGCAAGCCACAAGAATTGACCAAAGCTCGAGTTACACTTAGAATGCCTCCCAATAGCGACATAACGATTGCAGCTATGGACTTCAAGTGTTAGTAACCAGACATGACCCATTCATGTGCTTCTTTATTAGAGCAACTCCAACAGTTTGCTAAATATCACTTGGCAAATCTCTAATTTTGCCAAGTCTTAAACTCAAATGTCAAGTGAAAAAATATACGTTCTCCAACAGTTTGCAGAGACAATTTTGAAGTACTGAATGTTGCAGTCGACGGACGGCAGGCATCTGGCTTTCGACAGGATGGGACGGCAGGAACTTTACTGATCGAGCTGGATGGCGACGCTGTTGGTTCGTGCAGTAACAGCATGCAGCTAGGCACGCATGCAGCTAGGCACAGCAGCTAGCACCAGCGTAGTACGGGTTTTTGTTTTTTTACGTTTGCCACTGCAATGTACGTACGCTGAACATGTATGATGCTCGTAGACAAAGGCTGTTGCCTATGATGCTCGTAGACAAAGGCTACAGCCTGCATCGCTATAGCCTGCATCAGAGAGCGCAGTTTTGCTGGGCCCGTGCTTTGGATGCCTGTGTGCCGCATGGCTATGCTCGATGCCAAGCGAAGCAACCCGCGCATATTTGCGCCAGAAACAGTAGTATTTGCCAAGCGTCCTAAAATGCCAAGTGTTTTTGCCAACTTGTTGGAGCCTGTTTTTTATGGTTTTGCCAAAAATCCTAGGATGCCAAGTGCTTTTGCCAAACTGTTGGAGTTGCTTTGCTTGACCAGAGAGCCGATTAGTGTTTGAGCTGCATTTAGGGATATGAAGTTATCCGGCAATGCAAGAAAGAGCTTATTGGTGTATTCAGGTGGCATTCCAATTAAATGTCTCTATAAATGGCATGGACTGAAAACACTATATAATCTGCATTTTAGAATCAATAACTTATATGGGATAACCGATCAATATGAATCTGTCTCAGTATAGTAATGAATTTTCATTGGGAAACATTGACCATCTAATAGGACTTCCCTCAAAAAAGAAAAAACCCCATCTAATAAGACATATGACAATGGATCTCAGAAAAATGTGCCGGCATGGCAGTGACCAAAGGCAGTTGTTCATGTCTCAGCTTGCACCTTGTAGCACACTGGTGGCTAGTCTTGCTTCGCAAGGGCTAGCTCGATGTGGGATAGCGTCTTGTGGCGGGGCAAGCACTTCCAATGACAAGATATCTACCTGGCTTGTAGATGAGGTGGCAGCTAGCTTTGTATAATAGTGGTTGACGGGGTGCGGTATATCATCGATAACAACGATACAAACTGAAAATGGTGGCATTGGTAATGAGGATGGTGGTGCGGTGTGCACAGCTACAACTGATCAGGATATGGTTTAGAGTTATGATGAAGCAGCATGGTGCGGTGCGTGCTGAGTTCCCAATCTAGTTGACCAATCACTTCCTGTTGCTTCTTGATTTTTCTCATGGGTAGTCTTCTCCAACTATATACTTGTACTGTCTACTAGCTATATCACTAGAAATAGGCACCATCAATCCCGGTTCATTCAAAATAGTGTTTTAAATGAACGAGTCAGAATATATATGCATTACAAGTTTACAACTTGTCATATACACATGTGGCTAGGCTTCCACTTTTTTTTTAGACGACGGGGGCGCTACTCCCCCAGCCTTTATGAAGGCTTAAGGCGCTGGACCGCGGGAAGGCTTCCACCTTTTATGACCTCACAATAGATGTAGGCAATAGCCGTCTATTTAAGATGACTCTATCTCTCTCTCTCCAGCCAATTTTCTATATAGGATTATCCTAATCTTTCTATTGTCAAATTCATTTATTATATATGGGTCTTGAAATCTGTATTCTGTTTAATTGAAACACGGTGGGCCAAGCGTAAGTATTACATATTCATGCATCATGTATGCTAGGTCAACATCTGCTTTCAATTAGGGCAGTCCCAATGCAAGACTCTATTGTAGAGTCCAAAACTATTTATTATCCTCTTATTTATTGTATTTTGCTGATATAGCGGTATATTTAACTCGAATATTGTGGACTTGGAGTCTAAATAAGACTTGGAGTCTTAATTTTTCTACCTCTCTCTTCATTAAATATACCGCCACATCAGCAAAACACAATAAATACGAGGGTAATAAATACTCTTAGACACTATGGTAGAGTCTGTACTGTGAATTCCCTTAGGGCATGTACAACCCAGAGACAGCTTACTGTCTGCAAGTTTTTGAAACCCGCGTACAGACAGCCGAAGAGATAGCTCATACAATGGGCTGTCTATTTAACTATCTACAAATTATTTAGTGTTTGCATGTGACCATGATTAAATATGGGTATGATCTTTATATACAAGTGTGTTGCTAGTGATACAAAATAGATTAAGTGTAATTAAGTTAAATATGATTGTAATATTTTTGGACTAGTAGTTTTGGCATAATAACCTAATTTGAATATATTTTCCTATACGAGTTGGTACTTAATAAAATTCGAATCATAATTTTTTATTCTATTTGATTTTATATGAATTTTATAAATTCAGTTAATTTGTGCATTCTTTGGAAGAAGATGAGAAGCTAGCAAAAACGGAACTCACATATACTCTGTAGTCTGGATGGTTCACGACACGAAGAAGATGAGAAGCTAGCAAAAACGGAACTCACGTATACTCGGTAGTCTGGATGGTTCACGACACGTCCACTTAATTTTTTCCTCAGCGCCCAGTCGCCCACACAATCCTTCCGTCCGTAGCGAGCCCTCGGAGCACGAGCCAACGCCGGCGTCTCGTGAGACGACGGCGGCACCCGGTCAGCTGCAGGGGAAGGACGTTTTTGCAAAATTCTCAGCCACGAGGCGACGGTCAGCGCACCGCTGTACATGCCCTTATGGTCTGAGGTCTGAGCATTGCGATGCCATCACGGGGTGTTGGGGGACTTAGAACAAATCACCATAGTAAGTTGACGTGCTTGAGTAGCTAGCTCTTGGTGGTAAACATGCGTGATGCTCATCAACCCCGTACAACATATTTTTTCTCGGATATGAAAAAGCCAAAAGGCTTGCGCAAATCATTGTATTAAGAGGGAAAATGTTGTTACATTGATGGGATAGGGCCGGGCAGCTTTAGATTCTAATGAGCATTGCCCACCCTAGAGGCCATGAAAAATACATAGGGCGACTACTCAGCGAATTCAGCTACTCATCCTACAGTTCCCATCTTCAATGCACTGATCCACCTCGCTCTTGGTTCTTTCAAGTATTTGCGGGACAATAGTACGTGGTGGCACTGTGGAAGCAACGTAGGTTGTGTGCTTTCCAGAGCTCCCAACCCACAAGAGCGAAAGGTTTGCTCACCGACGTTACGCCGAGAACTGCCAGTACATTGCACCAGAATTGTCATGAGAAGGAACACGAGGCAGTGATATGTCGACGATCATCTCAGCTTCTTGGTCTTGATGATGTTGATCTAGGGTGAGGTGATGTGCCCCAGGTTCTGATAATTTATCCTCCGCGCTGCTTGCTCCACTAGTGCGCGACTTGTTCAGTGTGGATTGCACTGAAGTAGGCACAGATGGAACCTTTTGCAACTGAAAGCATTGACGAGTTTGTTCAGAAATATTTGTAGTATCTAGAACATTTGAAGATGGAAATTTGTAAGGGGTGTCTATAAAACTAACCAGTCAAATTTCGTGATACCTCCCAAGCCTACTGCTATGTGTAGGTAAATATTACATCGATCTGAAGAGCTATGGAGAACCATGGATTTTACAGATAGCACATCCTAAGAACTATAGAGCCAGGGATTTCCGAACAATGTAAGGTCTTCAGTTTTGAACAACTCCAGTGGCAGAATGAAAGAAACTCCATTATATTGATGCTGTACTGCATTAATGCTTACTGACTTGGCACAGCGCCGCCCTCTAAAGTCATGCTTTCAGACTTGCAGGCCACACATGCTTCCCCTACTCGCGGTCAAGCACTAGCACGCCAAGTCGAGTCTCTTCCACCGTCCACCGTCTGCCCTGATATGCTAAGCGTGAGCTCGCAGCTTACCATACTCCATGTTATCATCTTCATCAGCACGTTCGTCGCGGCCTCCATCGCCGTGTGCTCGTCCACATGCGACCATGCCGTCACAACCGCGCTTCCACGCCGCCGCCTTTCCGATAGCAATGCCCGCGTCTTGCCGCACGCCCTGCCGCAATGACGCCCTCGCACACCTCCTGTGCACGACACGACACCCTCTGCTCGCCATGTCGTGATGAAGCCCCTGAGCCGCACCCGGTCGCACAACCATCACCTTGGTGCTCCCGCGCTCCGATCGACCCGGCTCTCGCCACGTCTGGCCCAATCAGTTTGGATCGTGACCCAAGGCCAACGCTCCTCGCGCCGCCTTCGCCGGCCACTGTGTCGGTACGACCTCCACGTCTGGCCGATCCTCACCGACTTGCAGCCCATCGGACGGTCTAGGCCTCCTGCCTAGAGTGTCCGATACCACCGACCGGACCATCGGTCGCCGCCATGCTCCACCTTGTGCTGTCCTGAGCAACGCCGCAACACCCATCAAGCATGATCCTCGAGTCTATTATCCCACTCATGCATGCCAATCATTCAGCGAAAAAGGTGTCTTAGTTGAGGATTAATTTAACTGCTGAAATATCAAAACTTCAGATGTAGTACGAGCTACGAAAATATTTTGATGGCAGGCATGTAATATAACTTACCAGCCAAATATCGTTACCCTCCCAAAGCCTCGGACCTGCAAACGCACCATTTGTAACTGATTTTTTTTTTCTCGAACACGCACGAAAGCTGCGTACTATTACGTTAATAGAAGAATAAAAAAGTACGTACATGGACCCAAACCCACACAAATATCCACTCGCTACAAGGAGACTAAATCACTACTGGTTAAAGCATTTCATAAAAAAAATGGTTAAAACAAAAAGATGACCCAACAGCTGCAGCAGTCATTTAGACTGCTCCTCTAACAGTGAACAGGGAAATCTCCTTAGCTCTTGCCAGGCTCCAACAGTGAGCTTCATGTTGGGAATATGCCCTAGAGGTAATCATAGAGATGATGATATTCCACATGTATCCATGATATGTAATGTGTCCATTGAATATCCATTAAAGACAACTTGTATTGATTGGCAATTACGTGAATTGTTTGTGGAACTCTTTCACTTGTATGGTTATTCTATATTTGTCCCTGGTCGGAGTTCATGTGAGGACACACATGAATATTAGACTAGCACATTATTAGTTGATGACTATGTTTCACAAGTCATGGACATGGAGATGTCGAACTAATAATTCGGGCACATGTATGACATGTAGGCTGGACTGACCCGATATGAGATTGTCTCTACACACATCATATACGTTATGTCCTTCGACCTGAGATTGTTGTATGTACTCTAGATGTGTATCGACTTGCTTAGGGACTGACGAACGCTACTCCGTCACTGGGTAGTTATAAAGGACGTCTTCGGGTTTGTCGAGAAACATGCTATGAGACATAGATAATCAAGATGAGACTTGCCCCTCTCTAATGAGAGTGATATCACTGGATCACTCAAGTGATTGGATCAACAAATGCATGGCCGTGCTTGGGTTAAGTGTTAACCCACGAGTTGAACCAAATATTATGAGGCAAGGGAGTAACATGTATGTGGTCGTGATGGTTCGTCTGATATGATCATTTGCGTGCATATAGGAGTTATCACGCCTTGCTAGAGGCCGCTGTCAACTATTGGGCGAATAGGAGTATTCGGCCCATGTCTATGTGTGCGTGAACCCATAGGGTCCCACGCTTAAGAGGCTGGAAGCCTAATTCGGGTTGGACCCGAATTAGATAAGGCTTAGTGTTTCTAATGGGCCTCCAACTCGGGAGCACATGAGAGACGCCTATATAAGTAGAGCGGAGGGGCGTGGCTAAACCTAATCCACCCCTTTTGGCAGCCGCCTTCGCCCTCCACGCTCTCGCCTTCGCTCCTCTCGGACCTAACAGTCCGGAGGCGCATCGCTTCTCCCTCGTACATGTGTGATACCTCGGAGGTGCTGCATCTGGAGCACGAGGACGAACCGCAAGTGGTGGGAGGAGTTGCTGGACGACCACGCAACTGCACGGCACTGCTGCGACGCGTTCGACTACATCGAGTCGTCTTTCGCTGCATCTGCGCGTCTAGTGGTAATCCCGTAACCTGTAACTAGCAGTAGATCCTGGGATATGAGGTAGAAAAGTTTTATTTTCCGGCTAGCGCAGCACCCTCATAACCCTACAGTGGTATCGGAGCTCTATACTGCGTCGTTATTGGTTCTCGATGTTGCATATGTGATATGCGTGGTTTTAGATGAGTCTCTGATCTTGGTTCATGGTCTTGCCGCGTTGGTCTTGTAACGATCTACTCGTACCGGTCGGAATTCCGCCATCCAAGTTAAGTGATACATGTAAATCCAATCATGGCGAGTTAGAGATCAATCAGATTGATCGAATTGAACCCTAGGTCAAGTGCCGAGCGCATGTGATGTGCGGCGGCGGCAGATTGGATCGGCCGTCGGGCGCCGGGTTGTTGAGAAAAGTTCTGTTCGTAAAACGGCCGTAACTTTTCAACCGTAACACGGATGGAGACGATCTTTAAACGAAACTTGTAGAGAATTTCAAGATGCAACCAACCGAATCCCACTCTGTCGGATTCGATGAGATTAGAAATTGCGAAATAAGGTCCACAAGATAGAGTTTTTCGTGATTTACTTTTAGTAGTCGGAATCGGTTAACTCTGTTTTGCGGGATTTCATGATTTGGTATAGCCCTTATGTGTATGTGATGCATGTATGTAATTAATTCATGGCTTGCATGTCATGAGGATGACAATATGGGCTGGAGCCGTAGAGATATTGTCAAAATTATTGTAATGGCCTGCGTGCCAATCTGTGATGATCCTATCCGCGACTATGTAATTTTAATTCACTAGCTTTGGCGTTAGTGATAGTTAGTCATGGCGGATTCATCACTGAAGGATGGCATACATGGATCGTGGAGATGGAGATCACCATGATGAACAGATTGATGAGATGGAGATCTCGAAAAGAACAATGGGCTATACCAAGTCATATCTGTGTTTATGCCGTTCTTACTATGTTCTACTTTCACATGCTATAATGTTTTGTCTACATTCGTGCGGTAGTGAAGTAGAACAATCCCTCAGTAATGTTTGAGTTAATGCTCCCCCAAACCTTGCACTGTCACTATCTTGTACAATCGGTGGTGGGTCTATGAAATTAGGGTGCCACCGATTTTCCTTGACTAGACAGATTCGTATCGGATACTTACTGCAGAAGGTTTGGTTACTTGAACAAGGTCATCCTAACGGTTAGGGACCTTGGAGCATAAGAAGTTGGTAACCCAAGCATAGAGATGCTATCCAACAACAAGAGTCATATGCGATATGATTAGCAAAGAGTTGCTTACCGATCTATCATGTCTTCTAGCGGTGATGCTAAAGCTCACTAGTCGACTTGCTAGTTGTGGGTCTTGAATCACTAAGTTTCAATCGAGGGATATTGATTTTAGTGGGAATAGATTATATTTGATATTATTTACTCTACCATGGATACTTTGTCTTAGTATTTTGCATTACTTTTGTTGTAGATTAAATGGCGTCTTCTAAGCAACCATTTACTTTGCGTTCAATTCTTGAGAAAGATAAGTTGAATGGAACAAACTATGCAGATTGGATCTGCAATCTGAGAATTATTCTCAGGGCTGAGAAAAAGGAGGATTATCTAGACACCCCATTACCAGATGAGCCTGCTGAAAATGCATCTACTGCTGAGAAAAATGCTTACAAGAAAGCATGTGATGTTGATCTTGAGATAAGCTGCCTTATGCTTGCATGTATGGAATCAGATCTGCAGATGCAGTTCGATAACAATCATTCAGCGAATGATATGATCATTGCGCTTGAAGATATGTTCCAAACTCAAGCTAGGACTGAAAGGTTCAATGTTCTAAGTCGCTTGCTAAAACCAAGCTAGCAGAGGGTGCAGCTGTTGGGCCACACGTAATCAAGATGGTTGGTTACACTCGAGGTTGGAGAAGCTAGGCTTCCCAATTGGCCCGAGTTGGCTACGATTTCATTCTCTCGTCTCGCGCCCGGCTATGGAAACTTTATCTCGAACTACCATATGCGTGGGGCGGAGAGGGGCTTGAATGAGTTGTGTGGCATGCTGAAAACAGTAGAGGCTGACATTAAGAAGCAGGTTGGTGGCTGTCGATTACGGATAACCGGCAGTCCACCACGGGGTATCCCACGGCGGTGAATTTCGGTAAGGGCACGTTACGATCTACGATCTGGACGTTGAGAAACAAGACGAACCAAGGACAACCAGGTTTACCCAGGTTCAGGCCGCTCGGAAGCATAATACCCTACGTCCTGCTTCTCGTGTTATGCTGTATGATCAAGTACCTGAGTACAAGATCCCAAACCACGGAGGTTTGGGTTACAAGAGAGACCGTAGAGATCTGCTCCGTATTCAGTTGAGTTCTCTGCTAAAGGACCTCTGCCCCTCCTTATATATGCTGAAGGGACAAAGTTACAAGTAGAATAGCCTATTTGGTACTAATAATAAACCGTTGGGTGCACGTCGTGTGCCACACGTCTTCGTCTTGGACTGGGCCGCCTTCGGTGGTAAGGCCCAAGGATACCCGTGAGGGTATATGGGGGTCATATCCCCACAGTGGCCAAGTGTTGGCAGTCCAGAACAAGCCTAACTTTAAGAGAAAGAAGGGCTAGGGGAAGAAAAAGGGCAAGGCTAAAGATGAGATCTCCAAGCCAGCTCTGCTGGCCCCCAAAGCTGGACCACCGGCTGATGCTAAATGTTTTCATTGTGGTGGGAAAGGTCACTGGAAAAGAAACTGCAAGCAGTACTTGGCGTCCTTAGAGAAGGACGGCGGCGGTAAAGGTACTCCCGCTCATACGCTTGTTGTTTATGTCACAGACATTTTCCTCGCTAACTCTTATATCAATTCTTGGGTATTTGATATCGGATCATTTGCTCATATTTGCAATACGATGCAGGGAATGAAAAGAAGTAGAAGCGTGGAGGAAGGAGAGGTTGATTTTCGCGTGGGCAACAATGCAAGAGTTACTGCGTTGAACATCGGGACGATGCAACTTCACCTGCCTTCAGGATTTATATTGGAATTGAATAATTGTTATTTTGTTCCTAGCTTAAGTCGAAACATTGTGTCGCCTTCATGTTTGATGAAGGATGGTTACTCATTTGCGAGTAAAGGCAATGGTTGTGTTATCTCAAAGAATGATATGTTTGTGGCTTTTGCATCCATTGTGAATGGATTATTTATTTTAAATCTTGATGATGCACACATGCGTAATGTTAATGCTAAAAGGCCTCGGCTTAATGAGTTAAGTCCTACATATATGTGGCATTGTCGTTTGGGTCATATAAGTGAAAAACACATGAAGAGGCTCCGTGATGATCGGCTTCTAACTTCGTTTGATTTTGAATCTTACGAGACATGTGAGGCTTGCCTATTAGGCAAGATGACCAAGACGCCTTTCTCAGGTTTTCCTGAGAGAGCGTCTGACTTGTTGGAACTAGTACATGCTGATGTATGTGGACCAATGAGCATGACAGCTAGAGGCGGATTTCAATACTTCATAACTTTCACTGATGACTTTAGTAGATATGGCTATGTCTACCTAATGAAGTATAAGTCTGAAACATTTGAAAAGTTCAAAGAATTTTAGAATGAAGTAGAGAACCAACGTGGCAAGAAAATTAAGGCCTTGCGATCTGATCGTGGAGGCGAATATTTGAGTCACGAGTTTAGCAATCATCTTAAGAGTTGTGGAATTGTTCCACAGCTTATGCCACCTGGAACGCCATAGAGAAATGGCGTGTCTGAGCGGCGTAATCGGACTTTGTTGGACATGGTTCAGTCTTTGATGAGCCAGTCGGACCTACCTTTATCATTTTGGGGATACGCTCTAGAAACAGCCGCTTTCACATTGAATAGGGTACCATCTAAGTCCGTAGTTAAGACACCATATGAGATATGGACTGGGAAGAGTCCTAGTTTGTCTTTTCTAAAAATTTGGGGTTGTGAAGTTTATGTCAAACGGCTTATATCAGATAAGCTAACACACAAATCGGACAAATGTTTTTTCATGGGATATTCGAAGGAAACTTTAGGATATTACTTCTACAACCGCTCAGAGGGCAAAGTGTTTGTTGCTCAAAATGGTGTTTTCTTAGAGAAAGAATTTCTCAAAAGAGAGAAGAGTGGACAAAAGGTGTATCTTGAAAAAGTTCAAGATGAGCCAGTCGAGAAGGACTCTACGAGTGATGCTAATGTAGCAGAACAAGTTGAGATGCCCGTGGCCACTGAAACACCTCCACAACCACGAAGATCAGCGAGACTTCGTGAGTTGCGTGGGGATCTGTTATTGCTGGACGATGACGAACCTGCAACATACGCAAAAGCTATGATGGACTCAGATTCCGAGCAATGGCAGAGTGCCATGAGATCCGAGATATATTCCATGGGAGATAATCAAGTTTGGAACTTGGTTGACCCGCTGATGGTGTTAGACCCATCGAGTGCAAATGGATCTATAAAAAGAAGAAAGATATGGACGGAAATGTTCACGTCTATAAAGCTCGACTTGTCGCAAAAGGTTTTCGGCAAGTTCAAGGAATTGACTACTGACGAGACATTCTCTCCGGTGGCGATGCTTAAATTTATCCGGATCATTCTAACAATAGCTTTGCCTATTTCGATTATGAGATTTGCGCGGATATGGATGTTAAAACAGCCTTTCTAAATGGAAATTTAGAGGAGGACGTGTATATGATACTGCCGAAGGTTTTGTTGATCCAAATAATCTTGGAAAAATATGCAAGCTTAAGAAATCTATTTATGGGTTAAAGCAAGCATCTCGGAGTTGGAACATTCATTTTGATGAGGTTGTCAAAGGGTTTGGCTTCCTTCTGAATGAAGAAGAGCCTTGTGTTTACCAAAAGGCTAGAGGGAGCGCTATTGTGTTTCTAATCTTGTATGTGGATGACATACTATTGATTGGGAATGACATTCCTATGTTGCAATCGTAAAGACTTCCGGAATAATAGTTTTTCTATGAAGGATTTAGGAGATGCAGCATACATCTTGGGCATTAAGATCTATAGAGATAGGTCGAAGAGGCTAATAGGATTATGCCAAGATACATACATTGACAAGGTGTTGAAACGGTTCAATATGGAGCAATCCAAGAAAGGGTTCTTGCCTATGTCACATGGTATGCGCTTTAGCGACAAGCAATGTCCTTAATCAGATGAAGAGCGCAAACGCATGAGTAAGGTTCCATATGCTTCGGCAGCCGGTTCCATCATGTATGCCATGATATGTACTCGCCCAGATGTCTCATATGCTCTAAGTGTTGTGAGCAGGTACCAAGGCAATCCTGGTGAGAGTCACTGGACGCTGGTTAAAAACATTCTTAAGTACTTGAGAAGGACTAAGGATGAGTTCCTGATCTATGGAGGTGAGAAGGAGCTCGTTGTAAATGGTTACACCGATGCTAGCTTCCAAACTGATGTAGATGATTCACAATCTCAATCGGGTTTTGTGTTCACGGTAAATGGTGGTGCGATGGGCTGGAAAAGTTCCAAGCGGGGAGGACAGTGTCGATTCTACAACGAAACCGAGTACATTGCGGCTTCCGAAGGCGCAAGGAAGGTGTTTAGATGAGGCGTTTCCTCATTGATCTTGGTGTGTTTCCTAATGCGGCTAGCCCATTGAATCTACATTGTGACAACAATGGGGCGATAGCGCGAGCTAAGGAGCCAAGGAATCACGGAAGAACAAACATGTACGGCCAGAAATTTCACCTCATTCGACAGGTTCATCGGCGAAGGTGAAATTAAGATGTGCAAAATACACATGGATTTGAATGTAGCAGATCCGTTGACAAAGGCCCTTCCGGCCTAGGCATGAGGCGCACATGAGGTCTATGGGGATTAGACATCTTAGAGATTAACTCTAGTGCAAGTGGGAGACTGGTACGAATATGCCCTAGAGGTAATCATAGACATGATGATATTCCGCATGTATCCATGATATGTAATGTGTCCATTGAATATCCATTAAAGACAACTTGTATTGATTGGCAATTATGTGAATTGTTTGTGAAACTCTTTTACTTGTATGGTTATTCTATATTTGTCCACAGTCGGAGTTCATGTGAGGACACACATGAATATTAGACTAGCACATTATTAGTTGATGACTATGTTTCACAAGTCATGGACATGGAGATGTCGAACTAATAATGTGGGCACATGTATGACATGTAGGCTGGACTGACCCGACATGGGATTATCTCTATACACATCATATACATTATGTCCTTCGACCTGAGATTGTTGTATGTACTCGAGATGTGTATCGATTTGCTTAGTGACTGACAAACGCTACTCCGTCACTGGGTAGTTATAAAGGACGTCTTCGGGTTTGTCGAGAAACATGCTATGAGACATAGACAATCAAGATGTGACTTGCCCCTCTCTAATGAGAGTGATATCACTGGATCACTCAAGCGATTAGATCAACAAATGCATGGCCGTGCTTGGGTTAAGTGTTAACCCACGAGTTGAACCAAATATCATGAGGCAAGGGAGTAACATGTATGTGGTCGTGGTGGTTCGTCTGATATGATCATTTGCGTGCACATAGGAGTTGTCACGCCTTGCTAGAGGCCGCTGTCAGCTATTGGGCAAATATGAGTATTCGGCCCATGTCTATGTGTGCGTGAACCCATAGGGTCGCACGCTTGAGAGGCTGGAAGCCTAATTCGGGTTGGACCCGAATTAGATAAGGCTTAGGGTTTCTAATGGGCCTCCAACTCGGAAGCACATGAGAGACGCCTATATAAGTAGAGGGGAGGGGCGCGGCTAAACCTAATCCACCCCTTTTGGCAGTCGCCATCGCCCTCCACGCTCTCGCCTTCGCTC
This sequence comes from Themeda triandra, assembly GCA_018135685.1. Classification (NCBI taxonomy): domain Eukaryota; kingdom Viridiplantae; phylum Streptophyta; class Magnoliopsida; order Poales; family Poaceae; genus Themeda; species Themeda triandra. The sequence goes on along the minus strand of JAENPR010000179.1, from coordinate 1,108 downwards.
CTCTCGGACCTAGCAGTCCGGAGGCGCATCGCTTCTCCCTCGTACGTGTGTGATACCTCGGAGGTGCTGCATCTGGAGCACGAGGACGAACCGCAAGTGTTGGGAGGAGTTGCTGGACGACCACGCAACTGCACGGCACTGCTGCGACTACATCGAGTCGTCTTCCGCTGCATCTGCGCGTCTAGTGGTAATCCCGTAACCTGTAACTAGCAGTAGATCCTGGGATATGAGGTAGAAAAGTTTTGTTTTCCGGCTAGCGTAGCACCCTCATAACCCTACACTTCATCCCTTATCAAAGCCAGAGCCATATTAAGATTTGGGGCTGCACCGTTAAAAACGCAATCATTCCTATGCTGCCAAATGCTCCAGGCTGGGTGCGATTAGAGAATTCAGACTCTGTGTCATCTCTGCTAGCAGCAAAATCGGCCACTGGTTCTGAAATAGATGTTCTGGCCGTGATGACTTGTACACAAGCGTGGAATGCGGTGTGGATTGCACTGATGTAGTCAGTCCTCTGACACAACCTTCTCCAACTGAAAACATCGACGAGTTTGATCAGAATGTAATCTAAAACATTTGAATGATGGAAACTTTCGAAGGGGAGTGTGTATACTAACCAGTCATTGTTCTTCATACCTCCCAAGCCCACTGCTCTATGTAGATAGTATGTGCTAAGAACTACGGAGAGCTAAGGATTTTTACAGATAGCACATCCTAAGAACTATAGAGACCCAAGGATTTCTGGAAATTGTAAGGTCATCGCTTTCGATACTACTAAGAACTCTGGTGGCAGAATGAAAGCAACTAGCAATCTCTCTCTCTCTCTCTCTCTCTCTCTCTCTCTCTCTCTCTCTCTATATATATATATATATATATATATATATATATATATATATATATATATATATATATATATATATATATATATATGTGGATGAAATGTCCATTCTGTCTACAGATATGTTAAGAAACAGAGGGCATGCGAAAGGGCCTCTAGCCTAGTGGTTAGAGCACCTGAGTAGCACCCAGCAGACCTGGGTTCGACTCCCGGTGGGAGCGAATTTAAACAGGTCTGCATTATATAAAAAAATTAAAAATATAGGCTGGG